>CM054183.1:11118974-11770640 GCA_028829895.1 Sinotaia quadrata
AAGGATATAATAGAAATGGATGCATGAACTCTGGCTCAAACACCATCCAGATGATAGTATCAGTGAACATCGGCTTCTGGACCAGAAGAGAGCGATACTGCAAAATAGGCTTCGTACAGCCGTAGAATTACAAAAGAGAGAACAGCAACAAACGAATACCACAAACCGACACACTGAAATAGAAGACAATGAAATTTCCACAACCTCACAACAGCCAATTTCAGTTGAAGACTACGTGGGAGAAATTCCTGGAGACTTCACTGAACAACAACACGCTTGTTTGAAGACAAATGCTTTCACGGACAAAAATAAATCACATGTAGGCAGAAGTCCAAGAAGAAGAATGTTAAAACAAAAAAGCATTAAGTAAAGCAATTCAGAATGCAAATGAAGTACTAAAACATCCTCCCATGATATCACAGTAATCAACAGTCTAATATATGCCACTGCAAAAGCATTTGAAAAATATACAATACCAGACATAGTACAAAGAAACCGTCAAGAAAGAAAAGAATAGAAAAGAAAATAGAGTGTACTAGAAGAGAAATAACCAAATGACAGCAGCAGCAGCACAAAATAGGGGAAAACTGAAAGCAAGATTGGTCAACAAATACCATTTTAATTGCAGAAACATTATAACCGCAATAGAAGTTGCAAAGCAAATACTTCAAGGACTCAGTCACCGTCTGAAGAGTTAAACTGCAAGAGGCAACAATTCCAACAGAACAAAACATTCCGAACTGACCCTAGAAGACTATATCAAGAACTTAAAGGAAATTCCAGAACAGAACAACAAATGCCAAACATTCAGGACACCAAGACATTCTGGGAAAACATTTGGAGCAACACAAATACGCATAACACCTCGGCCAGATGGATTCAGGAACTGAAAGACGATCATAAAGAAATACATGAACAATGCAACGTCACAATCAGTGAGAAAGACATCCAGAAGATACGAAAGATGGCAAAGGATATCCCCAGGCCTAGATCAAGATCAAGTACAAATATTCTGGCAGAGGCATCTACCCTCTTACATGGCAGACGTGCTGAACAACTACAAGACATTAAACAAATCATGAACTCTGCCAGCATGGATGGTAAAGGGGAAAAATTCCGATTACGAAAGATCCAGAGAAAGTCATCAAACCAAACAACTATTGTCCATTCAAATGCCTATCAACTACCTGGAAATTACTATCAGGAATTATATCTGACAAAAGCATGACTCACATCTGAATAAACTCCCTGGAAACCACACACTTGCCCCACTACTAAAAGCAGCGCTCCTAGGAAGTGCTCACAGCTTCCATTAAACCTTGGATCTCTCAGAATCTTGGTAAGATTCCGAGACGTTGGATCACAACTGACATTCAAGCAGAAGTCATGGAAAGAGGCATAATAATAAGAAGAAGAAGAAGAAGAAGAAGAAAAATACTAAACAAACCAGAAACCTTACCAACCAATTACAAAAGGAAAACAAGCATCATATGAAAGATCCAGAGAAAGTTACAGCACCAAGCAACTATCGGCCAGTTACATGCTTATCAACTACCTGGAAATTATTATCAGGAATTATATCTGATAAAATCATGTCCATTCTAGTAATAAAAAAAATATTAACAAATAAACAAAAGAGTGCTAGACTGTGCAGCAGAGGAACAAAGGACCAGTTGGCAATTGATAAAGCCACAGTTACTGACAGCAAGAAATGAAGAACAAATCTTTACATGGCATGGATGGACTACCAAAACGCTTATGATTCAGTTCTACATTCATGGATACTTCAAACAATAAGAATATATAAAATAGCACTTTCACTACAAAAACTTATCCAAGTATCAATGACAAGCTGGAAAATTACCGTAACATGCAACAATATAGAAATTGCAGACATACCAGTAAAATGTGGAATTTTTCAAGGACCGTTGCTATCACCACTGCTATTCTGCATAGCCTTAAATTCTTTCAGTCAAGTCATTCAGAAAACAGGATTAGGTTACAAAATTAAATCAGGGAATATTATCAATCATTTACTGTGTATGGACGATCTAAAGCTTTATGATAAAAATAAATATAATGTCAATTCGTTGATCAGTACTGTCAAGATGTGTAGTGAGGACACCGAAATTCGGCCTTGAGAAATGTGGCAGAATTATAGTCCAGAAAGGCAAGATCAAAACAACAGAGTGCCTACAATTTGACATCGGAAAAATCACAGATGTTTCAGTGGGAAAAGAACAAAAATATATAGAAATAAAGCACCATCAAGAAAACAAGCAAAGTGAAGTAAAGTCCAAAGCTAAAAGAGAGTATAAAAAGGCGAGTTAGACAAGTTCTAAAGTCAGAGCTAAATGGGGCTAATAAAATACAAGTCCTTAATGCTTACACACTATCTGTGATTAGCTACACTGGAGGTATTTTACACTGACAACAAATGAGTTAAATTAAAATAGATCGAAGAAAAAGAAAACTAGTCACAACTCATAAATCCCTACATCCCAAAAGCAGATGTAGATAGATTATATGTAACTTGGAAACTGGGAGGCTGAGAACTCAAGAAAAACAAAGATTGAAAGAGACGTTATAAGCCTGAGGGACTACATCTGGAATGACAACAAATATGAGTCACTGATAGAAGCAGTAAACATGAGTTGATTATACCAAGACCCAGAAACAAAGAAACATGGAAGGAAACAGCAAAACAGACATTAACAAATAGTTGGAGCCAGAAAACTCTCCATGGTCAGGGTGTGCGACAAATTGATGAATTATCAACAAAACATTTAACATTCAGATGGTTAAAAGAAGCAGGTTTGAAAGCAGAAACAGAAGCACGAATAACAGCATTACAAGATCAAGACCTAAAAACGAAATCACACAAAACGATAATCATGAAAATCTCAAATGATTCCAATTGCAGATTCTGCAAAACATGGATGAAACAGCAGAACATTTACTATCTAGATGTCAGTTTCTGGCTGCAACAGAATACACCAAAAGACACAATGAAGTGGCAAAATTTCTACACAGAAATCTATGTGAGAACTATGGAGTAAAATCCCTGGAAAGAGTATGGATGCACCAACCGGAAGCAGTCAACGGAAACAGAATAAGTCAAAATATGTGGGCCACGGAAACAACAGATTTCAAAACTATGGAGACTACATGTCTGCAAACACAATGAGAAAACTGGACTTCAGTCACTTAGAGACAACAGCACTTCAAACACATGGAGAAAAAATAGTCACAGAAAGATTATTTAAAATATTTAAATATTAAAATATTTAAAAAGAACCACATTTAACAACGTTGTAATAGTAACATTTCATAGAAGAACCCCGGTGTTAGCTCTTCCAGCGTGATAGTGAATTATTTAAATTGAGGAAATCAAATACCATAAGATAACAATTAGCACCATCCACCAGGGGCCATAACTCAGAAAATGTTATTCTCGTCGTCCTGCCATTGTGATCTTCATGCGCATGCCCAACAAAAGAATTAGTATTTTTTCTATTTTTAAACATGTAGATTGAGATATACATAATGACGAGTACAGGCACAGATGTACGAGAAATAGCAAAAAGTATAATTAATATCATGACGAGTACAGGCACAGTTGTACGAAAAATAGCAAAAAGTATAATTAATATCATGACGGTCCGAATAATTTACACAAAAATAAAAGAAAAGAAGGCGATAACAGTGGAGTTAATGATTAACAAATATAATAAAAAATTAAATATTCAATGGATTTAAAAAAAAAAAAAGAGCAAAAATATAGTATATTGTAAGAAAGAAAGAAAGAAATGTAGGAAAAAAATTACAAACAAAATCAAAGAAAGATAAAATGAAAAGAATACAGAAGGAAAAAAATTCGCAAAACCACTAGCTTACACAACAACACCATCATCATCATTATCCCCTTCACCACAAAAGCGACGAAAAGTCGATTGCTGGGAAGTGCGTGGGTGTAGATGCAGTTATAAATGGGATGAGGGAAGAGGTGGAATGCTATGCGGACGACGTAAAAATCACATTTAAAGGGAAAAAAAATTACACCCATTAAAAAAAAAATAGACAAAAATTTATAATACTCTTTTTCGAAACGCGATCTTTAGGTTTATCCTATTTACAAGCACGAGGGCAGCCAGTGTCACGAAACACTGAAGATGTTGCCAAAATCAGCAACGACAGATCCATTCGCTTTGTCTAAATGTGTTTAGAGTCTTATAGAGCTGAGAATGTAGTAAATAATTGTGTATTGAAAGAAATTGAGTCGAACTGGAACTGAAACATTTCGAACGGATGTATCTGATTTAATTCGACACGTCGTAAATCAAAGCACGTCGAGGAATCAGAATAAATTTTTTTTTTTTTAAAGACGTGCAAGAAAGTAAAAATTATAAGAACGGAGAGACTAAAGGGAGATAAAATGGTAGCGGAAGAAGAAAATCCAGAAATAAACACAAATAAATTAGTCTTTATATTCATGCTTTAAAAAAAAATAGGTATAAGAAAAGTACTTACAAAATAAACAAAACAATCAGAACACAACAAAATCTCTTAAAATAAGCTATATTAATTTTTTCCCCTTCTCTACAAGCCTTTTCTGCCCTCATGTCACACTTTTATTTTTCTTATTTATTCTTCTTTCTTGTCGACAGTTTACCTGGAGCCGTTATTTTCCTTGAATAGATTATCTCCCTTCACAGTTTGTTGATAACCCAAGCATACGCTTTTTCGGTCTCACCAACAGTCAGTTTATAAGGAAATGTTGAAGGCTGGGTTACACATGTAGCAGGTGTAGCGTGGGCTTTTTGCCACGTTAACGCGTTCAGCCTCGACTGACATGCAACGCTCCAGGACAGATCCGTGTTTATCGGGTCCCAGAGTGGCGTTTATAGCTGTTATGTAGGGGCTTCATTGCTTGTAGTTCGTGATCTTCAAATGCTCAGGCTGAATGTATCATATTTAATTTCCTTTTACTATCACCTACTCTAAAATGTTAAAGAATGCACTCGCGCGCACACACACACACACACACACACACACACACACACACACGTACACACACACACGCGCGCGCGAGAGAGAGAGAGAGAGAAAGAGATACACGCAGACTCTAATCAAATCTAATATTTTGTATGCACTCTGTATTTTACATTAGACTCCCATACTCTAAAGTTAAAGAACACACACAACATACTACACAAAACACACAAAAACGCGCTCGTGCACACACACACACACACACACACACACACACACACACACACACACACACACACACACACCATACAGGCGCGCGCGCGCTAACAAAACCCATGTCGCATTTACTCAGTATTTTACTATAAAGCAGACGATTTGAAATATAATTGTTGCACTTAATACAATTTAAATATAGACCTATAAATATATGGTATAATTTTAAAGCGATTTTGTTTCTTTTAAGAGCCAGATTAAGAAAATGCAGTATATGTTCACAGAAATGTCATGGTTTCTTTCCAATGACGTCAATTGAAGTGGAAGTTGTTTGGGTTTACATGTATTATGTTTTTTAAGTGATGCCAAATTTCAACATGTAATTTTTGCAGTCGTGACGTGAGGAGAAAACATATATTTCAAGATTTCATCTTCTTTTTTTTTTAAGGGAAGGTTATGTTGTTCGGTCTCTTGGTGTCTCTTGCTGGAAAGTTCCTTGTGCAAGTTCCAGACCAATATAATCTTGCCATATTCACAATTTCTTAATATGATCCAATCCGTTTATATCAAGTACGAAAAGAGTTGCAAAGGCTGTGCTTGTTTATGACGTCAAGCGCAATAACTTCTGATTTCGCCAGATCATACTCGCTTTTTACTAGTCTGTTAAACATAGTAGATTATGGATTTTAACCAGTTTTATCAAATTATTTACTTTCTGTTTGGCATGTTTTATTTCTTTTAAAGAAATCTGTGTCATTTTTTTGTCAATTTATTAATAGCACGTATTGTTTCTTTAAATATTTTCCCTTTTTTTTTCTCTTTTCTTACATCTGTTTGCTGTTGATATATTTTTTTTTCACAATAACCTAGCTCAATCATCATCTTTAAAGTTAGTGTAATTATCTGCTTGTCTTTCTAGCCTCGTTTTATTTGGTGGGCTGTAGATAAGTTTGCGGATAATTGGAAATATTGGATACTTGTGTCCACGAACGAGTTGTTTTAGCCGCGGGGTTAAGACAAGCGCTCGCGTTCACGTGATTGAAACCACGTGACTTGTAGCAAAGCGTTGATGATGATGGCAGTATGGTCATTATTGCTGTCTTCAAAGGGAGACGATTTCGACGAACTGAGGATCTTCACCAGGTCCACATACACAGGAACACACACCTACGCAAGCAAACACGCACGAAAACCTGCATGCTTACACCTTCGCTGCCAACTTGCTCACCGTGGTGAGCTAAAAATAGACTGTGCGCCGTATCTGCGATAACAAATCTAGACTCTTTTGGTAGTTTATCACCACGGAACGATAATATGTATTTCCGTGAGCACTTTCCATGAAATGCCGTTAAAAAGAAAACAAAAATAGTGATACGTAAAAAATGGAATTACCTTGAAAGATTTACGAGCCTAAGGACTGGGTATAAAATGAAACATCTTAGCATATATTATGTCTTCCTCGATCAGATAAAAAAGAAACAGCATGATATGAAGTGCTGTATTTTTTTTTAAGTGTGTTGGAACTGGGATGGTGGTGGTAAGATAGAGTTTGTAAAGGCGGGGGGGGGGGCTCCGATATTTGCAAAATTAAAACAGGAGTTCAAGGTTCTCATCCAGGGCCCATCTTCTCACGCACCCCAGTAGCAAGAAGCTTGAGAAAGGCATGCACAATGATCTCAGCAGACTTAGTTCGAATCTCGTTTCTTGGAGCAAGAAAAATATTTTTAAAAGGAAGAAAACGGGAATAGTGTAGCAGTCATTTCACTTGATTATGTGATGGAAATTAGTTTACACATTAAAACTGTCAGCTAAAACGGGACTCGCAATAGTTAAGATTCACGCTACACACACACACACACACACACACACACACACACACACACACACACACACACACACACACACACTATACATATTCTACACATACGCGTTTATACTCACAAACATACTCAGAAACATACTCACATAATGCATATAGTCCGCAAATTTCACAACTCAAAGCCAAACTCAACAACCAATTTATGTGACGTCACAAATATTTGTGTCATACACAGACATAAATGGACTTTTGCTCTTACTCTTATAAACACACACCTCTTAATAAATATTTGTGATTCACATAAATTGGTTCTTGAGCGGCCCGTTGCCAAGGGACGCCCATGCTGACGAGCACTTTGGCAGATAAGCATTAAGAAATTACAGTAAAAGACATTTGATAAGAAAAAGATGTCCCTGCAACTTTCTTGTTCAAAGATAGGTAAGACCTTTTCAACAATAAATGCAACGGAACAGATGCAAATACCAACGAAATAAATTTTAAAAAACGCAAACCAGTCTTCAGATTCTAACTTACATATTAGTTTTAATCATTTGTTGGTTGGCTGTTCGCGCTCAGACATCAAATACTAACTATGGCGATTTAAATTGCGCTTTTTATTCTATTCATTGCAATCTTTACGCGCTTTGCAACAGGACGCGGTTCAACCGTTTTGGGCCTGAGGGTATAGAAGATATGGGTGTGTGTGCGTGGCAACGCTTATAGGTTTGTGGGGAGGGGTAGATGTTTAAATGCATTAAGAAAATCTTTTTGACCCGGTCTTTAATTTTATTCTTCTGCAACAATGACTACATGCTTCTCGACGGTTTTCAGTTTTTATTTATGTATTTATTGGTTTTAAATGTACTTTCCCTTAGTGGTTAGTTTCTTGTGTGATGTTCATGCCTTGTCTTTGATCTTTGGCCGTAAACTACGCAATCAGCATCGATAAGAAAGTGAGTACGTCGATCGTCTCTCGCAGTGATTTCGTCGACGTTATAATTTTAATTGTATGGTAGATCTTCTATCATTTAATACGCGTGAGTATTTATTTATATCTCTTCATTGTCTGCTACAATTTTGTCGTTGTCATACTTTTATCTCTCTCACTCTGTCTTGTATCTTTCCTTTACCATCCGTTGATTAGGGGTTAGTGTTTGAAGTCCGTTATTAAAATTGTCAAGATCAAAATCTTCGTCTTCCTTTCCACGCAGCTCGACCGCGCACATCCTGATCCCAGGCTTTCAAGACCTCGGTTCAACCGAGAACATTGTATCATTGTAGGTCGTCAAAAAAAAAAAAAAAAAAAAAAAAAAAAAAAAAAAAAAAATGGTTACTTTGGGCGCTATAATTACTTTTCACCCAGAGTGCCCGCCCATGCGTATGGGACGACCACTCCATCAAAGAACAAAAGCCACCGGGCCTTTTGAAAAGTGCATATTTAGCGGAGATGCGCTAGTGTTGTGTAAGAACAGGGAAGGGATGAAACTGAAAACAAAAATAACAAGACAGCTATACTCCGGGTTGTGTTGCGCTGGGTGATTAAGGTCTGTTCCACCGTGTTCAAAGAGGCAAAAAATAATTGCTTGAGATGGTTTAGTATTAAAGGATCCGTTTAAGAAAGAAAAACGGATGGAGAAACATTATATATATTAAATAAAAACTGCTGTTGAATCGTACTGTAAATGTATGCTTAGTTTTATCTGTCTGGTCCTGTTACTTCTCCTAAAGTCCATACCTTTAAGTGGTTCCTTTAGTCCTAACCTCTACGTACATTACTATTGCGTATTTAATAACGTCATCACAAGTCAGTACGTGTGTATTAAGTGAGACTTACCTAAACCAGCAGTGCAAATCAGGGCGAGGCAAGAGAAGTATCGTAACTTACACTTTTGCGCACGGACACCACACACACACACACACACACACACATACTTGCATTCACTTGCACAGGCATGAAAATGAATTGACTTTGATTTTTCGTAAGCTTGTTTACCTCGACGTACTGCACTGTTGGGCAAATTGCCAGATGAAATTGTAACTGATGAAAGATGTTTCATGCACTAATAACAGCCATCAGCGCTCCCACACATCTCATAATTTTGTTTGAATTTGTGTGTGTGGAATTAATATCCCAATCAGCTATTGTGAAATGTTTCAAACATTTATTAAAGTAGAAGAAGCTGTAGAAGAAGAAGTAAATAAATAATAGTAATGAGTGGATGTAGTAGAAGTAATTGTAAAATAAGAATATTAATGCAGTATACTAGTGGTAGCAGTGGAAAATAGAAATATTAATGCACTTCATTGTATACAATAGTATCAGAAATCATAACAGTCTCTTTAATGCATTCACTACTATACTAGCTACTTATACTTAATATTTATTTTCATTTATTCGTTAAACACTAAAGAAGTTTTAGGAATCAATGTTAAGTATACCCTATTGACATGCTTGCCTGAGGATATACTTTTGTATGTAACGGCAGATTAATCAGCCATATGCGGTGCTGTGATTAACAAGAAATTTGTTCCTGCGGAATAATTTGTAACAACTAGAGCCCACTAAATCCTTAGAGAGTTCTAAGGATTCAGCAATTCATAGCAAGTTTTCAAACCTGCAAAAGTGTTTTATATAATTAGTTATGAATTTAAATGGCTTTGTGTTGCGTTTTTGAGATTATAGGACTAATAGACCAACAAATTTTCCAACTTTTCACAAAGGTTTTGCATAAGAAAGAACTATTTTTTTCTAAGTCTAAGATACCATCGATAATTTTTTTTTAAAAATATCTGCTACCTTTTGAGTTTGTAACAGGAACTGAAATAGTCGTGGAACAGAACACATTTTCACTGTGAAAACCAACATGATAAGACTTCACATAGCTTACTAACTGTAACTGGATAAACATATCAGAGATACTGTATAGCTTACTAACTGTAACTGGATAAACATATCAGAGATACTGTATAGCTTACTAACTGTAACTGGATAAATGTCAGAGATACTGTATAGCTTACTAAGTTTAAAGTCAATCTCGGAGGAACACATCAGAGACAATGTAGAGCTTACTAACTGTAAGGTCAATCCCGGACGAACACATTAGACATTGTATAGCTTACTAACATTTGGTCAACCATGGACAAACACTTCAGAGACATTGTATAGCTTACTAAATGTAAGGTTAATCCTGGACGAAAACAGTTTACTATCCACTGCTACTCATTCAAGAATCCCTGCAATATAAAATAAGTTTGAAAATTTGGTGTGATAATGCATAGGTTGGCGGAGGGGACAGAGATAAAGGAGTGTGGGTAGGTTGGCGGAGGGCGGGGGAAGAGATAAAAATGTGTGGGTAGGTTGGCGGATGGGGGTGGGGGGCAGAGATAAAGGAGTGTGGGTAGGTGGTAGGGATGTTGGTCAGTGTGGACGTTAACTCCACTTTAAGCAGCAGTGATGATTTTCTGTTGTTGCAGACGTTTTCCTTTCACTCCTAGATCGTCGAGAATGTTATGTGCGATAAGTAGCACGAGGAGATATTGGTAGCATTAGTTGCCTACCTAATACTTGTAGCTGAGTTAAAATCGTTCATCTGCTAAGCGGTTTTGGCGTCCGATCTTCCTTGGACAAATCCTTGCTATCAGGCATCGGAGTTCATCACCAGTTAGCGAGATTGATAGATGTTATGGCGAAACGAGTTCATTACAAGTTAGCGAGATTGATAGATGTTATGGCGAAACGAGTTCATTACAAGTTAGTGAGATTGATAGATGTCATGGCGAAACGAGTTCATTACAAGCGAGCGAGATTGGTGGATGACATGACGAAACAGGTTCATGACTACCAGTGAGTGAGACTGATGGATGACATGACGAAACAGGTTCATGACTACCAGTGAGTGAGACTGATGGATGACATAACGAAACAAGTTCATGACTACCAGTGAGTGAGACTGATGGATGACATGACGAAACAAGTTCATGACTACCAGTGAGTAAGACTGATGGATGACATGACGAAACAAGTTCATGACTACCAGTGAGTGAGACTGATGGATGACATGACGAAACAAGTTCATGACTACCAGTGAGCGAGACTGATGGATGACATGACGAAACAAGTCCATCACTGCCAGTGAGCGAGCGAGACTGATTAATGACTCAAGAGTTTATCACTACAGTGAGCGAGATTGAAGGATGATCCGATGAAAAGACATCGCAACAGGATACGTTAGTTGAGGAATGGCGAAAGGTTTACACCGAGTTCAAATTTTCTTCGAAACAAAAAGAATCCTCTATTCTCGAAAGGAACAAAATAAGAAATCTTAAGCAGCAATGAACAAAATAAGAAATCTTAAGCAGCAATGAACAAAATAGGAAATCGTAAGCAGAAAGAAAGTGGAAACAAAATAGAAATTCCTAAAAATCACATCAACCTATTCACTTACAATCACTCAATCAAATTAATCTTTTAACCATAATAATGTCTGTTTCAACCGTAATAATGTCTGTTTCATCCATAATAATGTCTCTTTCAACCATACTAATGTATGTTTCAAATTCTAGAGATACACAGCAAGATAGATCTTACTTTGAAATTGCGTTGTTATATGTGATACGTTTGATTTGTCAGTGGTTTGTTTGTTTGCCTGTTTGTTTGTGATTTTCTTTGCTGTGTGCTATTATTTTTTTCTATTATAAAATTGTAGGCTTACAACATCATTTATGATGTCGTGCACAGATGTGTTCATCTTCATCACGAATAATCATTAAAAGTTACGTATAAAGATTTGCGAATTTGGTGATTTGGCGACTTTAAAAAGGAAAAGAAAAAATACAGATTAAAACCAAAATAGAAGGTAGACGAGTAACTGAAAAAACCCATAATGCTGTTGCCCTTAATGGGCAATATTGCAGCGAAATTATCCCCCTTGCTTTCTGTAGAAATCAAGAGAAGAGAATAAATCGGCTATTTTGCACTGCGGTTAGCCGAGCTCTAGTTTCCAAAGAACACAAGGGGAAATAATTTCCAACTGCTACCGACCATTAGCGCCGTGTCAGAACCTTCAAACCATAAATCTGCAAGAACGGGAGTTAGAATGCTATGTTCTGAAATCTATCACAGCTTGACTTCAGCACCACGCACACTGCTACTATTATTTATTTTTATCTCTCCCCATTCCTTCCACTACACACCTTTCAAAATTCCAAGGGATTGTATTTAGTGGCAAAATACCTTTTTGGCAGTGACTTTAGATCTGGTCCGTTCTGGTTCACCTTACACGAAACAAATTTGAGAAGAGGAAATCATATCGCGGACAGGGCCGGTTATCAAGCTGCGTCGCACTAGGCAAGCTAGAGTCTGTCTCCGCCCGACCCAGAGGAAAGGAAATTATGGAAAATCGGGACTCAGCTGGGTCTTGGCTGACAAGGTCGCTTTCTGAAGAGCATAATTAGTTATAGCAAAATGAACGAAAGATAAGGGAAGAAAAGAGATGAGGGAGGTACCAACCATAGCAGATGACGCTCATTAAATTTGGGGGTACTGATAAAGCAATTTTCATAGTTATGCTTACGCTTATTGTTTTCCTTTCGTTAACTTCTTTCTGTTATTATTTATTTCAGTACTTGGCTCTTTTGCAGTTTCCTTCTGGCATCTTGACTTTTGCTTTATTTTGGATGATTTTTTTCCTCTTTTATACCTTTCATTGTGCAATAAGATTTCTTTTTTCTCTATCTTGTCTTTCTTGTGTCGATTTGCTTCTTTTCTTTTTGTTAGTCTATCCTTTCCATTTCTTGTTTTTTTCCTATCTTTTTATCCTTCTATTTCAATGCACTAATAGACTTGTTTTGTAAATTTTCTTTCTTGTTTCATTCTTTCTATCCTTTCTCTGTTCTCGATTGCTTCGCAAATATATCGATATATATTTTTTTAAATGTCAAATATTAGTAAATTTGTCATTTTCCTAAAGAGATTGCTTTATTTATAGTTTATGTTACGTTTCATCTTCTTATCAAATTAGTTTTATATGGTATGAAAGTGTTCATGTTCTGATAATGATCACCCACAAATATTTACATTTACTATTGGCAAGAAAATGTGGATTTCTTTTAAAATCAAAACGGCTACAGATGGGATATGTCAGCACTATTAAAAAAGAAACCAATGGTCGCAGAGAACATGTGCATTTATACACGCAGTATTTGTAATTTCGTTATTAAAACAGAATGATCCACAAGGGCCCGTCATTATGGCTGGCAAAAATAATTGTTTGTAAGTATTGTTCTCCCAACTTTCCATTTAATTTTTGTACCCACCCAATACAAATAAATAAAGTGAAAAAGTGAAAAGTATTCTATATTCCTTTAAGTATTCATATTCATTTCTAAACGATACAGTGGTTTAAAGATAGGATGGTTGTGAGAGACAATTTCATTTCTGTGTAAATCATCGCTCTAAAGACATTTGCAGTTTGCATTTAAAGACGTTGCGGTACTTACTATTTAGGAGCTGGATATGATTATTACTTTTTAATGTTTTATGAATTTATCAGTGTCTTAATGTATCAGTGTCTTTAATAAACTGCGTCACAAAAATATTTTTGTAAGTTATCTAAGATTTTTCAACTGATTTAGGATAATTTTGCACTGCTAAATTTGAAAATGACATCCGTTTCTTTTGATCAGATCAGGTTTTTGATCTAATTCGATTTTTAAAAACCAGATCTTATAGCTAAATTGATTAAATTTTTGTAACATTATTAGGCGATTTTTGTTAATATTTCTCTTTCCAAAATAAGTTTTTAAATTTAAAAAAAAAAATTTAAATTTAAAAAAATCATTTTCTAACACAATTCATTTATTAAATGTTATAAACGTTGATTAGTGTACATTGAATAGTAGACATTGATAAAGGTAAGTACATATAACTTCAATATTAAGTCATCATTGTTCAAAATTCAGGGCATGAACTTCCGTCTCTTCGAACTTCTAGAATGCTCAGCAGTACGGATGTCCAACAGTAATCAGCCATCATGCCTGCATCCCAGCGTTCCTGATACCTGGTCTCCATCTCTTTCATATCCTGATGAAATCTTTCCCCTTGCTCGTCGCTCATTTATCCCAGATTTTCAGGAAACCGATCCATATGTGAGAATAAGTAATGCATTTTGATGCTCATGTTGCATCCAAGGGTTTTGAAAGCAGTCAGCATATTGGCAACAAGCTCTGCATAGTTCCTGGCCTTATTGTTGCCAAGAAAAATCTCCAATCTTCAGGTTTATACTGTGGCACTCCAAGCATTTTTTCTTAATCATTATAATAAGTGCACAGTGTAAACACTAAATATCGACTGTTAAATTACAAATACATATATATTGCCTCTTTCATATAATTCTAAAGTTTTATTTGAAATAATTAAAATTAAAAATTCGCGTAAATGTTCATGATTCAGTAAATTACGGTCAGAGCATATTTGACACGATCATCCTATATTGCCGAGGACATTTTGTTTTAAAACTCCTGGCAAACACTTTTTTAAAGAATAGATTTTGTAACCTTATAAATTATATTAAATAATTACAACGGGTTCAAGAAGAATGATTATTTGAACCGCTCTGCAGTTTCAAGCATACCGTTATTTCAGGCCATTCCTTTTCCTAGCATTGCAATATAATTCGTCAATGTAATTCGTTTCGGACCGATAATTTCTGAAGAATATTGCACATGTTGTCCTATATGTCAGGTGGGCATGATTTATTAAAGTAAATATTTCATTATTGTTAAAATGAATGGTGTAGAGCATGTACTCATCGCTACTTGACCACCATTTTGAAATTGCGAACTTCGTCGTTCGATCATAGTAGAAACGTTAGGCGCCAATTTTTTGCTTATCCCATCAATCTCTGACTTCTAAACAAAATTAATATTTAAAGAAAATGTTTATTTTTCGAGCAAAATTGTGTTTTGTCAAATGAAATTAATAACTTTTGAGGAAATTTGATTCCGGAAGTGTTAAAAAAGGACCCGTATGTTGAAGAGATCTTAGCAACTGACTGCATCAACCAATCAAATAGAGTCTTTTACATGATTTGCATAGAATGCGATCAATCAGATCCGTTAGGCGAAGTGAGGGTTACTCAAGAAACCGGTTTGTAAAACGGGTTTGAGACAGTTTTTAACGATTATAATATAAGGGAGGTAATCCTCTCTCTTTCCGTGTGCCTTTCTACAATACAAATAATGGCGGCAATCGGGAGTCAAAGTATTGAGTTTTCGGCGATTATCGGCTTAGGAAATGAATTTTTCAGCAGACCTGGGTAAAAGAAAAAAACAAAAAAAACCCCACGTCTTTATTAACATTAAAAAATGCATCTTAAACATTAAGAAAATCCAAAGTCCTGAAAGAAAAGAGAGTAAACATTAAAATATATAATAATCTCAAAAGTGAAGAACAAAATTAAAATACTTATTTCTTTCTCTGGCTCATGCCGTCTATGGCCTTTTTATTATACAGGACATTGTGGTTCTCCCTATTTTGGACACTGTGTTCTTACTATTTCGGACATTGTGGTTCTCACTATTTCGGACACTGTGGTTCTTATTATATAGGACAGCGTGGTTCTTACTCCTTAGTGTTACGTTTCCAGTATTTATTTAAAGACCCTGCTTAGGAAATTATAGAACTTTAATTTACTATTTAAATTAATTCTCTCTCGTTTAACCTAAACAGACTGGTTGCTCAAATCATCATTCGACTAAATTAGAAATGCATCTTTGTAGTCTAGATCACAGATTTACGAAACTGATAATTTGCGTACATTAGCTAGATTGGAAATCGTTAAAAACTCTCTTAGATTCATATGCATTCATTACGTCATTCGTTTAGCTCAGACAGCCCCCATCCAATCCCATTTGGTCTATATGCATACAATTTACTACAAAAAGAGGTTCTTAACAAAATGAAATAGATTTAATAAGTTTAACAATTAACAGCAACGATTAATTACGACACGACGTCTTAATTCTACACAGCGTTGTTCTCTCATTTACCGTCCTGGTTAAAAGTTCTAACGAGAATTTGCTTTTCTGTTGCCAAATAGTCACTTGATTCTGGACCCTAGTAGATATACTTAACTACACTCTTGGTCGCATGTGGGGTTCAACTGGTTAGAACTGGTCCACATCCTTTGGCTCATCGTCAGTACCGCATAGCATAACAGTCAATGTCCACTCAATTACTGCATCGCTAATGTACTTGCGACGATCGTTAACCGTAGTTAACACGATGTACTTTTACGTATGGGTCATGAAGACGCCCGAGTCGGTGTACGACTCAAGAAGTACGAAGGTAGAGAGGAATAACATAAGAAGAACCCGGCTGAAACAAAGGATTTTGGGCTCTGTAACTATTTGCGTCTATATTCGCAAAACCCAAGCACATGTTTCTTTGGTTAAGGTTCTGAATTTAGAATCTTTGACTATCGTGTCGTTTACAATTCAAATATAGTTATATTTAAATATACATTGTGGTTCACGTGTGTGTTACATATAACGTTACACGAACGTATGAATTCTCAAATATTTACAGCATTAAAAATTGGAATTCACACAAAGGATTAATTCAAAATGAAGCATGAATGCTTTACAATTTTACACGAAAAATTATATGCAAGAACAATTTGAATTACAAAGAAGAATTCACCACGTGCACAGACATACTGGCGGCACTAGCGAATTTACGATTTATATAAATTAAAGATAAGAAAAAGTTACAATAATTTATATACAATAACTTTTAGATTTGTCCCTTTACATCGAAACACGTGCTTTGGCTAAAATAGCGCTAAGCTGCACAAAATACATACATCAATTCAATTACAAAATACAATCAATAAATGCAATAGATACTGTAAGAAGTAGACGTGTTATTGTTACCTCTTAAAAGTAGATTTTACTGCTCTAGCGCGGGTTCATCTTCGACTCTCTTACGACTCTGGTATGGCGGCGGGACGGAGCTATGTTAAAGCTGCCTGGTGTGTCTGCCGGTCTGGAAGTGAGTGAGTGTTTTGGCGCGTTATGATCGTATTTTATGAAACTGCATTGAACGCATCACGTGACCGCTCACGTGGTATGTTGTTGATCTCGAAGGTGCTGGACACTGGCCTAAAGTTATGCAACAATCTGACCTTGCTAGAAAGCTTCTCTCGATACTGATGTATCACGGGTGAATTTCAACAAAGGTCCGTTCAAAAATTTAATTTTGAAACGAGCAATTGGGTCACGAGGTCATGACACAGAATTTGTCACACATCGTCACACCCCCTTGCTTTTGAGGCGTTTATCTTACCAAAAGATAAATGCCTCCTACAAATTATGTGTTATAAAATGTAGAAGTGCAAAATGAAGAAAAAATTTACAATTAAAAAATTTCAACATAACCAGAAATAATGTAACGCGGCAGAGAAATCAACTCTAGATTAACGGCACTCTCATACAATATTTCTCACTTCAGAAATCAGAGAAAAATGATTTAAGAAAAAATCAAATAAAATGATTTAAGAAAAGGTCCAGTCTAATTGAATAGACATCCATCCAATGGAATAACATGTTCTGAAAATTTCACTATCTGTCCCAATAATCAATAGTTCACACACAACCTAGTTCGATCTAATCAGATTATTCAGAATAGAAATCCAACATCAACCAATTCCACTGAATACGTATCCAACAATAGTGTGATCAAAAAAATGACTTCCAATGAACAACACTATCAATATGCAGGTTATGAAAAGTTCCAGATATTGATTACCTGTATCAATCAAATATCAGAGTTTGTGAATTACCAACTCTATGAACCATCTATCAGTCTACCTGTCATATTCAGAGTTACAACACTAACACAATTCAATCAGTGTTATAGCTTGTCCCAAGGTTTTATGAAATGTCCAACATATTTACAATAACAACCACCAACTACGGTACAACAAGAAAATAATGAAATTCAAAGAAGGTATCAAATCATTATTTCTACTGTTGCGCTATCTTCGTAGTTCTATCCCAACCCCAATACACGTCATCGTCCATGTGTGTCAACATGTCTACGGCATGACAACTGTATTCTTTCTTTCTTACTCTGTTCGTCAGAATGTCACTGTGAGGTGCAATATATTGCATGTCAAGTTTAGACTTTTCATTTCTCGTCCAGTAAGTACGTCCTTGAAGTGTCTTATCGTCATGATCTCTTTCAAAACTCTCCAAAGTACTTGTCAAGTTTAAAATGTTTTTGGTAGTGTCAGTTTCTGTATGACTGGTCTCTACCCCATCTAACAGTTTCAAACTTCTCGATACGTTTCGTATCATGTCAGTGTCACTGTGGCCTTGACTCTGCGAAGTCTGAATTTCAAATCTATCGCTCTTAGCCTTGTCACTGAGCTCACGCAAATGGAAATTTGCTCTCTTGGTGTTTCGTGCATCTGTAGCTACGTCATTGTGTACACATTGAACGTCTCTAGTTCGCATGCACTCAACGTCTTTTGTCGGAATGGCGTCAGATCTACTATGGGTCCATTTCGCATCAAGTCTAACGTCATAGGTTCGCAAATGTGCTCTGTCGTGGCTACCAGTCTCTCTGAAGTACCTGAATTGCAACATTAGCTTCCCCGCTAAATCTGGAGGTTCCGTTCTCCTGATCTTATCATAGACTGAAGTGAAATACCTCATCCCACTAGTTGTTTTCTGTTTTAACCCATTCACAACTAGGTGTTTGACTGTCATTATGTCTGTCAGCTTGTCTCTCTCCCTGACAACATAAGTCTGTGTCTCTTTTGTGACTCTAGAATTGTCTAACTCTCCACTCGAGTATTCTCTTGTGTGGTCAGACTCACTCGCTAGCAAGTCAGATTCCTGTGGTTGTATGAACAAGGGTTCTGTCTTAAACTCCCCAAGAGTTACTGATTGTCTCCCCTGGACCATACCGTTTATTGAACTAACATAATCTGTCTCCACCGACTTAGTTAATTCAATGTGTCTCCTCATCAGGTCGTCAGAATCTATGATAGAAATTCTGTCAGTATCAGCCACCAACTGGCAGTGAATGTTACCTGTCTCTATTACACTGAATAACATCACTATGTCTACTCTCCGTGTGTTGTAGGCTACACTCCCGCTGTTTCCTCTATCATAATTCTCTGCATCTGATGTCAGTAACAGTCCTGATGCCCCACCTACTCTGGTTATCAGTCCGTCACTCCGGTTTTCATTATCTATCAATCTAGTTCTGTCACTCATTTGTACTGTGTCTTTGATCAATTCGGGATTACACTCCGTACTTTTCATCAGTGAACCAAGGAACCTATCAGTTAATGAAACCCCCTCCTCCTTACTTCCACTTGTCTCAGTTTTTGGTACGTACTCACGACATTCCTTTATCTCAACAGGTGAGTCAATAAAGGTAGTCCCTGTACCGTGGCTTCTGTCTACGTCACTAATTCCGTTAAGTGATTTATCTGCAGACGGTTCTGCCATGTCTCTGACAACTGCGTGCATACACGTCAGTACACATGCATTGTTATCGTCGACCGTCCCTGTACAGTTTTCGACTATATCTTCTTCCATGTCACGTTTGGAAAAGAACTCTGTCTCAGCTCTGACAACTGTCATGTCATCTGAAGTAAATGAATTTATCATAGGCACATTGTCTCCGTCTGTAATGCTACCTATACTGTCATCTGGATCAAATACTTCTGTTTCCCTGGCTATCAATGTGTTAGCACTCGAAACCTCGCATAACGCGATAATCTTGTGTTCCAAAATTACGTCATGACTCACGTCAATCATCGGAGATCGAGATCTACCGATGTCAGTCTTCGTAGCGAGAACATTCTCATGACTCTCTCTTAAACTAACAGTTAGGTCAGTAGACTCAGTCGATGTGTCACTGCCTTTCAACAATACACAACTGATAGAACCCATTTCTATCTTCTCATGCATACTTGTCCTGTCAGAAAAATCAGTCACTGTGTTGCTAGAAGTTTCATCACACCTTAACGGTACACAACCGATAGAATCTGTCTCTATCTTATCATGCGCATTCAGTCCGTCAAACGAGGTGTCACACGTACACGGCGGTGTATGTGTTTGTCCAAATTCTACACGTGTTATTAAGTCCTTAACAACAGTGTCTTTTCTTGTCTCTGTTTCAAGATCAAGCTTTGGTGCGCTAACTGTTTCTGTAAACTGGTTAGCAAGTTGAACTGTAATGGTTTCGTCAAAACATTTGTTTTTGTTTTCAATCAAACTGTCTAATTCGTCTGCTGTGTTCGGTAGCGCGACTAATTTCTGTGTGTCAGTCTCCACGCTCGCGGCGTTTGACCTCGGCAAGTCAAAGTTCACGGCCTGACCTTCCTGTCGTAATTTGTCAACAGTACCCTCACCTTTCCCAACAATTTTAGACTCTGTTTTGATTTCTGTCCACAACCATTCTAATTCTAGACTTTCTTTCCTTTCTATAAGCCTTAGCCTCTCTTTCTTCAACTTTCTAATTTCGAACGTTAGATCTCGTATTTCAGCCTTCCCTTCCCCTTTGAATTGGAAATCTTTATCACACAACTGTTTTGCTCGTGAGCTTATTGAAGATCTAATTTCTTCCCTGTGTTCTATTTCCTTTTCATTGAGTGCTAGCAAGACGAAAATACGTAGCTGTTCACCTCTATATTCTAGTGATATGCCTATCTTCTGTTCGCGTTTTAGAATCTCCATGAGCTGTAAGCTCCCCATCCGTTCATCGACCCTTAGATCTATCAAAGTCGTAAGGTGATCATCTTCTATCTCTATCCGTTCCATCGCTAACGCGCCATCGAGTTTTATTCGTTCTAACTCTTTCGCGTGTTCCTCTCTCCTCTTTTCGCGTTCCTCTTCCCAGTCTAGTTCAGTTCTAACGAAGTTCGTCAACTCTTCTTCGGTTCGGTATCCGATCAAGGAACCTATCTCTCTCAGATCCGCAATAACCTGTTCGAGATCCGAAATGTCCATCTTATTTATTTAGCGCGTCTGGCTACAATAAATATCTCTCGTGATTGTGTATCTAACCGTAGGCGATAAAACTCCGCTTTTATCCCACAATAACTTTTAGGCTACGACCTTACAAAAATTATTGAATTTATTCAGAACACCTTCCGAAATAAATTACGCGTTGGTTACACGTTCACCTGCTTGGCTACAATCTGTTGTCTCCAAGGCTTTCGTAATGTCACGGCTCCGACCATACAACATTACACATTATACTTAGCACCCTAAATATAATAGTCCGAAGTCTGTTACTACCGATAACTCTCCTAGCTGGCGGTATAACACGTCGACTTCTTACAATGAAGTATCCAGTAACACAATACTAAATAAATCATCAATAGCTAACATGACATATTTAACTACGCTTAAATATATCAACATTAACTAACATGCACGCTACTCTGCAAAAGAATACATGCACATGTCACAACAAAAGCAAGATAAATATTTCAACAATCCTGAATCAATAGAATATTGGCAATTCTCAGATGTTCGTTTGTTTCTAGGTTTATGATACGCCCTATGTATATAAAAATGTTACAATTTAATACATATCAATCCCATGACGAGGCCACACTTGTTACGTTTCCAGTATTTATTTAAAGACCCTGCTTAGGAAATTATAGAACTTTAATTTACTATTTAAATTAATTCTCTCTCGTTTAACCTAAACAGACTGGTTGCTCAAATCATCATTCGACTAAATTAGAAATGCATCTTTGTAGTCTAGATCACAGATTTACGAAACTGATAATTTGCGTACATTAGCTAGATTGGAAATCGTTAAAAACTCTCTTAGATTCATATGCATTCATTACGTCATTCGTTTAGCTCAGACAGCCCCCATCCAATCCCATTTGGTCTATATGCATACAATTTACTACAAAAAGAGGTTCTTAACAAAATGAAATAGATTTAATAAGTTTAACAATTAACAGCAACGATTAATTACGACACGACGTCTTAATTCTACACAGCGTTGTTCTCTCATTTACCGTCCTGGTTAAAAGTTCTAACGAGAATTTGCTTTTCTGTTGCCAAATAGTCACTTGATTCTGGACCCTAGTAGATATACTTAACTACACTCTTGGTCGCATGTGGGGTTCAACTGGTTAGAACTGGTCCACATCCTTTGGCTCATCGTCAGTACCGCATAGCATAACAGTCAATGTCCACTCAATTACTGCATCGCTAATGTACTTGCGACGATCGTTAACCGTAGTTAACACGATGTACTTTTACGTATGGGTCATGAAGACGCCCGAGTCGGTGTACGACTCAAGAAGTACGAAGGTAGAGAGGAATAACATAAGAAGAACCCGGCTGAAACAAAGGATTTTGGGCTCTGTAACTATTTGCGTCTATATTCGCAAAACCCAAGCACATGTTTCTTTGGTTAAGGTTCTGAATTTAGAATCTTTGACTATCGTGTCGTTTACAATTCAAATATAGTTATATTTAAATATACATTGTGGTTCACGTGTGTGTTACATATAACGTTACACGAACGTATGAATTCTCAAATATTTACAGCATTAAAAATTGGAATTCACACAAAGGATTAATTCAAAATGAAGCATGAATGCTTTACAATTTTACACGAAAAATTATATGCAAGAACAATTTGAATTACAAAGAAGAATTCACCACGTGCACAGACATACTGGCGGCACTAGCGAATTTACGATTTATATAAATTAAAGATAAGAAAAAGTTACAATAATTTATATACAATAACTTTTAGATTTGTCCCTTTACATCGAAACACGTGCTTTGGCTAAAATAGCGCTAAGCTGCACAAAATACATACATCAATTCAATTACAAAATACAATCAATAAATGCAATAGATACTGTAAGAAGTAGACGTGTTATTGTTACCTCTTAAAAGTAGATTTTACTGCTCTAGCGCGGGTTCATCTTCGACTCTCTTACGACTCTGGTATGGCGGCGGGACGGAGCTATGTTAAAGCTGCCTGGTGTGTCTGCCGGTCTGGAAGTGAGTGAGTGTTTTGGCGCGTTATGATCGTATTTTATGAAACTGCATTGAACGCATCACGTGACCGCTCACGTGGTATGTTGTTGATCTCGAAGGTGCTGGACACTGGCCTAAAGTTATGCAACAATCTGACCTTGCTAGAAAGCTTCTCTCGATACTGATGTATCACGGGTGAATTTCAACAAAGGTCCGTTCAAAAATTTAATTTTGAAACGAGCAATTGGGTCACGAGGTCATGACACAGAATTTGTCACACATCGTCACACTTAGTACCTTGTGGTTCTTATTATATAGGACACTGTGGTTCTTACTATTGAGGACATTGTGGTTCTCACTACTTAGGACATTGTGGTTCTTATTATATAGGACACTGTGGTTCTTACTATTGAGGACATTGATGTTCTCACTATTTAGGACATTGTGGTTCTAACTACTTAGGACACTGTGGTTCTTATTCTTTTGGATATTGTGGTTTTCACTATATAGGACACTCTTGGTGTTAGTATTTAGGACACTGTGGTTCTTACTATTTAGGAAAATGTAGTTCGACATTGGGAATTTCAACAGAAATTATACAAAATCCACTGGGATCGACTAAAGTAACTATTAAGGACACACTGCTCGACAACAGTAACCGTTATACACATTGCTCTTGACAACAGTAACTATTAAAGACATTATAATTATTTTTTTTAAACTACTACGATCGATAACGGTAACTATTCAGGACATACTGGACTCTACAACAGAAACTATTAAAGACCCATTGGTTCGACAACAGTAACTATTAAGGACATACTGTGCTGAAAAGCATAACTATTAAAGACACACCTGCTCGACAACAGTAACTATGAAAGACATACTGGCCTCGACAACAATAACTATTAATTACACCTGACAACAATAACTATTGTAGACACACTAGGCTCGACAACAGTAACTAATAAAGAAACACTGCGCTCGACAACGGTAACTATTAAAGACACACAACAGTAACTATTAAAGACACACTGGGCTCGACAACAGTAACTATTAAAGACACACTGGGCTCGACAACAGTAACTATTAAAGTCACACTGGGCTCGACTACAGTAACTATTAAAGACACACTGGGCTCGACTACAGTAACTATTAAAGACACACTGGGCTCGACTACAGTAACTATTAAAAGCACAAGACAACTAGTAACTATTAGTGGCTTGACAACTGTAATTAATGACACACTGGACTCTACAACTGTAAGTTTTGAATAAACATTGAAATTGACAATATTATCTGTTTACTATTAAAGAAACATTTGGCTCGATAACATTAACACTACAGCTATTAAAGGTACAACTTGTTGTTGAATGCATTCTGCTCTTATAAAAGCCGTCAGAAAAGTCCGAATGACGTACCTAAAACCTTAATTACTTACATTATTTTCTGAAGTTGACTTAGAAGAGCAGTGATTGGCCTTGAACGAGGTAGACAGATTTTAGATAGGCAGATAGTTTTCTTCTTTATTCTTCTACCTTTTAAATATTAATTTCGACAATATGCAAAGAATATACCAACAGTTTGGCCCTGGTTACACCCGAAATTCTAAACATTCTTTGCCAGTAGTAAATTTGTTTACATACATTTTAGGCTCTATGGAAATGAGGCTATGATAGTAAATTTGATCCTTTAGATAAAAATAATGTAGATGAAATGTTTTTAAAAATAAATTTCCTCCCGATATTTCTTATTCTCCATCCATCTGACACCCCCATTCTCTTTCTTGCTTTTAGACGGTATTTTCATAGAAGACAAAATTATTTCTTGTTGTTTTAAATAAAATGTCCGCCGTGTGAAGTAAATAATTTTGTACGAAGTGAATAAATGGAATATTTTGTTGCATGTAATTAATAATTATGTGCGAAGTGAATAAATTGAATATTTTGTTGCATGTAATTAATAATTATGTACGAAATGAATAAATGGAATATTCATTGCATGTAATTAATAATTATGTACGAAGTGAATAAACGGAATACTTTGATTGCCAATAATTAATAATTTTGTACGAAGTGAATAAATTGGAATATTTGTTGCATATTAATAATTTTATACTAAGTAAATAAATGGAATATTTGTTGCATGTAAGTATTAGTTTTCTTGAGGTGCATAAATAAAATAACTACTAGGTGGAAAACAATATTTTTCACATAAAGTGCTTAAATGAATGGAATACATGAGTGAAGTTCATTGATGGAGTGTATATTATACACAACTAAATAATTTTACTGCAGATTCTGAATAAAAATAGTTTGCATATAAGTAAATAGTTTTATTGCATGAATCTATTTTAAATTTAAATAAATAGCACTTTATTGCAGATTATGAATGTATTTTACATTTAAGTAAATAGTTTTATTGCAGAATTATGAATGGGATGTATTTTAAATTTAAGTAAGTAATCTTTCTTGAAATGTATAAATGGAATCAATGCTGCATGTAATTAATAATTTTCTTTAAGTTTATAAGTGAAGAAAATAATTCTCATGAAAGTGTCACCGGTATGGAATGGAAGAGTGAATAGTTATCATTAGAGTTATAAAATGAATGCAAAGTAGGAAATAAATAATTATATAAATAACTATTTATTACGTAATTAATAAATTATGATAATTATGTTTCCATACAATGTATGAAACAATTAAATAAGAGTTTTATTGAATATAAAGTATTACCAAAGTATATTGAAATGTGTGCTGAAACAAATAAATATTACAAAGTTTATAAAGTGAATGTACATTTTGAATCATACAGATAAATAAAATGATACTGTCTTCTTATACCGGTAGAAAATAAACAATAATTGCTTGGAAGTAAATAATTACCATTAAATTTGTAAATGAATGAAAGGAAATAATTGATATTAAGTCTGTAAATGAATGAAAGTAAACAATTGCAATGAAAAAAAAATAATTTAATGAAAGTAAAAAATTGCAATGAAGTCTCTAAATGTATGGAAGGAAACAATTACCATAAAGTCTGTAAATGAATGGAAAGAAACAATTACCATAAAGTCTGTAAATGAATGGAAAGAAGCAATTACCATGAAGTCTGTAAATGAATGGAAAGAAGCAATTACCATGAAATATATAAATGAATGGAAAGAAACAATTACCATGAAGTCTGTAAATGAATGGAAAGAAACAATTACCATGACATGTGTAAATGAATGGAAAGAAACAATTACCATGAAGTCTGTAAATACATGCTGCGTACGAAGTAAATAATTATTGTGAAGTTTGTTTTTGATCGAGCTAGTTGTGTCACAGAATTAGTTCAGTGTTTGATGAACTTTGTGCAGTACATGAACAACTTTGAAGTTTCACGTAGGTCCAAAGTTCAAGCATGCCAGTGATTATCACTGGCGGCACGAAGATACACGGAACCCTGGGTATTTGGGGAAGAATGGAAGAGAACGACTTAAAACCTCGCAATACTGACTAATAAGCGAGAACCAAGATTTCTTTCCTGCATCATCACCCAATCAATGAGTGTTCTTTTACCGTTTTTCCAAATCAAGACCTGAGGATGGTTTTTGCTCATTCTGAATGCTCTCCCTTGTTGCGTCATGACCATTCTAATTCAAAGAAGGCAAAAAAATGCAATAATAAATCCCTTCTATCATTTACCAAGCAAAATTATATAAATATTATTTTTTTCCAATTTATGCGACGCTCCCTCGCCCTCCAACCCAGGTACAACCTCCCTTCACTCCCAAACAGTCGGCACCCTCCCCTCCGCTTCTCCCACCAACCCACAAACCCAGTCCAATCGTGGTATCATTTTACTTGAAGACGATGTTGATTGGAAACAAATGAAATCACTTTCAACTATCCGCGGTATTGCAGAAGTGTGCAAGCGAATGATCAATGGCGTATGTAAAGGTGAAGATGACACGCCCGTAATAAGAGGTCACGTGTTTTGACCTTTTTTTTTTTTTGGTGATGCCAGATTGCGAGGGATTGCAGACTAGTTCAGGAATGAAAAAACGTAGTAGATTATAAGAAAGTTTCAAGAGAGAGAGAGAGAGAGAGAGAGAGAGAGAGAGAGAGAGAGAGAGAGAGAGAGAGAGAGAGCAATACTGAATTAGAAATTATTCCCTTTTAATTCTTTAGAAATTATTAAATTAATCTTAACACTCGCGACCTTCATACCGAATATCGCGATCTTCATACCGAATATGCCCTCCTCTTCAAGAGGGGTAAATATACTATGACTAATTGCCTCTTTGTGACTGACAAGAGGGGTAAATATACTATGACTAATTGCCTCTTTGTGACTGACAAGAGGGGTAAATATACTATGACTAATTGCCTCTTTGTGACTGACAAGAGGGGTAAATATACTATGACTAATTGCCTCTTTGTGACTGACAAGAGGGGTAAATCTATTATGAGGGATTACCTCTTTTGTACAAGACAAGTGAAAACAAGATTTAAAACAATTTGCAGGAATTTGTTATTGCCCTAATAAAGTAAGCTCTCTTCTTATTTAATATTGCATTCATATTTAACCTTACCTTCGCAACTGACTAGAGTAGAAATTGATGTCTAGTATTATCTGAGCATATAAATTAGCAAGCGTAGAAAGAACCGTACACACAGCGTGGTAAAGAATCTGGTGCGATATAGATCTAAAGAGGTCGCCTGTCAGCATAGGAAATTATTTCCACATCAAAGAGATTTCTCGCAGCATATGTGATACTGATAAGCCCGTGGATAAGGGAAAACAACAACAAATGCGCAACAGTGGCTTGGTACTCGGGTCACGGTGACATTAGAACACCTAGCACCTGTTTATGTCGATACCTACAAAACAACCTATACATGTAAAACAGATTGAGAAGAGGGGAGAGGACGAAAATATAGCGTGGAGGAAAGGCTGAAAAAAGGGTTTTGAAAGTAACAACTGCAAAAGCACTTCCCCCCTGCCCTTTGAAGGTGATCACAAATTTATCTTCAAGGGAAAGGAGCTGGAAGAAGCAAGGGCGATAATTCAGGAATGGGTTCACCAATAATTAGATTTTAAACCGGTTTATATGTTGCACGGATTTATTAAGTACTATTAATGATTATTTATATTCAGGCAGTGAGTTTTCTTGTTGTGCACACACGCATTTTCCCATACACATACGCACATACTCAAACATTCATCAAATACACACACACGCACACACATTAAACAAATGCTTATTTAATAAACACGCACGCACTCATAAAATACATTTAAAAAAACACACACTATCATCATTCATCAAATACACACCTGAAGTATTGGTCAAAATCACACTCACTCACACACACAGAGGCAGATTCTCAGATGTACATGTCCACTGCACTGGAAAAGAATTATAGATTAAAATATACACAGACTTCTATCTAATATTATAACAATTTACAATACTCATACCTTGTGCACAAAAATGTTTTAAAATTATAATACCCACACGCACAACACTCAAGCAAATATCATACGTTTAGTTTCTGCAAAAGAAAAAGTGAAAGAAATACTGTAGCCTACTGATGATTCCTGAATTCCATTTCAGAAAAAAACATTCATTCTTTTCTCTAGTCCATATGACTCGCACTCACACCAAACCTTTTACGTTTTGTGATGGATCATACTTCCCGGTTCTAGTCTGACATTTAGGTTAGTTCCCAGTGAAGCAAATTTAATTCGTATTTCAATTTACATTCGTACCTCTATCATATGATGCCTACGTCATACCTCGACCCTTGAGTTGCCTACGCTAACGAGTTTTTAATCCCACCTAAACTTACAGACAGAAGCATGCTTGGGTTTTCCTACCACTACAGTGGATATACAGTTCACTTCTGATTAACATGCTAGGCGAGGTGGGTTTTGACAAGGTGCATTTTGTCATGCATATCTTAAGTGCAGATACAGTTCACTACTGCTTAACATGCTATTTAGAGTTGTATGTAGGTAATATTCATGCATGTCTTAAGTATCCAGTTCATTGCCATGCTAGGTAGAGTTGGCTGCATAACCTTGTAAACAAGGCCCGACAGGACTGTCCCAAACAACTGATCAACCAACTAATGGTCTAACAGGATTTTACACTGCTATCTCAGCAAAGAAAACGGGTCAGAAAGAAATATCTTAAACGAATTTTGACAGCACATTTTCTTACTTAGAAACATTAATTAATAGAATAAAAATGAAATCATTATTTATGCAATTTGCGGTTCTAGACTGTCACAATATATTTAGAAATTTGCTTCTTTCCATGATGTAATGAAATCCTGAAATTCTGTTAACCACTTAAGTTCTTAAACATATGCCGCCGCCATTTTCCTGATGAAAATCTAAAAAAGTGGATTTATATTATTACAACATTAATCTTTCTTGTGCTTGACAAGATTTCTTTATGCTATTTAAATATGTAAATATGTTTATTTATTTTGAGAGAATGTTTTGAGTTATGTATTTTATATTTATATAGATGATCTTTATGATAGTTCGATTTTGCAAGATTTGTGAGTGGTCATCATTAAAAATATTGTGTTTTTACCCATTGCACACCATGGTTAATGGTCAATATTTATTTTAATGGCAGCATATATGAATTCGAGGATGTGTGTGAGTATTATATATCATTTAATAAGGACATGTGCTCTGTTATGTCTTTAGAATTCGGATTAAAGGATTATGTGTGATGTCGATGTATGAACTGGTGTCAATCACATGACTATGTCAGCAATGTAAATGACGAACTGCTTTGAGTAAACAGATTTTCAGGTTGAACTCTCTAATAACGTTTGCATCATTTAATGAAGTTAATAATAATACGACATTAAATTGGTGCGGTACGTGTCTAATTAATTTATGAGTGCAAAATAAAAACCTAAACTCTTAATTACGTCATGCATATTTTGTTATCTGTCAAATTGTCCTAATCTGTTCCGTGATCACCAATCCTAAGTTTTATTTTATTTCAGTCTTTATGGGAATGAACACCCACTCCACTAAAGTACATTTTGATGATTACAGTTCATGTGTAGATCTATTGATCAGGTTATGACTGATGTCTTTTATGTGTGATCTATCGATCAGCTTGTGACGCACACAATGTGACGTCACAGCAGCAGCGAGCCACTGATATCCAAGTTTGTCTTCGTTGTCATGGTCGATGTCATGTAAATTAAAGCTGTCGCTCTCGTGACACAAACTGGCAAAGTGATTTTTAATACACCGCTAACAATTACATACTGGTTACGAGTTAGCACAAGTTTAATTGCTAACAATTACGTACTGGTTACGAGTTGGCAAAAACTGGCTACCTGAATGTGCATGGACCCAGATGTTCTATAACTGTAGTGGTTTTTAATACTACGCTAACAATTATGTACTGGTTACGAGTTGGCAAAAACTGCCTACCTGATTGTGCATGGACCCAGATGTTCTATAACTGTAGTGGTTTTTAATACTACGCTAACAATTTCGTACTGGTTACGAGTTGGCAAAAAGTGGCTACACGCTAACACACCTACTTCTGCACGTGAATAATGTTAAGCACACAAAAGAGATGAAAATTTCTCCTAGCGAGGCACAGCGAAAGAGTAAAGAATTATTAAATAGTGCTAATAAGAAATAAAAGTTTTACTTTTAAAGCTGATCATATTGACTCTAGGTGACGGAGACACTTAGGACTGAAATTTTACCTGAGCCCCTAGACGACTCTTGATGACGAGGACACTTAGGAATTTTTACTTGAGCCCTAGAGGACTCTAGGTGAAGAGGATACTTAGATCTGCCTACTTAGCTGAGCCTCTGGATGTGGTTCTCAATCTTTTTTACCCCATGCACCGTTTTTACACCCTTTCACCATATGATGGGGGGGGGGGGGCAGTTGGGGCTGAATACTGAACTGAGGCCCAAAAAATCAAAACGAAGGGGTGCACATGGTGCTGAATTCTGAGCTATGACCCAAGATGAATCAGAATGAAGAGGGCACTTGGGACTGAATTCTGAGATGAGACCCAAGATGAAATATATGAAGGGCTCACTTGGGGCTGAATTCCGAGCAGAGATTCAAGATGAATCAAAATGAAGGGGGCATTTGGGGCTGAATATATTGAGCTGAGCCTAGAGTGCGCGTTTCTTCTAGTTGTATAGTAGTACGTAATTTTCATCATTTAAAGGTCCCTAATGTTTCTTTGATTCTAGACACGATGTGACTTTCATCATTCAAAGGTCCCTAATGTTTCTTTGATTCTAGACACGACGTGACTTTCATCATTCAAAGGTCCCTAATGTTTCTTTGATCCTAGACACGACGTGACTTTCATCATTCAAAGGTCCCTAATGTTTCTTTGATTCTAGACACGATGATATAAACGTAAAATTGAATATTTGATCTCTCGCTAGAGCCGTAATTTCCCTGATGTGACCATCATATTATAAGTAATCCGTTGACTCGCTCACCCCAAGCGTCTGATAATATATCGCTGCTTCTCTCAATATAAAATTACACCATTTTGATCTATTATTCTCTAATCAGTTTTTGTCTTAAAATCTAGATGAATACTTGTCACGGTCAGATTCGAGACCGCTAGCATTTTTTTTTAGTCCTAGTCAATTGTTTATGTTACTTGTTTCTATGGTGAACCGTATATATTTGAGTGGTTAATTTGTTTCTTTATGTTACGTGTTCCTATGGCGTCCATATGTAGCCGTTAGTGGTTAACGTGCGTTTTTTTGTTTGTTTATGTTTTATACTTATATGGCCAACTGTATACCTATATAACTTAATGGTTAAATTGCGTTTCTGTTTATGTAATATGCAGTCCTTGCCAACTTAAAGAAATTCCATAAAATTGAACAAATGCAATTGCGTTTCTATCTTTATCAGTTGCTTCTATTCTAGATTCATTCCACAATAACCATCTTTCCAAATACCACTTGGCCATTCTCCTTTCTTGGAAAATGTCAAGCTAGCTTAAGTCTCTCTTGCTCAATTGGCCTTGCAACACGCTCTGTTGCGCCACTTTCTAAAATGTTAATATCGATTTTTGTGTCAACATGTTTCACACTCTAACTGTTGAAAGAGTTTTAATGTGTTATCTATGTATTGATTGTGTCCAGATAGATGCCAACAGTGAGAATGGTCAGCGATTGAAAGCTGTACGAAAATAATAACCGAATTGTTTAGACAAATCACTCGATGTGCACGATTCTTTGCATAAATGTGATTATTAGCAGTATACATATAGCAATATACAAAAAGCAGTGCATGTATATATAGAGAGAGAGACAGAGACAGAGAGACAGACAGAGAAAGAGAGAGAGAGAGAGCAGTAGTATATACATATAGCAAAGTACGAATAGTAGTAAACATCTAGCGGTATGCAAATAGCATTATGCAAATAGCATTATACAAATAGCAGTATACAAATAGCAGTATACAAATAGCATTATACAAATAGCATTATGCAAATAGCATTATACAAATAGCATTATACAAAGAGCATTATACAAAGAGCAGTGTACAAAAAAGAAGCATACATTTAGCAGTGTACAAATAGCAATATACACGTATTAGTATACAAAATAGTACTATACTTGTAGCAAAATACAGATAGCAGTATATAAATAACTGTATACAAATAGCAATATACATGTAGCCATACATAAATAATAGTATACAAATAGTATTAAACATGTAGCAGTATATAAATACTACTATACACTAGCAATATACATGTATCAGTTTACAAATAACAGTATAACTGTAGAAGTATACAAGTAGGAGTATACATGTAGCACTATACAAATAACAGTATACGTGTAGCACTATACAAATAACAGTATGCATGTAGCCTATACAATTAACAGTATACATGTAGCACTATACAAATAACAGTATTCATGTAGCACTATACAAATAACAGTATATATGTAGCACTATACAAATAACAGTATACGTGTAGCACTATACAAATAACAGTATACATGTAGCACTATACAAATAACAGTATACATATAGCACTATACAAATAACAGTATACATGTAGCACTATACAAATAACAGTATACGTGTAGAAGCGTACAAATAACACTATTCAGGTAGCAGTATAGGACTAGCATAATACATAAAGCAGCATACAAATAGCAGTATACCTGTAGTCAGTTGTTTTCTAAAATAATAATAATAAGGTAGAGAGAAGTAAAATGGCTGCAAATAATTGCCATTATGCCGAATAAGCCGAATACGTACTCCATTAGTTTGTATAAATTACTGGTTGGCAAACTTCACACCCATATTTAATATATGCATGCAAGCGCAATTAATATACTTACCCATATCTTTAATATATATGCAAGCAAACAAAATGTAAATACTTCACCCCTGTCTTTAGTATTTAAGCATGCAAACAAAATGTAAATATTTCACCCCTGTCTTTAGTATTTAAGCATGCAAACAAAATGTAAATACTTCACCCCTGTCTTTAGCATTTAAGCATGCAAACAAAATGTAAATACTTCACCCCTGTCGTTAGTACATAAGCATTGCAAACACAATTAACATACTTCACCCCTGTCTTTAGTACATAAGCACGCAAACACAATTAACATACTTCACCCCTGTCTTTAGTACATAAGCATTGCAAACACAATTAACATACTTCACCCCTGTCTTTAGTACATAAGCACGCAAACACAATTAACATACTTCACCCCTGTCTTTAGTACATAAGCATTGCAAACACAATTAACATACTTCACCCCTGTCTTTAGTACATAAGCACGCAAACACAATTTAAATTTTCGACGGACATGTTGCCACTTAACCACTGTAGTACTTCATTCCACTTAACCACTGTAGTACTTCATTCCACTTAACCACTGTAGTACTTCATTCCACTTAACCACTGTAGTACTTCATTCCACTTAACCACTGTAGTACTTCATTCCAGTTTCATTAAACTGACGGGACCAACTTAACCACTGTAGTACTTCATTCCAGTTTCATTAAACTGACGGGACCAACTTAACCACTGTAGTACTTCATTCCAGTTTCATTAAACTGACGGGACCAACTTAACCACTGTAGTACTTCATTCCAGTTTCATTAAACTGACGGAACCAACTCATCGCCTTCACATTTCTTCATCAACATATCGGAGTGTGGAGACGATAAGCAAGCAGCTCGTATACGCTTACACAAACTTTTTCCTCAACTCCATAAATTACCCACTTACCCTTCCGAACACACACACACACACTTCCCATACCAGCGCAGCGGGAAAGGGAATAATGCTTTCAATTCCGACTTCAAGGAATTAGCAGCCCCATTTTGTTGTTTAAAAAGAAAACATCGAGCAAATGGTGGATAAAATAATGCCTTAAATTAGCAGCTGAGAGTTGAAAGCACTCTATTGTTGTGCCATTCAGGCGAAAGCAAGTATCAAATAGATTTTTTTCACAGAAGGGGTAAAACCAGGACGGATCGTATCTTAGGTTAGTGCCAACTTTCCTGACGTCCAGGTGTGAGTTTTTCATTTTCATCCTTTTCCTTGTATATAATGGTGTAATAATTAAATTTCCTTGTATATATTGGTGTAATAATTAATTTTCTTTTTATATATTGGTGTAACAAGTAAAAATTTTGTATATATTGGTGTAATAATTAAATATTTTGTATATATTGGTGTAATAATTAAATTTCCTTTAATATATTGGTGTAATAATTAAATTTCCTTGTTTATATATATTGGTATAATAATTAAATTTACTTGTATATATTGGTGTAATAATTAAATTTACTTTTATATATTGGTGTAATAATTAAATTTCCTTTTATATATTGGTGTAATAATAAAATTTCCTTGTGTATATTAGTGTGATAATTTAATATCTTTGTATATATTGTTTATTAATTTAATTGCCTTTTATATACTGGTGTAATAATTTAATTTCCTTTTATATATTGGTGTAATCATTTAATTTCCATGTGCATATTGTGTAAAAATTTAATTTCTTTGTATATATTGATATAGTAATTTAATTTCCTTTTATATATTGGTGTAATAATTTAATTTCCTTGTATATATAGTGTAATAATTTAATTTCTCTATAAAAATTGGTGTAATCATTTAATTTCTTTGTATAGGTTGATGTAATAATTTATTTTATTTGTATATATTGGATGTAATGATTTAATTTCTTTGTATATGTTGGTGTAATAATTCAATTTCCTTGCATATATTGGTGTAATAATTTTATTTCTGTGTACATATTGGTGTTAAATTTAATTTCGAAACTTACGAATAAATAACACACAAACCAGCTTCTATATTTAAACTCGTACGTTTGGTTATGTTTATAACTAGATATACACAAGCATATGAGTGTGTGTGTATGTGTGTGTGTGTGTGTGTGTGTGTGTGTGTGTGTGTGTGTGTGTATGTGCGCGCTTTCATATATGTATATCTACAAACTAATACATATAAATTTTGTAATACATCAGAAGTTTGTGAAGAACAGAATTGTTTTACTTCGGGGAGTATTAAAGAGAAAGGGTAAGCTAGTAATTATTCATTTCGCTACAATTATCCATACATTTCCAGAAAATATGATTAACACAAACTTTGTTCACAAACATGCACACTTTACAATGAAATGTTATAGTGACGGGCTGAAAGTGTGAACACGTCATCAGTTCTTGAGTAATGGGCATGACGTCAGTGAGAACAGCTTACAATCTTATGATAATTGTGCTCTATCAAGCACTTAGGCCCAGCCAATGAGGAAATTCTGCTCTGACTTACAATTTCAAACCAAACAGGAATATTTGGCACTAGCTGTCAAGGATGCACTTCACACTCTGAAAAAAAAAATGCATCTTTTCGTTCCTGGTGCTTTGCTAATAAGGATTTAGCATCTACTGATAACTTACACTGATTTCGCAGACAGTTGCAAGTGCATGAGAGAGTCTAGCTCTTTCAAAGAGATGATTAGTGCTAAGGTCTGGTAGAGCGAAGGAATGAAATAGAAATAAATATATTTTCGAATATTTATATTCATCAAAGACTCTTCGTGGCAGAATAAATCAGTGCCAACTAGATGTAACAGCAATCCACAGGTCTATTTTTCTTGCTTTCTCCTGTAACCGCAACAAACCGCAGCGTGAGCGGTATATAGCACAGTAGACCAACATTTATCATCCCACCCGAAGTAGGATGCACATAGTGCATACCTTGAACTCCGTCAGCTGATGACTTTTCAAGGTCACCCATAAACTCGCTTTGTTCTCGATTCAAACCTGAGCCTCAAGCAAAAGGTCAATGCTCTACCTTTGCTGCTACCGCCAGCCCTCCTTACCACATCCTCCACGTAAACTTTATCTCCCAATAAAAGTCTTATTCGGTGATTGAGGACTGCTGACGTGGAGCATTTTCTGCCAAGTGCACTAGTGCAATACGTGTGTGTGTGTGTGTACGCTTTACTCTTTACAGAATCGTTGTATTCAGGTTCCTCTATTGCAAATACGGTTCGTTGTTATATATTGTCATTTTCAAGTGGATTCATTTGGCTCGGTGTGTTGTCTTTAGTTGTTTTGCGCTGTATGACATTTTTTATCATCATCATCATCATTAATGACTCTTCACAAGATTCTTGTGTCGGCTAATTGGTTGTGTGCGTTGGTCTCGGAACCCCAAACGTTTTCTGTGAGATGCAAGATATTGTGGAAAACGTGATTACTTCCAAGGAGAGATGCTTTTAGCAATGGGGCAAGCCCTTTGCTTCTTGTTGTTTATTCTGATAACTTTCATGCTCGTATGTTAAGTTCCCTTCTGCTCTTATTATTACTATTACTTATTCTGCTCTCACATTCTCAAGTCTCTGGATAATCGAAGTCGTAGTTATTATCGTCATCATCATCATCATCCTTCGATCCAATTGGAAATGCTAAGTACATACTCACTATTTAATAGAAGTCAAAGAATCAGTGTGAAGTTCTATTTCAATCACAATCACCTGTTTGGCAAAGAACAAAATGTCCCTGTCAGAAAAGGCCACAGCTAAGCAATAGTAGTCGAAGAGCAAGAGGACTCTATTTCTACATTTGGACCCTTTAACTTTCATATGTGCACTGTTTGCATTTAGGCCATGTAAAAAGAAGAATGTGTTGGCAAATTAAGACTACTCCAAAGTATGAATGTTGTCATAGATAAGTAATATTAGTAATCTTGTGAAACGCTGTATTATCTCTCCGCTCGTTTGTAACAATCTTATTTATTTATTTATTCTCTCAGTATATCCACAAGTCCAATCATTTCTCTCTTAAAATAATAAAATCGAACAAATTTAAATTTTTTTCAACGATGCTTGAATGATCGAGAAATCTGCCACCTATCACTGGAATAATCATTATATACTTTAGACCCTGTCACCTAAAACTGGAATAATCATTATATACTTTAGACCCTGTCACCTATCACTGGAATAATCATTATATACTTTAGACCCTGTCACCTATAACTGGAATAATCATTATATACTTTAGACCCTGTCACCTATAACTGGAATAATCATTATATACTTTAGACCCTGTCCTATCATTTGGATATTCCCAAACAATTTAGTCGAAAATGATAAAATGAAAGAAGCACATCATTCATATGCATACTGAAGGGTCCACATGTAAGACAAAGTGTTAATTTTAGAGGCTCCATTTGCAAAATAAAGGGCCTAAATGCACTGATCGGTGGTAGTCTCAATTTCTATTGTCAAACACTTCATCTGAACATGTTATTTTCAATTTCGTTTTTCGGTCCCCTTCATCTGAACATTCTATTCTCAATTCCTGTTGTTAAGCCCTTCAACTGTATCGTTCTTAATTTCCATATTCAGTCTTCTCCAATGAACATATAATTTATTAAGTTCGATATTCAGTCCTATCAAATGAATATGCCAGTATATCAAGCTCGATATTCGGTCCCTTCGTCTAAACGCACTAAAGGTGAAGGTCTGTTTCTGAAGCATGGTTCAACTAGTTAAATTAATTACTTGCCTGAGTGAACACAGTTCCGATCGAATGCCGCTTCTCCGTAACACGTATTTGTATCGACGAGCAAGCCGATAATGAAACACAGAAACCGATAAATACAGCTCAACGATAATTGATAATGCAATGCAGAAAGGGGAGAGAACTTGTACATTGCAGTGAACGCGTTCCTCGTGTTGCGGGGAGGCACGGTAATTTAAACGGCTACATTCGACTCTGCCGAATTTCGCGTATGTATTATTTCCAATAAAATTCTTGAAGTAAACATTGCAGAAAATGGAACCCTTCGACCCCGTGAGTGGATCGAATTCTGGAAGAAAACATTATTAGCTAGACATGTTTTTCTCTCTCTATCTGGAGCAACTTACATCCCTTGGAAATAAATGGAAGCGATTCTAATCGACCCCTTCCTCCAAAATATATGTGCAATACAACCTAGCACAAAGGCAAGATATGAACGTTTTTTTTTCTTTATTCCCTCCCTTTAACTCAAGTGCTATGTTTCTAAATGTAGTACTTGTCACTCTGAACAAAGCTGGCCATTGACTATACGTTTATTTTTAGCCGGAATGTATGCGACTACACCCCAACTTCTTATGTCCACATTTATTTTTAGCCGGAATGTATACGACTACACCCCAACTTCTTAGGTCCATATTTATTTTTAACCGGAATGTATACGACTACACCCCAACTTCTTATGTCCACAATTATTTTTAGCCTGAATGTATACGACTACACCCCTTCTTATGTCCACATTTATTTTTAGCCGGAATGTATGCGACTACACCCCAACTTCTTAGGTCAATATTTATTTTTAACCGGAATGTATACGACTACACCCCAACTTCTTAGGTCAATATTTATTTTTAACCGGAATGTATACGACTACACCCCAACTTCTTATGTCCACATTTATTTTTAGCCTGAATGTATACGACTACACCCCAACTTCTTATGTCCACATTTATTTTTAGCCGGAATGTATACGACTACACCCCAACTTCTTAGGTCAATATTTATTTTTAACCGGAATGTATACGACTACACCCCAACTTCTTATGTCCACTACCGCTAACAAATACGCACAAACAAGGAGTGACTCTGGGTGGATGAGTTGCGAGTGTGACGTAAAGGGTGAGTGGTAATAATGTGTGTGTGTGTGTGTGTGTGTGTGTGTGTGTGTGTGTGTGTGTGTGTGTGTGTGTGTGTGTGTGTGTGTGTGTGTAGTGGGTCACTGTCGCCTATAAATATCCAAGTAGTTTGTTTGCAAAAGAATCCGATAAAGGACTTCTCGCCTACTTTGAAAATTAAACACACTTCAGGCAGGGTAGTGCAAAGGGCAGAGAACTCATAAATCTTTGACGACACTCACGCATACGCCCAGTGGGACCGTTACACGTATGGTACGTAGAGGCCATAGCACAGAAAATTAAGATCAATACAATTAATTAAGTAATTAAGTAAATAACGCGCTATAGCCTCTGTCAACTGCCTGATGTCTTTAATGAGAAATACTAATAATCTCGTTTTAATTTGATTATTTATTCGAGCAATTTATTGAGTGAGTGATATTTTTTTAAAGAAAAAAAACCAAGTACGCACTCTAGATTCCATGACGGTCGTTCTGTTTATTATTGAAAAACGCCTGATATTAATAAATCATAACTGTCTTTTGTTTGCATGCTCTTGAGCTTGGTGGATGCAGCTGGCTCTTTCTGAATGGCGTCACATCCGGCGATACTTGTCAGGAAATTAGTTTCGCATACTTAGCATTAAAATAAATAACAAGAAGAATAAATCTTCTCTGGGCTATTATTGACAGGTTTCATTAAATAATTTAGCCAATGTCATCATTAACTCCTCATATTTAAGTTAAAACTTCGTCCAGTAGCGGAATAGTACGATACTGTAACATATGCCATTTTCAGACAAATAAATAAAGTGTGGGATTTGGAAAGGGGAGAATGGAACTAAAGTTTCTGTCTCTGCCAGACGAACATGTTAACACCACAATTAACATTGATATTTTATTTGCGGTAATTACTGCGTACTTATGTGTTCATTCTATGACTTACATCACTAATCTGTTGCTGTACAAGCTGTGCCCCCAAGGCGGCTGCACCCAATGACCAGGTTGTAACAGAGTAATACATCTTTATTCTTGAAAAATGAGCAGTAACTGTTACTGTCGTTTGATATATGGGTAGGTGACTGCGAATATAGATAGTACGGTCACACCCACAAATTAGACATAAGCCACACAACAAAATTATACATCAGACACCAGATTGATAAACAGGTGTAGGGTCTGACTAGAGTAGGTCAAGTCAGTGTAAGCAGGAATTAGAGACATGCAAATACTATTAATAATTCTGTAAGACAATTAACAGTGTAATAAAATGCACTTAATTAAATGAGTACAAGTTGACGATAGTTGATAAATCTGTACTCTCCAATTGTACCTTGCAGTGCTGGGAGAGGATGATTCTAGAACAGCTCTGGATTTGCAAAGGACGTCTTCCCAGACAGGACTGCTGATTAATGAAGGGTGACTGAGGCCTTGGCCTAGGATTATGTAGAATGGCAGCCATTAATAATAGGACAGCTCAAATCATATACCAGAAAATGGGAAGGTCTCAGGTCAAGTACTAGAGAGTTGAAGTATCAGGTCAAACACCAAGAGAGGATTGAAGTCTCAGGTCAAGTACTAGAGAGTTGAAGTATCAGGTCAAACACCAAGAGAGGATTGAAGTCTCAGGTCAAGTACTAGAGAGTTGAAGTATAGGTCAAACACCAAGAGAGGATTGAAGTCTCAGGTTAAGTACTGAGAGAGTTGAAGTATTAGGTCAAACACCAAGAGAGGATTGAAGTCTCAAGTCCAATACTGAGAGAGGGTTAGGTATTAGGTCAGACACCAATGGAGGGGAACCCAATTCATGTCAGATGGCCATCACATCTTATTTTAAGCCTTTCAAATGAGCCAATAAATGTGAAGCTAATATTTGCTTGCTTTAGCAGGCAATCTGTATCACTTCTACTATTGGATAATTTTATTTAATCTGCTTGTGTGATGAAGAACAGCTGGTTTAGGGGTCAACGTTGATTCATATAGTCTTCAATCTAGAATTTCTCCACTTCTCGTTCTTTTGAGCTGATATACAAAGATTATATGGCCATTATCAAGAGAGTGCTAGAGGCACACTATTTTCATCAGCAAAGAATACCATTGTTTCTTCTGGTTTGCTCAAACCGAACATTTGCACACGGATCTTAATTCTGGCTTTTGTAGATACATTGTTCATTTTTATTTTTCTTATGCGTTCAAGCAGTGTGTACAGTATGTGTAATTATTGTAAAACACCTAGTGCTGTTATGAAATAATACATTTATTAAATCTTCATTATTATTGTTTTAATCATCAAAGTCTTTCAATGCTACTACCATTATCATCATAGTTGTCAGTATTAGTAGTAGCATATACTAATCTATATTGTGTAGTATAGTACATTTTCTGAAAGTATGTGTAGGCTTTTTCATTTCGATAGATTTTTTCCTCTTGGTGTTATTTTGCTTTTCTCTTTCTTATTTCTCCACATTCTAAACATGATGCTCACACACATATGAACCCAGACAAACACACGTCTCACACTGCATTTATATAAGTCAGCATCCATGTGGGAAATATTTTTGAGGTATGCATATGGCATGCGTGTGTGTGTGTGTGTATATGAGAGAGAGACTTCGTGATATGTTGGTTTAAATTTGTCTCTGGTTGACTCGCGATTATTGATCACTTAACTACGGCCGCGATATTGGAAACGAATCTTTATTGACTTTACCATTAATAGTCGCCTCCTTTGTACACTTGGCCAAAGACAAATTGTTACGCCTATCAGCGGTCGTTCCGTAAACACTTGAAATCGGTACAGGCTGTAATGGTCAGCAAAAGTGGACGGCCTTGTAGTGGATACATATGGGTGCTGACTGCACATGGCTGCAACGGGGGTAGGCTTAGAGTGGTGGATGTTAACGGGTCTGTACAGGGCGACAACAAAGATGTCCTTAGGGTAGTGGGTGTTTATGTGTAAAGACTGCAACAACGTACGGAGGGGGGAGGGCTTAGGGTTGTAGGTTTTATGGGGACATTAAGGTGGTAGGTATTTAGGGTGCAGGCAACATCGGGGTGGCCATTGGGTGGGGAGGTGTACCTTGGTGAAGACTGCACAAGGGAAGAATAAGGGTAGACGTAGGGTGTGCATGTTTGTTAGTTAGCCCTAACTTGCAACCTCTCACCAACATGTTAGTTGTTGGGTGTTAGATGATTTGTTTTTAACACGATAAAATACAAGGAAATAATCATTCCATTATATTAATTTTGTAATTTGAGGAAGGTATTATTTTGTGGTGTTAATGTAATTGTAAGTGAGGGTGTGGAAGTGGATTATTGTAAGTTTTACTGTCACTATTAACCTCGAACGCTTGACTGGATACTTATAGTTCGTGAGCTGAGATTAACAAGAACATATAATAGTTCTTGAGATTAACAAGTAACAAGAACATATAACAGTTCTTGAGATTAACAAGTAACAAGAACATATAACAGTTCTTGAGATTAACAAGTAACAAGAACATATAACAGTTCTTGAGATTAACAAGTAACAAGAACATATAACAGTTCTTGAGATTAACAAGTAACAAGAACATATAACAGTTATTGAGATTAACAAGAACATATAACAGTTCTTGAGATTAACAAGAACATATAACAGTTCTTCAGATTAACAAGAACATATAACAGTTTTTGAGATTAACAAGAACATATAACAGTTCTTGAGATTAACAAAAACATATAACAGTTCTTGAGGTTAACAAAAACATATAACAGTTCTTCAGATTAACAAGAACATATAACAGTTCTTCAGATTAACAAGAACATATAACAGTTCTTGAGATTAACAAGTAACAAGAACATATAACAGTTCTTGAGGTTAACAAGAACATATAACAGTTCTTGAGATTAACAAGAACTTATAACAGTTCACGCCTTTCTGGTTTTGTTTATTTGCACGATATTGTTTGTATATGGTTGCACATTTCATGTTTAGAGACATCTCTCAGCTTATTTTATTTTAAGTTTTCATTTTCATTTTCGTATTGTTTGTTGCTGTTTCTTATTTTAAATTAAGAGTTTTTGCTCTTGGTTTTCGTTTGAGTTTTACATTTTTTTTGGGAAGGGGTGGGGTGCTGTTGCTACATTTGTAACTGAAAAACATTAAGCGTTTTCTTAAGGAGGTCAGTGCCTTAAATATTGTTTTGAATTTGTTTTTCAATCTGATTTGACATATATAATTTCGGTATATTTGATTTATTCCTTTCTTTAATTTTTAAGAGTGGAATTATTTTCACTCTGTTTTATAAAGTAGGTGAGTCTTGGAATTAATTGCGGATTTAATGCGAAATCTCGTGAATACAAAAGATTTTTGTTTTTGTTTTGAATTTTGGGGGTGTTTTATATGACGCGTGCTTGTGTGTGCGTGCGCCAGTGTCTATGCGTTTGTGTATGCGTGTGTGCGCTTGTTAGCTCATGCCCCTATGTGTGTGCGTGCGTGCGTTACTTTGGATTTTGGAGGTTTTTTCAAAGCAAAATAGACCTGTATAGTTTCAATGGATGAATTGTTATTTATCGTCCACACGAAAGGAAAAGAAAGTGTAGTAAAGCTCTGGTTACGTCCCATACTGAGCTTGTTAGTCGCTTGTTTACGAGTTACTTCCCATATTGAGCCTGTTAACATCTTCCTCGCCAACAGCAAGATGGTGTGTTGTCACGAACAATGTTGCTATTCTTCCATGGCAGTTCGCGGTGGTTAAGTTGATCATCCAAACCTGTTCTTCTCTTTAACTGTGTGTGGCTTTGCTGTTTACCTTTCTAGCAGCAGTTCATGTACGACTGTACGTGTTGACGGTCTTTAGCTATTGATTGTGGCTTCTGATTTTCGATTGTGGCTTTCATTCAGTTTCCCGGCTGTGGCTCATTGATTGTGATTTTCATCCACCTTGTATTTGTGGCTCCTCTTTGTTTTGATAGTGGCCATTCGTTTACATTTTGACTGTGGATTCTGACCGTTTGGATCATGAATGTTGTAAATTTGGATTGTGGCTCTTGTAAATTTTGAATGTGGCTCTTGTCCGTTATAATTGTGGTTGTGGTCAATCTTTTATTGTGGCTACTGAAAGCATTTGATTGTGGGTCTAGTAAGTATTGAATGTGGCTCCTGTCAGTTTGGATTGTGACTTGTAAGTTTTGATCGTAGCTTTTGTCGGTTTTGATTGTCGTTGGTATTAAGGTTTGGGGTTGAGGCTCTCGTCCGAGTAGATTGTGGATGTTGTAAGTTTTGATTGTGGCTTTCGTTTTCCTGTCCATCTGTGGCTCACATAGTTCTGATCTTGATCATAGTTCACCTTTCCCACTTGTCATAATTGTGGGCTTCTTTCACATGAACTGTGACTCTTGTCCCTGTTGATTGTGGAGTTCTTTCACAATGAACTGTGACTCTTGTCTCTGCTCATTGTAGCCGTTCATCTATCGATCTGTGGCTAATATCCTGTGATGAATGTAGCTTGCTGTTTGTCTGTTCAACTGTGACTCCGTCCTTGTTAAAGGTCAGTCCTTAATAGTGTAGACTTGAACTTCGGCGTGAAATCCTTGTTCACATTCGCATAACCCGACGTCGTTGTGAGATGCGGTCGGAAGCATCATCCCCATTAAATATCCCGTGGATTCCTGTGAATGTTTCCATCACCCCCATTAAATATCCCGTGGATTCCTGTGAATGTTTCCATCACCCCCATTAAATATCCCGTGGATTCCTGTGAATGTTTCCATCATCCCCATTAAATATCCCGTGGATTCCTGTGAATGTTTCCATCATCCCCATTAAATATCCCGTGGATTCCTGTGAATGTTTCCATCATCCCCATTAAATATCCCGTGGATTCCTGTGAATGTTTCCATCATCCTTTTCATCATGGGGTCAGACTTTCTCTATTATCACGTTGCTTCTGTCATGGGCAACTGCAACAAAGCGTCACTTGAATAAGACAAATGTAATTATGAAGTTAAGAATCGATAAGGATGTTTGTACACATTAAAAACTACAGTGCCTAGAGTACATAATTACATATTTTCCGGGGTGGGGTGGGGTGGGGTGACGGTATTAGTTTAGGGTACTTTTTAATTTTCTTTTCAGAGAGGGACTTGTAGTAAGACAAAAGTAACAGTAAAGAAACTCCCTCAGACAACAGGCTAAAACATATTGGCGATTAGGAACTCATGTTTAGCTTACACTACACTTCAATTAAGTTTCACGGCGATAACTTTGATAAACGGTGTTAAGAATCGAAGGCAAAATATATGTGTGTACACATTACATACCACTCTCTCTTGTCTGTTTATCTGTCTATCCAACGCCTATCCATATATATCTATCTCTTAGTTATCTATACATCTGATTCGCTGGTTTGTTTCCTCTCTCCATCTCTCTCTCTGTCTCTCTCTCTGTCTCTGTCTCTCTCTCTCTCTCTGTCTCTCTCTCTCTCTCTCTCTCTCTCTCTCTCTCTCTCTCTCTCTCTCTGTCAATCTACCTCGTTGGGTTGTTAAAGTAGTGAAGTATTCGCTATACATTCTATGTTTACTTAAGACGCCTGCCCCGCAATCAGAAACTCTTGGCGAGTTCAAGTCTAGCTTTGGCCCTAATGTTGGTGTCGTTTGACCCTTACCCACTGCCTAGCGCCCTAGCGCATGGCTATTATTGAGCTTAGTGGTCATAGCTGTAACCTCTTGGAGGTCGATGGAGAATTAGTTCAAGTATCTACCCATCATTATTAATGCTGTTTATTTCTAGAGAGTACACACTTCTTGTTACAATCTTAATCATTTTGTTAAGATAACATTCTACGCTTGACCAGTAGGCCTCTTGCTCATTTCACTTACCGACGCTTTAAAAATGAACATTAAAAAAGAAATAATGCTTTTTTAAAGTTGTTTGTCACAGGTTCATCTATTTCAAACTTGGCGGGCTTACGGAGAGATGTTAGAATCATTCCGTGTTCATTCAGGCGTTCATCTCCACCCACCCCAATACTCACTTTTTTAAGCGAATATGCGTATATTATTTAAGATGTTACCATAAACACGCGCGCATACAGACACACACACACACACACATACACACACACGCGCATACACACACACACACACATACACTACACACGCGCATACAGACACACACACACACAGACACACACACACACATACACACACACGCGCATACTTACAAAACCACTAGAATACGACTGTTGCGACAGTCGCCCCCGGGGGTCCCCCATGAAACCTACAGGCGTTGTAGACAGAAGTTTACACAGCTATTCAGATACCTTAATTGTTTAGTGATTTACGAGTGTTGTTCGACAACCTTATCCCATGCCGTTCGGAGTACAAATAGCCAGGCATTCATCAATGGAAAATAAGGTTTCCGAGTGGCGAGTTCAGAGTAGAAAAACTTCAGATTATCCTGCGAAAACGTTTTGCACCAAAAGGAACTGGCATTAATTGATCCTCATTTATGGTTTCGTGCGCCAAATATCCTCCGCATTCCAAGCCAATGCCTCAATCAGGAGTGTGTTTTTGTACAGATACAAATGAAAGAAACTTAATTAAAGAAACAGAGCCCACCTTCGCTGAACAGTTCAGTGCGAACCGGAAGTGCAAACAGCCCAAACTACATTTGGAAATGGCTGCGACGTGCACGCAAGTCTAAAAACTCAGAAATAGCCTCGTTTGTTTGTCCTTGGAAGTTTTTTCTCCTTAATGTATTCACGTCGCAAAGAAACTTTTAGCCTGAGGTAAACACAAAGCAATCCTAATGTCGGGCCGCTTGGTTGGAATCTGACGAAGTAGGAAATAGATTGATATGGCCATTACAGTATAATTATACACGTTAAACTCTAATGAATTAATTTTCTGAATTAATTGGAGAAGGCGTAATCAAGGGTCCCGCGATGTTGAACTTCTTTGTTTGATCTGAGACTATAATAGCAACCAATCAGTGTTTCTTGTTCAGTTCAATCTGAAGGTCAATCATTTGGAGGCAAAATAAATCTGAATGTGTGAACTGCGTATAAGCCTTGCAACGATAGCATTAGTATTTCTAATTTGTAAATAATTCTTATGCTTTCTTCACAGCGTTAGCTATGACAGAAGGTTGTGATTAAGTTACATTCACACTAATTATACAATGTCTATGCAGGATGGTCGCAAATTGCTCCTTTTTTTTTAACCTTGAGAGGTTGCCATAAGCTTCCTAATGGAATTAACAAGTAACATGCTGTACTCAATTCATGTTGGCATGTTTATCTCAAGAGCCGACAACACAGAATGCTAATGAAATTTTCCACATCCTTGAACTTTGCGAAGAGGTTAAAGAAACAAGAGCAGAAATTGTCTTGTGTTGAATAATTACATTCGTAAATGATGTTGACAAGACACTACAAAATTAAAATTAAAATTAAATGTGTTTATTTAATTATAAACACATATATACTCTCACACCACACACACCAAAATACACATGCACACACCTGTCTGTATTTACATCTGTAATTGGAATATATTCTCTGTATCATTCTCTCTCTTCATCTTCGCCTTTCCCTGCCTGTCTATCTCTTTTTTTCAGTCTCTCCTCGTATTATATCCATGTAATGGACTCATCGCATTTAATTATAAAGTGTTTCCTAGCAACGCAAGTTTGAAATAATTCCTGACTGAACTGCACGACTGGCTAAACATATATCCTGTTCTTTCCCTGCACAGAACCCATAATTTTCTAGCCATGGATTTCGTTTTTATTTAAAATTATTTTGATAAGTAATTAAATTCTCCATGTGAAATATTTATTGCTGCATGTTGCATCAGCATGAATGTTTTTTCAGCTGCTGACGAGGAAAAAGACGACTGCAGCAGGAAGAAATACAAGCTGTTGCCGTTGCAGCAGCTGCTGCAGAGGAAATATGTTCAAAAGCTGCAGCATTTATTACTTGTAACAGAATGAACCATTATTTAAAAGCTGGAATAGGAAGGAACGCGCTGGGTGGCACAGGTAATATAAAACCCCGAAGAAACAAATAAATAAGCTAAACAATGCATATTCTACTTCCACGTGATTATATGTCAATGTGTGTGTGTGTGGGGGGGGGGGGGGGGCTGATTACTGGCGTTTTATTTTTCTTGGGGTTTTTTGTTGTTGCTATTCATTGGCTTTGATTTAGTCTATTTTGTATTTCGAAATATTTTTCTTCTTATAGATGGTTATGAGCGAGCTGCTTTGAAAAGGGAAATATTGATGTGGACGTCACGCGCGCTCACATACGCTTAAATGCACGCACAAATACACGTGCGTACAGATATACACAGCCATTCGCGCTCACACACGCGAAACAAGGCACACGCAGACACACTCACAAAAACACACCTGCACATACATTTTATACACACACGCACACCACATACACGCTCATCCATGTGAGCCCCAAGCAAACACACACGCACTTATATACACGCAAGTAGTGTATGTGGAGGTTTGTGTACGGACAATTAGCTTAACTCCACAGGAAAAGCTATGTTCACAGAAGGATAAAGTCCTCTGATGAAAGCTATGTTCACAGAAGGATAAAGTCCTCTGATGAAAGAAAGACAATTCGGAACGTTTCCGGTCTCCGTGGATCCCGAAGAGTTGCCCCCATGGTCACAAACATGTATATAACTGCATCACTCTTGTAACAAGTCACTCAGAACAAGTCACAAGAGCAACAATTTGCTTCATGTAAGACCATAGATAAGAAAATGAATGGCAAAATTAAAAGGTTGCTTTAAAAACACGGATTTTGGTTTCTTTGTTTGTTTCTTTTGTGTTTGTTGTTTTTATTTTATTTGGGGGCGGGGGGGGGGGGGGCGTGTATCTACTATAGTAGTGACAATAGATATCTACTTCTACAAGCCATCTTCGTACAAGTTGCGTCCGGCAACCGCACATGGCGTGAAATAAAGACGCTTTCATGTTCCAATGACGTACAAAGGTGGCAGTCTGTTCCTAGACTTTAGTTAAGCAGGTTGTGAGTCCACAGTAGGTGATGGTGACAGTATCAATCACTTCACGCAGTTTTAATTCTTGTCATGACAAGTGTCGATCACCTTCACTGCATTATCAATCTCCTCAGTAAGAAGGTCGAGGACGTCCAGGGGAATGGTGAAGATGTTATTCCAGAACAAAAGTAAACTATATCAGAGGTCATGTAGAGACGTGAGTACTCTGTATGTTCAAAGCTGTCTAACATAGTGAAGAAGTTCCAAAGTAGTCACTGTGTTAGCGAAAAAAATCTAGAAGAGTGAAGGGACATCAGAATAATCACTCTGCTAGAGAGAGAAAAAAGTACACAGATTCTATATCATATCTTGATATGCAATCCTAGGAGCAACTACGACACACACACACACACACACACACACACACACACACACACACACACAGCATTATTCCATTCTTCACTCTATCAGACATGACAACACTGTGGCAGTGACAGTCATCTGGAATGCACCACAAGACCTGATCGTATACATTCATTCCATTCACTAAAATAGTGGGAAACAATACTACAAGCTGGATGCCATCTTTGAGCAATTGGTATATACCTATGAGTGAATATATTGTTTACAGCTCGCTGTGAAATTTTTCCAGCTGATATATTCACCACTATGTTGCTATGAGTGAATTCGCTGTCAGATTTCACCACTGATGTATCAACCCAATTTTTTAACATGTACATGCTACAACCTAGCTCCGACTAATTGACGTATTAACCATTATATCGGTATGTACAAGTTGGATCGCAACTTTAACCAAATGGTGTGGTAACCAGTTTATGGATATGTACAAGCTGGATTTCAGCTTTGACCAAATGGTGTGTTAACCAGCTTATGGATATGTACAAGCTGCGTGATAGCTTTGACCAAATTATATTTTTTTAAGTATATTGATTTGTATGCATCTGAATACAGATATACAAATATAATGCAAACAGAAATGACAATACCACACAGGATGGTTACACACACACACAAAAAATAACAGAATGTATTTTAAAATAGATTTTATGCAGAGAACACAAACAATATATAATAAACCAGAATCAGAATGTCAGATTGCAATGTACCAGATTTGCGATACAGCATAAGAAAGATAAATTAATACATGAATATAGGCGTGTATGTACTGAAACACTGTACGTGTTTGGTTAAAAAAACAAACAAAATTATTTTAAAATAGTTTATCAGTGCATTTAATTCAAGGTAAAAGTCATCGCTTCAGCAATTAGTAATAGTAGTAGTAGTAGTAGTTGTTGTTGTAGTAGTATAATCTGACAATAAACGGATTCTATCGTCTTTGGTCTTCAGAAAATGGCAGTTCTGCTCACAAACTAAATTGACCAGTCTATTGTTATAAACTGGTACAAAATTCTATGTTAAACGGTGCTTTGAAGCCAGATTGTAAACACACATTAAACAGGTATGTTTAAAGATCAAGACCATGTATAAGTCAAAGGTAATATAGTTTTTTTCCTTAAAATATAGATGTTATTAATATTACAGTTATGTTCTAACAGCCAGCATTTTCTACATGGTTCTATATTATTGCAGCCTAACTGTAATAGAGATTTGCAACATAGCTGTAACAGAGATTTGCAACATAGATGTAACACAGATTTGCAACATAGTTGTAGCAGAGATTTGCAACATAGATGTAACACAGATTTGCAACATAGTTGAAACAGAGATTTGCAACATAGATGTAACACAGATTTGCAACATAGTTGTAACAGAGATTTACAACTCAGTTGTAACAGAGATTTGCAACATAGTTGTAACAGATTTGCAACATAGTTGTAATAGAGATTGCTATACGTTCAAAATGTAGATACTCTCAAAGTATATGATATGTCAGCAAAACTAAGGTTTGGTTTTGGAATGTTAAGTGAGAGTAAAGGAAGCTATTTTTAACAACTAGCATTTTCAACATGGACCAGTTAGTCTACGTGATGCTTGATAGTTATAAATTCAAGATCTAGACGCTACATGTACACTGCAATATGGTTTAAAATTTTAAACGAGATTACTGTTGAAGTTAACATTTCTCATCACAGGTGACGTGTCAGATGACAAAAGTCAATCTAGGGATCATCAGCTATTGTGCAGCTTTGCCGCATAATGCGACATCACTGCCTCGACGGTCCTGCAGAGAATTACATTTTACGGTTAGATATTAGGAAGTAAACGTGTTTATCATTTGGGCCTTATTCAGAAATGACACCACACTCACACAAGCATAATGGAAACAACAATAATCAGAAAATAAAACCAGCAACAGCCAGCGTTGCCATTAGTCTTAAGCATACTGCTAATCATTTCATCACAAGAGGTGATGATTTTGAAACTTCACCGCGCAACTTACGGTCATACTGAAAGCATTGTAAATTATCCCTTTCACAATTACATCCTTTTGAAGAGATGTGTGATTACGGCATATTCACCAAAGCACAAAGCTTGTTTTAGCACTGGCTTGAACCGTCCCTCGTCTGATCGTATTTTGTTGTTTGTTTATGGGTGTATGGATGTGTATGTGAAGGGGTGTGGAGGGTTGCTGTTCGTTTTTTTAAGTTTAGAGAACTAACCTTCGCCCTTATCCTTCCCACAGTCCCAATTATCTCCCCTCGTTGGGGGAAATATATTTGCCTTCGTTTGGACAATATTTCACTTTTATTTCCACTCATCTGCTGTACTCATCGAATCTCATCATTTTGATCTCTTCATCATTTTTGCTTCCCCGCGCTAGTCAGGTGCACTCGTAACTAGGCAAACTTTTTCGGCGCTTAGCAACCGATGCATAATTATCGCGTCTGGTTAACATTTCTCTAAGGTCACGCTGAGTTTAAGAAATGAGCATAATAATTGAGTTATTAAAAGTGAGAATTTATTACCAACATTGACGTGTTTTCTCTTTCTTTCTTTGTCTCTCTCGAAACACACTCACACACGCATGCAGGCACACATACAAATAAGCGCATGCACCAACCTTATAAGTGTATAATAAAGAAGAGAACAGGAGATGCAATAGCAGATGTGCATACAGGGAAAGGTGAAAAGAGAATGAGAGAAAGATATGGAGAGCGAGTGGGGAATGTGGAAAACTGAGATAAGAAAATAACGAAAAGTTGACAGACGTTACAAGTTTGTAGGTTGTTTTGCTGTTCCATTTTTTTTTTAAAGATGTGTGCACGTGTGCATGTGTGCGTGTGTGTGAAATGTTACGCGTAAGGAAAAATAAATATAAGGAAAGAGACACGAATGAAAATACATCGACTTAAACAGAGAAAAGGTAGGAGAAAAAGAGAAATATAACTGAGACCAAGGAATAAACTGAGCGACTCAGAGAAACTAAAATAAAGCTTAAGAGAGTGAGAAGAAGAGAAAGCGAAATCTTTTAGATGTTACTGTCAGAAAGAACAAAGTGCTTTCTTGTCAAGATCTCCTATATTTTTTTAAGAGACCCTACCGTTGTTTCATTTTTTATTTGCTCCGGGAATAACGTTTTTTTAAAAGAAGAGACAAGTGGCTTCCATTGGCCATGTTTACTTTACTTTGTGACATTTTCTGTCTCTTCATGAGTATTTCAAAGTGAAGCCCTAATTTAGACGGTGGTAATAGAATGTTTAAATTGCTGGTGTTCAGCAGAAATTTATTTAAGCTTTGCATTTGATCTGAAGTTTTGTTTTAAAAAATATTTATTAAAGAATATATCGTGTGATAAACAGTGACTATTGCATTTTATAACATAGTATCAAAGTACTGAAAGCTTGCTTTCGTTTGTTTGATATAATCTGTTCTTTCGTTATTTTTAATTTTATTATTATTTTTATTATAACATAATCACGCGTCTACAGGTCTGAGTATCTATTTATTTATCAAAGTTCTGTCTAGCTTTTTATCTGTTTATCTGTTTAGCTTCATATCGCCTTTGCATATCAGTCCACCGATCAATCTATCTTGATATATATATGTTTATTCTTTATTAGAATATTTTAATAATTTTACGATATGACTCCTCTACCACACCGTAATAGTATCTGCTTATGTGAGAAGACCAACAAACTAAAAATACACTATCACACCATTTTCTCCAGGACGAGATCTCGCGAGAAGAAAATTATTAGAATTCTTAACGGTTTCACAGAATATCTAGAACTGATCTCAGTTTTTCTACGCATAAACTTAAATCTGATTATATAACGAAAAGTCTTTTATTACGAACTTGTTTCAATTACTAGAACCAAGAAATTAGAAGGTAAGAGCAGAAATCCAGTATCAAGGCTCAAAATGCAATTTGACGAAAACAGCGCCCTCGTTCACCATCACAGTCAAGTTGTGCTCTCTGAACGTGATCTCCGTTGTTGGTCCATCAAAGGGAGAGAATACATGCCATTGCTTATTTTGCCAGGTGTCATCCACGAGGGGATGCCGGGTGCAAGACACTGCCAACTAGAAACCAACACCCCTACTTACGCACGTGCCAAAGGGTTTGTACTCGTGTGTACACTTGCTTTGTTGGTTTTGGAGTGGGCCTGAAGGAGCAGAGAACTTGTGTTCCCAACCTAGCAGCTGCCGATGAAGAGCTTTCCAAATGAGTCTCCTACCCCCTTGAGCTGGCGGAAGCAGTTCAAGAAACGGGCTATTCAAAGGTCATTGTAGTAAGTTAGCATGACGTAAGAGGATCTGGGTCAGTACGTGTGAGAGAGTTTCAGGACGTTTAGAATTGTCTTCTCAAAATAGTTTGTTAAAAGGTGCTATTTTTAGTTGTCACTTAGTCTGGGTGTTAACTTGGACTTGTGCGCATCGTCGATTAGCTTGTCCGGTTTCTGTGTCATTTGTCCAGTTTTCCATTTCTTGCTGGACACAAACGTGTTTGGTGCAGTCGAAAATGGACCTTGCTGGACACAAACGTGTTTGGTGCAGTCGAAAATGGACCTTGCTGGACACAAACGTGTTTGGTGCAGCCGAAAATGGACCTTGCTGGACACAAACGTGTTTGGTGCAGTCGAAAATGGACCTTGCTGGACACAAACGTGTTTGGTGCAGTCGAAAATGGACCTTGCTGGACACAAACGTGTTTGGTGCAGCCGAAAATGGACCTTGCTGGACACAAACGTGTTTGGTGCAGTCGAAAATGGACCTTGCTGGACACAAACGTGTTTGGTGCAGCCGAAAATGGACCTTGCTGGACACAAACGTGTTTGGTGCAGCCGAAAATGGACCTTGCTGGACACAAACGTGTTTGGTGCAGTCGAAAATGGACCCAGCGAAAACATACGTGAATATCGCCCTCTGCACCTATAATACTCAAATTATTTTAAGGAATTTTACAGCACATAAGAAAAAGTGAAATAGAATAAAAGCAAAATTAAGTTATATTAATATATTAATTAATCTATTTATAAAAAATAAATTCTCCTGGAATGATAAAGGCACTTTTTTGCGAATGTCCTTGAAAGAATCTCTAACCTTTCATTATTTTGTGGGCGCAATATGACATCCTGAAAGCTTATTCTTTTAAGTGGTTGTCTGCGTGTCATTCTGCAAAAGTCTGAAAGCTTATTCTTTTAAGTGGTTGTCAGTGTGACATGTTGCAAAATTCTGAAAGCTTATTCTTTTAAGTGGTTGTCAGTGTGACATGTTGCAAAATTCGAATGCACTGAGCAATGACAACACTTCACTCATTCTTCTGTCATTAATCATTAATCATTAATCATTTCCTGCAAAAATATATTGAAAAAAACACACACTTCACATTTAAATTAAGCATAATACAACTGTTGGGACTGGTCCATGATATTTCTCATTTAACAGCTATACAATGAACCACGTTTTTGTTGATCTAACACTCTCTTTTCTATTCCTTTTAGGTTTTATCAAATTATTTCATTTTTACTCCAGGCTGAGCTGCTGGTTCCATAGCTTCTGATATTATGAATCAAAACATGGAAAAAATCATTTTAAAATAATTGAAATCGGATGAATGTTATAATAATGGCGAACAAGCTCCGTTGTGGCGTGATGTTCACCTAAACAATTTGACACAAACATACTCACAAACATCACGATAACCAACCTAACTGACAGGTAGAGTGTAGGAACCAGCAAGACAGTTTTTGGAAAGAAATCCACAAATAAGTGACTACAAATCTTTAGCAACGTGAAAATGGAAAATTATACAAATCTTTACAACGTGGAAAATGGAAAATTATACAAATCTTTACAACATGAAAATGGAAAATTATACAAATCTTTACAACATGAAAATGGAAAATTATACAAATCTTTACAACGTGGAAAATGGAAAATTATACAAATCTTTACAACATGAAAATGGAAAATTATACAAATCTTTACAACGTGAAAATGGAAAATTATACAAATCTTTACAACATGAAAGTGGAAAATTATACAAATCTTTACAACATGAAAGTGGAAAATTATGCAAATCTTTAGCAACGTGAAAATGGAAAATTATACAAATTACCCATAACAAGCAAAAACGCACAGCGTTATTTGTGTGGGTTTAAAAAAAAAAAAACTTATATTTATGCTAATTTAGTTCCTCGGTTAATCATTTAATCACCGACTCAGTTTCTATTGTTAGTTAATAAAAGTTAATTTATTGGAAGGTGCTCTCTGATCGGGTTGTCTTGAAATACCACACATACGTGTGCATTGTTTTTATTTGTCATGTTAAGTCAAAGAGCACACTAAGAAAATTCATTGTTCAAAACCAGAGGTCACATTTTTAAACTTTTCTTAATTTCACTGACTGGAGCAAGAAATTTTCATCCAAAGCCCGACGCTCACCAGTTCAGTTCTAAATGTAGTTGAATATAATTTATAAAACGTTTTCTAAATCCTGAATAAATACGTTGAAACATGATTGTAGACATCAAATCCTTCTCATAAATTAACTGTCTTTCTCAAATTACTTATTGCATCCGGGTCTCGTGAAACAGTCTCGAGAGTCTTCGTTCTTTTGCTCGACACGTAAATACATGTTATTTTTTTTTTTCGTTTGCATTTAGATCCTGTTAGTTTAAACTACCACAATTCCAGTAAGTCAGTTAATAAACATTTCTACCATTTAATCAGATGGCCACAGTCGATTAATCGGTCAGTGACCAAACTTTAATAGACCGACCAATTTATCTATAAATACTTTTAGCGGACCAGTCGTGCATGAGATCAGCAGACATTCGTATTCCTAAATGTTATATTTCATTATTCACTCTCTCGTATTTGTGAGACGAGCCTAATTCTCTGCGGCAGGTCCTGTACGTCTCGTCTTTCCTTTCTCTGTTAGGATTATGTATGTTTTCAATTCTAAAGTCGTATCGTTAACAAATGAATGAAGAGGCGATTATTTCCCCTTCGCCTGAGAAATTATTATTTACGGACGCAGTGTTCACGTTTCAATAACCAAATTTAATAAGAAATGGTCAAGATACAAAGATAGGGCTGACTGATGGCAGCATGAAATGACTGAAAACCGGGAGAAATATTAAATTGAAAATGCTCTTTTCATTCTGTCGGCTTTTCATGGAAAAGAAATAGCTTCAGGACTGTGTCACTGGGGTCACTTCTGATCGCCTGTCAAGCGTTATCGCTGACGTGACTGAAATGGCTTTGTGTGAAATCTGCAAGTTTCATTAGTCCTTTTGAATACGGTTTAGTGTGATCAAACATGAAATTAAACATCTAAAATGTCTGCATACCGCTAACAGCCAAAACAGAGTGTGTCGACACGAATTTGGTGAGTTGGAGTGAACTCCCCTTTGCTTTCTTTCCGTCAATACTCGACGATTAATAAAACATTCATGTGAAGTGTTTTAAATGTCAACGCTCTTTCGATTATATTTATCTGTTCTATATGTTATTGTTGATTTAATAATTGTATTGTTAAATTTATTAACATTCTTGCACATATATTAAAACCTTATACTGGAGTAACAGTGGTTGGACGAGGTTCGTTAAATGTAAATAAAAGATGGATTTGTATTACTCCTTTAGTAATAAGTTTCTACCTGTAGAAACATTATGCAAAGTAAAACGTCTATCTTATTATTGTATTAAAAAAAAGTAGAGTTTTATGAAACCCTTAATGAGAATTATTAATAACATATATTAAGCTTCTCGATCACTTGTAATTAGTTTTGTGTTGTTAATTCATAAACAATAATCATGACGAGTGAAGGTTGCTCAGAGGTGTCACACTATGTTGTGAACATACACATTCTGGCAGTGATAACTTAATATAAATTTGACCATCCATATTCCCTACGTCATTGTTAGTACAAGGCTGTAAGCATTCATATTTCCTACGTCACTATTAGTACAAGGCTGTAAGCATTCATATTTCCTACGTCACTATTAGTACAAGGCTGTAAGCATTCATATTTCCTACGTCACTATTAGTACAAGGCTGTGAACATTCACATTCCCCACGTCACTATTAGTACAACGCGGTAAGCATTCATATTTCCTACACACACACACACACACACACACACACACACACACACACACACACACACACACACACACTTACTATTATAACATATCTATTTGATAATTATCAAATGGACTTTTAAATAAGACGTTTACGGAATAGCTAACACAATGCAACATGTATTCCCCAACTATTAATAGCCTGCTTATGGAATTGTTCGCATCAACAATAGTATAATAACCATTAAAATACATATTCATCACACTTATCATTATATTAATATACTATGGGTATTATTCTGACTGTTAAAAAATAAAATTTAAAATTGTTTAAAAACCACTTTGTTTTCAGTCATTGATTTAAACCTACAATTTTTCTTTACTGTCTTACCCTTTACAGGAAGCATTAGAAAGAAGAAATACATTATAAAATTTCATTCATCCATCTTTTCCTTCAAAGAAAAGTGTCATAATGCATTTCTCTCTATATATACATTTCAATTGTTTACTTAAACATTAGCAATCAAAGCGACCTCTCACTCTTTGTTAGAGTAAAAGATATATCCAATTCACGGAGTCTGCCCTCTCAAAATAATTTACTTTAAAATAAAACATTCTACTTTTCCGATAAATCGGATACATTAGACTTCCAGCGACTCGGCACTATTCTATCTTTACCACTCTCCTGGACAGTTCCAAATGATTGATTCTAAGTTCGAATTTCTCTAGTGTCCATCAGTATATGTCATTTCTGGATTTGCTCCTTGATTACTCGTTAAAATGTCTTTATTTGTCTACAACTCACCGTTTCCATTCCTCCAGACAGATATTGGACAGAAGTAGTCCGACCACAGAAAGTAGTTCTTGTTTTCAGGATTTCATTTTTTAACAGTGATACTGCACTCTATGCTCTTTATGCTGATTAGTTTCAGAGTTGACCTCCTGCTTTGAATCAACAAGTCTCTCTCTGCTTTATAATCCGCAGCAAAAGCAATAGTTCTTCATTTCTGTTCTGTAGTTTTTGATGGTTGGTACACAAGTTAGAGGCGAATAAATGTTTATTCCAAAAGAAGTAAAACTTCTGAGACTGGACTATTTATTATTAACTCTGTGCATTTAGTTTTGTTTTAAAAGTACTTTTCATGCATGCTTTTGCATATTTCATTTCTTTTATCGATCTCTATACGAACCTTTTCAAACAGTCTTTCGTCGAATGTTTTCATTCTTATAACACACACAGTGTGTCATGGTGTGGAAAGCGGTTCAACAATCACCACAAAACAGTGTGTCATGGTGTGGAAAGTGATTCAACAATCACCACAAAACAGTGTGTCATGGTGTGGAAAGTGATTCAACTATCACACAAAACAGTGTGTCATGGTGTGGAAAGTGATTCAACAATCACCACAAAACATTGTTATTGTCTTCGCAGTGAAACAGATGAATTGGACGCATAATGTGAATGAAGAAAACGAATAAAAGAGTCTTGTAGCGTAACGGCCACCACATCACTCCCAACAACACATCTATAATATGTGTGTGTGTGTGAGAGAGAGAGAGAGAGAGAGAGAGAGAGAGAGAGAGAGAGAGAGAAAGAGAGAGAACATATTCAGTCAGATATAGTACGCAAACCATAAATCGAGACACTTGTCTTCAAACCATTGCACAATTAATTTTGTTTAACCTTGACATTGCCGATAACGGTACTGACAGAATGGCACTTGCTTTCTCTGCAAGAACCGTTGAACTCCCTTAAATGCTTAGCAACCTGACAGACTTGTGATTTTTTTTATATTAACCACTTTGCTGAACGTCAATTAATGTTCACATGTATCATTCATTCTAGTCGTATCTAATTACCATTGCGTTTTTATAAATGCAAATACAACCCTTGTTATAGACAGATATTGCCATGAGATCATTAAACCCACTTCAGCGTGGATGCTACAATTCTAAGCTTGTTTCCATGGAAATAATGTCTGGGTGTTTCTTTTTCCACTTAAGGGATTATTTTACTGTTGTTTGTTTGCATGTATACGGTTTCATTTTGAACAAACAATAATTGATATAGGACGTGTGAAGTACACTTCTTACGATATTCCGGAATTCTAAAATGTCCACACAGTGAAGAGAACAGCTAGGATGGACGAAACACATTTAAAACTTATTTCGGCTTTGTCTAGCTTCAAATCTATTCATCTGCTCAGTCAGAGTAATTCACCTGGGCGTGAACCCCACCCCTACTCCATTGTTTACAACCAAACAAAGAAAACAGAAAAAAATTATAGATGATCTGTTGAAATTGAATTAATGAAATTTAAACAGTTTTAAATAGACGTCCAGTTAGAACTGGTTGAAAGGAGTTGCCTTCAAAGGTACTCAAGACGATCTGGAATCCCAGAAAGGACATCTCGTTCTAATAGCGCTGAATTAAATATCATCTTTTTAGCCGCGAGCGAATGTACCAAATCTTCTCATTCTTATAATTCACTGGAGTTCTCTCCTCTTTTCAGGAAGGTAAAAGTGTTCACAACGCCAATACTAGATTAATTATAATTACTGATGGTAAATGGACATCCCTTCGCCTCACACTAGTGCCTGGGAAAAGGAGATTACCAGACTATGTACACATCTTCTGATTTCTGTCGAAATCGGATTCTTCAAAGGACAGATAACTGTGCCTCGTAACTAATCACAGTTCACGGTGGTCCGACAACTTGGAAAGGCAAAGATTGTCTTAAAATTCTATATTTAAGAATTCTTGCGCATTGAGAACAAAATGCACGTATACTGGACATTTTCCTCGCCTTTCTCCCAAATTCCATTCTCATATTAATTACGGCTACTTGTCTTAAATGTTCTATATGATTTGGGTAGTGATGGTCTCGAAGGCTGCCTCTCCAAAGCTGGCGTGGGGCCTTTCGATTTAGTTCTCGGCCCTGCATACCTCTAGAGAAACTTGGTGTCCCCCTCATTATAATCTGGAGTTTCGACTACCTTGAGGACCCTCAACATCGAAGCCACCCACTCACCCGAGCGATGGATGACTGCCCGAGTCCCCTCCCTCGCTTTAGGTGGTCGGTGAAGAAGTTGAGGAGGGGAAACAATCCATCTCGGGCGACAGATCAATCGATTGTTCACAAAGAATGACCACAATCAATAGGACGTCCTACGTGTATTGACGTCAAATGCGATGCATTGTGCAAGAGTGAGAATTTCACGTATGAAGTTCTGTGTCAATTTGACGTCAGCAAATGCGCAGTTTCGGTAGAATTTAGAAGGGGAAGGAGGGGCAGAATCGAAAAAAGAATCTAGGTTGTATTCTGAACAGTAACAAATAATTTTTAATTTGTCTAAATTTAGGAAGGAGCACTGCTTTTAGTTTTGCAGGTATTTTCCTTACTTCCACATGGTGTTCGCCCTTTAGTCCTGAAGGTCAGTATCTACATACTGCACGAAAGAATAGTTTCTTCAACATTATAATTTTTTTTCACGTAAGCCCAGCCGAAATGACGTAATGTGGTCGCCGGACTGAGCCCCAATAATCAATAACGTTTGGAGAAGAGCGCGGTGGGTATGTGGGTGTGGGAATTGGCTTTGCTGTAAGTAACGTGAAGAAACGGAGTCTGAGCGTCCTGAAAACTTTGACAAATTGGAATGACTGGTGTGAAAGCGTTCTTTTCCTCAGAGTGGTGAGTTTTCACGGGAGCGGCTTTCAAAAATTAGCTGCAAGCCAGAAACGAACAGGAAACGTCCTCTACGCCTTTGACGTAACACGATTAGTAAATTTCGTTGCCGTTCTTAGCTCAGAGCCCGGTTCAGCTGACGCACACCTAATGAGCCCTCGTTGAGCCAAAGAACAGATCGTTTCTTTTTATTTCTCTCTGACCCAAAGAACAGGTCGTTTCTTTCTATTTTTCTCTGAACCAAAGAATAGATCGTTTCTTTCTATTTCTCTCTAACCCGCGGTGAGGCTGCCACGAATCCATCCACTGAGTATTGGTCTCTCACCGTGTGCTGAATATGGGGTAATTGCAAATGCTGGCAATTAAAATTAATAATTAGTTTGTAGCCTGGAGGCTGATCTCTCGGCCAACTGTATTCACACACGCGCGCGCGCGCACACACACACTTTCCACAAAAATGTTATAATTACAAATGCGGTTATTCAACTGTTTTCCCTTACTGGCACAACCCCACTATCACCTCGTGCGAGCGTCAGCTAATTCCGAATGTAAAGATGATGTGCGCTGTTTCGCAATGTTCGCCATTGCAATATTCCTCTGACAATAGCGTGTGTTCTGTTTTGCAATATTCCTCTAACAATTGCGTGTGTTCTGTGTCGCAATATTCCTCTGACAATAGCGTGTGTTCTGTGTCGCAATATTCCTCTGACAATAGCGTGTGTTCTGTGTCGCAATATTCCTCTGACAATAGCGTGTGTTCTGTTTTGCAATATTCCTCTGACAATAGCGTGTGTTCTGTGTCGCAATATTCCTCTGACATCTATTTCTGATCTGTGGTTTCCGACAACAATTCGCTAACCTTACGCCAAGAGTCTTATTTACATCAATAAACAACAAAACATCCAGCTGACAGCATGAGAACCGGTTTTATATACGGTTTTAATCTATAAAACACTCAGTTGATAATGTAAAAACTGGTTTTATTTACGTTTTTAATGTGTAAAACACGCAGTTAATAAGGCGGAAGTGGTTTTATTTACGGTTTTAATCTGCAAAACATACAGTTGATAACGCGAAAACCAGTTTTATTTATGATTTTTATCTGTAAAACACCCAATTGATAAGCAGGAACTGGTTTTATTTATGGTTTTTATCAGTAAAATACCCAGATGATAGCATGAGAACTGGTTTTATTTATGATTTTTGTCTGTAAAACACCCACCCATTTGATACTGCATTCTCTTCCAATGTCTATCTCATGTCGACATGTTTTGATATTACATCATCTTCCAGTGTCTATCTCATGTCCACATGTTTTGATATTACATCATCTTCCAGTGTCCATCTCATGTCCACATGTTTTGATACTGAAAGGCAAGAACTCATACTTTGTTATCATACTTTTTAGTGGGCCGGTTCCAGAAAAAAGGAATCCATTCTATTAACTTCATTTTCTTTCATTATGCAAAACAGAATTCATAACTAAGGACCTCACGTATAGTGCTTTTTAATGCCTCAAGTTTAACCCGCTCTTCTTTTATCCAAACAAATTTAGCATTGAACAAGAAGTTTATGTTTTTTTTCTGCAGTATTATTTCGGTAACCATAATAAGGAGTCCTGCACTATTCCCTCCTTTTAATTGTGTCAGTTATCTTTCCATGTATTCATAAAAGAGAATTCATTCCCTTTTTCTCTCAACTGTTTTCGATATCTCCAAATCTTTTGCTGTCATCTTTCTATCCGACTTCTCTCAGTCTGTGATCGAGTGGTTCAACTCGAATTCCACTCTTTCTCTATCAGACAGTTGTGGCATTAAATTCATCATATCTCTCACTCTCTCTCTCTCTCTCTAAAACCACGTGCACACAATCGCACGCATACAATCACACACTCTCTCACTTGATGTAAGCCTGTGTGCCAGTCTTTTAAAAACAGATACATTTGCTTCATATATATAATTTGATTGCTTTTAGTCTCTAATCTACTTTTAATATAAACGTCTATTGTATAAACGTGTCTTGTTTACTTTTAATATAAACGTGTATGTTTTACTTTTAATATAAACGTGTTTTGTTTAATTTTAATTTAATCGTGTATGTTTTACTTTTAATATAAACGTGTCTTGTTTAATTTTAATACAATCGTGTATGTTTTACTTTTAATATAAACGTGTCTTGTTTACTTTTAAACGTGTATGGTTTACTTTTAATATAAACATCAATTGTTTACTTGTAATATAAACGTCTATTATTTACTTTTAATGTAAAACTGCTGGCGTCCCACTACATACTTCCTGGGACTTTTATCCTGTCCAGTCCCAGGTTTTCATTAGACTTTATAAAAAGATGATACTCTTTGCTCCTTGTCCCTGTGCTCTTTCCGTTCAAAACGGATCTAGGCTTCTAGACGTCGGAGGCGCTTTGGGTGTACACTTGAACTTCATCCCCAAATTTTCTTTTCTTGTTGCAATCTCTTTCAGAAGTGGATTATCGGCTGTCATTAATGCATGCAAATATCGCCAAGTCTTCCTTTGCTTCATCTAATTCTCCCCACGTATCTCTAAAATAAAACCTGGCGATAAATCTTTCATCCGCATTATGCTTAGTCTAGTCAAGCCTCACTCCTGACGTTCGAGGTTCGAACACTGTTAGGCGGTATCGGCATCGCGTCCCAGAATTGCAACCAGTACCGGTAACAAAGCACTGATGACGAGTTCACATTCCAAAGGCAGAGTCAATAATACACATTTTGCTCACAGAACGTATCTACATTACCCAATCATTCCAATAACTTGCTCACAGAACGTATCTACATTACCCAATCATTCCAATAACTTGAACACAGAACGTATCTACATTGCCCAAGCACTCCAATAACTTGAACACAGAACGTATCTACATTACCCAAGCATTCCACTAACTTGCTCACAGAACGTATCTACATTACCCAATCATTCCAATAACTTGCTCACAGAACGTATCTACATTACCCAATCATTCCAATAACTTGCTCACAGAACGTATCTACATTGCCCAAGCACTCCAATAACTTGAACACAGAACGTATCTACATTACCCAAGCATTCCACTAACTTGCTCACAGAACGTATCTACATTACCCAATCATTCCAATAACTTGCTCACAGAACGTATCTACATTGCCCAAGCACTCCAATAACTATCTCGCAGAATGTGCATAGATTTCAGAAACAGAGAATATAATAATAATATATAATGCAGTTTACAAATGTGGCTTCGGCCATATTATCGAAGGCGTTGACATGGAAACGGAAACGTTCAGAAAGGAATGCAGCTACAGTCCCCTGAGGAAATCAGGGTGGAGGTGGGGGAATAATAATAATAACGACCCTTAGCTCAGCAACACTCTTCAGTACTGTGCCTTAAGCAATATGTTTTCGTCGCCTTTATCCTGAATTCCGCTGATTGTATGTTTGTCTGCCTGTCTGACTGACTTTCTGTCTGGCTGTCTATTTCTTGGGCTCTCTTAATCTACTCTGTCTTTTCTTCACGCCTCTCTCTCTCTCTTTCTCTCTCCCTCCTTTCTCTTTCTCCTGACAGTCCAATTTCAAACCCGTGACGTCAATATCAGCTACGTTTTCTCTACAAATAATTGCAATCATTCAAGCCTCTCGCTATTTTGCCCGGAGCCAAAGTCTCAGTCTGGGAGCCTGCTGTCGATCTCAGGGTCCTTTTTTTTGCTGCGTCTAGCAATCTGGCCAAACACTGTTTTCTCCAATAACCTGTATGTACGTTGATTCTATGTCGCTTGATGGGAGAAAATAAAAAGTGAGGAGCAGTCTTTGGGGAAATACAGTGCTGACTGACTTTTAAGAGGACGGCTCAATCTGAGCAGCTTGACACCGACGGAAAATGGACATTCAAAAGAAAGTAATACCAGTACTAGAACGCATTATGGAGCAAATATAATAACTTTACCGGAGAATGCAGTCTGCATTTCATATATAGACAAATGGCTGGGTTGATGGATGGACGGTTAGACGGTTAGAGAGAGAGAGAGAGAGAGAGAGAGAGAGAGAGATAGGTAGGTAGGTAGATAGACAGACAGACAGACAGACAGACAGACAGATAGATAGATAGATAGATAGATAGATAGATAGATAGATAGATAGATAGATAGATAGATAGATAGATAGATAGATAGATAGATAGATAGATAGATAGATAGATAGATAGATAGATAGATAGATAGATAGATAGATAGATAGATAGATAGATAGATAGATAGATAGTCACACACATTTGCATACTTATACACATTACACAAAAAATAATTACTGGCAATGACGTACATACTTTGAGTTTATTTCTCTCTTTTTTTTTTCCTTTTTCTATTCGAACTATTTACTAGTCTGCGGAATCAGATTTTAGTACGATCCACCATTAGCAAACAGACGTCCACCAGCATCGAATCCAATGCCTTATGCGTCACCCTTCGCCCTCATCCCCCCACACCTATCAACAAATAATCATTAAACAATGATCATCGCCAGCAACAGGCACCAATCGTCACCCGAAAATTCCTGGCTCTCACAATCTTCTTCATATCCATCATTCTCCATTCATAATATAACCCCATACACACACCGTCCCTTTCCATGCTCACCAGCTTAAGATGTACTGCTCTCTACGATAGTTCGTTATCAACGATTTTCGCTTTTAAGTTATCACTTCTGGTCTTTGCCAATTATGATCGGTTTCAACGAAAAATGAAAGTATTAAGTTCCTCGTCCATTAGGGAGAAAAGCAGAAGACAAAAAAATATATATATAGCGTTGCATTTTGTAATGTTTCTGTATTCTGCACTTTTGTTGTTCCTCAGACTTCCAGTCTTAGAAATGTGCTTAATTTTCCTGGAGTCTTTCATTCAGTTTACTTTCCCTGATTTATCACTAAAGTGTTTAACGCGCCTGGCGTCTCTAGTTCTCTGAGAACTGTTTTAAGGGGATCGAGCTGCGAAATACCAAGGCACGTACGCAACAGGGCGTGGTGTTGCTAGGAGACGGAAATTCATGACATTCACATGCGATCGAGAATCCCTCAAGACTGTATCAACATCGTTCTTTTAAAATGATCAGCCGAAAAGAAAGTTTTAGATAAAAATTAAAGATTAATATGTTGATGTGTTGGGCTCCTGTATGCGTCCTCACGTATTATGAAAAATGGTGACTATTAATTGTAATTTCCCGTTGTCTTTGATTTTTTTTGTTTGTTTCTCTATCCCCTTCTTTGTCCTTTAAAATACAATCAGTCTGCTGCTGTCTCACTCACTTAAAACCACTCTGCCAAACTCTGCAGAAGCTGTCCTGCGTGGTATGCTTACGCCCAGAGTAGGACAATTTCGAGTCGATCAGAGGACAATTCTTGTGATAAAAGAATTTGCACAGTTGACGATCCGTGATAATTATTCTCACAAAAAAACAGCAACTTCAGATTGCCTTATCTTGGCAGCTGCGCTCTGTCCCGAATTAAAAAAAAAAAAACTCTTGTAATATCTATTCTATGATCTTTGATTCTGCCGGCTTAGTTATCAGCAATCAAAGTCGCACACTCTTCCACCCTCACTCCCGAAGAAAAATAAAAAGTAAAAAAATAAATAAATAAAAATAATAAAAGCCTGCCGTGCGAATGCCAGAGCTGTTTGAGGTGACTACGAACGCTAACGAAGCATGTAAATTTGTCTCCTTCTTATCTCCCCCTTCTTATTTATCTCCCCTGAATGCACCTTCTACCCATCTGTGCATGCCTACACCGCCGTTGTCCTCGAGACTGTTTTCTTTTTTTCTGTGCATGCGCATTTACATTAATTGATAATTAGTGCGTAATGAGGTCGTAATTACTTAGCTTATAAATTAATTAATTTCGATCTGTGGTTTTGCCCACTTGGTCGAATTTGCGTGTATTTGAGAAACTCCTTTTGACAAATCTCGCGAGAAAATGCGACTAAAAGTTAAAACACGCGTCTTTGTTGATTACTCTTGAGTGCAGATGACTTCAGATAACTTACCTACCCACTAAATCTATGTGTCTTACTAATGACTTCACACACGCGGTCCACTCCACCCCTTCCACTAGGATCTTGCTCTCCATTTTTCTTTACCCCTTCCCTTTTAACCCTCTCCTTGTTGTAAGGAGTTTAGGGTTGAAGATAAAAAACGTATGACTCAACGTGGGAACCTCCTGGTGAAGGAATGACGGACAAATGACGACACGATGGAAAGACATGATGCTTGGGACATGTAGACTGCTGGCAGAAATCGTTGATTGTCCTGGAAACGGAATCACAGAACGGCAACGATTTCTATTGATTAAATGAAGGATTATTGTACTTACCGTTCAGTGTGTGCGTAAGTCTGCGTGTGCTTTTTAATATTGGAGAACGTAGTTTTACGTGCAGATGATACAATAATATTATAGGTGTTTGTGAAATCACCTTTATGAGATAAAAGTTATCCAGCATTCAGTAACGCATACACACACACGCACACACACATACACACACACACATACACATACACACACACACAAACACGAATATATATGTCTCTATATTAGTGCATTGTTGAAAAATGAATATACTTGCACTTTATGCACCAAATGTGCAACATATGCACAACATAAGCAAACACGAACGCACACACATTCATAATATTACTTGCTGCACGCCATCTAATGTTGTTGTGTTCGAGTGTGCGTACGCAAAACATACACACAAACACTCATAGTTACATACACACACGCACTCTCCCTCTCATACACATACACACAAATGTGTGCCATCTTGAAGAATGATGTTTTCTTTGCCATTTTCTTCTTTTATGTTCACAATCACAATCCTAAAATATACGCACATTTACACAAATATTGGACTATATTATTGCACAGCGAATGGGTTTGCGTAATAGGTTTCTTATGCCATACTGAAAACATAACACATATAGGAATAAAGATCCAAGCACATACACACACACACACACAACATACACACACATAAACAGCATACAAAACAACAGTTTTCTTCCAGTAGTAATAAAACAACTCTATTTTGTGTGCCATTAAAATTTACCTTTAAAATGCACACAGTTAAACAAGCTATCTGCTTCTCCTCTTCACGTCCTAAAATGACAGTTCACGTTTAGATTTAAAACGAGCTATCCTCTTCACGTCCTAAAATGACAGTTCACGTTTAGATTTAAAACGAGCTATCCTCTTCACGTCCTAAAATGACAGTTCACGTTTAGATTTAAAACGAGCTATCCTCTTCACGTCCTAAAATTACAGTTTACGTTTAGATTTAAAATGAGCTATCCAATTCTCTTCACGTCCTAAAATGATTGTTCACGTTTATGTTGCTCGGGACGACGGAGCCTGTTGTTAACTCTCTCTCACACGCTCTCTTCGTCTCTCAGTTCTCTTCATTTCCGATTTCTTCATTCTTCTTTTCTTTAGTTTTGTATTAAGCACGAACTAGACTTTGGTAAGTCTGATAAGCCAATACGCTACTATGCTTCGTACCAGCAAGCCCCTCCCCCCACTTTCCTGTACAAGTCACCGAGTCACAAATGTTATCACCATCATGACGTCGAAATCAAGAGACACTATAGAACAAGACTCTTGAAGATACTGGTCATGTTATTTAGGAAAACGAGGGGGAGGGGGGAGAGGAGGGGTAAACATGAAAGTTTGATAGTTTGAGCTTGTGCCTTGAGATCGAATCAAAACGTCAAAGAGATCGATCTAGAGGTCGCTAAAGATTTAACCTTGCCGCTGATTCAAAGAAATAGTTCAAACAGTGTACACGCATGCTTGCTTGTGTGTGTGTGTGTGTGTGTGTGTGTGTGTGTGTGTGTGTGTGTGTGTGTGTGAATGACGTCAGGAGCAGAGACAACAATGGCCATGATGTAGATTAATGGCGTCAACAGACCGTTGAAAGGCAATGAACACTAAAGAGGGCAAAATATGTCACTGTCCATTCACAAAGACTATAACACGTCTTAACAACATAAGAAAGCCGCTACGTCATCATCCAGGATGTCGAGCGAACAAAGAACTATGGACAAGGACGGGTCCATGACTTGTAAAATCCGTTAAGTTTTGACTCAACCACTATTTAATGTTGCCATGCGACAGATAAAGCTGTGTCTGTGAAATAGATTGTCAACATTGAGGGACACCTATTGCTTTGACCTTGACATTGATTAAAGGCACTACGAATCAGTTAAAAATGACCATGGCAATTATTAACAGTATTAGAAGACAATAATAACTTGGACCAGCACAAAGTGGCGCCAAGACAGAGTATATACATATCACCATGGTCTAAAGAGAAAATGACGTCACGAGACAGTTAAAGCACTATTCATGAAAAACTGTCAACAGGACATGTAAAGGGAAAATTATAGTTCTAGCCACGAGTTATATTAGAATGACGTCAAGAGAGGTATAAGAGAGTGAGCATAATATAGCATAAGCTCCGCCACTCTCCCGAGAAAGACTTATTTATGTGCAATATGCCAGAGCAAATGGTTATGAAAAGAATTCTAGAGAAAGGATAACTCCAATCATTTTGTTTCTAAAGAAACCAACAAAATTATCTGCCCTTTTCCTAAATGTTCTGCTGTAAAGGCATGTGGTGCACTGACCAGTAAAACACTCCATGCTCAACAACACCTCTGTTCCACTTAAAGATAGCTGCTAACTCATGTCGCTTGTATTTGCTCCAGGGCACGAGGCACGCTTCTCTTCCGGTCGTGTCTGAGAATCAGCTTCACTGAGCTCTGGAATGGTCGAGAGGTCTTCAGTAGGAATCTACTCAGATTTCGAGTCTGTCTCGTCTTGATCAAATTGTGATTGGGCCGAAGAAGGGGTGAAACTTCAAGTTCTTTTAGCGAAATTGCTTCTTTTTTTTTCTTTTTTTTTTATTATATGAGAAATTGGAGAATTTCTGCTTTCTTGGAATAATATTATTTGCGCCTTGAAAATGGAATAGTAGAACTACAGTTCATTTTTATTGTTGTTTGTTTGACATTTAAGAGCAGTTGTTAAAGATTTTCCTTACAAAATTGAATACAGATCGTGAAGTATGAACTGATTATCAGCATTTATTAATATTTTAGTTTAGTTTATCGGATCTATTTTCCAATGTAAACAAAAATTACGTGTTAAATGAAACACTGAACCACAAACACAGCATAAGTGTACTTACTCTCTATCTATTTGTAAAGTTTTCATTCTTTTTTTCTCTCTCTCTATACCCACCATTTCGTCGCCACCCATCACTCTAGCCAGCCAGCAATTATTCCATCCATCTATCTTCTTACCCACTTGTCTGTGTATCTATATGCCCTTCTCTCTCTCTGTCGCTCCGTCCAATTAGTTATCCATCCATCTAAATATCTGTATATCTATCACTTAGATTGTATTTCTTTCTCGATGTTTCTATTGATGTGTGCATTTATTATTTAAGCATTTAAAATAAAACGACAAAGTTAGACCTACTACTACTGACACCAATAATAATAATAACAATAATTCCTGCAAGAAAACCAGACATGGTAGTTATATCGAGTGATTCCTGCACGAAGATCAGACATTGTAGTTATATCGAGTGATTCCTGCACGAAGATCAGACATTGTAGTTATATCGAGTGATTCCTGCACGAAGACCAGACATTGTAGTTATATCGAGTGATTCATGCCCGAAGACCAGACATTATAGTTCTCATTAAGTTCCAACAGAATAGCAACAATCATTGCTGATAGAAACATAAAAACAAAAGAAAGAGAAAAAGTAGAAAAATACCAAGACCTCAGATTAGAAATACAGAGACTGTGGAATGTAAAAGCAGAAGTGATACCTGTAGTGATAGGATCTTTGGGGAACATAACAACTGAGTTGGAAGGTTATCTGAATAAACTCCCTGGAAACCACAGACTCGCCCCACTACTGAAAGCAGCGCTCCTAGGAAGTGTCAACGTCCTCCTTAAAACCATGGATCTCCCAGAATCTTGGTAAGACTCCGAGACCTTGGGTCACAACCGACAGTCAAACAGAAGTCGTGGAAAGAGGTTGAATAATAACAATAATAATGATGATGATGATAATAATAATAACTGCAATCTCAGTACTTACAATCAAAATATTTTGATAATAATTACAATGCCAGTAGCGAAACTCGGAAGCGAACACCTGCACCAATGATTGTGGTGACAACGCAGTCGATATGAAAAGACCATCACGGGTAGGACAAGAAATGCTGATGATTAAGCTCGGTACCAATAAGCAAATGACACACTGTCGTATTAATGATAATGACAACGGTGATGGTGCTACTGCTGCTGGAGGTGTTCATGATGATATTGATGTTCGTGGTAAAAGATAGTTGGAATACGGAAGTTGAGATGTTTGTGAAATCGTAGTCGAGAATGCATTGTCTATAATGACAATGATGAGGATGAGGATGATGATGACGATAGTGATACTGTTAATGAAGTTTATGGTTATGATGAAGATGGTCGTTTACTTAAAAGCGTGAGAGCGATCTTTGCTTTAGTCGTTCATCGTCTCTCTCTCTCTTTCTCTCTCTCTCTCTCACTCTATCTCACTCACAGCATACACTCTTCATTAAGTTTCACTCCATTCCTGTGAACAAAATCGTTCATTCACAACATACACTCTTCATTAAGTTTCACTCCATTCCTGTAAACAAAAGTGTTCACTCACAACATACACACTTCTATTAAGTTTCACTCCATTCCTGTGAACAAAATCGTTCACTCACAACATACACTCTTCTATTAAATTTCACTCCATTCCTGTGAACAAAATCGTTCATTCACAACATACACTCTTCTGTTAAGTTTCACTCCATTCCTGTAAACAAAAGTGTTCACTCACAACATACACACTTCTATTAAGTTTCACTTCATTCCTGTGAACAAAATCGTTCACTCACAACATACACACTTCTATAAGTATCACTCCATTCCTGTGAACAAAAGCGTTCACTCACAACATATACACTTCTATTAAATATCACTTTATTCCTGTGAACAAAAGCGTTCACTCACAACATACACACTTCTATTAAATATCACTTTATTCCTGTGAACAAAAGCGTTCACTCACAACATACACACTTCTATTAAATATCACTTTATTCCAGTGAACAAAAGCGTTCACTCACACAACATACACACTTCTATTAAATATCACTTTATTCCAGTGAACAAAAGCGTTCACTCACAACATACACACTTCTATTAAATATCACTTTATTCCTGTGAACAAAAGCGTTCACTCACAACATACACACTTCTATTAAATATCACTTTATTCCTGTGAACAAAAGCGTTCACTCACAACATACACACTTCTATTAAATATCACTTTATTCCTGTGAACAAAAGCGTTCACTCACAACATACACACTTCTATTAAATATCACTTTATTCCTGTGAACAAAAGCGTTCACTCACACAACAATGGTACATGACTCGAAGATCAAACGTTGTACTAGACCTAATATATCCTCCACGTATTTCATGGGGCACGATGCGTTAAATCGATGGTCACGTGATGAACTTTGGTACGTGTCAAGGTTAAACCAGCCTTCTCTATACAACGCTCCCAATGTCTACTGCATATGCACGTGGTTATTTTCCAGCAAGTGCTTCCATTTCTGCGCTGCAGAGATGTCAATTCTCTAGCCGACCCGCGTACGTCTTGCTCCCCGCCCCCACAAGAAACGTATTACGTAATCAAATCTGTCAAAGGACCCCCAGTATCGAATTGGGGTGGGGTACACCAGACCATCAAACCGCCGGTTTTTTGCAAGACATGTAAATCATTTTAGTTCAAAGTTACAGGTGTTCTGTTTTAGTGTGTCGATCTGATTTCTAAAATTAAGTTTTATGACGATAGTGCATACATGAAATTAAGTTTTATGACGATAGTGTATACATGAAATTAAGTTTTATGACGATAGTGCATACATGGAATTAAGTTTTATGACGATAGTGTATACATGAAATTGTTTTATGACGATAGTGTATACATGAAATTAAGTTTTATGACGATAGTGCATGCATAGATTCATGCTGTCATACAATCTTACATATTTACTTCCACATAAGTGTCTAAGCAAATGCATTATTTCATTTCATCATACAATGAGATATGATTAAAGTAAATTTTATGTCATCATACAATGATTCACAATTAATTACGTATAAAGTAAATTTTATATAATTAAATAATGAGTCAATATGTATAAATTATATTTTATGTTATTATACAATGAGTCACAGTGAACAAATTGTATTGCAAATTTTACGTCTCAATGCAATGAGTCACTTTGGATCATGTAACTAAGTCTTTCTTCATGACACAAGCACTCTTTATCAACACATTAGACAATCTCAAAGACATGTACAAATATTTCTCTATGGGTGTAAATCATGACAAGGTACTCTGTAACCCCTTCCTTGTACATATAAGTCTTAAATCGCGATCAAACCGTGCTTTCATAATCATTCAATCATTTTTCACCTGAAAAACTTACAAATTCCGCTACTTACTAAGAATACTGAAGAAAAGAGAGAGAGAGAGAGAGAGAGAGAGAGAGATTGTGTGCCAGATAGGTTAGTGTTGTTTAAACATTCAAAATAGATTTTCTGTGAAGATGCTATAGTTCAATAAGGACAGATCATATTGTATTTATATTCAAGAAGAGTTTGGCGCTGAAAAGAATTTCTATCATCAAAAAAAAAAAAGTAGCTACAGTTCTTGATGTTTTATAAATATTTATGGGGCAGATCTGCGTGCTATCCAAATCAGGTTTCTCTTACAACCGACCGTCTTTTGAACGCTATACGCAATCCTCTTATGATGTCAAAAACTTTCCTCTTTGAAGTTGCATCATCGTGACGTCATTGTCATGCCCGGTTGCACGTGCTCTGATCCCGCATCACGCGTCCAACGTCCCCATTGGAAACTTCCGGAAACTCTCTAACCATAGCGAGAAAGTCTCGGAGAACCTTGGAGAGCCCGCGAAATAGTATCTCTACTTTCTTTTTTCTTTTTTGTCATTCCGATTCTTTCATTCTGTTTTATCTTTCTTTCTTTCTTTCTTTCTTGTTGCCCTCGTTTTTTTTTTAATTGTTTCTTGTTTTTCTTTTATTCTTTATGTATTTTCTTATTTTCTCTTTCTCTATTTCATTTCCTTTCGTCCTGTTCAAAATTAAAAATATTATAACCCTCCATCCTTTCGTTTCCATCTCTTTTCATTTATTAAATTATTCCTTTATTTCTTTCCTGCTTGCCTGCTTTTCTTCCTCTTTCGATCCTTACTTCTTCTTTCACAGAAACTTTGTCATCCATGACTCGTCAAGTGCCATTTCTGCTTTCTTCATTTTTAATGGCTTTGTTTTCCAGATCACTGGCAGCAAAGGAAACAAGGGATCTTTTAGTCTACGTAAATAATTAATATACAGCTTACTTAACAGTCTAGTCGTGTTTACTAATATAATGATATTAGTTTTCATGATCAGAATATTTCCTTACAGAATGTAAACATGAACACACCACTCTTTTCCTTGTCTGTTTAAGATACTTAATTTAGAAAACATACATGAAAATTATTAAATTTCAGTTATTTAATTTATCTATTAATTTTAAATTGTGGGTAACTATTTAGAAACTTAATTGTATAGAAGCTCTGGTTTTTACAATGATTTACTTCTTATTGCCTGATCAATAGTTTACATGCTTTAGAGAATTCTATTGTCTAATCATTGGAATTTGGTATGAGTATTTCATCAACAGTAAATACAATTACAATTCCCATGTAGCGCTTTTTGTGCGGATTTAAACACAACCATTCGAGAAGCGCGTTTCTGAATACCGGAACTTCTTAACTCAACAAAAAACATCCTGGCGCCGTCGGTCAACAACTGGTGGTGATGGGGACTTGTCTCTTCTCCTTTCTTTTGTTCTTTCTCTTATTCTTTCTTTTGTCTCTTCTCTTATCCTTTCTTTTGTCTCTTCTCTTATCCTTTCTTTTGTCTCTTCTCTTATCCTTTCTTTTGTCTCTTCTCTTATCCTTTCTTTTGTCTCTTCTCTTATCCTTTCTTTTGTCTCTTCTCTTATCCTTTCTTTTGTCTCTTCTCTTCTCCTTTCTTTTGTTTTTTCTCTTGTCCTTTATTTTGTTCCTTCTTTTGTTCTTTAGTGTTTCTATCCGTCTGAACTCTCAGGCTCTGTCTTTCTCTCTGTCTTTCTCTGTCATTATCTCCATCTTCTACTTTACTTCTTCTTCCTATTTCTTCTGTGCTCTCAGGCTCTCCATCTCTATTGTTTCTCTCTGTGTTTCTCTCTCTGTGTTTCTCTCTCTGTGTTTCTCTCTATGTTTCTCTCTCTGTGTTTCTCTCTCTGTGTTTCTCTCTCTCTCTCTCTCTCTCTGTCCATTTCTCTCCCCTTCCTCTCTTTCTCCTACCATCCCCTTGTGCCTGACATGATTGAATAACGAGGTTAGACCGAATGTTCTCTTTCTGAGTATCATACTAACAAGTTGAAAAGCAAATGCAACTCAATTCACTATGCAACTCCTGTTTGCCAAATAGGAGTGGTCTCCCTAACATATCCATGGCGAAGTCCCGTGATGTTTCTGTTGAGAGAGTTTAAGTTTTCTCCTTTGGAATTTTAATGGTGGCCATTGATAGACTTGGGCATGTTTGAACTTTTCTGAGAGAATGATAAAGAATCCGAAAGCATGTGTGTGTGTGTGTGTGTGCGTGCGTGCGTGCGTGCGTGTGTGTGTGTGTGTGTGTGTGTATGTATATATGTTGGAGATAGAGATTAGATTATTATCTCTGAGTGACTGATTCTAAGAGAGATGGGGGGGGGGGAGATATATATATAAAGAAAAGGATAATGAGAAGTTGGAATAGGTAAAATTTTCTAGTGAAAGGTAAAATCACAGAATTATAAGAATCATTTTCATTTTCCGTGCATCATAGCTGATTTTATAATTTTTTAATCTGTAAATGTCAAGTGCCATGCCGTAGATATAAATATTTTTAATAAGATAAAAGTAAAAAGTACACTAAAATTACGTCTGAATGAACAAGACGTAGATATTTAGATAGATAAATAAATTGATAGAAAGACAGACAGACGGGTGGACGGACGGAAGGACGGACGGACGGATGGATGGATGGATAGATAGATAGATAGATAGACAGATAGATAGATAGATAGATAGATAGATCTTATTGCTCAGAATAGATTTGTATGAATTAGTCAATGATTATATTGATTGAAAAGTTCATTTGTCTAATACTTCTAATAGTCTAAATCAGCACTATCAAACAAAACGGATTGACTGGAATGAGTGTGTATGTTTCTACTTGAATGAGCACTTTCGGCGTGTCCATCTATATGACTAATCATTATACATTATGTCTACTTTCAGCCTACTATATAAAGTGCTAGTTCTTCCGCTGTTCTGAAGCCAACATGCTCAATTGTCACTCAAAGGGCAACACTAAATAAATCATTGTTCATCCAGGCTTACCCCATTTCTAAAGAAGACCATGACCACCTGACACAAGCCAAATCAAAATGTTTTCTGCAGTCTATTCACGGGGATTACATTTTGGACAATTAGCAGAAGAATTCACTGGGTGATTGATGATATTTCCTTAATTGGATCCACCTTTCCATAGAATGCTACCTACAAAAAATAACTCCAAGCTAGCAAATAGCTCATGACGTCATGACTAGGTAGAATTACGTCGGGCTTGCAATGTCAAAATTAAAATTATTGATGGATCTGAACAGGGAATATTGGCATTTGGCAATCATTTAACATTTATTAAATTTGGTTTATAAAGAAATATTTTCCATGTATGTACATGAGAAAACTGACATGAAATCCATCCAGTCAAATATTACATGTATATAAAAATTCATGCAACAATAGATCCCATTGAACAACAGTCTTCTCTCTAATATATATTCCCAAGCACTAGAATGATTGAAAGAAAAAGGAGTAGTTAAAAGACTGAGACTTGACCTATATTTGGTGTATCATTATGAGATGTTTGCTTCTTTCTTTATGCCCTTAATGATCTTTGATTCCAGAAATATGTTCTGGGAATATTCAGAAGGAACTGATGGTATGCTTAAGTGATTAATCAGTCCACAATAGTTAATTCAAACCATGAAGATGAGTCAGTATGTATTTATTTCTGTGACACTCACCTTTGTCTAAAGCATGGAGCTAAACTCCCTGTATTTATCTCTGTGACACTCACCCATCTAACACATGGAGCTAAGATTTTATGCATTTATCTCTGTGACACTTTTAGTTATTCTAATGCATGGAACTAAGTTCCTTATATTTTTCTCTCTGACACTAGCTTCTGTCACATGTGTTATCGATCACCTCTGTGTGTATTCGCGTCATACTACAAATGTGACATGTAATATGATTGTTTATTACTCATCTACCATTTAATGCCATCATTACACGTGCATGGACGTGTGTGCGCGCGCGCGTGTGTGTGTGTGGTGTGTGTAGGTGGATGAGTGTGCTTTTAATCATTGTTACTGAGCTTGAAATAGGAGACACCTGTAATTTTTTTTAACGAAATTAGAAAGCCAAATGTGAATGCTGGAACCTAGTTGCTTGCTTCGAAAAATGTGTTTCGCTCGTTAGTATGATAGGGGTGGGGTAAGGGACTCACCCTCCAGCTAATTAATATTACCCAGTTCACTCTTTATTACGTGGGGTAAGGGACTCATCCTCCAGATAATTAATATTACCCAGTTCACTCTTTATTACGTGTGGTTGAGAAATGTCGGTCAAGCCTAAGTGCCTCTTCTGAAAATAATACGAACCCTCAATGATTGATCAATATACCTATGAGTTAGTCTAAGTGGTATTTGCTAAAGAAATGCCCATAGTGGTTTTGGTATTTACGGTTTTAGTATTTTCCATTTTACTAAAGACTGCTGTTCATACAATTTTCTATTACTAATGTGAGAAGAGTCGTGGACAAGAAGCCATTGTCCGGTAAATAAAAGGAGGCTATGGTGGTGAGTCCGTTAACTTTTCTCACGACTTTTCATCTGGCGATGTTCTCAGTTCTGTTTGAAATCCGGGAGACTGGCCTTCCTTTTCTTGCTTTCAGGAAAGTGGTTAGGAGCGAGATCATATAAAGGATTTCCTCTTCACCTATTACTCTACTCGCCATGGGCCTGAAGCGCTTCCCGGAAGTAACTAGTTTTCTTCTGTTCTGTCCGCAATCCCTTTTCAGTTTACAGCACTCTACCCACTCAGCCTGAGCAAAAAATGATGTCCCAAATGCCGAGAGGTACTGACTATCTAATGCACAGATTACGTTACTGTCAAAGGGGTGCCACATCTCTCCAGTGCAAAAGACTCCAGCCGTTCGTTTCCACACCCAGATAGTTTCTTTTGTCAGTCACCAGTGGCGTCAAACATTGGCTGCAATCCCAACGTCAGGTGGTGAACCGGGAACCAGTAGCTGCAAGCACTGTTCAACATATGAGAACAGACTGAGCGTCCTTTTTAATTTATGACCTCATTTCTTCCGCACATCTGCCTCTCTCACTTCTTCCCCCAATCTCCTTCTCCCTCCTCTCTCTCTCTCTTGCTCTCTCTCTCCCTCTCTCTCTCTCTCTGTCTCTCAAGATGTACACACTTCGATTTCAGAGTACGCAAATTGTAATAAAAAGTCAGCGTTATTTTAGCATCACACAGTAAAAGTGATTACCGGGAAACGCGAGGTAAAGGAGAAGAACTTGAGTGTTTACACGTGACTGAGCACAAGTATATAAATATACCAAGATAGAAATGATTACTGATCCGCAAAAGACCTTGAACAGCTAATATCTCATTGCATTGTGACCACATTATATCAGTCCCGAATTTGTTCCAATTAACGCAATGCAGGTAATACAAGATCCAGCTACTGTTCTTGTTTCTACTGGCATAAGCTTGTCTCTGACTACCTGATGCTGGAACAATTAATAAAAATGGTAAAGAAATAGCATCTACTGTTAATATGCATTCCGAGGTTTTTAATGCATGTGCCCACCACAGTGAATGATCTTTCATTAAAGTATCGATCATCGAAGAATTTCGCAGCCCGGAATCAGTTCATGAATGAAGAATCGTCTCCAGAAGACAGAAGGGGGTAAACTTGGCTAGTAGCACATTAACAGTAACTCACGTCAGTACTAAAAGTCTTTTTTTTCATCTAGTGTTCGGATATGTACTCAACATTTAATTCAGGTTTGGATATGCTTAGAATTGTTACGCTTGAGTGCATGTGGCGTTGAAGCATTTAATATACAGTTGTGTTTCACTAGAAAGTACACCAGGCGTGACAAAATAAAAGACTTTTACAAACACAGGTTTGTTTCACTAACACTCATACCAAACATTGACAGCAGAAAAGACGTTCACAAGACAGGGTTGTTTCACTAACACTCATATCAAACATTGACAGCAGAAAAGACGTTCACAACAAAGGGTTGTTTCACTTACACTCATATCAAACATTGACAGCAGAAAAGACGTTCACAAGACAGGGTTGTTTCACTAACACTCATACCAAACATTGACAGCAGAAAAGACGTTCACAAACACAGAGAAGTGTACATGTGCCTTACTGTGAAAGAACACTAGATAATGGCTGTATCTTATCCAATGACAGCACTATTTGCAAAGCGGGTATAATAAGAAAATATTAATAATTTCAGAACGATAAGTACCTTCTGGTTTATACCTGGTCATGTTCTTAGTTGCAGTGTAGTCATTAATAGGGGTTCTAAAACAGTGCGATTATAAACATTATAAACATAAACATAAACATTTTGAATATTGACTTCTTTATGTCAAATGCAGTAGAATATTAACATTAAACTTTCTATTGAAAGAGTTTGGTTTCTGAAGAGCTACGTACATCTATTCTTAATGACCCTGTATGTAGATATGTAAGTGCGCGTGCGTGTGCGTGTGAAAATGTGTGTGTGTTTACATAAATGCAAAACCTTGTGCTGTTTCTACTTTTACTATGTGCTGTAATTTGCTTAGTCTCTTGGAAATTTATTTAAAGAGATGTTATTTAAAAATGAAAGTGCAGTTTAGGTCAGCAGATGTAGTAGAAACAAACAAAAAAATATGGTTTTCTGTCTTCTGCCTACCTATACACCCGTCAAGGAAATGTAACTTCTGAGGCTACACGGCTACACGGTAATGATGTTTTCAATTCTCTGTGTGACTCCTCGCTACAACACTAAACGAACTGCATGCAAACACGGCCACAACTAGCTACTGAACGAACTGCATGCAAACACGGCCACGACTAGCTACTGAGCGAACTGCATGCAAACACGGCCACGACTAGCTACTGAACGAATTGCATGCAAACACGGCCACGACTAGCTACTGAACGAACTGCATGCAAACACGGCCACGACTAGCTACTGAACGAACTGCATGCAAACACGGCCACGACTAGCTACTGACGAGAACCTGCTTTCGGTTCCGCTGCATGTCTCCACAGCGACACCTTCCAGTGCAAAGTAGCCAAGATTGCCGGCAGAAAGTCTGTTACAGTGATTGGTAACGAAATTAATTCTGCTACACGGGTTCCGAGCGGATGTACCAGAGATTGGCGCCCTGTGTTCTGGCCTGGCAGCCTGAAGAACTGCTTGAACTCGCCGTGGGAAAATGGTGCCAGACTACTCTTGAACACTTGACGTACGCCGAATGACGTGTAGATTAGAATCCAAGGAACCTAGGAGAAAACGGGCAAGGGCGTTCTAGTAATAAAATAAAAGTGGTTTTTTTTTTCAAAATAAACCCCATCAAGAAACTACAATCACAATCACCAGCACCTATCGCCAGCTTTGCATCATTTTAATAATTTATAGTTTTGTATAGCATTTATTCTTGCGTTACTTTAGCGTAGATGTTCGCAACTCCATAACTTTTCCTGGCAGGTGACGGCAAATTAAACTGAATTCATACCAATCTCATGGATAAGACCTCAACGATAAGCCTTTCAAGATAGAAATGCACTGAGATAGTAGTTTATGGGTATTTCATCAGTTCAAAGAATTCGTCTTCAAGAAATTAAGTTTAACCCTTTGAGAAGGAACGAAAATAGAATATCGTAATCTGTGGTATTTTTCTAGCAATGAACGCTCATTATGTACACTTTAAAAAAATGGCTGCACTTAATTTGGCAGTGGCTACTCCTTTCAACGGACTATAGTGTGCCTTGACTTCTGCACTTAATTTGGCAGTGGCTATTCCTGTCAATGTATTCCAGTATGTGTCTTTACCTCTGCACTGAATCTGGCACTGACTATTCCTGTCAATGTACTCCAGTATGTCTTCACTTTTGCACTGAATCTGGCACTGACTATTCCTGTCAATGTACTCCAGTATGTCTTCACTTCTGCACTGAATCTGGCACTGGCTATTCCTGTCAATGTACTCCAGTATGTGTCTTCACTTCTGCACTGAATCTGGCACTGGCTATTCCTGTCAATAGACTCCAGTATGTGTCTTCACTTGTTCCATTCCACTCATCTGTATGTGCCTTGGGACGTCTGCGTTTAATGTGACACTGGCTACTCTTTCTGACATAACTGCCTTGACTGAGACAATGTTAAACAGCATTTAACACAGAGTTTTGTAAGAGTTTGACTTCATGCTTGCATGCTACACCTTAATTGCTTATTTATTTTGTCCTTACATATCGGTATTCACCTCATTTCTACATTTCTGGCCTTTCTTTGAAATGCACATCTTCTATTCGGATTTTTCACTCTATGCTCAGATCTGTTAATGACACGGTTGGTGACATATTCTTTAAACGTATTTGTCTGATTGCACTTCTTTAGACCTTGTATTTTCTTTTTATACTTTAACTGTTTACTTCACAATTTACTGTGTAGAATGAGTTCATGCTGGTTGTTTGCCCTTGACTGCTCATTGTTTACTCAACGTTTATCATGTGACGTCATCGCGTCCTTCCTTTGTGTAATCATCTGCTCTGCTGGTAGGAAGTGACGGCATTGCAGCTTTTTTCCGAGTACTCGTTTGTATCATATCATTGGATTTATTATTTTGAGATTATATACTTTCATTTGTATTCTTTCGTCTGAATTTTAAAAGAAAATATTATTTGCATCTCTTGGCTCTGCATCGTTCGTTAGACCTATTAAAACCTCGATTATCTGCCCATTATATATAATGAATCTTCATTACGCACCTTTATTATTTAGTTCAACGTACACTTAAGTATGTATATTTCCATTGCATACCCTTCCATGTTATTTAAACGTACGTACTATACTAAATGCCTTCACTACCTTGATCTGTGCCTTCACTACCTTGACCTATGCCTTTACTACCTTGACCTATGCCTTCACAACCTTCATCTGTGCCTTCACTACCTTCATCTGTGCCTTCACTACCTTGACCTGTGCCTTCACTACCTTGACCTATGCCTTCGCTACCTTGACCTGTGCCTTCACCGCCTTGATATGTGCCTTCACTACCTTCACCTGTGCCTTCACTACCTTCATCTGTGCCTTCACTACCTTCACCTGTGTGCCTTCACTACCTTCACCTGTTGATTAAATTACACTTTGCATTCAATATTACCATTGCATGCCTGAACCCGATATTGAATTGTACAGTTTGGATCAAATGCCTCATGTTCCAACCATTTACTTTAAACCTTGATGTTTTATGGTATGGCACAACATAACTATTTGTAAATGACACTGTTGACTCAGTACAGCGATAGGTGTACGGCACAACACACATGACAGTGCACAATAAAGAATACATATCACTGAAATAATACAAACAGTATGATGTACGATATAGCACAATATTGCACAGTCCATTTTCAACATCTATGCTCTACAGTACACTACACATGTTTATAACACGGCTTGCTGCTAACAAAATATTGGACTTTAGTAATATTTGCCCTAAGTGTGCACCTTTGACCAATTGCATTTTTTAAACTGTTCTTTCCTTTGACTACATTATTTGGCTCATTTCACCACTGCCTTCACTAAGTGGCTTCAAAGGCCTGCTTGCTTTTTGCATTTCTTTCCGAGCACATTATTTGGTTGTTAATTTTACGTTGTTCACTCCGCGCTTCATTCAATGACAATTTTACGGACGTAAAAAAGATTTTAAAAATCAATTTATATAGTTCCCTTACAATTTATGTACGTTGCACCTAGAGTCTAAGTCACACATGCACACACACGCACTCACGCACTCAATGACGCACATTTATTATAATAAGTAGTTGGAATATTTGCATACTAGCTTGCATCTTCTCACCGATTTCACATGCAGATTAACAACTATTAATGTCAAAATAGTAATGTGTGGCCGATTAAATCAATTTTCTCATCACCGTTATCATCATTTCATCTTCATTAGCGTCTCCTTCGTCGACACTGATCTATGATTCGGGCTCGTCGAAAATCTTTAGGTGAGCTTTTCCTTTTATATATACACCTTCCACCGTGTTATCGACATTTTCTTCATTTTCCATCTCTCACCGTCCTTTTTTCTCTTCATTTACAAATGTGTGAGTGTATGCGGGTGTGTGTGTGTGTGTATGTGTGTAAGTGTGAGCGTGTGTGAGTGTGTGAGTGTATGTGTGTGTGAGTGAGTGTGTGTGAGTGTGTGTGTGTGTGTGTGAGTGAGTGTGTGTGTGTGCGTGTGCGTGTGTGTGAGAGAGTGTGTGTGTGTGTGAGTGTTTGAGTGTGTGTGTGTGTGTGAGTGTGTGTGTGTGTGAGAGTGTGAGTGTGAGTGTGTGTGAGAGTGAGTGTGTGTGTGTGTGTGTGAGAGAGAGAGAGAGTGTGTGAGTGTGTGTGTGTGTGAGTGTGTGTGTGTGAGTGTGAGTGTATGTGTGTAAGTGTGAGCGTATGTGAGTGTGTGTGAGTGTATGTATGTGAGTGTGTGTGAGTGTATGTGTATGAGTGTGTGTGAGTGTGTGAGCGAGTGTGTGTGTGTGTGAGAGTGTGAGTGTGTGTGTGTGTGTGAGTATGTGTGTGTGTGAATGTATGTGTGAGTGTGTGAGCGAGTGTGTGTGTGTGTGTGTGTGTGTGTGTGTGTGTGTGTGTGTGTCTGCCCCTCCATGAAATAAATGTGCCAAGATATGCGCACAAAGTTTGCACAAATGCAAACCGCACGTGCATAAATCCGCCATGTTCTTAATACCACCATGTATGCACACACATGCACGCACTCACGTGCATAAAGTTCCCCCCATCTATGACTGTGAATTTTCCTACCCGTCCCTTGCTTTCTCTTTGTGTCCTTTCGACAAAATGTCATTTGCTTTTGCTATTTATTTAATTTTTAAAATCTATTTTTTTGCTCGTTTTGTTTTAGATTGCTGTTGTTTACATTGCATTTATTTCCTCAGCAAACTGTCCTGTCCCAGCTAGCCCCCGGGGGGGGGGGGATAGGTGGTGGTGGTGGAGAGAGAGATAAGCTTTAGTGAGGAGAAATGCAAATTAAAGCAGAAAGGCGGTTTTAATCTGCAGGGTAAATTTCATTGCAGAACGATTTTAACATAAGCCATTATGAGGTTTTGAGAGTATTTGATGGTCGATATTGCTTGTGGATCATTCGAGAAAAGGTATATGTATGTTTGCTAGTCCAACCAAATGGAGGCCGCGTTTGAGAATTTCCCACCACCATTAACTCCGCTTCCATTACGTTTTGAATACCTTTTAAAGACATTATCTAAAGTAGGGTGCATAATGTTATTGATATTGGAAAGAAGTAGGGTGGGAGGGGGTAAGAAATTCTTTGAGTGTTAGTAACGTGCTATGGTAGAGGGTGTTACGGGGTGGCGTTACATGCTCGATGACTCAGATCGCTCAGATTTACGAAAGGCTTGTAATGTGCTTTTCTGTTTTGGATTTTTATTTTAAAAAATTGTTACAGTTTTGTCACTAAAAGGGGCTCCTATTCTGTTATATCTCTTTAGTTGCTTCACAAGCCTAGCGTAATGTCAAAGTCTGCACGTTGTTTTGTACAGATTAGTGACGTTTCTTAGAACCATCTTACAAATTTAAACAAATGACACTGATCTGTCCTTGGATTAATTAGTGACGTTTCTTCTAAACATGTTGCAAACGTAAATGAATGTGTTTGGATTAATTAGTGACGTTTCTTTTAACCCTGTTGCAAACGTAAATGAATGACACTGTTCTGTGGTTGGATTAATTATTGACGTTTCTCCTTAATACTGCATTAGATGCTTTGTATATGGACACAGATTTTGCACTGTCAGCTTTGTGACATAGATTTATTTTATTGCTGTTGCTGTTTTTATTTATTTGCAATTACCAGATCTTACGGTTGTTGGAAATATCAGTGCCAATTTCTGAAATTGTGTTGTGGTGTGTCAATGAGGCCCTAAGAACAAAAACAAAAACAAACACAGAGCAAAACCAAAAACCCAAACAAACAGTTGCTGAAATTAAGAGATGTATTTCTTATTTGTCTGTCAAATCTGACCAGGGTGATTTAGTTTCTGAGATTACTGGACGTGTTTGTGAAGTTTGCGAAGTTTTCTTCAATTGCCTTCCATGAATCTGGCAAGCATTTTTTTCAATTTTTTACCTGTTTCATTATGTGCGTGTTTAGAAATTGCTTTGAAATAGAAATCTATTTTTGTTACAATCTCCCCAAATCGTCTTACCACCTCTGACGTTTACCGGAAATACTTATGACGTGTCTGATTATGTGTGAGATAATCTTAGCCGGATCAACTTTGGATATATTGTTGTTAAAAGTATCTGTGTCGTGTGTATTTATACATGAAACAAGCTTAGCCAGGTGAATCTGAGGTCTTGTGTTGTTAAAAGTATCTGTGACGTGTGTATTTATACATGAAACAAGCTTAGCCAGGTGAATCTGAGATCTTGTGTTGCTAAAAGTATTTGTGACGTGTATATTTAAGTCTGAAACAGTGCGGACAGAGAATCTATGATTATTAAAAAAATTGTAACATTTATATCTGATACAATCAAAGCCTGATGAGTTTGGATCTACGGTTATTGAAAATACTGTTGACATCTGGTTGTAAAAATGATTTGTGGCGTTTTTCTTTATTTGTGAAACATGCTTACATTGATGTTCCTAAATCTACAGTGACGTTTCTCTCTAACTCCTCAAACAAGTTTTGCCTGGTCGTAAAGTTTATTTCTCTAGTTTAATCTTGTTGCACGGCAGTTTGAACTTTCATTGACGTTTGTTTTTTATTTATTGGTGCAATTCGTAATGAAAGGTTTAAATGACCTTACATCAACATGATTGGTGTCTTTACCTAAGCAAAATTAATTTCTTTCAAGCATTTCTCACACCATTTCTGGCGGTTGACAGTTCAGTCTAAATCAACACATTCAATTCCATTGAGACATTAGAAAAAAGAAGGGATTAATATTCAGAATAAAACCAAATTTTCGCTAAAAACCAAACAAGCCAGTTGATTGTTTGCACACAGAACGGAAGATTTTAAGAGTCCACAGAAAGGCAAAGTTCGTGGGTATGTAACTTAAAGGAGTCCACAAAATTTCGTGGGTGTGACTTAAAGGGGTCCACGTCTGCAACGTTCGTGGGTGTGACTTAATGGGGTCCACGTCTGCAACGTTCGTGGGTGTGACTTAAAGGGTCCACGTCTGCAACGTTCGTGGGTGTGACTTAATGGGGTCCACGTCTGCAACGTTCGTGGGTGTGATTTAATGGGGTCCACGTCTGCAACGTTCGTGGGTGTGACTTAAAGGGGTCCGCGTCTGCAACGTTCGTGGGTGTGACTTAAAGGGGTCCACGGATAGGCAACGTTCATGGGTATGTGACTCACGCCCATAAATTAATTAAAATCTGGGGACAACACAACATTTGAGGTAAACACCCCCCAGTAGCTCAGCGACCCCCGCCCCCAGTGAGTATTTTTCAACAAGACATAGATATGAACAGTCAGTCAGTGATAGTGATCAAAATAAACTCGTCTGTCTATGACATGATTAAAAGTTATACTCAGATAGTATCTGTATCTATTGCTGTTCTGGATGTTCTGTCAGACACAATACGTTTTCACATCACCACTACTCAATTCAACATTAAAAGTCAGTTCTAAAATCGAAGTCTACTCAAGTTCACACCAGTACATAAGGCCTGTGTATTGATAGCAATGAGTGAAGTAATTGATCAGATTGCAAATGTTTAGGATCGTTGTATAAACGAATTAACAGCTACTTGACAGCATATACAGATACCGTTATGTCAATATTTTCCTATTCGGGGTCGCTGTTTGACCGTGTTTGTGTATTAATGTTTGGCTGCGTCCGTGTGCTACGTTTGTCTGTTTAACTTTTTTTTAAATTTTAACTCAATAATGGTGGGGAGGGGGTGTTACATTTAATTAGTTAGAGGTTAAATTCATTTGTATGTCCAAAACAAGGTGTTTGGATGAACCTAAATTTCCTGCACTTTAGAAGCTCACTCATGTACAAAAATAGATAATAATAATAATGTTAACGTCCAAGACGGATATCGGTCAAGTTTATCGGCAAGGTTTGACGGTTGATAATTGATTCAAGTGAGATTGTGTAAGAACGTGCAGTTTTTTCAATACCGACTGACGGGCTTCAAACTAAACTACTTGATCTGTGTTTGTTTAAATTTCTTTCCAAGTGGGAGTTTGATTTCAAGCAAAGGTCGCACGGACTTAATACTTAATACTTAAGTATTAATTCATTTTAGTTAATGTATATTGAAGCTCCTTCCTGTCTTGTGTACTTTCTTCAGACATCTAATCATTGGAGAAGAAAGTAATTTAATAGATGGCAGTCTAAGTTTCGTTACTGACAAGTGTTGTGTGTATGTGTTTGTGCATGTGTATATGTGTGTGTGTGTGCATGTGTATGCGTGTTCGTGTGTGCGATAGTCGATATTACTTGTTTTATTTGACAAAATTTGTGTTGAAGATATTGTAAGTTTCATGCTTGTGTGTGTGTGTCCATGTGTCTGTGTAGATAACACTACATGTATGTGTGCTTATTCATAGTGGAGAGGGGAGAAGAGATCTGACAGTCACAAAATGTGCCGTTTCTCCACTCCAGTACTCTTAGAAATCTATAGTATTCTGTTTAAGATTATAGGGTTTGTAAATATGCTCGAAATACAACGTAACAATTTTGCACAGAAAAAAGTCTGTTTTCTATTTATATAATTTGCTATATGCCTTGATGGTTCCCTCTGTCTTATAATATCCATAGAAATTGATACGTGACCTTAGAGCCGTGACCTAGTATTTCACAAAGAACTCTCCTGGAACAGTAACATTGGCAATGATAGTGACGTCATAAATACTAAATTCATACATGAACTTCGTAAGGTTTAAACGAAAAGATCAATTTAGAGCGAAATGAAGTAAAATGAAACGACATTGCAAACAGCATTTATTTACAAGTGTTCTAAACAAAAATATAGCGTGCACAATCTGTGCTGGTTTTGTTGTTCAGTTATTTCTTACAGCAGATGTGGATCCATTTCTGCAGGACAAAGGGTGACCTTTATTCACGATTCTTGTAGGCATTGGTTAAATTATAAACGGACTAAAATCATAAGAAGTAATTGTTGCCTACTTCTTGTGGTGTGTGTGTGTGTGTGTGTGTGTGTGTGTGTGTGGTGTGTGTGGTGTGTGTGTGTGTGTGTGTGTGTGTGTGTGTGTGTGTGTGTGTGTGTGTGTGTGTGTGTGTTGAAAGCGGAAACCAAAGCACTCATAACAGCTACGTAGGATCAAGCACTGAACACAAAAATCACACAAAACTAAAATCATGAAAATCTCAAATGTTTCCAAATTCAGACACTGCAAATCCAAGGATGAAACAACAGAGCACATATTATCTGGATGTCATGTTCTGGCTGGAACAGAATACACCAAAAGACACAACGACGTGGCAAAATTCAGAAATCTATGAGAACTACCAAGTAACATCCTCGGAAAGTCACCAAAATACAAGAAATCAAAATACTGTGGGACTTCGGGATAAGAACAGATCCAGTGATCCCTGCACGAAGACCAGATATTGTATTTCTCAATAAGTCTAATAAAACAGAGAGTGAGATGAGAAACCGTATGCTTGATTCAATTATAATACCGTGTCTGCTGCAGATGACCATAATGATCATATTGCTGATGGTAATGAAAATTGTGGTGTTGGTATTTATAGTGATGATGATGATGATGGTGGTGGTGGTGGTGGTGGTGGTGGTGGTGGTGGCGAAGATGATGATGATGACGACGATGGTGACGATGATGATTTTTGAATGTTTTGATTATTTTTTGTGTGATTAATATAGATATTATTTACATTCTGTCTATTCCAAACATCTTGCAATAATATCACAACTGTGTTAGACATCTGAGGAGATGTACCTCTTAAGTTCGATAGAGACAAATAATTGTTTCCGACAGTCATCTAATGGTAACAGGTTTCAAGCTAAGCAGATATAAGACTGCTGTCCGGTTTCCATCAATGACGCAAAAATAAAATCTGAACCTTGGATTCTGCCTGCCTGACAGCAAGGACATGAAGATTGTAGAAAGAAGGTCCTGGAATTAAACTGCAGAATGGAATAAATAAACTGTTACAAAGCCGTATTGGCACCACTCAGAAGACAGGCAAGATTCTAAGACGATTCTAATTAAGAAAATATTTATTCAAGCACAAACCTAAAAGATCACAAAAACATAACTGTAACATAAAATTAGTGAACAAAAAAATGAGCGATATTCCGTTCTTTCAATTTCGTTGAAAGCAAAAATAAAATTAATTTTGCGAGCAGTTTCATTCAAACAAAACAATTTCTGGACATAAAAATTTCATCCGTGACGTTTCTGTCAAACACGTCACAAATTTTTGTTTTGAAAGAATTTCAAAAAAAAATCTTTCTTTCTCAACGGAATTCGCTAAAATATGAGAGATGTAGTAAACAAAATATGAAACAAAATAATAAAAGAAAGATGTCTAGAGTAAACAGTTGCCGTAATGAAGCAATTGACAAATAGATGCATATCTTTTTTTCCTGTCTAGATGAATATGTGAGTAACTAACAAATGTGTATGCGTGTTTGCATGTGTGCATACATATTTAGGTGCATAGATACAACCGTGCAGTGGGGCGGGGGGGGGGAATGGCTTGATTGATGCAAGGGTGGTATGCTGACTTCATTTATGAATCTCGCAGAATTAGAATCAGCAGCTATTTTGTTTTGTTTTCTTAGGATTGCATCCTGCCATGTACAGTCGTCTAGTCATTATTTCACCTTGATCTCCTTCGATAAATGGCATGCTTTATTGCTTGGTGAATTAGTCACCGGACATTGAAAACAAGGCAACTCTACTTTGCAGAACACCCATACTACAATACAGTTACCATTAACACACGGACTAAGAATCAGTTAATGGTAACAATTTTCTTTTTAATAAAATTTCAGTATACTTCCCTTTGTGAAAGAACCTCTTGCCTCAATTAAAGGTTGTAATTAAATCAACATTTATACTATAAATTAATGATCAATGGTTTTACCTAATCTCAAGTAAGCACAGACATAAGAGTCCGCTTGTCAATGCTGATTTTAATCTCGTACCAACTAAAGGTTTCATTGGATGCTGAGACATGCACCCCGTTGTTATTGGTTATGATTAGTATTAATCGTCCATAATCTAATTACAAGTGATGAAGAAAATCTTAATGTATGCTAATTAATAATTCTCCCAGGAGACACCACTCGTTTCTCACTTGGCAGATTATATGGATGAAGTAAAAGTCTTCTCCCTTCCAACAATAAGATAGATGTTTTACTGTCACACAATATTTCGCATGTGGAAACTTCTTACTAGAGGTACAATAAAATCTGTCTTTATTTATATTTAACGAGCCCCCATCCACTGACTATTACACCAACATATAGTTTAATAACATGTGCATGAAGGTTAATAAATTTAACAATAAATTTATTAAATCAACAATCAAAAACACATATGTACAAATATAATGAGAAGGTTATTTTGCATCAATATTCTATGAATAAATTTCAAGTAATTCCAATACTTACTCAGTCTTATATCCTAACACGTGATTCAGCAGTCAGATTAGCATCAACATAAATCACATTACTATTCTTATCATAGAAGAAATGGAGTTAGAGAGTGATATGGTAATAGTTTGCACAAAACCTGTTCAATGGCATAAGTCCCAACAGTCCTTCGTGGTTTCATAACCATGTCACTAGTCTATTGTTCACAATGGAATAGTCAATCTTCTGTATGCTCTGTAAAGCATATAGTAGAATGTTCCAACACTGTAGATCCCTCGAGACCTATCTAGGCACACATTCGCCGTATTAGCTTCTCAAGTAGGCAATCACAGCAACAACCCGCTAGCACTCAGTTTGCTGAAAAGTTCCACAGTAGAGTTGGACACATTTGCTGATGCACACAAACAGGGTGCAGTGAATCATCGCAATGATACCTCTGTGCAACATAATAAATACAACATAGTCAATTATGAACGTGTTTCTACTAGATGTAATGTCATGTGTTCAACTTATTACATACAAGTATCGTAACTCACAATTGTAATAGTAATCTTTTCACATAATACATCTTTACATTAAAATACAGATATAATATTTCAATAGCAAAGTGCACAAAATATTTCCAAGTCCATTCTCTCTCAATCAATCAGTTAATTCACATTAAGCTAATGATCACCTTTCATGATTGGACTTGAGTATCATCAAAATCAAAGTGTTTGAGAGGTAAGTTTCAGTCACTACCCATTTGCTAGTTTATTATTTATAAACCTTAAACTATTGGATAGCATAGATAGATAGATAGATAGATGGATGGAGGGAGGGAGGGAGGGAGGGATAGATAGATAGATAGATAGATAGATAGATAGATAGATAGATAGATAGATGGATGGATGGATGGATGGATGGATGGATGGATGGATGGATAGATAGATAGAGAGAGAGAGAGAGAGAGAGAGAGAGAGAGAGAGAGAGAGAGTAGTCTTTACATCAAAAGTAATTCAAACACTCACAATAAATACAAAATTGGTGTAAACAGCAGTCAAGTATAATAAAAGCCTATAAAACATCGGATGTTCCCGTCTCAAAAGAAAGAAAAGAAAAAAGGAAAAGACAACGCATCCCTGGAACATTTCGCTTCGGGGTGTTACATCTATCACGTTACCTAATTTCGTTTCACCGTTCTTTGGACTCCGATCAAAATGGCTGACTCGCTCTTGGTAGATTTAGCCGCAGAATTTACTTTCCATCAAGGAGCGTCTGTTATGACAAGTCATGTCTATGAAATCATTGCTGAATTGTCTGGCATGAAAAGCTTTCGCACACATCAGACTTATAAATACTGTTTCTAATGGGATCCCTTGAAATGTACAACAATAGCCAGGCATCTGGCAAATAATTTACAAAGATTAGTTTCGAACACTCTAAACATAATTAGCAATATTAGAAGGGTTGAAAAGATGATAATAAAGATGATGATGGTGGTAGTGGTGATGGTGGTGGTGGTTATGATGATGAGGGAGGTGGTGCGGTGATGATAATTGTGGTAGTGATGATGATATTGGTGATGTTCATTGATGATGATGATGATGATGATGATGATATTGGTGATGTTCATTGATGATGATGATGATGATGATTGATGATGATGATCTTGATGATTGGATGATGATGATGATGATGATGATTTATACTGATGTAAGAATGGATTATGAGGATAATCTTTCTGATGTGGTATTGGTGATGATGGTGGTGATGATATGAGGGTTAGGACGTAGAGTTTAGAATGAGATGATAATTAGGGTATGGAGCAGAGAAGGAAGTAGAAGTGATGAAGATGTTATGTGGTGGTCGTGGCAGATATTAGGTAAGGGTACATAACCTAATGATGTAACGATGCAATATTCATTCTTTGCAGATGATTTTTTATTGTTTCGTTTTGTATCCGTTATTTAACGACCTAACCATCACCCTCATTCGTTTATTTCTTTTTTGGTCTTTCATTCAATTATTGCTATTGTTGCGATAAATATATTTTTTCCTTCTATTCTTGTACCTTCCTTCCTTCCTTCCCTAATTTGCTCATCTCTTCCTTTTATCTGCAGTCAGTTCTATCATGTTTGCTGTTTGCTTCTTTCCTCCATTCACTATTCCCTTTCCCCACCTTCCCGCCACTCAATAAACTGAACTTTTTGTATCTCTCAGACAGGATTAATTGAAATATTTGAGAAAGTGATAACAGGAAGCTTTCCACTTAATTGAATGAAACCGTACGTTGCGGGGTTTGGGGGTAGGTGTCAGAGTGTAAAAATACCTCACAGGTGATAACTCACGTCAGACAAAAAGAAGCAGGAATGGGGTAAGTCAGTCTGATTAGGTACGAACGTACCGCGCTCAGAAAGAATTCCATGGAGTGAGTTGAAAAGAGAGAGTGAGGGACAGTCAGAAAGAATTCCATGCAGTGAGTTGGAAAGAGTGAATGAGGGACAGTCAGAAAGAATTCCATGGAGTGAGGTGGAAAGAGAGAGTGAGGGACAGTCAGAAAGAATTCCATGTAGTGAGTTGGAAAGAGAGAGCGAGGGATAGTCAGAAAGAATTCCATGTAGTGAGTCAGAAAGAAAGTTTCTGAAGGTTTGGATCGGGAAGTGGGGTCGCAAAGAGAAAAAAGGGAGACAACTAAATTATTGGAAACAAAGACGCAAATATACTTATACTATACTATATATTTTTCAATAATTACTCCTCCAGGGAACATTTTAAAAAATTATTACAAACAGAAGACCACTATTACAAACAGAAGTAAAATAAGTAAAGTAAAATAGAAGTAAAATATTGTATTTGAAGAATAAAGAGAACTAGTTAACTGCTTTCACCTGTTTGGCACAATCATCTTTTCTTTTGAGCACAAAATATTCAAAGTTGTCTCCCCTATGATTTGGAAGAATATAACAAATTTGGTTTTGACTGTATGTCTTATACACATGTGTAAATTCTCGTGCGAACTTTTCTGTGGGGTAAGGAAAGTGCGCCACTGTTGAGTTAGGATGAATCTACATAAGTTACATTAATATAAGTGAGTTAATGCCCACTCTACATAAGTTACATTAATATAAGTGAGTTAATGCCCACTCTACATAAGTTACATTAATATAAGTGAGTTAATGCCCACTCTACATAAGTTACATTAATATAAGTGAGTTAATGCCCACTCTACATAAGTTACATTAATATAAGTGAGTTAATGCCCACTCTACATAAGTTACATTAATATAAGTGAGTTAATGCCCACTCTACATAAGCTACATTAATATAAGTGAGTTAATGCCCACTCTACATAAGCTACATTAATATAAGTGAGTTAATGCCCATTCTACATTATGATTCTGTGGTCATAGACATCCACAGCTTAATTACTATGCTTTAGGTTTCTCAGGTTTTAAAGTTTTGTTGTTTTTCCATTCATGAATCTAAATGACACATTTCAGTGAAAATTACTTGGGGAAACAAATACAATAAAGTTAGCAATGATATTTTACTGTTTCAAAATATTTCCTTAAAGTAGTCAAATACTCTCCTCTTATAATACCTGTTTCCAAAATCCAAGAATGGTTTAGCCTACTTTAATTGTATGCGCACGCTCGTAAATCTTGTACTGTCCCGTTTCTGTCAGGGTTTTAGTACAGTGGCTAGAAAAGTGTGAAGTTGAGAAAAGGGGACATTTCTGGTTTGTTTTGTTTGTTTGTTTTTCATTGTTTGGTTTTTTTTTTGTTGTTGTTGTTTTTTTTGGGGGGGTTGTTTTTGTTTTTGTTTTTGATGGGGTGGGTGGGAATAATCTCACCAGAAGTTTGTTGATAAAGTTTTTGATTATAGCCATGAATACAGAGTTGACATTTGAGCAAACTGTAACTCTAGTTTCTTTTCTCTCAGTGCATTTTACTCTATATGAGTGACGTTGCTTTAGAATGGCTTTGCGGAGAGCATTCATTCTGATCCATTTTCTACCAAAAATAATGACATCGATAATGAAAAGGAAAGATGCTACTTGCCAATCCACAAAATGGCCAAAAGCGTTTGATGACAAACGCATGAAAGTATAGAAATGAATATGACGTCACGAACAAGTAACTGCACAACTGAGTATGATGTGAGATCGCTTGAAAATGTAGAATAAAACATACAGGTGCGCATATTTTTTGTATAACATCACACAACTGCAAGGGCAAAACTGAGGTGAAGGGCAGCATACAATTGAATATAAACATCAACAAGAAAGTGTAGAAATTAATTTGACGTCACAAATGTGAAAGCGAGCAAGTGAGTACGATGTTTAATATACAACCAACAGTTTTAAAATTCAAATAGAAATCTTTCTTGTAATGAAACAGACGAAAGAGAGAGAGAACTTAGCGTCAGAAGCTTCATTCTTCCCCAACCCCCACCTCATCCTCTCCTGTGTGTGTGGTCTTCAATTACTGCGCGTCATGACGTCTGTGACTCGTTTGTACTTAAGGTGAAGAAGTAAGCAGTAGACTTGACCAAGATACATTCTTGGAAGGCCGGAAGTGCTTGTAGGCTATAAACAGATCTAGCTGAAGCGCACTACTTGTTTACTTTACTAAAAATGTTACGTCATGCGACTGGAAACTGAGTTCTGAAACGTTTTTCCAAGATCTGAAGAGTCAGTTTATTGCCATTTTATAGAGCACTATAGCTCAATCCATTGTGGCCTGAACCATTAATACTTATTCGTGAGGTAAAATGAAATACTTTATAGTTTTCTGTTCAAACTTTTAACAATTTTCTAAGTGCCAGAGAGCATTTTTTTCTGCTTTAACTTTGTGCATATTTCTATGTAAATTCATTATACTTTATCATGCAATATTTTATTTTACTATCTCTCATCGAAAATGTGTTCGTTATTTTATCTATTGCTGTTGCTTCTTGACAGACATTGCTTGAGATGATAATTCCTAGTATATTCCTTGACAGATATTGTTTGGAATGATAATTCCTAGTATATTCCTTGACAGATACTGTTTGAGATGATAATTCCTAGTACATTCCTTGATAGATACTGTTTGAGATGATAATTCCTAGTATATTCCTTGACAGATATTGCTTGCGATAATAATTCCTAGTCTATTCCTTGACATATATTGCTTGCGATAATAATTCCTAGTATGTTCCTTTCTTGAATCTCTTTATGCTTAGCAGACAAATTCTATTATTAATCTGTGTCTGCAGTTCAGCTATTCGGTTCTCATGTTAGCAGGGAATGCTTTAATCAACTGTTTTGCATGACTAATTAATAAAGCGTGAGTCATTTACTCTGAGAATGTCTGTCAACAAATATTGCGAACTGTTGTCGTAAGTAATGTTTTGAAACATTTTGAAACATCCGCTCGTAGTGTGTGCTATATATTTGTGCATGTCAGTTAGTGTTCCAAGGCAAGCCTTCAAGCCAGCTAGATCTGTGACGTCACTATTGTGCTCTACAGACTATACAGAGAAACTAGAGAGTACAGCATGAAAAGAACACAGCATCCCAACCCAACCCACCCTATGTAAGTGACTGTTGGACCAATTGGACGCGCTCACAAATGCACTTACGCATTTCTCGAGCTATAGTTGTCATACTGACCCCCCACCTGCGCCACTACCGCCACCGCTTCCTCTTCACCTAATAGTCGCGGAAAGCTTGGCAGGTCACATGTCAACCTACACAGGTCATCTGCGTAATCTATTAATAAATTCGGATCTCTACTCAAGTGCTGTTTCAGCCCTCTTTAATATCCAGTTCATTCAAATTGCGTTCATCTACTACTGTGTTGATCCCCACCCAAACATGCGCTGTGTGGGTAGATCGCTCCAAGGTCAGTCAACATGTCTTAACTTCAACACGTGTTTCCTTCCTGTGACTGCTATTCTATGTCCATGCAAAATGGAAACCATAATGGAATAATCATTAAAACTGATATAAGTGAACGACATAGAGTCAAATATTAGCGTCTTTCGCTAACTGCTGTACTGTATTTAATGCCTTATGTAAATATATTCAAGATAGATAGATAGATGGATGGATGAATGAATGAATAGACAGATAGATAGATAGATAGATAGATAGATAGATAGATAGATAGATAGATAGATAGATAGATAGATAGATAGATAGATAGATAGATAGATGAAATTAAGTTTTTTCTTATAATAAATTCTTCCTTACAAGTCACTTTAAGACGCCATTTAAAAGCCTAATTATTTTACAATGCGCTGGTGATTTCATTGTGTTCTTTGTGTGGTTTTTTTTTTGTTTTTGTTTTATCATGCAAAATCCCTCCATCAAATCTGAACGAAGGAAAAGCGGAAATTCTTAGAAATATTGAATGGATTACCTCTGACTATTGGTAGTATTCGTTGTAAGGAAGCATGTCACATAGCAATCTAATTTCCAGTCGCGTTTAGGAGGAAATATTGACTTAAAATCTTAGATGTAACTTCCGCAATAATCAATCTTCTTCTTATACTAAAACAAATATAATTAGCGAACTTTCTAGTCGGCCTCCAGAGTGAAGATTAAAGACCAGGGTGGTCAATATTCTCACTGCATGGCTGCACTTCCTGTTAATGAATATGAGTCCATTTATTTTCACACTTGTTGTGGATGCAGCAATTATTAGTGGGTGCTGATGCTCACGTTGACATTAACGATGAATATAAAACTACGAAAGAAAAATAAGTAAATGGACGATAATGGCAGTGAAGATAATTTAATGATGGTAAACATGATGCTGGATGATAATGATGACGATAACGACGAAGCCGATGGTGATAATTATGATAATTAAGGCTGCTGTTGCTGATGCTGATGGTGATGCTGCTGCTGCTGCTGCTGCTGCTGCTGATGATGATGGAAGTGTTTGTGGTGGTAATGGGATGTAATTATAATGATTTTGTAGTGGGTGATACAGATGATAATAATTATGTTCAGATGTTAATAAAGGGAGAGCAAAATGTTCCCTTTGGGTCTGCTACTCCACGTACTTCCTGCTAGTCCCAGTCTTGCAGTTATCGACCCCTAGTTTTTTCTTTGACAGTTAAGTTGCCAAACGGCTGCACACAAACGCAGTTTCGCACTAATAAAAATAAGAAACTATTACAGTAAAAGTATTTTTAAAATCTTTAATCCTCATATCTGATGCTGGTTTACTGGGTTAAGATAAATGCATGCTTGTCAAGCTGGTTCCCCAAACTGTGAAGGTTTAAGGATTTCGTGTCCAATCTGCCTCGTTAAAGCCAATTTGCTAAATATACAAATTGTGACATACATATTTTTGCCAAATGTGAATAGAAAGTATTCTGAAAGCTTGAATTACTTCAAATAGAGATTTCACATTTTTGTTCTTGGGAGAAAAAAAAGTTTACACAATGAATGCGCTTTTACCACAAAGAAGTCAAAATAAATATACATACCTATCTATAAAAAAACAACAAACAAACACATATATACACACGTACTCACATGCACGTACACACACACATACACATATGTACAAACACATAATATACACACATACAACACACACGACTATCTTTGCCTTGCCAGGCAGCACAGCAGACCAGATTTCAGCACAGACTGACCGACACTGGTATCAAGCTGACCGTCATGAATCTCTCTTGATTAACGGACCGGGCAGACGATAATTATTACTAGTCGCGGGACTGACAACAAGCCGTCTTAACCCAGACTTGGAGGAGACCAGGACACATAAAGAGAGAAAAAAAGTGAGATACATAGGAAATTGAGGTGAAGACGGGTTGATAGGGCCGGTGATTTGAACAAGAACTAACCAGGGTGGAGGTAAAAAAAGAAGAAAGCAAAGGGCGAGAAGAGTGTCGCTGAACGAGATGGTGAAATCAGACGAAAGGTTACGCTAAAATGTCGAGGTAGACTATCTGTTTGTTGTGCTTTTGAGTCTGGGGAAAGGAGTGGAGGAGGGGGGGGGGGGGGAGAGAGAGGATTTCGGATGCAGGTCTCTGGTTCTCGTCTGTATGAAAGGAACTCTTCCTTAATGTGATTTTATTATTTTATTTTCTATTGTTGTTGATCACTTTTACTGATGATAACTACGCCCAGTTAGGTTGGTTTGTTTCCTGTATGTTTCTTACTCACCTCATCCCCACAACAATACCCCACGGCTACCACCCAGTTACCCACACTCACACTTACCGTCTGATAAAATGGAACAAATGTCAAAGGAATAAACAGGACTCTCTGCCAAACTACTTGACGGAAATAGCCGACATGCGATATTTTTACCATAACATACCTCTGCTTGTGGCTTCCTTTTTTTTCTCTCTCCCTTTGAATGCCAGCTGTTGCTGTGCAACCAGATGTTTTGTTGGAGTCTTTGCAGGGAGACGCTAGCGACTAGCACGTTAGGACCGCTACTTCAATCAGAACCCATGCTTGCAATTAACGTCACGAACTAATTGATTGTGACGTGTGTGCGGTGGTGAACGCGACTCGCGGCGTTTGATTCGGTGCATGAGTGTTTGCGGCAGCAATTGCTGTTGTTGCGGTAGTGGTCTTGCTGCTGCACATGCTAATGATGAAAGTGGCAGTGATGGTGGTGGTAATGGTAATGATGATGGTGTCATGAAGGCGGTAGTAGTGGTGGTTTGTGGTTGAAAGGTGGTAGCTACATAGAATAAAGAAGTATTATGACCATCTAGATTTCTTTTGTGTGTGAAAGTGGTTAGAGTGGTACTACTTCACTACTGATGTTGGTAAAAAGTGGTTAGAGTGGTACTACTTCACTACTGATGTTGGTAAAAAGTGGTTAGAGTGGTACTACTTCATTACTGATGTTGGTAAAATGTGAGGAAAGTATTTCACACCCACGGCACTGCCAGTAACAGGTAACTATATACAGATCAAATGGTAACTAAATGGTAAAATAGTGGTAAACAATATGTAAAGTAAAAGTGGCGAATAAGTGCTGGTGTCCATTTTTCTTTCAAGTTTTAACTTTATACTCCAACTTTCCCCTTTAAAGTTCCATTGAGTTGTCGTCCTTATATTCGACCTAATTAACATCCTTTCCTTGATTCCTTAGAAACGGAAACCAAACAATAAAAGTAAAATGGTTGTTGCTGAGAATGACAGACTTGTTGTCTGAGGAACGTAAATGCTCAAACACTGAAATACTTCAAATTAATATTTTCATAGCCTTCGTCATTGAAGAAAATGTTATTTTAAAAATACAGAGAAAAAAATGAAAGAGAATTACAATCTTTTTTGTAAACTTTTCTTGTCTTTTAGAGGTAGCCTGCAGAGCAATAGATTTTAATTGCATTGGGCAGTTTTTGCAAAAATATCCACATCACCAAACCACATCACAACAAAACCCAAAACAATGTTTTGTTGTTTTGTTTATTTGTTTTGTTTTGCTGTTTTGTTTTGTTGTTTTGTTGTTTTGTTTTGTTGTTCTTTTTTTTGTGAAATACTTCCAATTCGTTGAAGAAACGTATGCTTTATCTGTCACTGTACAGTAAAAGAATTGCATTATCTTCAAAAATTCTCTATGATGACGCGGGTAGAATGTAAACTCCATATGTTCTAATCCCCACCCATCTCAGACTTGCACACACACACACACACACACACACACACACACACACACACACACACACACACACTCTAAAAGAAGTGATAATTTTTTGGCAGCACCGTTAGTTCAAGCTGAATCCGAAAAGTCTTGGAACAATTAGTGTGTTTGGTAACTTCCTGGTAAGAGCCAACTCTTGCACGTGAAGCAATGAAACAAATGGTGCCAAACGAATTTAGTGAAAGCAAGTATTCCTACAAGGAGGTTGGGTGGGTTGGGGTGTGAGACCTCTTCTCGTTTCTGATTGTGACGTTTAAGTAAATGAGAATAAGCTTTTGTGGATTTGCTCATAGTTCGGTAAATAATTATCGTGTACTGTTTGTTTCTCTTTCTTAATAAAGTAATTTTTATTTAAGAGAGGAAAAAAACTTATTACAAATTAAAGTGATGTTCATTTTCTTTGTCCATAGATTCTTGAAGTGTAACTTTGTATTTACTTTCTATGTATATATGTGATTCTGTGAATGTGTGCGAGAAAGTTTGTACGCATTTGCGTGTATGTCCATGAGTGTGTGAGTGACTTGTTTTGTATTTCTTTTGTCTAGCTCTCTCTCTCTCTCTTTCTCTCTCTCTTTCGATATCTCTTTATTTTATTTTTGACTTAAAGTGTTTTCGAAGAATTATCGTTAAGTGTAAAATGAAGGTGTCTGAAACATTAGCCGCGTGTGTAATGTGTTAACTGAAATGTTATTATTCATGTCAGTGGCCGTTTAATTTTATTCGTTTATGCATTCTGGCGACTTTTTATTTTTCTTTTCCGAGCGCTCAAATTGACGCAACTTGTTCTGTCGCACTTTCGCCCAGATGAATAAATGGCCCGCTTTTCTCTACCATTATCGCCATTCACCATTCTCTTCACATTGCGTCTGTTAACCCTTTATGGCCAGGAATTATTTTATGTGCTTTCGCATGCATGAGACTGTTTTATAAGTATTTATTATATTTACAAACTGCAATGCAATTTTTTTAACATATACATTATAGTGATATTACGACATTGCAAGATGCCGAATTTGTGTTGGGTATTCTATTCTTGTTTGTTTGTTTAAGATTTAAAGGCATTTTTAAAATCTTAAAATGGATTAGTTAAATATGACTTGAATGAAACTGTTTAGTACCTCATGCCATAGAGTTAAAACTCACATACCACAAGACGATCTTGACAAAATAATAATACTTGATAAGTAAGTATGAATGTATGTTTTCTATACTGTTCAATCAATACAAACATTATTCGTTTAGCCTGGAGGTTACCAGAAAAATAAATATCTCAAGAGAATTCTTACACAGTCAGAGTACATCCCATTCCAAAATCAAACGGAGTGTAAAGTTTAAGTAATCCTAATCTTATTCTACTTTCTGCACTTTCACAACTCCCAACCAAGAAGAATATATATTTGATACTTTGCAAAATTTTCCTTGTTTTGATCCGTTTTATTTGTATCATTATGGTTGTAATCCTAATCATTGATGTTAATCATCCTTAGCACATAATTTTTCTTGGTTGGTAGGAATTTGCAATAAGCAGTAAACAAATTACAGGTACACTTTTTCTTGTTTACAAGAAAACATTTCATTTTTACTTGCACACATTGTGATTGCAATCCACATTACTCATATATTAATAGTCTTTTGTACGTATTTCTGGTTCTTAGTTATCTGCAGTGAACAGTAAACAAATTGCCGACCTAATCTTTCTTGGCTTCAAGAAAGCATCTGATTTTTTTTTATTCTTGTACACAATAGCATCCAAAAGGTGCAAACTTGTCATTTACTTTAGTGTGTATTATGAATGCAGAGAATTTACATAAATGACAGTCTGCTTAGTGTCAGGCATCCTCATTGTGCACTTACATGGGATCAGTTTTTGATCATGTTCTCTTTTGTTGTGAGTGAGTGTCCACATTAATTATCTTTCAGTTTACCGTATACATTGTGTGGCGGAGTAAATTTGCCTATCCCTATTTTAAAATGTAATTGCTATATAAATGGTTAAATTGTCAGAGTAACCCGACCTTGGGCACTCCTTATGATGGTATTTTAACGTGTCAGAGTTGGAAGTAAACAACCCGAGTTGAGAATATGCTACAAATTGCTGATATAATGCAAACTATTTCAACTGGATGAGTGGTTTTATTTATCCAATAGTTATAATTTATGAGAATGAGACTAGCCAATGCTGGACTGCTGTAGAAAATTCTATTGTCTGATCACTTGAATTTGAAGTGGCAAGGAAGTACGGTGTTGAAAGGCGGCCATTAGCTTAATGGTAAGTAAACTGTTTGAGAAGGAATGAACTTAGAAATATTTCGTGCATTTTGGTATTGATATGTTCTGCTTGTGTTTTATATAGAGATGAATTATGTGAGTAGGCTATTATTTCTACAATTTTTTTTAACTAAGCTGCTCATATGCAATGTGCTAACACTTGACACTTTTATGATATGCTGTATTTATTATGCTGTGTGCGTGTATCGGGCTAATAAATACGGTTGCACGAAACTGTAAGCTTAGACTGGAATACAAGACAGAATGGAATTATAAAGTGATGAACTGAAAGCTTAGCATTAGTTCCCTAATTATATTCTACAGGGAAAAGCAGCCTTTTTTATATGTATGATTTGAACCTCCGGGTTTGCTGAGTGTAACCTGCTATGACTGACCATTTTAGAGACTGGAAGCAGTGTATAAGTGTGGAGGATACAATACGATCCCTTTTTATGTATGGCGGTAAGATATGCTGACTACATGAGTAATTTTTGGTATAGGGAAGTGCTAGAGCTGCTGTAATTGTTATTCTGCTTGAAGAAATTGACACAGCAAAAGAGGGTGTCCAACTTGACTTCTGAGAGAATAACAGCCCGTCAGTGTTTTTCTTTGTGTGTGGAGAGAGAGACAAGTGGATTTGATGGTGGACAGTAAACTTGTGACATTGTTGCAAAAAAAAGCTGGCAAAAGACAATTGCAGCTTTGTCTAAATTAGATTATGTAAAGACTATTATCGCTTATCTCCATTTCTATTCTCTGATAAGAACTATCCTGTGATTTGTATTGAATTTTTTACTTGTATTTTCTTTAGATATAAGACTGTGAAATATAGAAATTATTTGAACATAGTTTCGTGGAATTATTGATGTCAAGTAATTGTTTTTCATTGTATTTTTTTTCCTATATTTGATTGTTGCTAAATTTATTGACCTTACAAATTTTGATAAACTTTTGTTGGAGAAGCTAAAGACGGATTTGTCTCCTCCTTTAGTAAGACGATTACCACCTACAGAATATTCAATTGTGTTACAGCAAATATTTTACTTTAATTTTGTGGAAGAGAGAAAACATTTACAGCGCCCGCATATCCCGCCAAGTGAAGTAGACGAGTGGTGTCTTCTGGAGAATTATTAATAAAATAAATGAAGATTCTCATCACTTGTAATTAGTTAATGAAAGATTAATTAATAATAATCATCATAATCATTAACTAAGTGGCGTTGGCGTTGGCGTTGGCATTACACAGTGTAGTAGTGGTTTGATGTACAATTGTATGTTAATACCAGTAACGTACGACTTCCGTTCAATGTGTACACATATTGTACGAACACCAATTTAACAAATATGTTGTGTCGTTTGCCTAAGCTCAGAAGCCATCTGTCAAAACCTCATCATTGTATTAATCTGATTAAATCCTCAGAATAACAGCTGGACAATTTTATCATGACAGGTACAAATCAAATTTTTCAAAAGGGGCATGATTTAGCTTTATTGGTGTTATACATTATGTATTTGCATGATCTCATGATTATTTGCTTAACATTCGTGAAGACACTGCCACATGCATTTTACGATCAAAATTTCGTTTCAATAGCTTTCTTCCAAATATACAGAGTTTCGCAAGGTGGTTTGTCTATTTTTGTTTATTTTTACATTATTGTCCTAGTAAGCATTCAATTTCATTTTGTGTTTAGTGCGTGTTCATACGTTTTCATCTGTGTTTCAGTCTTAAAACTTAGTCACGCGTATGTTCCTAGAAGTATTTTATATAAATAATTTATTTATATTATTTTTATACTAATAATATATACCGGCAGTGATGCCAACGCCACATAGTTAATGGTTATTATTATTAAAAATAATAATTAATCATCAGTAACTAATTACAAGTGATGAGAATCTTAATTTATTCTTATTGTTAATTTAATCTTAATTAATAATTCTCCAGAAGACACACCACTAGTCTCTCTCACTTGGCGGATTTGCGGGCGCTGTAAATGTTTTCTCTCTTCCACAACATTAAAGACAAACATTTACCGTCACATAATGCTTCCATAGGTGTAAAACGTCTTACTAAAGGAGAAGACAAATTCGTCTTTAATCTATATTTAGCGATCCCCTTCCACCTATTGTCTTTCCAACCTATAGTGCATTTGAAGGTTAATTAATTTATTAAATCAATAATCACATATGTAACATATGAATATAATCAAAGAGCATTGACATTTGCATCATTTCACAACAACTTTCAATTTAGGCTGGACAATCATTCATTTATCCTTGTATAGTCATAAGTATTCAATAATGTAAATATATAATCAAGTTCATGGATGCGAAAGACAAACGGAAATCGAATAGGTAAAATTGAGTAGGAAGAGAGAGACAGAGAGAAAGAATCTGAGGAAGACAGAGAAAGAAGCAGACAGAGAGAAACGAGAGAGAAGGGGAGATAAACAGTCGAACAAGAGGAAGACAGACGTGCAGGGAGCAGGACTGGTGGGGATTGAGGTAGAGACCGACATGCAGGGAACAGGACTTGAGGGGATTGAGATAGAGATATGTATAACAGTGAGAAAATAAAAGAGAGTAGAAATGGATATGAGAATAAATTAAAGGGAGATAAAAGAAAAGACTAGTACACAGGAAAAAACAGACTTAGAGAGAGAAAGGCACGCAGAGAGAAAAAAAAAGTATATTCACACTCTGAGAGGGAGAGGGAGAAAGAGTGGGTGTGTACGTGTAAAAAGAGAGTGAGGCTTGAGGAGAAAGAGAAACAACGCTAGAAAGGGGAAATCAGACAGATAGTAAAACACAGAGATGGGAGAAGAGGGAGAGGGGTTCAAACACAAACACAAGCATGCGCACACACACGAAGAGAAGAGAAAGAAAGAAGATAGTAGTACCTTTACAGTTTACAGTGACACCCTACAGTTCAAAGCAAGTTTGAAACTTTTAATTGCTGCTGCAATAACAATTAAGCTAATGCGGCAAAGGGATTGTTCATGAAGGAATTATTTTCTACTGATTCAACAACTGAATTCATTACAACGGGTTGCAAATATTGACGGTGTTGTTTGTTTGTTTTTTACCGTTTTGATTCTTACTAAATCTACTCAGTAAACGACTGTACGTTATTGTAGCGTACGTCTGGTTCAGTATTGTATTGTACGTTGATCAGTGTTGTATTGTACGTTGATCAGTGTTGTATTGTACGTTGATCAGTGTTGTATTGTACATTGATCAGTGTTGTATTGTACATTGATCAGTGTTGTATTGTACATTGATCAGTGTTGTATTGTACGTTGATCAGTTTTGTATTGTACGTTGATCAGTGTTGTATTGTACGTTGATCAGTGTTGTATTGTATATTGATCAGTGTTGTATTGTACATTGATCAGTGTTGTATTGTACGTTGATTAGTGTTGTATTGTACGTTGATCAGTATTGTATTGTATGTTGATCACTGTTGTATATTAGTCGGGAAAATGAACATTATGTTGAACAAGTGTTGTAGGCCCACATTAATCGGACAAGTACTGTATATTGGTCGGACAATTGGACCTTGGTTGAACAAGCTTCGTAGGCCTACATTAGTTAAGCAAGTGTTGTAGGCCTACATTAGTCAGACAAGTGTTGTATATTGGTCGGACAAATACACATTGGTTGAAGGCCTACATTAGTCAGACAAGTGTTGTAGGCCTACTTTAGTCAAACAAGTGGAACGGTCGAGCAAATGTTTTATACTGGTCGGACAGGTGTTACACCTTGGTGGGACTTGAGATGTACAATGGTCGGACAAGAGTTGTGCGTTGGTCGGATAAAAGGCTGTGGGTGGAAAAGATCGTTAATAAGGCTTTGTAGATAAGTCGGGTAAATGTGTGTGCGTGTATATATATATTTGTGTGTGGGAGAGAGAGAGAGAGAAAGAGAAAGAGAGAGTGGGTGAGAGAGAGGGAGAAATCTTTTTTCATTGACTCCTATTTTTTTCCTTTCTCCCGTTAACCTGTCTCTTTCTACCTCCTTTACTCTCTCTCTCTCTCTCTCTTTCTCTCTAACATGTATGACATTGTGGTTCAGCATTTATGTAGTTTTCTTAAGGATATTCTTGCGTGAGTCCGGGGAGTGGGTAGAAAGGAGGTGGAGTAGAGGGGGAGATGTTGTTTATATGTCTAGAAGTAGTATGTTTTAGAGAGAGAAAAAAAATTTAAAGTGAACACTTACACAAAGTATTGAGCGTACACTAAGTCTTTGTCTGTGTGCTGCATGTTTAAGTATGCATGCATGTATTCAGCTATGCGTTTGTGTGTTGCGTGTTTGTTCTAGTGCGCACGAAGTTTTATGCATTAACGTATAGCGTGCTATTGGATCACTGAGGTTCAAAAATGGCGTGTTTGTTACAGCAGCTGTCACCTACCGTCTGCTCGAACAGGTATTTGTGTGTGTATGCGTGTGTGTGTGTGTGTGTGTGTATTATTCTCTCTTAATATGATTACAGTCATTGATGAATGAGTTTTGTGTATTGATTAGTTTGGACTGACATCTATTTCAATACTGAGAAGGCAGTCACTGTCTGATAACAACGATAAATAAGATCAAGAAACAAAACATGAAAGTGCGCCATAATTTCTAGGTTTAGGGGACCTTTGAATTTGACCCATGACACTGCATATATAATTATGATGAAAAGTTTCTAAGTTGAAGATTTCTCTTGAAAAACATTATCCGGCATATATATTTTGATGCATATTTGTAGCTGAGTTACGTTGGGTGTTTACGTTAATGAGATTTGTTTATTTTCTTATTAAATATTTCATCATTAATTTTAAGATTAGTAAATGTATAAATTTGTTATCCTTTTGTTACCCTGAATGGTATTGTGAGCCAACCCATCTAGGTAATGGTTATGATTATTATTAATTAATTAATCATCCATAACTTGTTACAAGTGATGAGAATCTTAATTTATGTTATTAATAATTCTCTAGCAGTCACCTCTTGTCTCTCTCACTTGGCGGATATGCAGGTTCTGTAAACGTTTTCTCTCTTCCACAATATTATAGACAGACATATACCATCTTACTAAAAGAGAAGACAAATCCGTCTTTGATCTATATTTAGCGAGCCCCCATTCACCCACTTTCTTCTCCAACATACGGTTATTAATATGCACAATAAGGTCAATAAATTTATTGCATCAACAATCAAATGTGCATATAACAATAGAATTTAAAAGATTACTTGACATCAATATTTCCAGGAAACCACATTCAAATAAATTTTATATCACAATCTTATAGTGTAAAATACATTTCAACAATTTAAAGTCAATACAAATCACAGGATATTTCTTAACAGATAATACAAATGGAGTTATTAAAGATAGTAATAATAGTTTTTACATAACCTGATTTAGGCACTGACTTAATTGTCTTTCATGCACTTTTCTCAAAAATGCCACAGTTTTATTGTCCATCTCAGTTCCACGTGTTTCCTCCCCACATAGTAAAACATAAACCTTGGATTTGTTGCTTAACCTCTCAGACTAATCGGGCGTTCATTTGCCATACCAGTTCACTCAAGCAGAACGATGATTGTAGCAGTTTTCAGTACCTTCCTTGTACCAGAAATTGCTCAATGTAATCAGCATACCTTGCTATGCATCAATGGAGTGCAGTGTATCCCTTACACTTACACACACTGCTGTAGATATTTCAGCATCTATTGTGGTCGTACTGGCTTATAATCAATATCCTGGAGGTTCTGATAATACACAGCTTTGTCCCTGTGAAAAATATAATCAGGGAACAAATGCTAAGTTTCCAGTTTAAACCTTTTTAACTCCATTCATTTTTACATTCTAGTCTCAACTTACGGTTTTCTGCATCAGTGTTTATTAGCCCAATATACTCATATGGCATAATAAATACAGCATATAGATTTATGAACAAGTTCAGTAGAAACAATGTCAAGTGTTTAGCATACTACTTATAAACATCTAAGTTCAAACATTTGTAGAAATAATAATCTACTTACATAATACATCTCTACATAAAACACAAGTGTAACATATCAATAGCAAAATGCATGAAATATTTCTAAGTCCATTCTCTGTCAATCAGTCAGTTAACTCGCCGTCAAGCTAATGGCCGCCTTTCAAGACCGGACTTCTTGCCACACCAAATTCAAAGTAATTAGACAATAGAATTCTCTACAGCAGGTAAACTTTTGATCTCAGCCCATTGGTTGGTTGCATACTCGTAAATCTTAACCATTGGGTAATAAAAACTACTCGTCTAGTTGGAACTGATTTGCACTACATCAGCAATTTCTAGCATATTCTCAACTAGAGTGTTTTCTCCAACTCTGACACTTACACTAAACACTATCATAAGGAGTACCCAAGGCCGGGTCACTTTGATAATTTAACAATTAAGTTTAGAATTAGGGATAGGCAAATTAACTCTGCCACAATTAGTATATGTATAAACAGTTACTGTGAATATTAGTATGTGTATAAACTTGATAATTGTGAATGCTAGTAAATGTTTTCCTTCAGTAATGGTGAATATTAGTAAATGTAGGAACTTTTTTATCCCTCAATTATTGCAAACGTTAGTAAATGTGTAAACTTGTTATCCTTCAATGTTACTATTTGAATAACCTATTATTTTGTTTTGCATATGTGATTGTATAGTTATTCATATAACAATAAGTGTGGCCATGGAATTTTATTAATATTCTTTCAGTTATTTTGTTATAGCACTATTATTCGTGTTCTTTCAATTATTTTGTTTTAGCCCTAATGTTAGTGTTCTTTCAATTATTTTGTTTTAGCCCTAATATTAGTGTTCTTTCAATTATTTTGTTTTAGCCCTAATGTTAGTGTTCTTTCAATTATTTTGTTTTAGCCCTAATATTAGTGTTCTTTCAATTATTTTGTTTTAGCCCTAATATTAGTGTTCTTTCAATTATTTTGTTTTAGCCCTAATATTAGTGTTCTTTCAATTATTTTGTTTTAGCCCTAATATTAGTGTTCTTTCAATTATTTTGTTTTAGCCCTAATGTTAGTGTTCTTTCAATTATATTGTTTTAGCCCTAATATTAGTGTTCTTTCAATTATTTTGTTTTAGCCCTAATATTAGTGTTCTTTCAATTATTTTGTTTTAGCCCTAATGTTAGTGTTCTTTCAATTATATTGTTTTAGCCCTAATATTAGTGTTCTTTCAATTATTTTGTTTTAGCCCTAATATTAGTGTTCTTTCAATTATTTTGTTTTAGCCCTAATATTAGTGTTCTTTCAATTATTTTGATTTAGCCCTAATATTAGTGTTCTTTCAATTATTTTGTTATAATACTATTACATGTACATTTGTTATAGTACTATTACATGTACATTTGTTATAGTACTATTACATGTACATTTGTTATAGTACTATTACATGTACATTTGTTATAGTACTATTACATGTACATTTGTTATAGTACTATTACATGTACATTTGTTCCTATGAGGAATAAATAATAAAATAATCGTAGTAGTTCTTTCTCAAGAAAAGTTAAAAAGTACAGACCCTGACACAGCGCCTTAATCCACATCGTAAAATCTCACTCATCTACCTCTTCCGCACATTAAACCTCCATACCCCTTTTCAACCACCAACCTCTCGTTTCCTTTCTCATTCAATCAGTCTCCATCCTAATCAATTCTTCCTTTCAAATAGTTCCCCTTCCACCCCACCCCACACTTCTCTACGATGTTAAGCAGTCACCCCACACCTGAAGCCGTCTATCTCTTGTCTCCCACTTTCCAGTAATTGGTTTTGTAGGTCCGCTTACCCAGGAGATGGATCACTGCGCATGCGCCAGCAAAGTGGTCATGCGCAGCTGCAACGCGCTATTTGCCCTCTAACGAAACGTGCCGCGTGCTCTTCAGTGATTTACGTAAGGAGGCATTGACGTGGTGGTCTTACTTTAGTCTGTGCGAGAAGAGAGGCACCTCCTTCTACTCCCCACCCCACCCCTCACACACACACACACACACACACACACACAAACAATCAAAGTTCTTAACCATTTTCTTGTTCCAGCTTAAACGCAAGGAGCCCAGAATGGATCAAGTATCGAGGGGTGTTTCGGCTTTCCACGTTTATCTTTGAATAATGAACAAAAAAATGACGGAGTACGGGTTGGGGAGAGGGGTTGGGTGGAAATGTGCGTGTCAGTAGATTTTTCAACTCTATACACGTTTTTGTTTATCCTTCAACAAACTCAACATTGGTCCAAGAATTCCTCAAATCACTGAGGAATTGCATTCTGTTCCAGACAGTAAAGGATATTTTTTTCTTCAGAATTTTCTGCCCTTGCATTGACCGGGCAGACTAAAGTCTTTGGCTTTCTGGTCATGAAGGGGTGGACTTTCTTCAGTATTTTATTAATGGAAAGTTGGACCCTTCTTCATGTTCAGACACTGTTGCTTAAAGGGTACAGCTGTTCCTAATTGGAACTAAAGTACGGACATTTTTTCCGCTGTTTCTATCTCTATCACGGAACTTGCCTTGCAGACAAGCAATTCTACAATTTTGTAAACTGAGTAGTCAAACAAAGGACAGGCAAACGACCTTCACCAGTAAACAGTTTTTTAATAAAAAAAAAAAAAACTGCTTTGTGCATGCCGAGATACTATGAGGTGCCTGGGTGTCCAAGAACCCACGACCACGCCGCAAAGAGCATCAGAGCAATCTAATCATACGAGCAGCAAACGTCGCCCGGATTTTTAAGGAGAAGATAACTGGTGACCCTCTCTTCCTCCCCTATCGCTCATAGCAGAGCTGCTTTTCGATGATAGGATAGATAACAACCTAATGGAAAGGGCAAACGAAAGGTTGATCGTCTTCCGTGCAGAATGCTGTTCTGGCGAGTTCTTGTTGTTTCCCTTTTTTTTCTGGCACCTCGGTTTTGTGTCTTACAATTCCTGCAAATGTCACAGACAGTAAAGAGAGACACTTAATGAATGAGTGAACAGATGGGTACGCCTAAAATAAGTGGATGTGTGCAGCTGGTTATATATATATATACGCTAGCATTTTGTTTGCCATTACAGAGCGATCTTTTCAGTGTTTAATTGAATTACTTCCCTTGCTGAGGGATAAGCATCATTGTCTTTTCTTTTCAAACTGATTTTTTTTTTAATATTTGCAAATTTGTGTTTGTTTGTTTGTTTGTTTGTTTGTTGAGTTATTTTTTCGAGAGAATGTGCTGAATTGTTGCTGGTATAGTGAAAACATCGATTCTATGAAGCATAAAATTCCACTTTTGCCATTGCAATGATGCTGTATGCATCTGTGAATGCATGTACGACTGCATAGATGACTTGATGAACAGAGAGACAGACAGGCAGGCAGAAGATGGATGGATGGATAGTCTGGCAAGTGAGATGGAGGGAGGAAGGGACGTTTCGGTGGGGGAACTGGCGGGTGCACATTCAGAGAGAGGAGGAAACAGATATCATAATATTCCTTAATATTATTAGTAGAAAACTGAAGAGTTACAGTCATATTCTGCAAGAAAGGAAAGTTCGAGATGATAGGTACTATTGTTGTCCACTTACTGTCGTTTTGTTATGTTTCTGTCTTAACCAAAGTTTTGTTATGTTGATACTGATCTGTCTTAACCAAAGTTTCAAGTTCTTTCGCCCTCAGTGTCTTGGACCGCTGGTTGAATCTTGGGAAAAAACTCAGAAGAACTGAACAATTGAGCCCTTCTCGAAAGGTAAAACTTAGCGATTGTGAGGGAGTAAAGCTGATAATTTAAAGTGTATTTGTATTGAATTACACGAGTGAGAGTTAATTTACTACTATAAGTTGAATTTTTAATGACGCTTTTATTTCAGAGATCGGAAAACAGTAAGCAGAAAAAAGAGAGAAATGTGTAGAAATCCCCTTGTTGTATCAAAATTACCGTAAACCTGAGTTAAATTCGGACTTTGGACTTTTTCAGGTTTACGGTAATTTTTGTTGGGTGTTTTGTTTTTTGTTTTTTTATTTTGGTGTTTATTTGGTTTTTTTCGGGGGGGGGGGGGCGGGGGGGCGGGGGGGGGGGGCAGGGAGGGAGCAGTTGTACGTTGGAGTTGAGTCCCACCACAATATGTCAAGATGCTACAGCTTCATGTGTTGTACCGACAATACGTTGTATCCACAATACGTTGTACCGACAATACGTTGTATCCACAATACATTATACCGACAATACGTTGTATCCACAATACGTTGTACCGACAATACGTTGTATCCACAATACATTATACCGACAATACGTTGTATCCATAATACGTTGTACAACGACACACTAATCGAGCGTGATGGCACAGGTAGGCCTACGAAAGTGTCACAAATTAAGTAGTGATTATGCAGATCAATTAGGACTTTGCTGTATTAACTCTAGGGTTACGAACGGTGCATAAATTGTAAACAATTAGAGAAAAATAGCAGTTATGGGACTATTGGTTTGTCAGACCGAGCAGTGACGAGAATTTACGTAACAAAGGTAAGCATATTTTATTGTTCATCTTAATTATTTACATTCATCTTCTAATTGTTTGTCAGACCGATCAGAGACGAGAATTTACTTAACAAAAGTAAGCATATTTTATTGTTCTTTTACATTCATCTTATTATTATTTGTGGTTAAACCCATTTCCGCATTACTGATTGTGTTCGTATCTATGATTGCAGTGTAAAACGTTCAATGTTACTCTAACGTACATAAGTGTTGTTTATTTAGGCCGCAGTATTTCTGCATGGAAATTCGGCTACCTTAGTCAAGTACCTGCTTAATCATCAACAGATGTATTAGTGTGTTCATTCTAAGAACATTTGAGGTAATCGTATTAGTGTGTTCATTCTAAGAACATTTGAGGTAATCATATTAGTGTGTTCAGTCTAAGAACATTTGAGGTAATCGTATTAGTGTGTTCATTCTAAGAACATTTGAGGTAATCGTATTAGTGTGTTCATTCTAAGAACATTTGAGGTAATCGTATTAGTGTGTCCAGTCTAAGAACATTTGAGGTAATCGTATAAGTATAGACTGCCCCGAGCCCAGAAGTCGGCACCATTTTTAAATGACTGAAAAGCCCTAACCAGTCAGCCAGCCAAATGTCGACAATTTACATAACTTGAAACCCCTAACCAGTCAGCCAGTTAGAAATCGTCACTTAACTGGAAACCTCTAACCAGTCAGCCAGTCAGAAGTCGTCACTTTACATAACTAACCAGTCAGCCAGTCAGAAATCGTCACTTTACATAACTAACCAGTCAGCCAGTCAGAAGTCGTCACTTTACATAACTAACCAGTCAGCCAGTCAGAAATCGTCACTTTACATAACTAACCAGTCAGTCAGAAGTCGTCACTTTACATAACTAACCAGTCAGACAGTCAGAAATCGTCACTTTCCATAATTAACCAGTCAACCAGTCAGAAATTGTCACTTTACATAACTAACCAGTCAGCCAGTCAGAAGTCGTCACTTTACATAACTAACCAGTCAACCAGTCAGAAATTGTCACTTTACATAACTAACCAGTCAGCCAGTCAGAAATCGTCACTTTACATAACTGGAAACCCCTAGCAGGTCATCCAGCTATAATAAGTCGGCACTTTACATGACTTTGAAAACCGACAACGTCAAAGGATATAGCTGGTCAAACCTGGGATACTAGAAGAAACATACCAAGGTTTAAAGAGATGTGGTGGGCGAATGTATGAATTATAATTTCGCATGTGCATTTAATTTTGCATTCAAAATTCTGTTATTTTTTAATTCACTTTGAAAATGTAACTATTATGTGAAAGAGTATCTCTTGCAGTACAATGAGTGAATCTGAAAGGTAAAATCATTAACAGAAAAGGCTACATTTACATGACAGAAACTGTTACTTCCGCTACTGAGCCTGCATCAATGATCCTGTAAATTGATGTTGGCTACACTGGGCCGAGTGTTTGAGACGATTGTGACAGTGTTGTGCACTCAGTTGACCTCGCGAGACACGCCAGAATGCACGCAAACTACTGTCAGTTCACGGACGAACAGCGTGTGCACGCATACAAACTCATGTATAATCTGAACCATGAACAATGAATGGGCCAGTAACATTGTAGCGGGCAAAACTTTAGTGCAGACAAAACAAACCTCAGTAATCAGATGATGTCAAATCAAACTTTCCCGGATTGGGCAAAAAAAAAAATGGATGCAAACTCCTCATGGAAAAAATAAAAAGTAAATGTGAAACTAATCCAATCAAGATCCCACCCCACCCTCATCCTCGAGATGAACACGCGATTCAAGTTGCAAGTATGGCTATCAATGGCATCAAGACTGATTGTTTTACACTTCAATTTCTTAATATCTTTATTCGTGGAATATCTAACTTATTACAACTGGCGCAGCTAACCAGATTGCATTTTGTCAATTCATTTCTTAAATCCCTCTTTGATTTTTCTTTGTGCTTCGTTTCATTGTATTCCCTACGTCAATTTGTACGAAATGAAAAAATGTATTGTCTGTATTATTTACACTGGTCTATAGCAATGTATGGACATGAAAACTCATTCTGGAAAAAGGGTCGGTAACTCTATGAGGAAACAATTCTAATCTCAGATCACACGAGGAATCGATGTGTTTCTAATATGAATAGAAGCATTAGAATAATTAGAAAATATAATATTTAAGATCATGATGCTTAAAACTTGTACCCCAGGATCGATAGATAGATGTACCTTGCTATTTTAAATTTACCAACGAATAAGTGTTCCTTCTTTTGCTCTCATTCTCCTTATTGTTGGCCCTAAGCTGTGAACACTGAACAGGTGAGATATATATGCATTATCTCATCCAAGAAACCATTCTCTCTATATATCTCTTCCCCTCCTTCTACTCCCCCTCCACTCTCTCTTTCCTGCCAGACAATGCAGATGGCCCTGGTTGCGACCGCTACGCCCATGTTGCGTTAGCCATAGCCACAAGTAGCCAGCATTACTTCCCTTTGTCTTCTCGTGCCAGACGCTGATAATTGGAGCCTGAAGGCAGAGAGAGTTATCTGTTCGGATATCTGTCTTCTGCAGTAGTTTACTCAAAGGTTACAGGTGTAGCTAATGGAACCTAGGTAATGTTAGATATGTTTAGAGTCAGAAAAGAACCCCAGTAGCTAGAAGAGGGACGGTAGAGAGAGGAGGGCGGGGTGTATACGTTTGATGTTTTCTCATGTCACTGTGAACAAAAACGCCGAGCGGAAGTGAGTAACTGGGCGGTTGCGCTTATCTATAGCGATTTTCGCTTTCGGAGAGTAATATCAGCTGTCATGTGACTTGTACTGTTATGTACATGCGATGACGTATGTTTGTTCGGTTTCATATTTCAGCAGTCAGAGTTTTTGCCCTTTACCTAAAATTAGAGCACTGTCTCTGCTTTAGCTGAAAGATGACAATCATTATTCACATGTCCGGCTTAGGTATGTGTTGAAATAATGGCGTGGTGCACAGTGCAAGGATATGAATTTCAAACAGAAAGCGAAATTTGACAAAGATTAAAAAGTATTTTTTTTAATGTTTTGTTGCGAGTAGGGTGGTAGTGCATACGTAATCAGTCAACGTTAAATTAGAAAAATAAATAGACAAGAGTCGTCTTAAATGTTACTTTTTTAAAAATAGTTTTGTGTGTGTATATATATGCCTGGGTTTTGTGGTAGAACAAAAGCTCTTCATTTGTTTGAGTTTAAATAAGTGTGTGTGTGTGTGTGTGTGTGTGTGTGTGTGTGTGTGTGTGTGTGTGTGTGTGTGTGTGTGTGAAGTGGATCGTGCTGAGAAATAATTCTAAAAATAAAGTTACATGGCGACAATGCACAAATAACATGTTGAAGTTATTTATTATGATTATTTCCACACACATCGGACCACTTTGATTGCGGGCCGGTTTCAAAGGCAGGATAAAATATTGACGTCACAACGTGTGCTTTTGAAAACGAGACCTTAATTTACAGGCTGTCTTTCGTACGCTTAATTCTCACTCTCGGTCCCTTGCAATAGATCACACTGAGAAAGGTCATTGACGAAGAAACAGGGGAAGTAAATCATTACAAGAAACAAGAAGTTGGTAATGTCCGCAGTCAGTGTGTAGAATGGATTAAAGCCATCAATGATTGAGTCTTTCAATCCCACTCCTATTTTTTTCTTTTAGCAAAATCCTAAAGAGCACAGTTAGTTGTTCGTACATTATTATTATTATTGCCTTCTACGTCACCAATATTATAATTATCATTGTTATTCTTATCATCATCGTTCTTGTTATTATTGTCGATATTATTATTTATTGCCTTCTGCATCGTCACTATAATCATCATTATTATTATCATCATCGTCGTCGTCAATACTATTATAGCACAGTCTGTGGCATAACGTTTGCAATTTCTTGTAAATACAGTCTAATAATTTCCGCAGTCGTCCATTCCGTGCTTCTGAAATTCGAGTGGACCTATTTTGGAAAATTTAGAATAGAGTTAAACTTATTTTAATATTTTTCACAAACCGTACCTACATTATACAGTAATCCTTTTCCCATTGACTAGTCTGACAATTCACATCTTTGCCTACTACTTTCGATATGTGCTCGAAAATATTTCTAGATAAATACTGATGACGATGATGTTGACGATGACGATGATGTTGACGATGACGATGATTATAGTGGTGGTAGTAGTAGAAGTGGTGACGACTGATGATGATGATAATGATGATGATTGTGGTGGTGGTGATGATGATGACAACGACGATGACTATAGTGGTGATGGTAGTAGTAGTGACGAGGACGACGACGTCATCGACGATGATAATGATGGTGGTGATGGTGATAGTGATGATGATATTTTCACTAACCTTTACATTTTAGAGTAAGATTTAAATTTGAGGAGAATGTTTTTAAACCAGTATGCATGCTGATTGAATTCTTGTTAGAAGTAGCATTTTAGTTCTGGTGTAAAACGTTACACGTGTAACCAATAGGATGTTTCAGTAATCTCGTACTATTGAGCTGTCGCAACGCTTAAAGAAGACGACGACAACCATATCTCTAGAGATGCTTGTATTCTTTCACAAGTGATCGATCATCTGCCCTTTTCTTTTCAGGCCCCTTTTAATAGATCGTTCTTCAGCATAGAATGTTTAATTACTTCATTACTTCCCTTTGAGCCTTGTCTGAAGTACCTGTACGTATTATACAAGTTTATTACGGACTATTTAGATCTTGTATATATTTCACGTTTATTATTTTTACACATACGGGTACTCACGCATGCACATGTATTTATACACATATCACTCTTACACTTTCATAACCTACACATGCATATACACACATAGGCTACATACAGACTCGCACGCATACAAACGCAAGCGCACACCACACACACATGCACAACCATACACAACTACACATTTATACACGACATTTACACACATTCACACTCAACACACACGCAATTCTACGTGTTTTCACACACACACACACGTACAAACAATTCATGCACGTTTTTAAATAGGGTAACCGAGACCTCTTGAACTTAACCTACTTTCTAAATTATCAGCTGCGTCTGCACCACGTGTGCGCATGCGTTGGTGACATTTTCGAACACACTGAACACGCACCTCCCTGAAAGATTGTTTGGCGCCTGCGCATGTCTGTCGGGCCCCTGCTGTGTATACCTACTGCTGTTATATGCCAACAGACCTTTTCGGAATCTCCGGTTTTACGTATGCAAAAGGTGTAGTAGGCACGATCAGTTATCAACGCCGCCTACTGGCGCACAGGCCCATGTCGATCCCGGCATTCTACAACAGCCTTCAGTCTCCGATATAACGAAATTATCAGTACCAGTTGATGCTCAGGAACCTGTAGCCAACCGAATCAGTAATTAAAATATTTTAATATGAAGACTTGTCATGGGCCCCATGTCAGAGAGTTAGTCGAAAACGCCATTTATTTGTTTGGAATGGGGTGGTGGTGGTGGTGGTGGTGGTGGTGGTGGTGGTGGTGGTGGTGGTAGATATTTGAAGTTTGTACTAGTATTGACTGGTCTGGAGTTTTACGTTGTGTGGTGTAGTTTGTTTTGATTGTAAATTGGTTTGTCGTGTTCGATGTCTTGGGAAAGGGCAAAGATTGGTGTGGTTGATACTGTAAGGTTATGTTTGGTGTGGTTGATACTGTAAGGTTATGGTTGGTGTGGTTGATACTGTAAGGTTATGTTTGGTGTAGTTGATACTGTAAGGTTATGTTTGGTGTAGTTGATACTGTAAGGTTATGTTTGCTGTGGTTGATACTGTAAGGTTATGTTTGGTGTGGGACGGTGGGATATTGTTTGATAAGAGTCTTGTGTGGTGTTTTGTATATTGATTGTGAAATAGTAATGTCTTACAGGTAAATCATTTCTTCTTAAGTTGTTCATACAATTCTGACTGCTAAACTCGTCGTTATATCAGGAAATCATGAGTTACACACAGATAAAGTTCCTGCTTAGTTCATTTATAAACTTTGTTTGACCTGTGCTACTTGATTTCGAGAATTAACTCACAATCAGATTCAACATGGATATATGTGTATATGTTGCTGCTGTTTAATATCAACATAATTTATTTTATGCGTCAGATGGGCGACTTTCTTATGTTTATTTTACTGTAGATTTTTCATTAATATATTTTAATGCTTTGAGCACTCTTTTTTCTCAGATTTTTTTTTTCTAGGAAAGTTCGATCACAATCTAGTCACAAGCACACCGACTTAGAATACAGGATGACTGTATTACTCTTCACGCTACACTACCAAATAGTTCCAAAATGTCCTGCAAATTAAGTTGCATTCTAGGTAGTTCGTAGGTCAAGAGTTTGGCAGCTTATATTTTTTTTACAGATTCCGTCCATCTATGAGAAAACCACTCATCTTCGGTAAGCAACAAATATTGTTGCCCCTGTGTGCTCTACGTCACGCATTCCAGCGTTGCCATTCTTTTTCATCACCAATGTTTGATTAATGCTGTCACTACGGTACATGACGGCAACAATGACGATATGACGATCATCATTTTGGTGACGACAATGCTGCCGAAGATGGTGCTAAGGGTGATAGTGATGAAGGCAATGATGAAGAAAAGGATGATGATGGCGACGATGATGATCGAAATGTTAGTGATGGTGGTGGTGGTCGTGGTGCTGGTGGTTGCCAAAGGGAGTTTGATTATGTTGGAGGAGCTCCTTCTGATGATAACGAATTTTGATGATGATGGTTGTGATAGTGTTGTGGTAAGAACGATTTTGACGAAGAACGTTAACAGTTCATCTTACAGTTTACTAAAAATAAACGAAAAAACAGCTTACTTGAAATATGCGCCAAAAATTAATGAATCAATTCGATTTATAATTCCAGATTTCTCAAGTACTTTAAGTCATCTGTCTCGCCGAGACACGCTCTTTCTTCTTCTTCCACTCCTCCTCCCCCCTTCCACATTCACAAAGAAGGGGTGGGAACATTTGTGATTCAAACTGGAGCCAAGGACCATTTAACCACCATTTACTTTCCTCGAGATTTTATTTTCTTTCCTTCTTTGTTTTTCATGCAGTCTGGCTTGACGTCCGTCGCTCGGTTCCATAAGATCAAACCATGCGCTTATCTGTCAGTAAGAGTTCTCTGTTTACCTATTGTTGCTGTCTTGCAACGTATGTTTTCGTTTCTTTTCCCTTTTCATCCCAGCGTTAGTCTTCCTAACTATGCCCTCAAAGAAGTTTGATTTAGTCTACCGTATTTTAGTGTTACATTCTATTCCTTTTGTCGACGTCTACAGCTCTACCTATCCCCTACAGCACCCCATCACACACACACACACACACACACACACACACACACACACACACACACACACACACACACACACACACACACATATATATATACACACACACACACATATATATACACACACACATATATACACACACATACACACACACACACACACACACACACACACACATATATATACACACACACACACACACACATATATACACACACATATATACACACACATACACACACACACACACACACACACACACACACACACACACTGTGTAATAAGCAGCTGAAAGAACGCCCTTTATTAAAAATCTTACACGGGCATACTTCCTGTTTTACGTTTTTACTATTCTCCCCACCCCCTCTTTTTAAAATTTTTTTTTAGAGTCGTTCGTGGGGTTGGGTGGTGGTGGTGTTGGGTTCTTGTATGTGTTTTGTATTGCTTTTGTCTTTTAAAATATTGTGAAAGATTTGTTTAATAAGCAACAGAATTTTTTTTTCGGTATCAATTTACGAGAATTTCTTGTGTTTGCTTTTATATGGCCGTACGTCTTTGCTAGTTCTGCATTACAGATTAATCTACTTTCTTTTTTTTATGTTTGATGGCTTGGTATAAATATATACGTTGGTTTGGTGGGTTTGGGTTGGTGCTTTTATCGTTATTCATCTGTTTGGTTTGTTGATTTGACAAATATTTAAATAGTTGTTTTATGATGTTTTGTTGTTGTCTATTTGTTTATCCATCTGATTGCTTTGTTGTTTCGATAAATATAAATAGTTCTTTTGTGGGATGTTGTTATCTATTTCTTTATTCATCTGTTTGTTTTGTTGTTTTATGATGTTTTGTTGTTTTCTATTTCTTTATTCATCTGTTTGGTTTGTTGTTTTATGATGTTTTGTTGTTTTCTATTTCTGTATTCATCTGTTTGGTTTGTTGTTTTATGATGTTTTGTTGTTTTCTATTTCTGTATTCATCTGTTTGGTTTGTTCGTTTGATAAATTTATATAAATGGTTGGTTTTGTATTGTGTTGTTCTTGTGTTTATTCATTTGGGTGGCTTGTTGATATGATAAATATAAAAATGGTTGGGGTTTGGTTGTCTTTATATTTATTTATCTGTTTGGTTTTGTCGATTTGATAAATTTATAAATAGTTCGTTTTATAATTGTCTAATTTGTTAATTCCTTTTTTTTTTAGTTTGCTGATTTAATGAATTTATAAATGGTTTGTTTTGTGAGGTTTCCTTGCTGTTGTTCTTTGTGACTTTGTTTTTCTTTCTTTCATTTTTATGTTTTATGTGCTTTTACTATGAATATGAATTTTTTTGTTTGTTTATTTATTGTTTATATGATTATTTGTTTGCTTGATTGTTTATTTGGATGATAAATTGATTCTTTATATGTAAATGAGTACGTGTTTTGCTGCTTGTTAATTGTATTTTTTTGTATATTTGTTTGAATTTTCTGATTCAATGATTTGTTTGTTTTGTTTCTTGATTGATTATTTATCGGCCCGTTTATTTCTTTGTTTATTGAATATTTGCTTCATTGATTGATTGAGTATTTATTTCTTTGTTTATTTGATTGTTTTATTGATTGATTAAATAACTGTTTCTTTCTTTCTTTGATTGTTTGCTTTATTCATTGATTGAGGATTTGTTTCTTGTTCATTTGATTGTTTTATTGATTGATTGAGGATTTGTTTCTTGTTTATTTGATTGTTTATTTTATTGATTGATTGAGGATTTGTTTCTTGTTTATTTGATTGTTTGCTTTATTCATTGATTGAGGATTTTGTTTCTTGTTTATTTGATTGTTTGTTTTATTCATTGATTGACGATTCATTTGATTGCTTCCTTGATTGATTGATCGTTTCCTGTTTATTTACTGATTGAGTATTTGCTTCTTGATTACTTGATTGTTTTATTGATTATTTGTTTCTTGATTATTTTAATTCTTTACTTTATTGCTTGATTATTTGTTTCTTGTTTATTTGATTTTTTATTTATTGATTTCGTATTGATTTCTTTTCTTTTTTGACGTTCTCTTTCAATTTTTAATTAAGTATTTGTGTCTTGTTTATAGGATTGCTTTCTTTGTGTCTTGTTTATAGGATTGCTTTCTTTGTGTCTTGTTTATAGGATTGCTTTCTTTGTCGATTGTCTGTTTGTTTCTAGTATATTTAATTGTTTGCTTAATTGATTGATTATTTGTTTCTTAGTTGATCGCATGCTTTATTTTTATTGTTTTGAATGAGTATTTTTTGTTGATTTGATTATTTCATTTCTTTTATTGATTGAGTATTATTTTTTTATTTTGTTTGTCTGCTTTTGTTCGTTTGATTTTTGTCTATTTGTTTGAATGTATATTTATCTGTTTGATGAATTTGATTATTTGTTTATTTATACATTTCTTTATTTCATTATTTGTTTATTTACATATATATATATATATATATCTTTATTTGATTGCTTGCTGCCCATTTGTGTCTTCTCTAGTATTATATTTCCTTCATGCACTACTGATTTGTATCTTCTCTAGTATCACATTTCCTTCATGCACTACTGATTTGTATCTTCTCTAGTATCACATTTCCTTCATGCACTATTGATTTGCAAAGTTTTGGTTTGGTTGAACGAATTCATCTTCCGTTGCATAGCTAATTGTTTGGTTGGGTGGCTGATTAATCAGTTGCCTTCATCCTTCCATCTTTTAGCTTCTTACCTGGTTTGTCGGTTGGGTGGCTGATTAATTAGTTGCCTATATCATTCCATCGGCGCCAGACTCCTTGCACCGCTGAGTCTCACTGTCGTTTTCTATATCACCGTGCGCCAAAGTCATCACTCACTCACTTACTACCCCCATCCCCCTCTCTCTTGCTTCCTCGAATGAGGACATCTAGACGATCACGACAGGTGAAAACCTCCAGCCGTCTTGGCCAGCGTGCAAAATATTGCAGACAGCAGCACAAATTATGTTGTGGTGGATTTTCAACACTTTCACTCAAACATCCAGTTATTTTCGTGTGCAACGGCAAAGAAAAAATCATTCTAATTATTTTATGGGTCGCCTTTCCGCCGAAATTGTCTTCAACCCAACTCTACTTTTTTGTTTGTTCGTTAATTCTTAAAAGAAAAGGGGGCGGGGTTGCAGGAAACTGGTAGCGAGTCTCATCGATCAACGTTGTCAACAACAAAGAGGAGAAGAAAGGGAGAAAAAATAAGATTAAAAAGGAGAGTAAAATATTAAAATGAAGCTGTCATTTAACTTCATAAACAAAGTTCCTTAACTCTGCGCTGATTGGCAATGACATGAGTAACATTGTGTAAAGTAGTTTCAGCGTGAGAAATGTATACTAGCGAAAAATCGAGTAGTCTTAATGTGGGGTTTATGATTACGTGTGTAGCGAAAAGTGTTTTGTTTTTTTTTAATAACAGTGTGGGGGTTAGTCTTCCTGAGTAATAAAAAAAAGTGAAGAAGAAAAGTCGTATTTGCTGCTTATTTGTTCACATCTTCATACTACAACGACACGCACACTATAGCTCCCGGAGAGTAAATGAACTACGCACTCTAACCTCTGACCTGAATACGTCATTTCTATGTCGAAACCCCGTTGCCGAAGAAAAACAAACAAGCAAAGGTAAAGGCAGTGTTAACAGTGGATGCCTACCATTGACTTGCGTCATATATGGCGTGACGAACTTTCGCATTCATTGGTTAAAACTTAACAGCCAATCATCAGAGTCCAATGAATCTTCAGAGAAACTAAACATGGCTAAGCACTGCATCAGGCATCCATTTCTGGCGTGCGAGAGAGCCTGTGAAAGAACACTGCGTCAGAAATCCTCTTTGAACGTTTAAATAAAATTAAAGAAATGCAGACTTGATACTCGCTGTACTTTTGCGTCATGTCACTTGCTACGGATTATCTCGGCAACTCTACGCTTCGCGTGCCGTGTTTCTTCCTCTGACGTCAGTTATCCATGAAGCGTTTTCATTACAGCACGTTAGCAACCAGGCAGCAAAACTAATTCTGAACTGCACATGTTTTTGACTTGTTTCATTAGTTTTTTATGTTTGGGTGTTTGTCTGTAGGGACTTTAAAAAAAATAAATTCATCGAATTTTTTCGCGGAATTTCTGTTCACTTCAAAGAAACGTGCACTTGGTCAACAAGTCTCTTAACACGTGTAAATTTTAAAAATGGAATTAAAAATCAAAATTACAAAGATAGCTTGCGAAGTTTTGAAATCTTTGAAGACCTACACAAAGCATTTACAAACTTCATACAGAGTATGTATGTTACAACTTTGGTGAAGAATCGTTGCATCAGGTGTTAGTTGAAACACCACTTGCTAAGGACTAAAAACAGTGGTCACTACTTTAATGTCATCCATGTAACTATAGTGTGATCACGCGCGTTTGTGTACATGTCTTTGTGTGTGATTGTGTATATAGGTTGTGCACGTGTATGTATGTGTACGTGCATGGACGTGTATGTGTATATATGCGTGTGTGTGTGTGTGTGTGTGTGTGTGTGTTTATCTCTTTTTTTTAGTCCAGCATACTTTCAATATTGTTTCTTCAAACAAACAGTCTGCTTTTTATCAACACCAAACTATTTCCAGATATTGAAAATGAATATTGTATCTTTCATATTTCTTACTGTTAAAATTAATCTTTATTATTTTATTTCTTTAAGGCTATCTCTTTCTCAAATAAGAAACAGATAGATAGATAGATAGATAGATAGACAGACAGACAGATAGATAGATAGATAGATAGATAGATAGATAGATAGATAGATAGATAGATAGATAGATAGATAGATAGATAGATAGATAGATAGGTGTAGAGAGAGAAAAAACAGATTTCAGCGCGTTTGTGTGGCGATACAGTTTGCAGGCCATCAAAGAAAATCTCTTAATTCCTATCCTGCCATATATTATGCTCTGTTGAAGGGTTTTCGTATTATGGAAAGAGACCACCCAAACATGTCTCAAGATGAAATTTCGTCAGTGTATAATTTGTCATCGTTACTATTTTTCACTATACAAACTGATGTATGTTTCAAGCATTAATCTTTTTTATCGCATTTTAAACATACAAATGGCATTGGTCAGTCTCCTTTAGCATTACAGGTCATGACACGATTTAAAAGCTTTGACCTTCACCTTCACAATTTTGGTCATCTAGAAAATTAATTCTATTATTCTACTATACACTTTGTAGTGTATTTCTGAATTTAATTAATCTTTGTGGAAAAATATTGTGCTTCTCCCTTTGTTTAGTATTGTATTTTAAACTGTATAAAAATATATTGTGGAAAAATATTGTGCTTCTCCCTTTGTTTAGTATTGTATTTTATACTGCATAAAAATATATTGTGGAAAATAACGTCTGGTATTGATATTTATTTAGTACTTGTAAAATACTCAGAATTTTTTAATTTATGACCCTATTACTATTAAAGATTTAGAAATACGATTCTTATTAAAGATTACAAATCATTATTATTATTATTATTATTATTATTATTATTAAAGATTAAAGGTCCTTAATATTATTCTTAAAGATTAATTGTCCCTAATATTATTAAAGATTCAAAGTCCCTATTATTATTATTATTAAAATTAAAAGTCCCTATTATTATTATTATTATTAAAAGATTTAAAAACCCTACTATTATTACCATTATAGATTAAAATATTTGAAGGCCTTACTTTTATTTTTAATGATTACAATATTTAATGACCAGTTCTATTAAGAGTTGCATCCTTGAAATGGGTACAATGTCTACATAATAAAAAAAACTAATCACAAGTATCAATCAATCCTTCTCTCTCTCTCTCTGACTTCTACCCGAATACAACTTTTTCTCCTTTTAAAAAAAATTGTTGTGTTTAAATAGCTATATTCATCAATGTCGCTGCTAAAACATGTCAAACTGTTTGGGGTTTTTTTCTCTGAATTGTAAGTTGCACGATTAAACTGACCCATTCGGTTAGTTATCATTACGTCATACATTCTGTTACCCGTAAAAAAAATTGTACACTTCACTATTTCCTACTACCAATCGAGAGTTTTCTGGCAGAATGTCAACTAAAGAGATGCGAAGGAACTGACACCAAAGCACGGAAAAGCATACGTGTTTTGTTCAACCGCGTTCTTCTTAGGTGAAGCGTTTGAAGACTCGGAGGATGAGAGCATGGAGAGAGAGAGAGAGAGAGAGAGAGAGAGAGAGAGAGAGAGAGAGAGAGAGAGAGAGAGCAGAGGCCAAGATTGAGTGACGTGACGTCAGTAGCACTTGGAACATATTAGATATGCAATCCGAAAGCGCTTTTCTCTCGCAAAATATTAAGCGTGGCGTTCCTAAGCACCTGCAAACGAGAAATCGCAAGACAGATATGCAGAGGCATGGAAAATATGGCATTGGCGCCTGTAACTCACAGCGTGATCAAGATTCCGGTGATCAAGCATTAGTGCGATGTGCGCACCCAGCTCTGACATTTGCCTCCCTTGGAACGCCTAGACTCACTCGAGGAGCGCGATTCACAGAACACCTGGCGGTGAAACGAAACCCGTATGTCACATCCGAGAGCGTCGCTGCAGCAGCGGATGCTACGGTGACGGCAGGGTGGGTGGATACATGATTGGGAGAGGGGGGACCGCGCCAGGAGCTAGCTATTTGCCTGATCGGGCACATCAAATGGACAGATCGGAAATGGAAGGTGTCAACTTGAGGCTCGCCTGATGGGGGATCCTTCGATCAAGTTTGCAGCCAGAGTGCTCCGCAGTCCCACTGATGAGGTTCAGTTGACGAAGCCGAGATGTACCGATAGGTGTTCTGGAACTCTAGATGGATCTTCAGCTTAATTAAAGTTGTCGGACCTGGCAGGACAGCAAATCTACAGTGATCTCGGTCGAGCATCTAACTTTTAAGGGTAATGAGGTGGACTGCACACTTGCCCGTAGATCTGAGACCCGGCATTTTCGACGTGAACTTGTGTTCAACCGTTTGCGGTTAAAAGAGTCGTAACAGCCCAAATCATAGCTATTAAATCTCGTTTGTATACACAATGTAGCAATAGTGGCAACACACTCGCATCCTTTCGTACTTTTTATCTTGTAAATTGCATGTATGCAATTGTTATGCTTGCCTGTACATTTTCATCTTGTATGCAATTGTTGTTATGCTTGCCTGTACTTTTTCATCTTGTAAATAGCATGTATGCAATTGTTGTTATGCTTGCCTGTACTTTTTCATCTTGTAAATAGCATGTATGAAATAGTTGTTATGCTTCCCGTACGTTTTCATCTTTTAATTGCTTGTAAGAGATTTATGTATGCTTGCCCGTACATTTTCATCTTGTAATTGCTTGTATGAAATTTTTGTATGCTTGCCCGCTTATGTGTTTGATGTAATACGATTGATTTCACCGTTAAATGGTAATATGTTTATGCTGACAGAGTACCTTAGTCTAAGTACTAAGTGTCTATTCTCGCAAAATTTTGCAAATGGTGGGGATTATATTCGCTGAACCTGTGCCTGTGTGGTATGTGTTTTAAGGGGATTGGGAAATCCACACACAACAAATCTTTAGTGTTATTTAATCTCGAGACTTTTAGATTTTAAATCCAAATTTAGATACCAAATTGAAAATAGTACCTAGCTCACTTAATTCAAGGAAGAATAATTAAAACATTCTCAGTATCAATTTCAACACGTACACAAGGCACCACACACACAAACACACGCACCACACATACAAACACACGCACGTGCGCACATGGCCTCTCTGCCTGCACCAATGCAGATGAACTGCGATTCTCGGGTTTTAATAGGAATGCCTGCAGAATTCACATCAAGGCAAAAGTTCTAATCAAAAGCGTTCCACATTTTAATGAGGGGTGCGATTCTTGGCATTGTTTCTGGAGAAATGGAATTTTTGGCAAAAGTATTGATGGAGAGAGGTAATTCTTGGCTCAAGTTTTGATGAGGAATAATATTCTTGACGAATATGTTAATTGAACGAAACAGTTCTTGACTAATGTTTTCATTAGGAGTGACAATCCTTGACAAATGTTTTGATTAAGAAAGGTAATTCATGGCTAATGTTTTGATTGAGAAAGGCAATATTTTGGCAAATGTTTTGATTGAGAGAAGCAGTTCTTGGCAGACTTGAATATAGAGAAGGATTTTTTTTGGCAAATAGATTGACATGAGAGGCAATTCTAGGCAAAGTTTATGGTGGAAAAAGGCAGTTCTTTGCAATTTTTTTTTATAGAGCTGAAACTCTTGTCCAAAAATTTTATGGAGAGGGAATATTCTAAAAGAATGCTTGATGGCAGGAACATTTCATGCAAACGTTTTAATGGAGTTATTGACATTCATTCGGAAGATTTTGAGGGGGATAGTCAATTCTTAAGCAAACATTGTAATAGAGTATTGAAATTCTTTCCAAAACTTTTGGTAGAGAGAAGTCATTCTTGGCAAAAATATATTTAGAGAGAGGCATTACGTTTTAAATGTACTGATAATGGAATGCATTTTTCTTTGTACACACACACAAAATCATTGAGAATGACAATTGTTTACAGTGTCATTGCAACTTTTGCAGGCTCGAAGCCCAATACTGCAAAGGATCACGTGATCAACCAGCACCATAATCGTCTGTTCGATTAGCTGAGGTGCTATGGTATTTTCAAAACAGCAACAAAAGTATAACAATGCTATCGATAAAGAAAAATAACAGTGGGTAGATAAATGCAGAACGCCAAAAGCTGACAGTAATATTTTCTTTGAGCCAACACTTAGACCCTCCCACCACCCATACCAACCTGCTCCCCTAAACTTTCCCAGTGACTTACGGCTACAATAACAATCAATCAACGCTAAGTAAGCTATAACAGAGGCAGCCATAAACTCAAGATCGGCATACAAACAAGCTTCCATTATCTAGATGCCGTCCGGAACCTATCGTACGATTGTAATGTAAAGAATTCTTTTTCAGCTGTTTGGCTTTTATCGCGTGACCCCGCAAGCGTGCTTCTACCCAGGCGATAAGACATACCTGTCGTTACTACGATACGCTCAGGTTGGCTTTACGGAGCACATAATTTAATATACGCGTGCGTAAGTGCTGTGTGGCGCGCATATGAATGAAAGAGAAAATTATCATTTTAAGGGATGGGGGGTAAAATAGGGTAGGAAATCAAAGACTGGAATTGGGGAAGAGCGAGAACAGCAAAACACACACACACACACACACACACACACACACACACACACACACACACGCACGCACGCACGCACGCACGCACGCACACAAAGCGTAGAAACAGAAGTCAATGCAAGCACCTTGGAATTAGAATTGCGCAATGTTTCACTCTGTTTTATTACGTACGCACTATGGAAGATGTTACGTACGCTGTGTGGAAGATGTTACGTACGCTGTATGGAAGATGTTACGTACGCGGTATGGAAGATGTTACGTACGCGGTATGGAAAATGTTACGTACGCGGTATGGAAGATGTTACGTACGCTGTATGGAAGATGTTACGTACGCTCTATGGAAGGTATGCAAGACAGTAAGTTCCTAGCCGTTTGGCTGTGCTTGTTTTCTACTGCACTGAGTAATCTACCCTAACCCACCACCACCCACCTCCCAAGGAGGTGCCAACTTTTTTAAATTCGCGTATACTTTACACATATATTGTCCCTCCAAGTTTGTGTTGACTCAGCACCTCAGTACTTTTCGAGATGCAATGGCGGAAGGGATTGCGTACGCTACGCCAGTACGTAACAGCATCGGAGCATAATGACTGGGTATAGCAGAAAATGCCTCACTACGTTAATGAGACTGAATCTGCGCGAGATGTGATCGCTACCAAAAGAAGGGAACTGAGTTTGTTGATTGTCTACTTGCCTGTTCTCCTAAACTTAGAATAGTGAGTTCAGTTTCTTTATAAATTATTAACGAAACATCATAAAGAGTCATACCTTTTTTAAGCACTTGCCTGTTTATTTTCTTTGATGTTTACATCTCACAGTACCCAGAGTTCTGTCCCATATATTCCGCGGATCTCGACGTTCATGCCTTTGTAGCTGGGAGCTCTAATGTACAGAATAAAATGTTTTCTATATTTATGCTAGTAGCCTTGTGCGTTCAATGCATTATAAGTCGTGCAAAAAGATTAATGTAAGCAAGGACTAACAAGCAGATATCAGATATCCAGCCGAGAATTAGGAAGAAAGGGAATTTGTTAAGACAAGGAAGTAAGTAAATAAAGTGGGTTAAGTACCAGAAAGTAAACATGAAGCTTCTCTTTGCCAAATTAGTTAGGAACCGTTAAGTGTGGAAAAACATGGAGAGGTGGTGTAGGCGGGCGGAAACTCAGGCCCCCTGTTAGAGCACTAACTGGAGTCGTCCCTTACAGCTCCGCGCTGGAAAAAAGTTTGAAAGGAGATTTTAACTCAAGGTCATAGGAATGCTGTCGACTCCGACGAATTGATGATAAATCGGGTCCCGCATGCTACAGTCCAAGCAAAAACACTCAAGATCCCTTGGCAGGTAAAAATTGGAAAGAGATAGCCGTTTGTCGATCCTGGACAAAAGTTGCACCCATAAAGTCCACAGGTTCTTCAGCTTTAACCTTTCCTCCTCTTTCGTTCCATGACGGTATCTCTACGTGAAGGTATATCTTCACATTCCGTGAGAGTATATCTCACGTTAAGTTCCATTAGGGGTACACCTTTCCGTTCCGTGAGGGTATATCTCAACGTTCCGTGAGGGTATATCTCAACGTTCCGTGAGGGTATATCTCTACGTTCCATGGGGGTACATCTCTACGTTCCGTGGGAATATATCCCTATGTTCCATGAGGGTATATCTCTACGTTCCGTGAGTCTGGATCTATACGTAGCAAAACTGCAATTTTCCCTCGGCGCATGTACTCGTCTGAGAAATCAGCAAAAGTTGAAGGCAGGCGTGAAATTGATATGGAACCCATAAACACATAAGTGGTTAATTTTATTTTTTAGTTTGTTTATTCCTTGCTGCTTTTGTTCATTACCGTTTGCTTGTTTGTTTCTTTATTTGTTTAATGAGTTTATAATGCTGTTTCTTTGACACTGTTGGCTGACTTCACATGACTGTCGTGTGTGTGTGAGTGAGAAAGAGAGAGAGTGAAGGTTTTCCAGAACACCCACCGGTTTATTCGCTACCAATTCTATGTTTGACAACGGGCATTATCCAAGTGCAGCTATGACTCTGAACCGGCTTTTAAATAAAACGAGACGGCTTTTTCTATTTAGTCAAATCCGCCGATAAGATTTTTATTTAAATGCTAAGCTGCGTTCAGTGGCATGTACGACTTTTGATGTTTATTAATGACAAATCTACCTTGGCAACTATTTATCTCAGCGATAAAGACTGCCTGTCTGCCAATGTTAGATTGGTCAATTCTACTGCTTATTTTCCATTTCAATACTCTGTGCACTAGCCCGGAGGACACGTCAAGTATAGACTTGCTCGGAATCAGAGAATGTACCAGTTTACCCAATGTACTGAATGTAGTTGATGACGTCATAGAATTCCGAACGCTTCCCTTTTGACATTACTGATAGAATGGCTGATGACGTAATAAAGTGCAAGACTCTGCACTATACAATAAGTACAGAAATACCTTTTTATTTTCGCACATTTAAAATAGTTTTTCCCTTTGAAAAAGAAATTAGAAATATGTACATTTCAATATGTTATTCCGACATATTGTAATATTGTAATATTTTTTCAGACCGCGCATGCAAGAATATGTTTATTTGAATTAAAGCAATATTATGTATCTCTCCTTTACCTCTTTCAAATGTGTTTGTGTGTGTGTGTGTGTGTGTGTGAGAGAGAGAGAGAGAGAGAGAGAGAGTCTTTGTATGTGTGTGCGCCTACTTGTGTGCGTGTGCGTGTGTGTGAGGGTGGGTGGGTATTTCTCTCACATCACAATTATAAAATTATAAACTATGACTTAATTCTTAAAATAATAAATGGAATATTTATAAGCCAGTACACGTTTCATAAACATATTTAATAAAATAATATTAAGTATTTAAATACAAGTGGTTAATGAATTTATAGGCTGTTTCCTAAAACTTAATGTTTGTGCACAAAGGTTATATTTGTCCAGAAGTCTCTTCGATTTGCAACGAATGTTTAATTTGATTAGTAATTATAATGTGCAAAATATACTGTGTGATTTTTTAAATTTTATCATGTAATTGTACTTGTATGAAATGTAATTTGAAGAAAATGCACTAAAGCAATTCGTCTGTTAGAACAAAAACTGTAAAGATTGTTTGTTTACCCCAATCGTTGTCAAGGAAACTAGCGTCCTCTAACCACCGATTAAACGAATCCCCGTGAAGCATCAAAAGAAAAGAATTCAGAACAACCTTGCCCTTAGACTTGTTCTTCCAGAAAACAATTTTAAAAAGAGAAAACTTCCAACGTTTTTAATCATTCAGAACGTCGTGACGTAACGGAGAATTCCACATAATACGTAAGATACGTAAGCAACGGTAGTAGTAGCGGTAGAAATACTGGTGGTGGAAGTTGTAGTAAACAACATAAATAATAATAAAGAGCATAGTGCGTGCAGAAAACAAAAGTAGTAGTAGTGGCAGAAGTATAATAAATAGTAGAAGAAGTATGAAAAGAAGTAGTAGTAGAAGTATAAAAAGTACTAGTAGAATGAAAAAGTAGTACTAGAAGAATGAACTGATGTAGTAGAAGCACGAAAAGTAGTAATAGTGTTAGTAGAAGTATGAAAAGTAGTAGTAGAAATATGAAGAGAAGTAGTAGTGTTAGTAGAAGTATGAAAGGAAAACACAGGAATACAAGAATAAACAGTGGTGGTAGTAGTAAAAGTATGAAAAGTAGTAGAAGTAGTAGTAGAAGTATGAAAGTAGTGGTATGAACAGCCGTAGTAATAGAAGTGTAAACAATAGTAGAAGTATGAAAAGTAGCAGTGGTAGAAGTGTTCAAAATTAAGTAATAGCAATGTAAAAACATGGCACACACAGATACACACACACACACATACAAAAGGTTAAGAATCTTTGTTTTATGTGTGTGTATCTGTGTGTGCCATGGATCCCTGTGACAGTATGGTGACACCTCAGAATAACGCTTTTAAATGCACAAAATAAAATAAATAGGATTACGAAGGAAACCAATTGTACTGAAATTTAATTAACAAAATATTAAAAAGACAAATTTGTGATAGAGTAATGTATATGCTCCTTTATTAACGCATTAAATTTCATTTAGAGGTTAATGAAAATAAAGATGTCATTTTCTTCTCCCATCCAAGTCCACAGACTCACTGAAATCTATCCAGACCCCTTGGTGGTCCGTGGGCACCAGGAGAAGGACCCCTAAAATAAATTAGAAGTAGTGCAAAGGTCAAAATCAGACTCGCAATTTATTTTCTATACTTCTGCTTGTGTTGACTTATTTTTGTAAATATTAACACAATATTTTGACGTAGCAGTATTTTCATTGCTTGTGTCATGTTCGATTTCGCCAGTTGAGTTTGTGTATTGCTCTATTTCTTTTCGCACGATATAAGCTACTTTAATTAAAGGCAGTATATGAGGTGAAGGTAGGTGGTTATATATGTTACTGTGGCGTGACGTAGAACAGATTATCGCGTAATGTAAACTGAGAAGTGAGAACAGCAAGCGCTATAGACAATCGGTCTGGTGGATTAAGCGGGGACAGCCGAAGACAGATGAGTGCCAGACGCCAGAAATTGAGACCAAAAGTCATCAAGGAGTACCTTCCAGATGCACGATAACGGACAGTTGGGCTAACGACGTGATAAACGACTCACGTCGAAAGTCATTAGTGACGTCAGCAAGCCCTAATGAAGACCTGTACTGTGGCAGAAATAGTTGGACCATGGTCCCTAACTTGAGTGCTGGAAGCATTTATGAATGATCGGCCCGTCAGGTAGCGGAGGCGGCGGCCATCGAACAGAGATCTAAAGGTTGGCCGGAACAATTCGCCAAGACCAGCTTAAGCCCTATTCCTTGGCAGAAGCCAGGACCCGTAAATACCCCAATCTGGGGAAAGTCTAATTCGTACCTGTATCGAGACCCAAGTGTTCCTGGACGAATCTCTGTCGGTCGTGTTGACATAACTAAAGAAAACGAACTCTATGTCTGTGCTCGTGCCAACTATTTGTGAAAGGACGCACATCAACCTGAGAAAGAATGGCACTGACTTCCCCAAGATTCTATGCTACGTGGATAAAAAAAAAATTAAAAAAAAACTATTCACGTCAGAGCTTGATGCTGTTTGTAAGTTAGTCAGCGTGTATTTTGTTGTGGTTGTCTCGTGTGTCAGATGTTGACATTTGTACTAAATAGAACGGCTTTGCTATGTGAAATGAACAGGAAACTCTTTACTGATATCAGTTTGTAAACGCGTTATTATCACTTGATGTATCGTCAGAATACTCGGGTTATTGTAAACGTACTGATGACGTACACTTGTCGCATAAATCTTCGGTTGAGTGTCCTCATTTGTGAAGTAGATTTATTGTCGCTAAAAGCCTCCGCACACGGTAAGGGAAATGTCTTAACAAACTGTCTAGGAGAACATGTCGTATAATACATTTTCTACCGTTCCAACATAGGTAAAACAAAGTCACATAAAATTCCAAGTCACACATACTTAGCCCCACCTTCATACCAGTTATGGCAATGTCATGTAAAACGAAAATGCCAAATGCCTGCTTCCATGGACGTTATATAATTCAGTGAAAGTGATGGTTAAATTGAATATATTATTGTTTCAGCTGCATGGGCTGAAACCTTAGAATTAGATGACCAAGAGAGAAAAAAACCCAGAGAAATAGATAAACAGAGAAAAAGATATATTGTTGGGTCAGAGAATGGATCTCAAGCAGGGATCAGTAGGTTGCATATTTGAAACCTCGTTCATTCTTTATCACTTTTAAGTCGAAATCTGATTTTGTTAACACTCTCTTTTCATGCCTTCATAGTGAACTTTATCACTAGTCCTTTCTAGGGTCCCGTACACGTCACGGTACATCCTCGCTTGAAAGGTCAGTCAACACTTTTTATTTTTGTACTCCTAGCGTCACATGACTTGATGAAGGTTTACTATTGACTATGAAGTTTTGACGTCATTAAGAATGTCTTAGGAAATTAGAACAGTTTCTAAACCTTAAGACAGTCACATAAGACTTGTTATAGGGTTGTTTCCATAAGACATTTGTCTGCTCAAAAAAATTATTTTTGTAATTTTTATTTCCTTATTGTTCAGTATGACTTTGTAATTTTTATTTCCCTGCTGTTCAGTATGTTTTTTAATTTTTATTTCACTACTGTTCAGTTTGTTTTTTTAATTTTTATTTCCCTGATGTTCAGTTTGGATGTGAAATTTATATGGGAAAACAGATCCTAAATTAATATTTCACCACTGATAAGTGATTATGCATTATTAAATGATACGGTATTCATAGTAATAATCATAATGGAGGCAGGACGTATTATAGCACCACAGACAATGTACAATGTGTTGATTGTGGTAAAAAGTAGTCTTGGTACAAGAAAGTACTAATGACAATAGATAAATAATGACAGTAATATAAAAAGGGGCAGAAGAATAAAAAGTTGCAGAAGTATAAAAAGTGACAGAAGTATAAAATGTGACAGAAGTATAAAAAGTGACAGAAGTATAAAAAGTGACAGAAGTATAAAAAGTTACAATAGAATAGAAGAATAGTGGCAGTAGTAAAAATATGGAGAACAAAATGTAGATTGTCAGTGATACAAAAAACATTTAATTGTACAAAAGTAGTAGTAGTGGTAGAAACAGTACAGTAGTAGAATCAAAAGAAATAGTGGTATTGAAGTAGTTTAATAGCAATATTACGAGTAAACGTAGTAGTACTATCAGAGTGTTGAATTACTTAATAGTAGTAGTAGTAGTAGTAGTACTATCAGAGTGTTGAATTACTTAATAGTAGTAGTAGTATTACTATCAGAGTGTTGAATTACTTAATAGTAGTACTAGTAGTAGTAGTAGTACTATCAGAGTGTTGAATTACTTAATAGTAGAATGTAGTAGTAGTAGTAGTTGTACTATCAGAGTGTTGAATTACTTAATAGTAGTAGTAGTAGTAGTAGTAGTAGTACTATCAGAGTGTTGAATTACTTAATAGTAGTAGTAGTAGTAGTACTATCAGAGTGTTGAATTACTTAATAGTAGTAGTAGTAGTAGTAGTACTATCAGAGTGTTGAATTACTTAATAGTAGTAGTAGTAGTAGTACTATCAGAGTGTTGAATTACTTAATAGTAGTAGTAGTAGTAGTAGTACTATCAGAGTGTTGAATTACTTAATAGTAGTAGTAGTAGTAGTACTATCAGAGTGTTGAATTACTTAATAGTAGTAGTAGTAGTAGTACTATCAGAGTGTTGAATTACTTAATAGTAGTAGTAGTAGTAGTACTATCAGAGTGTTGAATTACTTAATAGTAGTAGTAGTAGTAGTAGTAGTAGTAGTAGTAGTATCAGAGTGTTGAATTACTTAATAGTAGTAGTAGTAGTAGTACTATCAGAGTGTTGAATTACTTAATAGTAGTAGTAGTAGTAGTACTATCAGAGTGTTGAATTACTTAATAGTAGTAGTAGTAGTAGTAGTAGTAGTAGTAGTAGTACTATCAGAGTGTTGAATTACTTAATAGTAGTAGTAGTAGTAGTAGTAGTAGTAGTAGTAGTACTATCAGAGTGTTGAATTACTTAATAGTAGTAGTAGTAGTAGTAGTACTATCAGAGTGTTGAATTAGTAGTAGCTTCATAATATATTAGTAGTGATAGTGTCACAACAAGTCTAATTACTAGCATGAAACCAAGTAGCAGTAGTAACAGAATAACAAGCAGTTGTATTATAAACTCAGGTAGTTGTAGTAACAGAATAACAAGAAGCAATACTAGTATAAAAGAACACCAAGAATGGCTACACATGAAGCAGCTTAAAAAGTAGTAGGAGAGTAGTATTAACAGTTGAACTATCACTTATAGTAATGTCATAGTAACAACAGTACAAATAGCTGTTGAATTATCAATAATAAAACTATAGTACTAGTAACTTCATAGTCGAGGTAGTAGCTGCAGAAGAGGTACTTTGCTTCCTATTAAGATATTTGTATACGTTTATTTTAAATGTGTCTCTTTCATTGCGTACGTGTGCGTGTTTGTGTGTGTGTACGTTTACGTGAGTGCCCCGTACGCCTGTTTAGCTACAGGGGAAGCCTAGACAGGCTTGATTGAAAATGTCAGGGCCAGAATTGTCAAGGGTGTAGTCATACATCAAAGCTTTGCCTGTGATATGTCACTTTCTTTTCCTTTTTGTTGGTAGCACACAGACACCTCAAGGCTGCAATACGTCACAGCTGTCAGGGCTTAGACACAGCATGGCGGCATTGTTCTTAAGTCATCAGCCAACGATCAGTAGCGTCATCCTGTAAATTATTAGCACCGACTTGAACAAAATAGTCCAGACTGAGTCGTAGCAGGATACACCCTCCCTTCAGGAACTGTCGTTTGAACTCTCTTCCTCGATAAAGTTTCATTTCTTCATTCTTCAAAGCCACGACTGACGAGGGTCTTAAGCCTTACACCAGTGATGACTTCCGACTACTACAGTGACGAATTCTGGCGACGAAAAGGCCGACTTCCGGCGACGACAAGGACCGCTTATGGTTGCTACTAACAGCTACTCATACAAGCTCTACTATCGATTGCAATAGATCCCTGAATTGCCCTTAAGAAATACAATTTAGTTTCTTTCGTACTTGTGTGATATTTCGCAGACTAACTACCAACAAAAATATCCCTATGGTTTGATATAGCATACGAACAGAACTCCTAGATACATTTATTAACTATAAAACCTCTTTAAATTAGCCAGTAGTTTGCTAGTGCAAATTAGAATGTAGTTTACTATTGCAAAGTAGAATAAGTGAATCTGAAATATATTTGTGAATAAGAAAAATATTTGTGAATCTGAAATATATTCGTGAATCTAAAATATATTAGTGAGTCTGAAATATATTAGTGAATCAGAAAAAATATTTGTGAATCTGAAATATATTCGTGAATCTGAAATATATTCGTGAATCTGAATATATTTATGAATCTGAAATATATTCATGAGTCTGAAATGTATTCGTGAATCTGTAATATATTAGTGAATCTGAAATATATTAGTGAATCTGAAATATATTCGTGAATCTAAAATATATTTGTGAATCTGAAATATATTTGTCTTGCTGGCAACATGCCAAGAAAGCACAGATTTACCCCTAAGGTGAGTCTGAGATGGTGCCTAGATCTTGCAGGTCTTCACTGTCCAGCAATGCAATGATTGCATCATATCTTCTCTTTGAAGTACCCCTTATGAGTGATGTGTGAGATTACGTCATCTCCCTGGGAACATTGACATTACTAAGTGAGTAATTGAAAAAAGGCAAACTAGAATCTAGAACTGTTAAGAATGAGAACACTTAATCTATTCTAGTTGAACTCATTATTATATCATTTTGTGTAATATGACCTGTAAGATAATGTTTAAATACATGCCTATGTTGTACGTGAATTATCATTGCTGATAGCGGTGCCATTAACCACATAATAATTGTATAATTCATTTTTGTTTATATTTTGAAGTTCATCATTCTCATTCCCCCTTTATTTCCCACAGAGTGTATGACTTTCTATGTTTGACTAATCATTGTGTGAAAAAGTAGTACCCCAAATTAGGTAATAAATGACCTAATTTTTCATTTTCAAACAAACTTGTTATTCACAGTGTGGTTGTTTTTTTCTTTAGAGTGGCAACAGAATTTGTATTTGTATTGTTTTGTTCTGTTTTTCTGTTCGTCCGTTCATTCACTTTTATGATACTTGCTCACCCACATGCACAGCCAATAAAACGTTCCTTTACATGACAGAATAAAAATGGGCCCCACCCAAACATCAATGGCGTCTGTTATGTGTCTTGTGTATCAACTTAAGACAACGTGTTACTGGTACCTGTCACAAGAGCTTCTTAGAGATACATTGGTACAGCCAAACCCGACATACCCCTTGTGTTTCTAACTTCTTAGAGATACATTGGAACAGCCAAACCCGACAAACCCCTTGTGTTTCTAACTTCAGCTTGCTCTTGCCCGTTGTGACAATATGGTTCAAAATAATTGTTCTGCTGTGCTAAAATATGTTTGCTCTGAAGTCAATAGAATTCTGGTTCAAAATAATTGTTCTGCTTTGCTAAAATATGTTTGCTCTGAAGTCAATAGAATTCTGGTTCAAAATATATGCTGCTTTAAGCTAAAATATTTTCGTTCTAAAGACATGACGGTTTTGCTAGAAATTTGCGGCTCAAATGGTAATAGTACTGTTATTTATATGGTATTACTTCATAAGTTTACCGGTGTCTTTCTAAAGTTTAATTAATAACTGTTGTGTAAGTTCCATAGATTTTCTTTATTTCTCTTTCGAGCTTTTCATTTTGATGTTTCCTTTCTTGTTTATTTCTTTGCTCCGTTCAGGTGACGTGATGGGATAGATGTTTAATTTCATTAATAAAATTATCAATTAATAAAATCCTTAACGTGGCAGTCCAGTGTTAGGTCAGGTGTTTTATAACTATTTATAGCTGTTAGCAGTAAACGTAGCTCGCAATACCCCTAACTTCAGTCTGGACAATCAGATAAATCAAACAGAATATTTTTAAACAAAGCACAAACACTACACAGCGTTAGGGACTCATTAATGGCTACAGAAAAATCACGTACTAGATTGCTGACAGAAATTATGTTTCGAAACGTCAGAATAAACGCCTAGCTTTTAAAGCTAAAGGCCACGTCCCTTTGCAGACAGGTTTTAATTGCAGAGTTCCTGGGAATTTCCGAATATACATCATTTGATGAGCATCTTGGTCAAGAACTTATATCCGGCATGTGACGAGATGCGACAACCGTGACTTGTACATTCCTCTGATCAGTCGGAAAATGTGCAGTCTTGGTGCAGCGTTGAATGCTGCATAGAATGACGTAGACGAAAGTGGCGCAATATAATATGCCGAATATACCCAAAGAACAAGAACTCTTTCTTCAAGTGGAATGGAAAAGGGTATTTGAAGCGCTTGACATACGTCATTCGTAAGTTGGTATGATGTCTTTAATCGATTAACAGTTTTAACGATTAATCACTGAATTAATTGTTAAAATCCATATCCAAGCGACTTTGGTTTGACACATTTGGGCGCAATATCGAGTGCGTACGCAGACTAACTCAGTCATCCAATCAGGTGGTCTGTAGTATAATCATTCAGCTAAATGTTATCACTTAATCTACATGGGCTTGTTCAGTTATGTATCACTGGCTCACTACAATCTCTCCGAGACCTATTAGAAAGTCTTGAATGCAGGCACATAACAGGAGGCTCTGGTCTATAAAAAGTATAATAAAGATCAAAGGATTCTGAAGTTATCAGGGTCTCGCCCCGTTAAACTAAAAAGTAAATTACACATGCAGAAGCAGCCCCTCGAGCTGCTTTTTATTTCCTGTCTTCTTTGTTTCTTTATGCATTGTTGTTCTTCTTTCTTTTCCTCCCTTCCTTTCAATCTCTCTCTCTCTCTCTCTCTCTCTCTCTCTCTCTCTCTCTCTCTCTCTCTCTTCCTTTATCGTTTCTCCAGTGATAATGTTTCCTCGTCCTTTCTATCATTCTGTATTTTGACTTTCATTCTTCATTCATTATTATTTTCTTTCTTTTCTCTCTCTTTTTTATGCTTTTCGTTTTCCTTATGTCTTTTCAATTGCTTCTTTCTTTTCCTTTCTCAGTCTCACTTTTATTTTTCTTTCCTCTCTCTCATTCACTTTATCTCTTTCTTTATTTATTTTTTCGTGTAGCCTTTCCTCTTTAATTTTATTTGATTTTTGTTTTTCTGGGATGTTTAGCTGTTCTTTCATTCTTTCTTTTTTTTTATCTTTTCCTTTTTTTTTCTTTTTACCAATTTCTCGTTCTTATTCCTTGTTTTCATTCATTCCATAATTTCCTGTCACCCATTCTTTAGTTTTAGTTGCCCTTCTATTTCCTGTCTGACATTTTATATTTTCTCTCTGTTTGGTTCACTCAGTCTTTTGTGAGGTTTGGCTAAATGAGTTGCAGATAAATTAGGCACTAGGGAACGAGAAAGCCAGAGCAAATGTGTTTTGTGCTGACGCTCACGATAGCACCTCTGACCTTGCTGTGTAATAACGAAGTATTTAAACTCTGACCTTGCTGTGTAATAACGAAGTACTTTAAACTCTGACCTTGCTGAGTAACAACGAAGTACTTTAAACTCTGACCTTGTTGTGTAATAATGGAATATGTTCCACTCTGACCTCGCTGTGTAACAACAAAGTACTTTTGTCTATTTTTAGCTGCATTGCAACTCTCAGCACAGAGCAGACTTTATGCGGGAATGACCATTCTTCAGTGGTGCTATATATAACCCTATTCCCAGACTTAAGCGGACCAAATAAGCTTAAAAACCAGACTTATGTCGACCTACAGCAATAGGCAGACCGCCTCTTGGTCTGCCTAAGTTTCAGATTGTTCATTCTTATAAATAAAGCTTAATTTTGCCATTTTTCTCTCATAGTTTTATCTTTGTTGTTATTATCTTTGACATAAACCACTAAATTTCATATTTTAATAGTTTTTCCTGTGAGTTTTCATCGAAATTCGGGTGCGATTTTGAAGGTTGTATACTTCGGGCATTATTGATATGCTTAAAATCCAGAGTTATGTAGACCGTTGAAAAAGTGGTTGTAACTATGTAGTTTGCGTGTATACTATATAGTTCCTAAATGTCATCGTTTAGAAAAGAATGTCTTTCATCGATATAACTGATTAATTTTACTAAATTCAGTTTATTTCTACATTTAATTAAGCGTGAGGTTAGAGTACCCTGTTGACAACGATTTTATGGTCACACTACGTACCTAATTAAACACAATATGGAAGTGAAAAGAATGCTCTGGAAAGGTAAAACTGAAACCGGCTGATATAATGTGTATATTAAAGTCATAATAATCAAATTAGAATCTCCATACACTTTAAAATAATTTTAAAACATATTTTTTGTAACTCGACTCGAACACGTTAAATTGGATTGCTTCCCTTTTCCTGTATCACTGTTTAAGGCCCCAAAATGTATATTTTTATTTTCTACAAACTGGCTTAAACTAACGATTCAAGTGGCCTTTCTCTAGGTCAAGAAATTACTTTTACATCTATTATAAACAAATAGAATGCCGCTTTTGTGGTTTAAAGATTAGAATATTGCTTAAACTCGCTCAATCGAAGAACTGATTTTTTTCAAAATGGCGGCTTACGATTGTCTAGTACTGTAAGTGTAAGTAGGTTGCACAGAAACTATAAACTAAAATAAAGGCTAAAGGCTTACTTAAATTTGATATTAATAATGATATTTAATTTCTCAAAGGAAAAAGCTACACAGTTTAAGAAGCATTATTTAAGTATTTTATTCTGAACTCGATCTCAATGTACAATGACAGCCTATATTAGTTATGCATGTAAACAACAAAGAGCAAATTAATTGTTTGGTTTAAATTTTAACAATTATTGTATTTCCAAAAACGAATAAACTTTTACATTAAAAAGTCTGCTTAGAAATCAGTAGAGGATTATTTGCATAATTTTCAGAGTTTATTTTCTTGAAATCACCATTAGCTATATAGATTTTGCAAAATTATTGATTAAATAAGTTGTGGAAATATATTAGATTTTATAAATCAACATCATATGAACAATAGAATTAAATGTAACATTAACTATTTATTTTTATTTTTTTATATGTCTATCTAATTAATACTCTTGTAATACAAGTTATTTCCATTTAAAGAATTGTGAAAGCACTAGAAGTAAAACTACTATTCAAAACAAAATTAAACCATGTGATACTTTGAAATATTTTTCAGATTTATACATAATATATTAATATTAGTATAATTTTAACACTGCAGATTTCATTAAGTCAGACCCATTTGGTACTCTGAAATCTTGTTTACAGCAGATGACATTTTTCCTAGTGGATATTACTTGCCTCTGAAATACACTCCCAACTGGTATTTATTTGGAAAAAATAATTAATTTCTATGCAACACTTTTATTAAATATTGACTTTTCCAAGGAGGATTGTGAGAGACTTGTGTAATATTCAAAATTCCTTTCAAGATAATATGTTCTTACCAACAAGAATAGCTATCCCACTTCTTTGTAATTAATTCTAATTTATACATGCATGTTTGTAAATCAATTTCTGCATCATAATAATACATTCCACCATTCATTTAACTGTGTACTGATGGATTTGACTTGTTATACATTGTCATAAATTTATAAATATCATTCAGCTTGTAAAATGCACTACTCAGTTGTTAAGCTCTCTAATTTATAGATGTATGTTGTAAATCCATTTCTGCACCATAATAATACATTCCATCATTCATTTTACTGTGAAATGATGGATTTGATTATTATACTAAATTATAGATACGTAAATATCATTCAGCTTGTAAGATGCACTACTCAGTTATTAAGCTCTTATATATTTCCAGGTCTTGAAAAAACACACTCTGCTATGTTTATAGCAGGAGTGCGATTATTACTGCTATGTAAATATAATAATTTCTAACAGTAGTAATAATACTGAAGTCCAAGAAACTGAAGAAAGATATGTCAATAGAAAAACTGAATATTTACTGTTTCCAGTTAACAAAACTGTTTGAATAGTGATAGTGATAGTTAACATGTTCATAATGTATAACTGAAAGTTACAGGGCAATATTATATACAGTTAATACAGCTTATATAGCTACAAAATGATCATGGATTAGGAAAGTTGTTAAAAAATAATAGAACATACTACCAGACATATAATAGATAACCTGAAATAAGACAACTACCTTATATTCAGTTATTCAGTTAATAGTTAAATACACTAATAAAAAAAATAAAACATAAATAATAAGATTGTTGCATTGTATGAAGCAAATAAAGTAGCACTAAAGTGACAAATCCATTATGTTTTCAGCTTGTGTTGTATACAACACTTTAGACTCTCACTCACTGATCCACTATTAAAAATCACTAATCTTGTGAATACATATGAAATATTTTCTTAATAATAGAACTGACTCAGATTGGATTATGAGACTATTAAAAATATGTAATGTTGCAAATACATATGAAATATTTTCTTAATAGTAGAACTGACACATATTGGATTATGAGACTATTATTAGGCTAGTGACTTTAATGAGGGATGAGGTACAAATATAATGTATTTTAATGTAAAGGATATCCAGCAATATACAAATAAATAATAATTTAATTTGGAATATATTTTAGTGTTCCAGAATGCCAGTTCTAAGATATGAATTGATTATAAGAAATTGATAATAATAATAGTATATTACAAAATTTCACACTAAACAACAAAATTCACTAGCAAAAATGCCAAGTTCAGCATTTCAAATCTTACATATGCACATTGGATAAACTAAAAGATACATGAGAGCTATTAATAATATATGCCTACATGAGAAATTAAAACAATAATTATCATTTTAAAGTGGCTGTATCTCTACTGGTCACAAAGAAACTTTTTAAATCTTATATTTTTTAATTTGCTCTATGGATCACTATGCTATAATTGATTTATACATTTATGAAAACTAAATGTTTTCTTTAAATTAGCTGCAAAAACTAGTACTGTATTAATATAACTTATGTATATACATATATATTTATTTCAAATGTAATTTAGAGTAAGGGTGTGCAGCAAGTATTATTTCATCCAAAAGTAAAAAGAAAAATTTCAATTCGGTTCAAGTTTAGGATGATTGGAAACACAACTGTGTACAGAGATGCAATGAATATTTCTTTACTTCTTCAAATCCTTTACAACTATGAACAATAACTGTATTAGTCTCAAGACTGTGTATTTACAGTAGCTGATGCAATAGAGTAACTTATGTGGAAACTATAGTTAGATTTAATTTCACTACAAAAAGAAATGACAATGTGTGCTATTTTTTGCAGTCCATAACGTTATTCAAAACTGTGTGGTAGTATTTAAAGTAATATTTATACTGGTAGTTTAAAAGTGAAATAGAAAAGATATAGAGCATTGTGAATGAAATGAAAATTGATTTATTTTTATAGATAAATAAAATACTTCTCCTTGTGGTTTTTGACTCGCACAAAAATGAAAGAAAAATAGAATACTCCTTTCTATCTTTTTTCTCTTAGCCAAATTATTTGACTATCAACTTTTAGCACTGTCATATAGGTGCTACGAACTTTCTTGTGTCAGTTTTGCACGAATAGTAATTAAAAGTTTTCAGTCGAATTGCACTGCCCCTTTTGTCACGTGGAGAGCTAATTCCCTCAACTCTGTCGTGGTGGAGATAATGGGCTTTCTTTTGTCAACTCAAAGAGACCATCCTATTGTTCGTATCTTAACGGTTTATAGTGGGTTTTCCAAACACCCTGACCCCTGTCGTCTTCCTAACAGCCAGGCGGCTTATATCAAAAGTTAATCCTTCCTCCTCGCCTACACTCGTACACGTGAGAACAACAGTACCTATCTTTACTACTGACTGGCGATTGTTGTGCAAACATTTTTTTCTTCTTAGCAGTGTTAGTGAATGGCTACGCATTCTTTCGTACTTCCATCAAATCAACACTGCACACATTTATGTACACAAAGGTGTGTACGGTAGACCCAACAGCTCCATACACAATTGTCGTGTTTAAAAACAAGGGGGTCATTATACGTAATATCGAAGGAGAGAAGTTATATGACATATATCTAGATGCAAAGTGTTACTCGATGCTATTTTTACTGCAATATTTAAGTTATTAAAACACAAAATTTAACAGAAACAAAATCTAAATCAGGAATAAAAGATATATTCTAAAATTTATATTCGTTTTTTTTATTTACAGCTAATCCTAACCCTAACATTTCTCTTAAAAAAAAACACCAAAACTATCTCTAAAATTCCCTAACCATATTTTTTCTCTAACCTAAAACAAGAGAGTTGTGTATTGAGTCGCTTCTAATCAACGGTGAGCAATGAGCGGGAAAATATCAGGAAAAAAGTCACAGGAAATAAAATCACAAGAAAAAAGTTACAGGAAATAAATTCACAATATAAAGTCAAAAGTGTCAGAGTGTATATGTTATAATACTTATTAACAGTAAGTGAAGCAGGAAAAGGCAAGGAGGTTAACAGCTCGCTCAAAATGTGTGTGATTCAAGTGTATTTTATATACCGTATAAAAGCTTTGTAATACATACATTTAGTTAATTAATTTTCAGTGTAAGTCGGTATGCTTGCTTATTATTGAGTGAATAACAGTAAATGGAAGTAAGCGATGGCTCATTAGGATCCTCGTTCGATTCTCGCTCGTTGAGGGTAAATGTGTGTGTGTGTGTGTGTGTGTGTGTGTGTGTGTGTGTGTGTGTGTGTGTGTGTGTGTGTGTGTGTGTGTGTGTGTGTGTACGTACTTGCGAAGTTTCAGTTCTGCGGTAAATTGCTTTATATGCAAGTTGCTGGAGTCCTTTCAAGTCTTCTATAAATGTTTCAAACTTGTTCTACCAAAATTGATCAGAGGCTCCCACTTTATACAGTTTATCAGCTATTAATTATTCACTGTGTTAAATTTGTAACCAGAAAACGTTAGTTTGCCTTCACTCGTGCGTATAATCCAGCTAATCAAACGTAGGCATGACATTTTAAGGAGTGTGGCATCTTGGAAGAGCAAAGAGCACTTACTTCGCGATCAATCGATTCACCGCACTCCCTCAAAGGACTATGTGCTCTGTGTACATAGAAGCCTACATAACTTTTTCTTGTTTTCAGTGTTTCAAGCCGTAAGTAAGAAGGAAATACGCAATGTAATAACCAAACTGAAACTGAAACAAGCAAACTGAAACTTACTTAAAATCATGTGAAATATTGAAACTCGATTTGACAGTTATTTCAAAACTTTAATTAAACTAGTTTATTTGATATTAGGAAAAATATTAAAAGTTTAAACTAGTTTCATATATCATCAAATAATAAGAAAGCTTCAATTAATAAACATTTCTATATGTGCCTTTGTACTTAGTAAGAAGAAGTGGCAGGAGAATGACCTGCTGTTTATTAGTCATATGCTTGAATCATGAATCTATTTTTATTAATGCTATCATCCTTTTAGTTCATTCATATGTAATGCTTGTCTGTAAATGAGGTCGTGTGGTTTGCGTGGAATGTGTACACGTTAATAAAACAAACAGATAGAGAGAAACAGAGTAGTAATTTACTAGATTATATTGTAATAATTCAGTGAATACACAAATGCGTTCATTTTTAAAGACACAAATGACATATTATCTTGCTAATCAGTATTGGCATACAGCTTAATTTTCGCCAAACATTTTTATCTATCTCTCTATTGATTTGACGTTAAATTGCTCGTAACATTGAGTAAGCAGATGCATTTCGATACGTGAAGAAAAAAAAATTTAAATGTGTAGTTTGTTTGTTTCCATTCTATTGGTTATTTTTTCTTTTCTTAAGGAAGATTAAATCAGCAAACATTTTTTTGTTTATAAAGTGAGTATGGAATGTCGTCTTTGTATTTAATAAAAAATGGCAAGAGAAAGACCTTACAATAACTTTAGTATAATATTTTAACTTTATGCGCCCAATTATTATAAAAACTACATTGTCTTCTTCTGCTTTGGTTTACAGAGTGACCAATAATATTTTAAAGATATCAAACGTAATACTAATTTACACCATCTCTGTTATAGAAAAATAAATATGGAAATACAGAATCTGAAATCAGTGAAACACGACTATAAAGAATAGAGTAAGCGATATCTTTTATTCAAATAAAAGTGATCATTGCTTAGAGAAACCTCTTAAAGCGTTCTAAAAGGAAATAAGCATTATTTAAACTTTTATTATGTTAATTAAGTAATTGATTTAATTAAAGAATATTAAGGCACTCTGATAGGTTAATTGTCTTCTTTTGTTGATTCTGATTCTGACAAAATGGAGCAATATTACAAATACCTCTTTGAACAAATAAAATGTTTCTGCGTGTGCTGAACCCGAATCTGAAGTTAGTTTTATTAAATTCCTCGTACTATTCCGCATAATTAGAAAAATAAAATTTTCGCAAAAAAAAATCATAATTCGAGAAATATGAAATATTATCATTTCAAAATAAGCCACGCGTATTTCTGCATAATCCTGCAAAGGCTGTCAAAATTTCAGCGACTTTAGTAGAAAACGCGATTTGGCGCCAAAATTTCTTTGTCTCAAAAAATCGACTTTACCTACTAATAATGCAAGGCGCTAACTGAAGTCGACATTTTGACAAAAGCTGAATTTCTACAAAACTAATTGTCAGAAAAGGACTAAAATTGGTAGGCATGAAACTAAATCCTTTGTGACTCGGAATGTAAAATAAAAAGTCTGATATTCCAAAGAACTCTACAGAAAAACCCGTTCCTGCAACCCTTCTGCAAAAATTGAGTTTTCTTGATTTTTCGAAGCGTTCGTCTTTTTATCTGACGAACGCTTTACTCTACATGCATTAAATTCAGGTACCTAATGCACAACCATGGGTCTTATGACTTCTATTTATTGAGTATTTTTAGAGTAATCCATGTCGGAAATAATTAGGTTCAAACTACTTAAAATGGCCCATTTCCCGCTTCGGCTCGTTCGGATGGCCACAGTCACCTGTAATGTTACTCCTCAGCTCCGTTCTCAGGGATGATTTCGAAAGAGGAATCTATGGGCTACGTCCAGAAGTTAAGTGTATGATTGTATGTCTATAACTGCGCGCACCACAATAGGGTAATCACGATGACCAAACTTTGCAAATCGGCCAAAGGTGCGAAAATATCCAAACGTCAATTCTGACAAATTGGCGCAATATTACAAATACCTCTTTGAACAAATAAACTGTATCCGCGTGTGCTGAACCCGAATCTGAAGTTAGTTTTATTAAATTCCTCGTACTTTAAGAGAAATGCGCATAATTAGAAAAATAAAATTTTCACAAAAAAATTCATATTTCGAGAAATATGAAATATTATCGTTTCAAAATAAGCCACGAGTCTTCCTGTATTATCCTGCAAAATCTATCAAAATTTCAGCGACTTTAGTAGAAAACGCGATTTGGCGCCAAAATTTCTTTGTCTCAAAAAATCGACTTTACCTACTAATAATGCAAGGCGCTAACTGAAGTCGACATTTTGACAAAAGCTGAATTTCTACAAAACTAATTGTCAGAAAAGGACTAAAATTGGTAGGCATGAAACTAAATCCTTTGTGACTCGGAATGTAAAATAAAAAGTCTGATATTCCAAAGAACTCTACAGAAAAACCCGTTCCTGCAACCCTTCTGCAAAAATTGAGTTTTCTTGATTTTTCGAAGCGTTCGTCTTTTTATCTGACGAACGCTTTACTCTACATGCATTAAATTCAGGTACCTAATGCACAACCATGGGTCTTATGACTTCTATTTATTGAGTATTTTTAGAGTAATCCATGTCGGAAATAATTAGGTTCAAACTACTTAAAATGGCCCATTTCCCGCTTCGGCTCGTTCGGATGGCCACAGTCACCTGTAATGTTACTCCTCAGCTCCGTTCTCAGGGATGATTTCGAAAGAGGAATCTATGGGCTACGTCCAGAAGTTAAGTGTATGATTGTATGTCTATAACTGCGCGCACCACAATAGGGTAATCACGATGACCAAACTTTGCAAATCGGCCAAAGGTGCGAAAATATCCAAACGTCAATTCTGACAAATTGGCGCAATATTACAAATACCTCTTTGAACAAATAAACTGTATCCGCGCGTGCTGAACCCGAATCTGAAGTTAGTTTTATTAAATTCCTCGTACTTTAAGAGAAATGCGCATAATTAGAAAAATAAAATTTTCACAAAAAAATTCATATTTCGAGAAATATGAAATATTATCGTTTCAAAATAAGCCACGAGTCTTCCTGTATTATCCTGCAAAATCTATCAAAATTTCAGCGACTTTAGTAGAAAACGCGATTTGGCGCCAAAATTTCTTTGTCTCAAAAAATCGACTTTACCTACTAATAATGCAAGGCGCTAACTGAAGTCGACATTTTGACAAAAGCTGAATTTCTACAAAACTAATTGTCAGAAAAGGACTAAAATTGGTAGGCATGAAACTAAATCCTTTGTGACTCGGAATGTAAAATAAAAAGTCTGATATTCCAAAGAACTCTACAGAAAAACCTGTTCCTGCAACCCTCCTGCAAAAATTGAGTTTTCTTGATTTTTCGAAGCGTTTGACTTTTTATCTGACGAACGCTTTACTCTACATGCATTGAATTCAGGTACCTAATGCACAACCACGGGTCCTATGATCTGTATTTATTGAGTATTTTTAGAGTAATCCATGTCGGAAATAATTAGGTTCAAACTACTTAAAATGGCCCATTTCCCGCTTTAGCTCGTTCGGATGGCCGTGGTCACCTGTAATTCTACTCCTCTAATTGTTAGAAAAGGACTAAAATTGGTAGGCATGAAGCAAAATAATTTGTGACTCTGAATATAAAATAAAAAGTCGGATATTCGCAATATCTCTTGAGATAATAAAATTCGTGCACCTGACCCCCAAATTTCTTTTTTTCAATTTTTTATTTGCTTGACTTTATATCTGTAAATAGAATTTTATACATATTTTTAATATAAAAAGACACTATCAAACAACTGAAATAGTTACTCTGATTTAGAAAGCAATATTAATCAGTTCATGCATAAAGAATATTTATTGACCCTAATTAGAAAGTCGTTTTTATCAGTCAATGATCAATCCTGCTATTTTTTTGTGTGTGAAATATATTTTAAACAACAAAATCCATCTGAATCCATCAAATTCAATATATGGTTGCAATAAAGTTATTGCATTGAGATAATTATAATGAATTTACAACCTCGTAATTTTACTCCTCAGCTCCGTTCTGAGGGATGATTTCGAAAGAGGAATCTACGGACTACGTCCAGAAGTTAAGTGTATAATTGTATGTCCATAACTGCGCGCGCAACAATACGGTAATCATGATGACCCAATTTCGCAAATCGGCCCAAAGTGCGTGTCAGGCGAAAACAAAACTTAGCCCGGCATCACTCCATAAACATTAAAAATTTAAAATAGTAAAATATAGATACACAAGGGGTATAGGAACAATAGCACAAAATACACATTCAAATCATTCAACCAAGACACAAATTACAAGACTGACCAACCACTCCAAGACATTAGCAGGATGTTAGAGTTATACAAGACTGACCACACATGGCTAGGGCACAGGAAATGGTTAGGGATCCAAGGGTCACTTGTAGCTAACTGATAGACTCACACTGAGCTATGGGCTAGGGTACAGGAAGCGGTCAGGGGATCAAAGGGCCACTCTTAGCTAACGGTAGAGGGAGGGGTTAGTTTTTAATTCATATTTAAATAACTGCAAATCAGAAAAAGGACACACCTGGTGGATCGCAGGAGAAATAATTCCTGAGTCATAAGGAAATGTGGAAATTCATATAACTTTAGAACTTCCCGACGGATCAACATCCTTGTACCCCACCCACCACAAAAAATTACAAACAAACACACACACACACACACACATAGACACACTCTCACACACGCGCGCACACACACACACACACACACACACACACACACACACACACACACACACACAAACAAAATAAAAACATCTTTTACTCCGAACGAGAATTACACCATGATACTCTTGGGGGAGAGGTTATTAATTTCTGCACAATCACTTACTTCCATTTCCTGTTATTCAGTCTATAATATACGTGTTTATGGACACAATCATAACAACATATCTGAGTATGAATAAAATATATTATTAAATGTGTGAATTATAATATGAATTATTATATGTACACGATATACAAATCGCACGCACGCCTTTTTTCCCGTGAGTTTTTTTCCTGTGACTTTTTCCGCTCACCCTTAGATTGGACTAGATCGTATGACGTTATTTTTATTACTGATTTTCTGTAAGTGACATTCTGGCATAGCGAACTCTAAATAATATTACTGCAGCTATTTGGTATAAATTTGCGACTTCATTATTAGTAGTATAGATATCTCGATTTGAGTAGCTCTTTTTAATAGACTATTTCATCATCACCATTTCATTGCTGAAAAAGAAATGTCCATGAAAAACTAATATACAAGCCTCGACTTTAATTCTAAAGATGCAGATATTAAGTTTATATGAGCATTTTAAGTGTGAGACCATCTTTTAAGAGACAATGACTTGATAAATAGAGAAGCGAAACGGTGTAGTTAATTTGAACTGTGGGAGCACGACCGTACCACTGTAGAACATTAATTTTATATGTGAGTTTTGTAAAAGAGAAATTTTTTAGCCATGGATATTATTGACAATAATAAGAGCGGTTCAAAATTTGTGTTTAGCCCGACAAGAAACTCTGAATATAGAGCCATACTTTCTTTGAGGAGTCGTTTGGAACATTCGCCTTAATCATGAATATTTTATCAGAAACAAAATATCAAACACTAAAATCATTCATAAATCATCCTAGCAAACGCATAATGGTAACCATAAGTAAATGAAAATTGTTTTAAATCTTAGAATCTTCAGGTGTTCAATAGCACATAATAACTTAATTATGCAGAAATAGAAACCTCATAAATTTACCAAGTATGTTTTGCTAATGTTGTTGAGTGTATTTGAAAATACTGTACTATTTTATTGTATGTTTTAAACAAGGCTCTCATTGCTTTACTTATTTTAAAAGCAGGGTTTTTTTGTTTGATAACTATGATTGGTAACTGTGAGTATATTATGTCATGAAGTAAGCTCACTTCGAATGAACTATACTATTAAAAATATGAATGAATTATAATTTTATTTGACTGATGAAACTTGAAAATGCAGATGTATACGAATATAAGACTTAGTTTATAGTAAGGTGTCCGTGTTGTTTATGAACGGACGCGTAGTTCCTGTCAGTAAGTGAATGCAAAAGCATGCCTGGGGGGAATGACGATTGGGGATTATTCGCGTGGCGTGCTGTTCTTCAAGCTGCATTGCCTAACTGTACATCAAAGTTATACAAAGTACCGCCAGCGAGAAACCTCCCTCCAAGCTCACTAAGTCTCTTCTTTACTGAAAGTTGATTTCACTCACACCAAGGAAGGGTTGTTTAGCCAGCGTCTTTTGTCTAAGGATTTTAAGTGGTACACAAGGCGTGAAAGTGATGTTGGAAAAATACGACAACAGAATGAATCTCTGCATGAATGCATTCCAATTCTGAGAGCGAGTAGTCCACGCTATCTATCTATCTATCTATCTATCTATCTATCTATCTATCTATCTATCTATCTATCTATCTATCTATCTATTCTTATCATTAACGTTATATATTTGTCTCCTATCAATGTCAAAATCCCCTCTCTATCTGCCTGCCCGTCCGTCCACCCGTCTATCTGTTTCTTTCCTTTTCTTTTCTATCCATCCATCCACCCGTCTGTCTGTCTGTTTGTCTATCTATCTATCTTTCTGCCTATTTGTCTGTCGATCTGTACGTGCATCTGTCTTTCGATGGAACTGTCTACTCTCACATCCAAATTCTATCCATCTATTTATCTTACTAGTTACCAATCTACCTATCCATATATACTCGTCTATCTGATTGTTTTTATATTATTCGTACTGGTTGTCGCTTTGTTTGAATGTAGGATCTCAGCGAGTCTAGCTAGTACGTTATATGCAATTCGCTAGCGTTGCTTTCTATAAAAGCAGGAGGATTTTAAAAATAATAATATTGTTAAGCAGAATCAACAAATCAAAATAATTAACCTATCAGAGTGCCTTTATTTTCTTTAATTAAATCAATTACTTAATTAACATAATAAAAATTTAAATAATGCTTATTTCCTTTTAGAATCCTTTAAGAGGTTTCTCTAAGCAATGATCACTTTTATTTGTATAAAAGATATCGCTTACTCTATTCTTTTTAGTCGTGTTTCACTGTATTCAGATTCTGTATTTCCATATTTATTTTTCTAAAACAGAGATGGTGTAAATTAGTATTACGTTTGATATCTTTAAAATATTATTGGTCACTCCGTAAACCAAAGCAGAAGAAGACAATGTTGTTTTTTCATAATTGGGCGCATAAAGTTAAAATGTTATCTAAAATTATTGTAAGGTCATTCTCTTGACTTTTTTTTATTAAAAAATTCCATACTCACTTTAGAAACAAAAAAATGTTTGCCGATTTAATCTTCCTTAAAAAAGAAAAAATAACCAATAGAATGGAAACAAACAAACTATACATTTTTTAAATGAATTTCTTCACGTATCGAAATGCATCTGCTTACTGTTAGAAGCAATTTAACGTCAAATCAATAGAGAGATAGATAAAAATGTTTGGCGACAATTAAGCTGTATGCCAATACTGATTAGCAAGATAATATGGCATTTGTGTCATGATGAACGCATTTGTATATTCACTGAATTATTATTACAATATAATCTAGTAAATTACTACTCTCTTTCACTCTCTTTCATTTTTCTCTATCTGTTTGTTTTATTAACGTGTACACATTCCACGCAAACCACACGACCTCATTTACAGACAAGCATTACATATGAATGAACTAAAAGGATGATAGCATTAATAAAAATAGATTCATGATTCAAGCATATGACTAATAAACTGCAGGTCATTCTCTTGCCACTTCTTACTAAATACAAAGGCACATATAGAAATATGTATTAATTGAAGCTTTCTTATTATTTCAGGATATATGAAACAAGTTTAAACTTTTAATATTTTTCCTAAAATCAAATAAACTAGTTTAATTAAAGTTTTGAAATAACTGTCAAATCGAGTTTCAATATTTCACATGATTTTAAGAAGTTTCAGTTTGCTTATTTGTTTCAGTTTCAGTTTGTTTATTACATTGCGTATTTCCTTCTTACTTACGGCTTGAAACACTGAAAACAAGAAAAAGTTATGTAGGCTTCTATGTACACAGAGCACATAGTCCTTTGAGGGAGTGCGGTGAATCGATTGATCGCGAAGTAAGTGCTCTTTGCTCTTCCAAGATGCCACACTCCTTAAAATGTCATGCCTACGTTTGATTAGCTGGACTATACGCACGAGTGAAGGCAAACTAACAATGTTTTCTGGTTACAAATTTAACATAGTGAATAATTAATAGCTGATAAACTGTATAAAGTGGGAGCCTCTGATCAATTTTGGTAGAACAAGTTTGAAACATTTATAGAAGACTTGAAAGGACTCCAGTAACTTTTACAGTCGTCAGAGCCAAACTTGCATATAAAGCAATGTACCGCAGAACCGAATCTTCGCAAGTACGTACACACACACACACACACACACACACACACACACACACACACACACACACACACACACACACACACACACACACACACACAAACACACAATTTCAACACTTCCAGAGTGGTCATCGCTCTATCTGGAAAATTCAGACATATTCACATCCCTCCCTTAAGTTTTGATTCAAGTTGATTGAAGATCAGCACTCAGTCACTGAATACTCGCTAACAATTTCCCACCTGTGTTCAGTGGGTATTCCCAATCCTAAGCTGCATCCAGACAGATTAGCGCGTGCCACGCGTACACAACAATCACTGACAAATATCCGACGAGCAGCTCTCCCCCCTCCCAACCCTTCGTTATTTCTCCTTTACTACACTTACAGGACGACTTGGAGAAAACCATTTACTTCCCCAAAAGTTTTTATTGTAGTGGAGCGAACAATTATTTTGGACAAAAGATGCACTTGATGCACAGAAATATCTGAAAAATCTAAACACTCTTTGAATCAACATCACAAACCACTGTTCATCCACTAACTAATAAATAAATCGATAATTAATAAACAACGAATTATATTTAGAATTCGAAATTGACTCAATATGCATGGACATTCACATCGCCAAGTGTTGGATTTCGAGAGCCAGGGTGATAATGAAAATTTCGTTTCTAAATTGATACCTTATAGTCCAGTAGCATGAAGTTGGGGCATGTTGTGCACGGCTCCTTACACATAGTCTTTTGTATTAGGGGAACAACTTGAGCTCGATGATGTGTATATAGTTGGAAGTTAAAGTTCACCCTCAAGTTGCTTTCACCAAAAGCGAAAATCTATGAGTGATTTGCAAGGTATTTCTTTCGATATTCATCCATTAAAACCAATCACACACCCATACTCTGACTTTGAGCTAACAAATGAAAAGGTTAATTTAAACTAGGCTCTTTCCGGTCACTTGGATTATTGTAATACATTTAATAAGACCGAAACTAAAAACATGTTTTTGTTATGATAGATGTGTGGTAAGAAACATAAAATTACGTAATTAAAGAATGATTTATATAGGTATTTTCTTCATTAGAATTTATTTTTAATTTAATGTCTCTTTCTAATGTAAGCTGATTTTACAGAGAAGCGAATTGGTACATCACACGTCTCCATCAATCTTGCGATTGATACGCATAAGCAGAGTGGATATTTTATTGCACTCAGAAAGCAGCAAAAAGTAATAGAGAAAGACTGAGAAATTGCATATGAAAAGACAAATAGTTAAACATCGGGCATACCAATATACTGTCAAATATAAAAACAGACAGATGGATGGATGGATTGTTGGAGAGAGGGATGGATGGATGGTTGGAGAGAAGGATGGATGCATGGATAGATAGATAGATAGATAGATAGATAGATAGATAGATAGATAGATAGATAGATAGTCCTTTCCACCTGCGATCAAGAGATCATGTTTGCCTGAGGAGATGTTCTCCCAGTGAGCAAAGTGTATGACGGATGAACTAAGTACAAAAATCACTAAACCACGATTGGGATGGTTTCGTGGATGAGCGGGGAAAAAATTCACGGGAAATAAAGTCACAAGAAAAAAGCCACGCATAGGAAAGAAAGTCACAATATATGTTAAGAGGCACATTCTTTTAATTTACAGCCACACACATACACACACACACACACACACGCGCGCGCGCGCGCGAGAGAGAGAGAGAGAGAGAGAGAGAGAGAGAGAAAGAGAGAGAGAGAGCACACAAACATACATACACAAACACAAACAAAATAAAACATATTTTACTCCGAGCGAGAATCACAACCACGATCCTCTTGGGCGATAAGTTATTCAGTCAATAATATACGTGTTTATGGACTACAAGCATAAATCATGACTATGTTGAATAAATCATTTTATTAAAATTGTGAATTATAATATGGATTATAATATGTATACGACGGACAAATCACACACACACACACACACACACACACACACACACACACACACACACACACACACACACACACACATTTAATCCCGAGGAAGAATCGAACCGCAATCCAACTGAGCTGCCGCTTACATCCTTTTACTGTTATTCAGTAAATAATGAGCATATATATGGACTTACAAATAAAATTAATACAAACAGAACTAAATATATGATTTAGAATGCATTTATACGGTATATAAAATACACGCTCCTGTACACCAAAGACAAAAGCATATATTATTAATGTTTTTCACCACGAACGGTATTTGAACCACGCACATCTTCAGCGAGCTGTTAATCTCCGTGACATTTCGTCCTTCACTTACAGTTAATAAACAGTATAACACATACATACTGACTTACGACTTTATATTAAACATATATTGTGTCTTTATTTCCTGTGACTTTTTTCCTTGTGACTTTATTTCCTAAGACTTCATTCTGTGACTTTTCCCCACTACAAATGCAATAACACACTGGCCCTAGTTTTTTTCCTCTATATAAAACTTGATTTGATTGATTGAATGTAGGGGGGGGGGGGGCGCTTCCGGCTTCCGCCGCTTTTGCTCTGGGTGGAGGGGTTGTGGGGGAAAGGGAGGGGTGGTTTACCCCCCTGGCTATGTCAACCTAGTTTTTATCTATTATTTCCAAATGGTCAGCTGTCCGCAAAGTTGTTTTTACTGTTTACTCATTACCTCATGTCTGGCCCGTCAAAATTTTCTAGGTCTCTGAGCTCTTGTTGTTCGGGTAATTATTATTATTAATTATTTTTTTTTAAAAAAAACAAACAATATATCCAACACCCTTCTTGTCTTTTCCTTACTTTCCCCCCTTTTGTCACGTGGAGAGTTAATTTTCCTCAACTCTGTCATAGAGGAGATAATGGGCTTTCTTTTGTCAACTCAAAGAGACCTTCCCTATTGTTCTCATCTTAACGGTTTATAGTGGGTTTCCAAACACCCCGGACCCCTGTCTCCTTCCTAACAGCCAGGCGGCTTATATCAAAAGTGAATCCTTCCTCCTCGTCTACACTCGTACACGTGAGAACAACAGTACCGATCTTTACTACTGACTGGCGATTGTTGTGCAATCAGTCGGAAGTCCTGCTATTTTTCTTAGCAATGTTACTCTTAGTGAATGGCTACGCATTCCTTCGTACTTCCACCAAATCAACACTGCAGGCATTTATGTACACAAAGGTGTGTACGGTAGACCCAACAGCTCCATACACAATTGTCGTGTTTGAAAAACAAAGGGGTCATTATACGTATATCGAAGGACAGAAGTTATATGACATACATTTAGATACAAAGTGTTACTCGATGCTATTTTTACTGCAATATTTAAGTCATTAAAACACAAAATTTAGCAGAAACAAAACCTAAATCAGGAATACAAGTAAAAAAGTTTTAGAATATATTTATATTTGTTTTTTTTTATTTACAGCTAATCCTAACCCTAACATTTCTCTAAAAACAACAAAAACAAAACTGTCTCTAAAATTCCCTCATATTTTTTCTCTAACCTAAAACAAGAGAGTTGTGTATGGAGTCGCTTCTTATCAACGGTGAGCGGAAAAAATGTCACTGGAAAAAAGTCACAGGAAAAAAGTCATAGGAAATAAAATCACAAGGAAAAAGTTACAGGAAATAAATTCACAATATAAAGTCATAAGTGTCAGAGTGTATATCTTATAATACTTATTAACAGTGAGTGAAGCAGGAAAAGGCAAGGAGGTTAACTGCTCGCTCAATATGTGCGTGATTCAAGTGTATTTTATATACCGTATAAATGCTTTGTAATACATACATTTAGTTCTGTTTTAATTAATTTTCATTGTAAGTCGGTATGCATGCTTATTATTGAGTGAATAACAGTAAATGGAATTAAGCGACGGCTCATTAGGATCGTGGTTCGATTCTCGCTCTGGGGTAAATGTGTGTGTGTGTGTGTGTGTGTGTGTGTGTGTGTGTGTGTGTGTGTGACTTGTATATCGGAACATATTATAATTCACGCATTTAATTATATGATTTTTTCATACTTAGTTATATTGTTATGCTTGAAGTCCATAAACAAGTAAATTATAGATAGAATAACAGTGAATGGAAATAAGTGATTGTGCAGAAACTAACCTCTCGCCCAAGAAGATCGTGGTGTGATTCTCTCTCTGAATTAAAGATGTTTTGTTTGTGTGTGTGTGTGTGTGTGTGTGTGTGAGAGAGAGAGAGAGAGAGAGAGAGAGAGAGAGAGAGACTGTGTGTATGTGTGTGTGTGATTGTAATTTAAAAGAATCTGCCTCTAATCTCTCCGACACAACTCACATAGTAAATAAGATTTAAACTATAGCTCTATGTGTAACCCAATACTACAAGTGTAATTCCAAGAAACGCCAAAGAACTACGCTAAAACAAAATAAGACACCAATGCAATCATATGGTTATAGCATTCAATGCAATATAAACATGTTAGATAGTTGTATGGTAGGTGAGTTTTATTAATATTGCATGTCACCGTTCAAATTTATAGTTACTATATCTTACAGATATGCCGACCGTTTTGATCAATTAGTACTATATATTTCAACTTTATAATCGCCCACTAGTACAAGAACAATAGAACACTATCAATAATACGGCTAACACAGTTCAATTTTCTTTTATCTCGATCGAGAAATAATTTCCAGAAGTGAAAAGAATCTGACGTATTTACATAAAATGAAACTAAATAAAAATGTATCAATGAAATCATGTTTCAAGCAGTCATATCACACTAAACATCTGTTGGTAATGTTTGTTAGGTGATATTTTAAAGAACATTTTATTCACAGTTACCAGCCGTATGTATTAAACAAGTAAAGAGTTGTCGAACAATGCACGTCAGATTGAAGTTTCTAAAAAAAAAAAAAGGAATACATTGGTTTTGCGAGCTGCATGCTTGGTATACATAAATTCATCGAAGCACAAATATGAACCGCTCTTATTACTGTCAGTAATATCCACTGCTAAAGTTTAAGTCATATTTACTATGTAAGTTGTGTCGGAGAGATAAGAGGCACATTCTTTTAATTTACAGTCACACACATACACACACACACACACACTCGCGCGCGCGAGCACACTCAAACATACGTACACAAACAAAAACAAAATAAAACATATTTTACTCTGAGCGAGAATCACAACCACGATCCTCTTGGGCGATATGTTAATCTGCGCAATCGCTAACTGTCATTTATTGTTATTCAGTCAATAATATACGTGTTTATGGACTATAGGCATAAAACATGACTATGCATGAATAAATCATTTTATTAAAATTGTGAATTATAATATGGATTATAATATGTATACGACGGACAAATCACACACACACACACACACACACACACACACACACACACACACACACACACACACATTTAATCCCGAGGGAGAATCGAACCGCGATCCAACAGAGCCGCCGCTTACTTCCTTTTACTGTTATTCAGTAAATAATGAACATATATATGGACTTACAAATAAAATTAATACAAACAGAACTAAATGTATGATTTAGAATGCATTTATACGGTATATAAAATACACGCACGTGCACACCAAAGACAATAGCGGACATACACGCATACATTATAATTATTAACGTTTTTTCACCCCGAACTGTATTTGAACCACGCACATCTTCAGCGAGCTGTTAACCTCCGTGACATTTCGTCCTTCACTTACAGTTAATAAACAGTATTACACAATCACACTGACTTACGACTTTATATTAAACATATATTGTGACTTTACTTCCGGTGACATTTTTCATTGTGACTTTATTTCCTAAGACTTCATTCTGTGAAAACGTGAATATGTTTCAAATGGGCAAGTTATGGTGTGTGTGTGTGTGTGTGTGTGTGTGTGTGTGTGTGTGTGTGTGTGTGTGTGTAAGAGAGAGAGAGAGAGAGAGAGAGAGAGAGAGAGAGAGAGAGAACAAAAAGACAGAGACAGAAAAGAAATTAACAAGAGAAGAGAGAATCTAATCTCTTTGATTATCTAAGTTTCTGTGTCAACAATCACCTAAGGTAGCAAGTCTAGCTGGCGGTACTTTGTATAACTTTGATGTAGAGTTAGGCACACTCAGGCCTACGCTCGCGAAAGTGGCGGAAGCCGGAAGCGCCCCCCCCCCCCTACACTCAATCAATCAATCAATCAGTCCTACTCTCTGCTTTGTCCGAGTACCTTCTGTTCACGCTTCACAGCGTCTTGAACAGCACGCCAACGCGAAAGACCAATAATCTTAATCCCTAATCCCTAAAGGCATGCTTTACAGTTCACATCCTTATGCGTTCACTTGCTAACAGGAACTACGCGTCCGTTCATAATCAACACAGACAACTTAATATAACTAAGTTTATATTCGTATATATCTGCATTTTCAAGTTTCATCAGTCAAATAAAATTATAATTCATTCATATTTTTAATAGTATTATAATTCAATAAAAACAATAAACTGTTTCCCGAGTGGTACCACTCACGCTGATGATCCCTTGATAGTTAAAAATCGGAAAGAGAAAACGATATACCAGAGTTTGGGCTTAAACTCAACAATTAAACTCCATGCTATTATTTCTCTTCCTTTCAAACTATACATCTTTTTGTTATCCAGTCCGCAGTACCAAGCAATACCTACCAATAAAATTCAGGCGTTTTCAGTCCTAGGGATTTGGCATTGATTGATTGATGGTTGAATGCACAGTGAACCTTTGTTCCATCCAAACCACACCTTTCTTTTTAATTGTTACCACGATCTATCTGTTCTCTCTCTAAAAGTCTCATCTGAGTCTGTGGGAAAGGGTGAGATAAAGGAGTTTAAATTAGACGTCATGTTTCGCTCTGAATAGGGAGGGCATTAAATGAATGTAAAAAAAGAGAAAATGACTGAGTAGACCCGAACTTATCAGACTTTATTTCCAGTCTTTCGAAGATCAGCGGTTTTCATCATTCAGTTCTCACACTTAAAAAAAAAAAAAGATAAAGGATCTGTGACTGTACTTATTTCTGAAACAGAAAGCATGTACACTGCAGATCGATGTTTTTCAGCTAATCTCTGCAGTACTGTCTACAAAATAAGGTAAGAGATCATTTATTTTGATTACTTTATCATTTACATGTTAGCTTTCTTAATAGAGAGAAATAGTCGGTGGCACTGATTGATGGCAAGAGCAAATACTTCTGTTCTTTTCTTCATCTTTTACGAGGCGGAGGGGTATCAATTTTATGTGCAATTATGTCAGGCAGTGAGTAACCAACGGAGACATTTTTCGCTCTTTAATTGCCAGGCTTGCACGAGCTTTAGTAAACGTAACTGTTTTAGTAAACTAACCATTTTGTTTGTCCTATTTGATGGACTAGATACAAAGCCTAGAACCTTATCTGGAGATGGGGTAAGAATCACACTATCCATCCTGGCACGAATCGAACTCAGCCCCTGAATTAAGCAAGAATTGCTGTGCCTTTGCGGTTGTTCTTCAGTTCAATAATATTGCTTCAGACACTAATTAAGTCCTTCAATTTATGACAGAGTATTTCTTAAATAGAAATTTTAATTCAAAATCCACTTCATTTTATAAGTTTTAACAGAATGGATCTTGAGGAGTCCATTCTACATTACTCAATTTTTATTTTAGACTTGCGACTTTACTGTTTTATAGTGCAAGAGCACTGGACAGTTTCTATCTATGGACAGTATAATTTACGTGTTCATTCGGCCTTCACCCATAAACAAGTGTCGCCCCAAGCCTTATCGTTCTAAATTATAATCGTACTTAAAGACAGCTCTTTATAGTTATAATTTAATTCATCACCGCTGTTACATAAATAAATCTAAGTACAGTGAAATATCGCTATAAGGCGATAATTGGGGTCCATAAAATCGGATTGCATTAATAGTGGGCTTTTTACAATATTTGACTTTTTTCTGTGAACATATACGTCTATTCTGTCTAATGTAAAAGGTTGGGTTATTATGGGACGAATATTAAATGGAATGCATTATTAAGATATATTCAAAATAATGGACGGATATAATATCTATAGGTTTTTACTTTGCGTTAAATAGTTTTACTAATTTTTATTTGTTTGTACGATAATACACATTGTCCCATAATACCCCGAGTGACGTAATATCACGAATTAGGTTACACTGTATTACAACACCGCCAAGCCCAGCCAACATGTTTGCGGCTTTAGTTCTTTGATGTTTATTAAATTGTGAAAATATTTTATCAACCACCGCATTGTCTGCTGTTTGGTTTGTGCAACAATTGTATAATAATTAATTAAATATAATCACTAAACTACTTACTGGCCTTACTCATGGATCAGTAATAAGTAACATATCCGATAATGTTTATTTTGGAATAACACTTCAAGAACCTGGTGAAATCCTTACATTTCGGATCGTTTTATATTAAACGTAATATGCGAACTCTTCCCCAAAATGATAATACACTTTTTACACACTATGTTTCTTTAGTTTATTGAAAATAATTTTAAATAAAGAAACATGTACATTATTTATTAGAGTATAATATATGCTTATCTGCATAGCACTGGTTTTAAGCAAATATTGTCCACGTACCTCTAGTTGCATTAAACATTAATTTTCCAAACTCATCACTAAATTACATTTACTGATTTAGTGTCTCATATAACATGAATTTGAATCTAAATCTTGTATTAAATAGTGATAAATTAAAGAAGCATTACTTTATTTATTTGAGTGACATGTATGCGGTCTGCATGTTGCTGGTTTTTAAGCACTTAATGTCCACCAAAGGATGGTTTTAAAGCATAAACCTTTTACTTTCCAATTTTAATACCAAATTAAATTTGGGACTTTTCAACATACTTTAAAATTTGAACAATTTATTAAATAGTGATACAATAATGTTAAATAAAGAAACTTAGCTTTATTTATTAGAATGACATATACATGTCTGCGTATTGCTGGTTTTTAAGCAAATAATGTCTGCGTATTGCTGGTTTTTAAGCAAATAATGTCTACGTAAGGCTGATTTTTAAGCATACACTTATTTTTCACAAATTCAACACTAAATAGAAACTGTGGTCCTTTAAAATGATTTTGTATTTGAATCCTGCATTAAATAGAAATAAATTTAAGAAACGTTGCTTTATTTATTACAATAATGTTTAAGTTGCCTGCATATTGCTGCATTGCTGGTTTCAAAGTTTGCATTGTACAAGTAAGGGTGTTTTATAAGCATAACACTTTTACTTTCCAACTTTAATACCAAATTAAATTTGGGGTCCTTAAACATGATTCTGAGTTTGAATCTTTTTTTAAATGGTGAGAAATTAATAGTAAATATAGAAAAAATATAGAAAAATCAAGTTATTTCCAAAATTAACTTACAGGTATGATTACTTTTTTAATTTTTTAATAGCAAATTATGCTCACATAAGGTTGTTTTTAAAAGAAAAAAGCTTTTATTTTTGTAAGTCAACACTATATTGATTTTGTGGTCCTTTAATTTAATTTTGACTTTAAACCTGTATGAAATAGTGATAAATTAAGGAAACCTTGCTTTCCTTTATTTATTTGAGTAACATATATGTTGTCTGCATATTGCTGGTATGTAAGCACATAATGTCCACCTAAGGCTGTTTTTAAAACATTTACTTTCCAATTTTAATACCAAATTAAATTTTGGACCTTTTAACATGCTTTTAAATTTGAACAATTTATTAAATAATGAGACAATGGCATTAAATAATGAAATATAGCTTCATTTATTAGAATGACATATATGTCCACATATTGCTGGTTTTTAAGCAAATGATGTCTGCTTAAGGCTGGTTTTTAAGCAAATGATGTCTGCTTAAGGCTGGTTTTTAAGCAAATGATGTCTACTTAAGGCTGGTTTTTAAGCAAATGATGTCTACTTAAGGCTGGTTTTTAAGTATAAACATATATTTTTCCAAACTCAAGATTTAATTGAGTTTGGAGTCCTTTAACATGATTCTAAATGTATATCCTGATTTAAATAGTAATAAATCAATATAAAAACTCAACAATATATTTTTATTCATACCAAATTGTGGACTTTTAGATTATAAAATGAGATACATCTATACAAATATCTATTAAAGCAAATGTATTCTTCTACTTTTGATTTATATTTATAACCTATACATTTATTTATGCAGAGTCATGGTTTTTAAAAAGATTCATTTGTTTACAACTATAAAATTGACCATTTTAACTAAGTGTCCACATAATGCTGGTTTTTAAGTACGAGTCCCATAATGCTGGTTTTTAAGTGTATGTGTTTGTCTACATAATGCTGGTTTTAGGGTTATAGGAATTAGGCAGACCACAAAACATGTATATTTTTTGTTATTTGATATTTTTTCTTCAAATTAAGTACGTTTGCTATTAGTGATGTCTAAAAGCAGAATGTGAAAAAAAAATGTTAATTTTATTATTATTATGGGATATACACTGTGTCCACCTAATGCTGGTTTTTAAGCATGGTCTACCTAACGCTGGAAATAGGGTTATATATATATATATATATATACTTTTTTTAAAAAATACTCTTGAACCAGGTTGAAGACAGTTTTTGACGAGCTCCACAGGTCACGAGACACAATGAAGTATAACAAAATAAAATAAAAATATTATAAAATAATCTATGTTTCCTATGTGTCTGACGACCCCATTTCATTGAGCTTAATAAATTAGTTTAAAGATTTAGTCAGTTCCGGTAAGTTACTTATTAGAATTTCATATCAGACTGGGTAATCTTTGCATAATGTTGTTCCGCGTTTGCATCCACTACATTGATGTTTTAAAGTTACACAAAAACAAATGACAGATTATAAGCAATATTAACAAGGGCTCAGAGTTATCCTTCTTAGCAGAAAGAAGACGTAAGAGCTTTGTGAAAATGTAGTAGAAAAGGTGCTCACTAAACAATTAACATAAGCCAAAATTTCTACAGCGAATGGCAAGGAGTGTTGTTGGTTTTGTTTTGATAATTTGTTTAGGGTTTTGTTTGCAGATCTCCAGAACTTTAGAATAAACGTTTGTTGCCAGCCATTCTAGATAGAAATACCGGAAAAGAAAAATAATCCCTCTACAAGAGTGATCCAAGTACTACATAGTCTGACGGCTATTTTGAGTATGCAAAGCAGTCAGAAAGCTTTACGGCATACATGACATTTTTTCTAAAGCCCACTTCTAACATTTTTCAATATTACGGATGAAAGCCAATGCCTAGAGAGAAATTCGGAAGAAGATTAACAGTTGAAGTTTGGAAGATGATGCAAGGAAGGAAAAAATGTCTAGACAGCAAAACGTTTTATCTGGCTATTGTTGGGTGCCGTTGACCACATCACAAATCACATCAAATTATGCAACACTACATATCACTGCTAGAAATACCATAACAATAATGGGTGCAGTCTAAAGAGGATTACACTAGGAAGACTGAAGGCTGGCTGCCGACTGTTATATTTGACAGACGTTAATAAAGGATCGGGTAAGCTACCCTTGCAAAAACGAGACGTGGTTATTTTAAAAATAAAAAGGCGAGTAATGCGAGTAATACGAGCAAAATGTCTGCATATTGAGCGCATCACATTTGTGTGAGAACTATGGCATAAAAACCCCAGAAAGAGCATGGATGCACCAACCAAATACAGTCACTGAAACAGAAGAAGTTAAAGTACTATGGGACTTCGAGATAAGAACAAATCGGGTGATTCATGTACACAAAAAAACAGACATTGTAGTTCTCAATAAGTCCAACGGAACAGCAACAATCATTGAAATATAAAAACAAAAGAAAGAGATACAACAGAAAAATACCTAGACCTCAGATTATAAATGTATGTACTTATATACTTATGTAATTATGTATTTATGTACTTATAACCACACACAAGGAAAAGTGTGTTCAATTACATGTAGTGTTGCAAGTGGCAATTGAGTGAGCAGACAAATAACGTAGGCAATTGAGTGAGTAGACAAACAGTGTAGGCAATTGAGTGAGTAGACAAGCAGTGTAGACAATTGAGTGAGTAGACAAGCAGTGTAGGCAATTGAATGAGTAGGCAAACAGTGGTGGGCATTGGAAGTAGTCTCTTTGGTTTTAGGACTCTAAAAGTGATCCAGTTAGGTGTGTTGTCAGCGTTCTGCAAGAGAGAGTTTGTAGAACCATCAATAAGAGATATTTGCAGCAATCGAGTCGTTAAGTCTCACATATGTGTCCTTCACAGAGACATACTCACACACACACACACACACACACACACACACACACACACACACACACACACACACACACACACTCACACACACACACACACACACACACACACACTCACACACACACACTACACACACACACACACACACACACACACTCACACACACAAATTAACATTAAGCAAAACACAACACTGCGTCACAAAAAAAAAAATGTATAAGTTCTCTAAGTTGTTTCAACTGATTTAGAACAATTTTGCACTGCTAAATTCGAAAATGACATCCAATTTTTTTTTAATCAGGTCAGGTGTTTGTGCTAATTCCATTTTAAAAAGTCCGATCTTATAACTAAATAGATTATATTTTTGTATCATTATTAGGCAACTTTCGTTACTATTTCTCTTCCAAAATAGTTTTTAAATTTAAAAAGAATTTAATTTAATTTTTAAAAATCGTTTTCTAACACAATTCATTTATTAAAGATTACAAAAGTTTATTAGTGTACATTGAATAGTAATCATTGATAAAGGTAAGTACATGTAAATTCAATATGAGGTCATCATTGTTCAAAATTCAGGGCACGAACTTCCGTCTCTTTGAACTTCTAGAATGCTCAGCAGTAGGAGAGTCCAACAATAATCAGCCATCATGAATGCATCTCAGCGTCCCTGATACCTGGTTTCCATCTCTTTCATATCCTGATGAAATCTCTCCCCTTGCTTGATGCTCATTGATTCCAGATTTTCAGGAAAACGATCCATATGTGAGAATAAGTAATGCATTTTGATGCTCATGTTGCATCCAAGGTTTCTGAAAGCAGTCAGCATATTGGCAACAAGCTCTGCATAGTTCTTGGCCTTATTGTTGCCAAGAAAGTTTTTCACGACCATAACAAAAGCCTTCCATGCTTCCAGTTCCACTTCGTTCTTTGAGTTTTCAAACTCTGGCTCTCTGATTAGCTTACGGAGTTGTGGACCATCAAAAATGCCAGCTTTCAACTTCTCAATGGTCAACCGCTTCATACTTCTCCTTCAGTGTAGTCGAGTGAGCTAGAGATACAGATACCAACTGGTTACCATTGTGTGGAAGAACATATTTCATGATCGCTTGCTGCTGTCAACGAACAATCTCCAATCTTCAGATTTATACTGTGGCACTCCAAGCTTGTGCAGAAGCTGCGCAATATCTGTACAGAACACCAAGTCCTTCTCTGTAGAGAAAAATCTGAGGTACACTTGATGTCTGTTGCGGCAGAAGGTGATGCGAACACTGTCAGAAAGGACACTTTTCCCCTCAATCTGGATGCCAACAGTTCAGCAGATGACTTAGACAAGCTGAGATCTCGAACTAGATCATTTAGTGAAAAAGGATTCGGAACATCATCATCAAGAACCACTAATTCTTCTTCTTCATATTCTTCAACACTAGAGAATTCTTCTTCACTAATGTCGGTAAGTTCTCCAGGGACAGATATTGGAATTTCTGGACGACGTGCTGATTCAAGATCGGAATACTTAAGGCTGCTCCGGTTTTTTCTATTAATCCCAGTCACATCAATAGCGCAGAAGTAGCAGTCAGTAACATGGGTTGTCGGTTCCCTCCAAACCGTAGGAATTCCAAACTTCAGACAACTCTTCTTACCCTTGGTCCAACGACGTAGATTATTGGTGCATGTCTTGCATACCATGGGTGGCGCCCAAACTTTATCCTGATCACTAAGTTTTAAACCAAAATAAGCATGGTAAGCACGCTTTATAAAACCTGTTACTGTATTCCTGTTAGGAACAACGGTGTATTCGCTGCAGATGTAGCAAAATACATCGGGTTTATTTTTGCAATATCTTCAGGCCGATTCCATTTCATTACTTAAGAAGAAAAATATCATTTATATCAATTATTCAAAAATAAGCTTATGTAACCTCTTTATAATTATGTAAAACAAATTATAATTTGTTTATTTAAAGAAATAAGAAAGAAATTTACATCATATAAATAGAAAATACCCTTACATGTAAAAAAAGAACAACAAAAAAATGATGTGGCAATAGATCAAAAAGGTGACCTGATTGAACAATACCGATGTCAGTTTTGGATCCAGCACAATAAAATGTCATAAATCCGTCAAAAAATCTTAGACAGCAAATTTGATGTTGCCCAGTTTTTGATGTTGCAATTAATCAATTACTTATGCATTCAAACCCTACTTGATTAAAATCTTCAAATGTCACACATCCGTCATATACATAAATCTTTTGTCAAATATTTCATTCACCTATATAACGTCCACCCTTTCCCAACCCACCAAACAAACGTTTCTAAATTACGAGCGTGTAACAGGTGATAAGAGGTATATGACACAGATGTAAATTTACGTACTATGTGGTTTGTAGTGTGGTACGTTTTCCTCTTTTTTCTGGTCAGACAATCCCTAACAAGATCTCCTGTCAAATTTACAAACCAATCTACTAAAAGAATTGATGTTTAAAATGTTTATTTAATCAAAACTTATATGTGTAACAGGAATACTAGCAGTATAATCACAAATTAAATAAATATATATATATATATATCAGTGATTCAAATACCACACGCAGCTTATAGGATATCTCTATCTTTTTTTTTTTTAAACCCAAAAGTTATTGATATTATCAAACATAAAACTTTACAGTTGTCATCAATAATTTGCTCAGATTAAACTTGTGAGATGGAGCACTATGATCTTTCTCCCCCCTCGCAGTCTCATACTTTGCTTTCAATGGTTGAAAGAATTACAAAACAATCGAGACGAAAACTGTCCATCGCATTCAAGTTCATTTAAATTATGTATGAAGGTATACTTGCATCGAGCAATAATAATTAACCCTGGGTCTATTCTAAAAACACTGACTGTTATAAATTAAAAGAATAGTTATCCTTTGCCTATCAAAAGTAGTAGTGATGTATATCATGCATGCATCCATTGTCTATTTAAATAAGTCTTGAAGTCAGATAGATAGACAGATAGATAGATAGACAGACAGACAGACAGATAGATAGCTAAATAGATAGATAGACAGATAGACAGACAGATAGCTAGCTAGCTAGCTAGATAGATAGAAGACAGGTAGACAGACAGACAGATAGGTAGATAGACAGATAGATAGATTTTACATATGTATCTATCACCTATATAAATTCTCTATTGCAGTCACACACACACACACACACACACACACACACACACACACACACACACACACACACACACACACACACACACACACACACACACCACTTGATTTTAATGGTAAATTTAAACAATAGCCATAAAATCCTACAATGCCTTTATTAACTGACAACATAATAATTATTATCATGTGACCTTTAAACTCGTTCTATTTAACAATGTTTCTCTTATTTCAATTTTAAATACTTGTTAATTTTATGTAATGAGAGTGCATTGGGAAAACCGAGACTATACCAGAATGCACTACTGAGACCTGAACCGATAACAGAGTGAGTGACTGGAGAGAGCTATGACCTTTTTGATCTCAGCGGATATGCGCAAAGGACATTCTCTGTCCTTAAACTTTCGGTCGAACTCAAGCCTTGAAATGTATCATGATTTTGCTACGTTTTTAAGTAAAGAATTCCAAACAGTCTCGATTGGCCGCTTTAGACTGGAGTTTGTTTTATTCTGCACTGATGTACATTTTTGTTTTAGTTACCCCCCTTTTTTCTTAAATTTGTTTGGGAGATTGTTGTATCTTAATCAATACGTATCCTAATTTTAAAAAGAAGAAAGAACAGAAAAATCAAGAGTGAATATGCGCTTGACGAGTCTGATCGAAGACTCTGAGATTAGAGTTGTCTTTCCTTTTTTCTTTCCTGCAAAGAACTTGACCTTGGGGTTAATTGCTTAGCTCCAGTTTAATGTCTTTTGCAGTAGTGAGTGCGTTAAAGTGATGCCGTTTTTGACAGACGACCAAGCAAGCCACTGTGGTTATCTTGCTGGTCCGTCCTCCGTCAGCAACAGCGACAACGGCACTTAGTACACTTTTGTCTCTGGCATACTCCCACAAGGATTTTCAGAGTATCGTGTATCACCTATATTTTAGCCGTGCGCATGCGTTTAACAACTCACATCACCTAGTCGCCTGTTTTTTCATTGCAGATAGATTACGGTTCGTATTCTGGGACGAACAAGCTAACGAGATTAAATATTATTATTGACGACAGAGTTGTTCACTCTGAGAAATCGTCGCTGCTATGTGAAGAGCAGGCGAACTGCTGATTAATATTTAGCATCTTGCTTGTTTTAAGATCATTGAAGTCTGATTAGTAGTTCTAGTTTGGTTGGTTGTTTGGTTGGAGAGTTGATTTTCCTGTGTGATTTGTTGCTGCTGTTTCTTTTTTTTTTTGGTGGGGGGTGGGGGGGATCTTTACCTAAACGGACTTAGACGTTGGTCGCGTACACTGAAACATAATATTTCACTGTTTCTCTGGAATATCTTTGCTGCTCACTGCTTTTCCCCGTCCCCGCTTTTATAGACATTCTAAGTAATAAATCTCTTTGTCTATCATTCAAATGTTATAGGTTAATCAGAGAGGTCAATCGTGATTGTTGGATTAGAAAAATCTATCCTCTCCTCCCATTGGAAGTGACTTACAGCCCCTGTTGTCAATGCGTCCAAATCTATCCTCTCCTCTCATTGGAAGTGACTTACAGCCCCTGTTGTCAATGCGTCCAAATCTATCCTAAAGAAACTTTCAGTTTCACCATACTAGAATTGATAATGAGCTAATCCTTATTTTTTAAATAATAGATTCGAGATATCTCCCTTTTATCGCTTACACTTTCGCCTTACACATGCTGCTCATCACGACTTATCTGCCTCTCATGTGACGAGCTTATGCGTTTCCGAAGACGCCCGAAGCCTTGTGTTCGGCAAAGTCCGTTAAGGAAATGTATTTCATTCATTCACAACAAAACGACTAGATTTTATCGAAATAATAATTTTAGTTTTAAAATTTTACGAAAATATATTATGAAGCAATACTAACTAATCCTTTCAATTATTGCATAACCCAAGACAGAAACAAATTGCCTGCCACCAGTTCTCTTTGGATATGATGTACGCATGGAGTTCATGACAAGGTCAATGACCAGTGACACTAAAAACTGAGAGAATTAGGAACGAATGACTTTGATGACCCTTACAAGCAAAGGTAAATAATCATTTTCGAATGACAGAATTATTAGCGTATTATTTTATTTGTATTGTATCAATAATGATTAACTTCAAATCATGATATTATTAGAGACATTTGACCTTGAGATTTCATACGACCTTGATTACGTAATTTGACAAAGTAGGTTATATATAAAAAGCTTTCTTGTCAGACATATCGATAATAAGCGGTTCGATATCCATTCAACACAGAAATAAAACTGCACGGTGTTGAAAGGAACACGTTAACTGTTTTGCGAGGACAGCACAAAGAAAACGGCGTTCTAAGGAACAAGTTAAATTTCAGCGAGGACAGCACAAAGAAAACGGCGTTCTAAGGAACAAGTTAAATTTCAGCGAGAACAGCACAAAGAAAAACGGCGTTCTAAGGAACAAGTTAAATTTCAGCGAGAACAGCACAAAGAAAACGGCGTTCTAAGGAACAAGTTAAATTTCAGCGAGGACAGCACAAAGAAAACGGCGTTCTAAGGAACAAGTTAAATTTCAGCGAGGACAGCACAAAGAAAATGGCGTTCTAAGGAACAAGTTAAATTTCAGCGAGAACAGCACAAAGAAAAACGGTGTTGAAAGGAACAAGTTAAATTTCAGCGAGAACAGCACAAAGAAAAACGGTGTTGAAAGGAACAAGTTAAATTTCAGCGAGAACAGCACAAAGAAAAACGGTGTTGAAAGGAACAAGTTAAATTTCAGCGAGAACAGCACAAAGAAAAACGGTGTTGAAAGGAACAAGTTAACTGTTTCTCGAGGACAGCAGAGAGAAAACGGGTTCTAAGGAATAAACTTTCAAACGTTATCAAAAGAGCGCAGCGGAAATATGCTCAAGAGAACAAAGTTTTCAAATCATGTGAAGAAACATGACTTAACATAATCAAAGCGTGTGTAAACATAGAGAGTATCATTAAATCAGCATTTAAAAAATGACAGATAAACTAAATCACAGTAATGAAAATTTGTGTACGGGTGGATTTATTCCACCAAATTCGATACCTACAAAATTGCAAAAATGCTTAGGGTGTATTTTGTGGCAATGGTTGACAATGCTGTCAATGGTAATGACGATGACAAGGGTGATAGCGATGATGACAATGAGGATGATATTTGTAATTATATCGATGATGAAGTCAATGGTGGTGAAGAAAATACCCACAATGCCCTGGCTAAGGATAATGATAATTAAAAAGCATTAATTCGCGAACTACATAAATACAATTTCCTTTACTTCATGAAAGTTTATTAATTTATCATTTCCATTTTTTTTAAAATCTATTCTGAAGGCATTTAAGCATTAAGGAAGGGGACTAATTCCATAGTAACGAATTTTCTTTCTTTCTTTGGTAATACCCCACCAAACCATGTGTAAGCAGTTCAACACTAGATTCTCTTCATTTACTAGCGGAAATCGCTAAAGCACTAAGCGGACTCCAGTCTGTGCAAGACAAGATTTGCAGAGTGTTTCCCAGTTGGGCAGGAATGTGCATAACAAGCCAGTCTTAACCAATCAAAATCATGCGTGTATCACGTGATTGAATACGTGACTGTACAACTAAAGAAAGATTTATGACTTAGGTTGTTGCTGCTGTTGTTTTAATGCTGACCTTGACTTTGATTCTAATATGTAAGAATTTAATTGTGGATTTCATCTGGGTATTGACCCACTGTGATTCGACACGCGACCCTTGAAAACTATATCATGACCAGAACCTTCACTTGACTAGAGGTAATCCATTAACATGTCTTGGCATTTTATCAATTTTTTGCTCTTTGTCTTACTAGAGTACTAGACGTAGTACCAAGACAGGAAGCTATTGAGTGACACAAACGCCAAACTGCTTATTGGTTATGATTATTGTTATTTAATCATCCATAACTAATTATAAGGGATGAGAATCTTAAATTATGTTATTAATAATTCTCCAGAAGACACCACAAGTCTCTATCACTTGGTGGATATTGTGGGCGATATAAACGTTTGCCCTCTTCCACATGAAGTCAAACATTTACGTCACAATATTTTCGAAGGTGGAAAGCTTCTTACGAAAGGAGTAGATAAATCCGTCTTTGAATCTATATTTAGCGAGCCCCCATCCACCCACTTTCTCTCCAACATATGGTTATCAATATGTGTACAATTGTCATTAATTTAACAATAAATTTATTAAATCAACAATCAAATATACAACGTATGAATACTATCATAAGAGCATTGACATTTACATCACTTCATAATGTTTGAGTAATGCTAGACAACCGTTCAGTTTATCATAGTATAGACATAAACAGTCAAAAATCAGCAATTTCCAGCACATTCTCAACTCGAGTTGTTTACTTTCACTTCTGACACTTTTCAAAAATACCGTCATAAGAGTGCCCACGGTCGGGTTACTCAGACAATATAACAATTTATATAACAATTAAATTTTAAAATATGGATAGGCAAATTTACCCGCAACAAACCCTGACTTAGGTGAGCTACAATAGCCAGTACAATCCTGACTAAGATAAGCCTCAATAACCAGTACAACCCTGATTAAGTTAAGCCTCAATAGCCAGTACAACCCTGACTAAGTTAAGCCTCAATAGCCAGTACAACCCTCACTAAGTTAAGCCTCAATAGCCAGTATAATAGGAATGACACGCGTGTCGTGTATAAGTGCAAAAAAAAAATTGTTGACGAGTATTGGCAAATAAAACAGACACTTCAGTCTGAAGTGCATTTTCTAATGCAATGACCTTGCCTTTATGGAGTCTGATGCACATTAGACACAAAGATAAGTGTGACGTAATTATTCACCTGATTGGTGGACTGTGCACGTCATTCACAATAACTAGTGACATGCTTAGATGCCAGACATTTTCTTTTTTCTTTAATCAAGTCGTAAAATGAAGACGGAGAGCTGGTCTGGAATCACTACTTTGTTGCTCTGGTTACTTTCATTAGGCAATTAATGAAAAACATCTTTAGGAAAGAGATCGTAGTAAGGGTATCGCCTTAGCAGTAAATTACCCGTGTCTTCATCCCCGGCATATCCCTTGCAGTGAAAGGGGCTAAAGTCGTAGTGTTTGATAGAAGATAACTGTAAAGATAACTACTCAAGAGGGATTGTTTCCGGCGACATCGTCCAAGAGCACATGCATACAAAGAAGAATGTGTTAGTGCTGCGTGTGTTTTTGTGTGTATGAGAGAGAGAGAGAGAGAGAGAGAGAGAGAGAGAGAGAGAGTGCATCAATGCATTCGAGAGTGTGTGCGTGTGAGAGATAGAACATGTATGCATGTATGAATTTGTGAATGAGAATGTGTGTGCATGTATGCGTGCATGTGCGATTGTGTGTCTGTCTGTGTGTGAGAGAGAGTAAGACTGAATGCATGCATAGAGTTAATGTGGCCTAACGTGCAGTTTAAAGAACTTTTATATTTTATTTATTTTTTACAACGCATGAAAATAAATAAATAAATATTATATAGTAAATGTGGCAATTACAAATACTGGACAAATAAAGACTATCTTTCGGAATATAATTCAGACTGCTCCTGTCTTCTAACTCCTCCCCAAAATAACAACAACAAAAAAGTTGGTATAAATGCTCTTAATTCGAGAAAATCTTTATTTATCCGAATGACAGATCCTGTATTGACGTGTGGTGTGAATTTTACCACTTCACTGCTCTGAGGCGCATGATGTTCTGTACATTTTTAACATGACGTCACAAATAAGAGAACTACAGCTCACAGCTAACGTTAAGCAGTATATATATATAATAAGTATGAAAATTCCGATATTATACAAAAACACCAATGACAATATGGAGCCATTGACGACGTCACACAAGCAATAGAGAACAATGTGAAGCTTTCGGCGACGTGACATTATATGAACATTAGAGAACAGTATGAAAACGTTACTATAATGATATGACATAAACATTAAGAGAACAATATGAAAACGTTACTATAATGATATGACATAAACATTAAGAGAACAATATGAAAACGTTACTATAATGATATGACATAAACATTAAGAGAACAATATGAAAACGTTACTATAATGATATGACATAAACATTAAGAGAACAATATGAAAACGTTACTATAATGATATGACATAAACATTAAGAGAACAATATGAAAACGTTACTATAATGATATGACATAAACATTAAGAGAACAATATGAAAACGTTACTATAATGATATGACATAAACATTAAGAGAACAGTATGAAAACGTTACTATAATGATATGACATAAACATTAAGAGAACAATATGAAAACGTTACTATAATGATATGACATAAACATTAAGAGAACAGTATGAAAACGTTACTATAATGATATGACATAAACATTAAGAGAACAATATGAAAACGTTACTATAATGATATGACATAAACATTAAGAGAACAATATGAAAACGTTACTATAATGATATGACATAAACATTAAGAGAACAATATGAAAACGTTACTATAATGATATGACATAAACATTAAGAGAACAATATGAAAACGTTACTATAATGATATGACATAAACATTAAGAGAACAATATGAAAACGTTACTATAATGATATGACATAAACATTAAAAGAACAATATGAAGCCGTTGATGAAGTCAAATGGAAAACTTCTTACTAAAGGAGAAGACAAACCAGTCTTCAATCTACATTTAGCGAGCTCCCGTCCACCCACTTTCTTCTCCAACATAAGGTTATCAGTATGTGTAAGGAGGTCATTTTAACAATAAATTTATTAAACCAACAATCAAAAATACAAATGACAAATACAATGAAATAGATTACTTGACATAAATTATTCCCATGATACCACATTAAATAGGGAGAGGTAAATTTACTCCACCACAATATGAAACTGTTGACATGAACACTAGAGAACAGTACAAAACTCGTTGACCATATGACATCACTAAATACTAGAGAACAGTACGAAACCGTTGACGTCGCATGAACACTAGAGAACAGTATGAAACCATTGACGTCACATGAACACTAGAGAATAGTATGAAACCCGTTGACGATATGACATCACTAAACAACAGAGAGCAATATGAAACTGTTGACGTCACATGAACACTAGAGAACAGTATGAAACCGTTGATGTCACACGAACACATAAAGATTACTGCCATCGTCATTCACAAGGAAAACAAAGTGATTTATTACAGATTTATTTTCTAATCTTCGAAACGAGAAGATTTTATTAAAGAAATAGCATCTATATTTTGCCAGTCTATTGCATGATTTCTTTTTTCTGTGACGATTTTATCATCGAGAGCCTGTGTTGTAATTTGTATTTATGTGTACGTGTAGGCGTGAGTGGATGCAGTATTTAGAATAGGCAATAATTAAGGGGTGCACCCCACCCTACCGGCATCACACACACACACAAATGTAGTAGTCAAGAAATGGGGGATAGGGGTGGGTGTGGTTGTGTGTGTGGGGGGGAGAGATTCCATTATTCCTCCATTGATCAAGGGGAATTAATCGCAAGACAATGTAAGGCTTCGCAGTCTTCAGAAATGGCTGCCGACCTTCCCTCGGGCCCAGTAGCAGATTGTTGCATCGCTGGCTGCCTAACAGATCTGCTACAGCCATAGAAGGTGGTGGGTGACTATCGGGACGTCGAAGTGATGTCATACTTGCGTCAGCGGCGACCAGGAATTGTGAGACTGTGTATCACCGCGTGTCATCGTGTGTCACTGTATCATCGCGTGTCATCGTGTGTCACTGTGGCATCGCATGAAATCGTGTGCCAGTACCAACTGGTACAACGTCGGTTATCACCCTGTGGTAACGTGTCTATTATCGTATGTGTTAACGTCTGTCATGATTGTCATCGTGGCAATTCGTGTGAATATAATTAATAAAGTATAAAGGACAGTGGGTGGGGATGGGGGTGTATGTAAAAGTGGGGTTTGAGTAGGTCTCAAACTTTTTATCTGTTGCGTGCTGAGTTGCTCGTATCAATTACTGTTTTCATATTTTATGTGCGCTGCTTCACCTTCCCAACAAATAATTTTTTTTTCTTTTATCCAGCGGCAACATTTTAAGCACTGTTACCATGACAACTAACGCGAAAGTATATCTACTGTGACCTGGCAAGAATTCTTTAACATGGTCTTCGGGTGAAATGAGGAGTATTCAATTTTCTCAAAAAAATAATTTTAAAAAATGATAAATGTCTTCATCTCCTTATCGTGCTGTAGGGATTCCTGACAATTTGCGTCCGCCCTCTTAAAATAAATATATATTAAAATCGATCGTGTCGACGATTATCACTCGTCCAAAATGTAATTATGATAGAAAAGTTAATTATGACAGAAACATTCATTTTGATAGGAAAGTTGACAAAGCGGTGTTACCTTCCCTCCAAGAGACTTACTGATAAAAACTTAATGAAACTAACTTTATTTTATTCCCTCCCCGGCCCCTTCCCCAACACAACATCTCTCACCACAACCACCACCCTAAACCTCTTTTTCTTAAGTACACCAGATGAATTTGTTCACTTAAGCGATGTGCCCCAAGGGTCTTGCCAATCTCATACACCATAACGAACACGCACCCTTTTATGTCGGATATTTCACCGCTGATAATTTGTATCGGTTGCGTAAATAAAGGCATTAGAGACTCGCGCTTTCCAAGAAACTCAAGAGAAAGCACTGTAGCCCCCCATATCAGTTCCGGAGTCGAATAGTTGCTTGTGCATAGAGGCTACGATCTGAGGACATTTGATCCGATTAGTTTTTGAAGACGACTCCTGATGTTGCGGTCGGTGCGAGATGGGAACTCAAACAAGACAGTGTTTTCGAAAAGAAATGTTTCTAGTCTTTTATCACATATCAGCTGACTTGTTTTAATTATGGAAAGGAAGTGCTAAATATAGATTTTATTTCAGCTGTGATTATCTCACCGTCTGTGCTTGTGGACTTTAGAGAGCGTGTTTGTGTTCGTCTGTGTGTGAGTAAAGTATCTATGTGTGTGAGAGTAAAGTATCTATGTGTGTGAGTAAGTATCTCTGTGTGTGAGTAAAGTATCTATGTGTGTGAGTAAAGTATCTATGTGTGTATGTGTGTAAAGTATCTCTGTGTGTGAGTAAAGTATCTATGTGTGTGTGAGTAAAGTATCTATGTGTGTGAGTAAAGTATCTATGTGTGTGTGAGTAAAGTATCTATGTGTGTGTGAGTAAAGTATCTATGTGTGTGAGTAAAGTATCTATGTGTGTGTGAGTAAAGTATCTATGTGTGTGAGTAAAGTATCTATGTATGTGTGTGAGTAAAGTATCTATGTGTGTGAGTAAAGTATCTGTGTGTGAGTAAAGTATCTATGTGTGTGTGAGTAAAGTATCTATGTGTGTGAGTAAAGTATTTGTGTGTGTGAGTGTGTGCTCACGGAGGCGAGTTGATATGCATTGTTACGCGGGAGGTGTGTGCTCACGGATCTATTTTATAAATGGTTTGAATGTTTGAGTGTGTCCGCAGTTTGAATATGTAATCATATATGAATGGGATTTTAAACCAATGTTATTTTTATTTCTGGATGTCTTATACAGGTAACTACAATATTGGTATTCACAGATGTAACCTATACCCTTTCCTTAAGAATGCATGTGTGTGTGTGTGTGTGTGCGCGCGCGCGCGCGATTAAACAGACGCAACATCAAAGGGACATTACTTTGGTTAGAAGGGCGTTTTAATTACTTAATTTCGACAGTATATAAAACTTCTTTCTTGATTGTTTTCCCCCTTTTTCTTCTTTTGAGGGGTAAGTGTGGGTGATTGTTACTGAAGCTTGTTAAACTGAAATTCTGTCTAGTTGCTTTGATAGTGTGTGATATGTATATATATATATATTCACCAATGTTCTATTTTTAACTTGCAACCATTTCCGGTGTTAATGGTTGGGCGCGTCAGTGGGCGCAAACCAGATGTGCTGGCGACTGTCCCGGATGTTGACTTGAATAAAGTAGGAAGTAAGTTTGGGTTAGATCAGGTTGTTGTGTTTTTCTCCTCGGCTCATAAGTGTAAATATTTCTTAATTATATACGAAAACTGACGCAGTCGGACTTCTATCATTTTCTCATTCATAAGTATGTGTGTTTGTAAGTGTACGATGAAAATATGTATGTGTGTTTGTAAGTGTACGATGAAAATATGTATGTGTGTATGCATATGTGCAATGTCAATATGAGTACGCCCTATGTTTCTTCGTAGGTACATGTGTAATATCATCTGAATATGTCATATAATATTGCAATAAAGAAAGTGCCAGACCATGACAGGCAGTCAACCGATTTTTTTAACTCTCTTTTACTTACTTTCTTCTGCTGTTTTTAATTAAAATTGCTTTTCCTGGAAGTGACTTTCTTTGTCTTACTAGAAAATGTATTAACGTTCATGAATGATTACGTAAGCCTCTGTAACTTAAGAAGGAGTATAACGACAGATCACTCTAGTACCATTAGACTCTGCAATAATTTCCACTACGCTGAAAGATAATTGTGCAGTAGAAAATTTTTTGGAAAGTTTATTTTTTGCACTTTGGCGACATCTCCCCAGGCTGAGTCAATGGCTGATGGTGGGCTAATATATGAGGAATGGTGTGCAAAATTTGTCGCTCAGGTTTTGAGCTGCAGCAAATTGTTTGAACCCGAACAGACCAAACAGGAGTTTCTGTACACACTGAGGAGAATTGCTTTAGGAGAAGAAAAACCATTTGAGGTGCGGTGAAATAATTCGGAGCAAATGCGTTGCATGGTTAGTTCTGTCAAAATGGGCTTCTAGAAAGCTGATAATACCTGACCTATTTAGGACACTTATATACAGGGACGTAAATTCCAGTTCCATAAGGTCTTTTGTGAAAGTCTGTTAAGCATTATTTCAGCGGACTAAAGCAAGCCAGCAGGTAGTAGGCTTGTGCTGACTCACCTAAATAACGGTCACCTGGATGGCGTTTACTTCCCACATGTCTCTCTGTGTATGCCTGAAGGTCATTGGAGAAAAGAGGTGTGAAAGTGTGTGGGGGGGAGAGACATTTACACATGTGCGCGCGCACACCATTCATATGCGAATGAAACAACGCGTCACAGTAAGTGTTACATCTTCTAGGTGGGCTCAGCACATTACAGTACCTGTTACATCAACAAATTAGGGTCAGCGCATCATATTAACTGATACACCTTCAAAATGGTGTGCGCGCATCACAATAACTGTTACATCCAGTAAGTGGGGTCAGCATATCACAATAACTGTTACATCCAGTAATTGGGGTCAGCATATCGCAGTAACTGTTACATCCAGTAAGTGGGGTCAACATATCGCAGTAACTGTTACATCCAGTAAGTGGGGTCAGAATATCGCAGTAACTGTTACATCCAGTAAATGGGGTCAGCATTTCACAGTAACTGTTACATCTGGTATGTGGAGTTAGCGCATAGCAATAAGTGTTACATCCAGTAGGTGGGGTCAGCGTTTCACAATGACTGTTACATCCAAGTAATGAAGTCAGCGCAACACTCTGACTTGGATGAAGTAGCTTCGTGTGTTACCTTAACCTTTCCAGACGCGCACATCAGCTTCTGGAAGCAAGTTGAAACACGACTCAAAAGATTTTTATTTTTCCCACTAGACTTTGATGTCTGTAGCAGTTTTATTTTCGTTTGGGGCTCCTTTACAACACTGTTGTGTGCTTTTCTTATGTCACGATTTACTGGTAATCCCAGAATACAATTCTTTACAACAGAAACAAAGTTACTGTAAACTGAAGAAGTATCTCAGATAATATTTTAATCTCTAATGGTAATTGAAAATGTTATGTTCAGTTATCATGTCCCACAAAGAGAGAGATTGTGCCAAAGAAAGAAAGAAAGAAAGAAAGAAAGAAAGAAAGAAAGAACTGAATAGATTACAAAAACGGGGGAAGACAGGACTGAAAATTAAAGAAAGAAATAACAAAAATGGAAAGGAATTATATAACAACAATAGAAAAGGACGAGAACGAAAGTAAAAAAAGAAAAGATTTAAATAGGAAAGAACGGGATGAGAGAGAAAGGAGGGAGAGGGGGGGGAAGAACGAAACTACGGAGTGATAAGACATGAAGGAATAAAGAATCTTAAAAAATAAGAAAGAAGCAAGAAAGAAAGAATGGGAAATTTGGGTAGAATGGGGGCAAAAAAGAAAAAAACGGAAGGAAGTTTTAAAAAAGAAGAAAAAGAAGGAAGCACAAAGGAAAGGGAAAGAAAAGATGATGGGAGGGGGGACTAAGAGAGTAAGGAACCGGAAAGAAGAAGGGGAGAAAATTAAGACAAGAAAGACTGGGAAAAAATAAAGAAAGGGCGAACGGAAAAACTGAAAAGAGTAGAAAACAAAGAAAGAAAGAAAGATAAAAGTGATGGTGTCAAAACTGTCTCTGCTCTCCCGCTCTCTTGCCACTTCAGCAGCACAGTTCTCTCCCTTTCTATCGCCATTTTATTTCATTATTTACTCGTTGATTTCGTTTTCTTTCTGTCATTTAAACAATATGGGAATGTTCATGTTCGAGATGCAGAGAGCCTAAAGCCGATACAAACCCCCACCCATGCACGCACGCCATCCACTGTGCTGCAGCAGCCGCACGTCAAATTGTCGTATTCGGTCCTCGGGCAGGAAAAAGAAGCTCTTTCCTTCCCAACCCCCCTCCCAACCTCATTCCTTCTTCGGGGCTGGAGTGCACCTATCGATTGTCAATCGTGAACCACTTTGACGTAGGCATGTCGCGACTAGTTTGGAATCGTATAAGTCAGCAAGCGTCACTTCCAGTTGCAACTCACACCAAGAGATTGGTGGTGGGGGTGGAATGAGTGGGGTGGGGGTGGATCTGCTGCGAGAGCTGTACGTAAGAAGTCTAAATTTGTTTTAATGTTACTTGCTTTCACCGGTAATTTTATTCCTCCGTGTTATGCTTTTTTTTTTTTAATTTTTGTTTATTTGCCTTTTCGTGTTTTTTTTTTTTTGGCTTGCTTTGGCTATTATTACGACGATGCGATGATAATTATGAAAGGTGTTTATCGCTTGTCTTCAGTTTCTACAGCGGCAATCTGTCTTCTATATTTATTTACTCACTTATTTACTATCTTTAACCGTTTCATGTAGCCTTCAGAGAAATGGACGGTCTTGATTGCATTTTCGAAGTGAAATTCACTTTAGATGAGGAGAGCAAAAGTATACTTTAAAATGCTATTTTGTTTATGTAAGTATTTTTTTTTACTTTATTCACGCTGGGTGGCATGTGTGCTGGGTTCGAAACTGTATTATTTATGTTATTACTTTCCATCCGATTACTGTTGAGATTCAAAATGGAGGGAGACGAGATGTGTGTTTTCATGGTTGCCCTTGAAATGACATTCGTGCCATACAAACTGTATAAACAGCAGTCATTCTTTTGTTTGTCTTGATTTAAAAATAATATTTTAGTTATTTTCTATGTCCTTCGGTCACGAATATGCCTGTCCTCAGGGTTAATTCTGACCGTAATGGAGCACCATACAGATTATAGCTTCTGCATCATGTCTTTTAACAAAATTGAGATTTTTACATTAGTTGGGTTCTTCTCTTACCCCCATCCCCAACAGGTCACTCATCCAGGTCTGTTCAGTCACAATGTGTCCGGTTTCCATGGCCGTTAATGAAGATGGTTTGCTGTAGGTTTCTCTTTTCTTTTCTAAATACAGAATTTGAAGGGAGTTTTTTTAGGCGTAAACTAATTTCCTGTATTTCCCACGGTATGTACTGTCCGACTAGTTTCTCCGTGTATGTTGCCAAGCAACGTAAATATCAATACTTCGTGAAGCACTGTAAAGTACAACCAGGGCTGTCAACAGAATTATAGGCCTACGGACAAAGCATTGCACTGGGGCCCCTACCTACACAGCCACTCACAGGAATAAAAATTGACAGCAAGTCACAACATACGGGCCCTCGGGCAAATGCCCAGCATGCTCATGCGTTCAGAAGGCACTGAGCACAAGCTATAATTAGAGCATTAAGTATGCAAAGGCCAAACTTCCTCATTTAGTCACGTGATATTTCTTTTTTATGGACAAATTGAAGATCAAAGAAAGTTAAAATTTGGGCTTCGAATAAATATGCAATTCTAATTCTAAGAAAATTTCCACGGATCACGCATAAATACCAAGATCTAAATATAGAAACAGAAGGATACCTAAGGCGCAGTGGACATATTAATTAACACCCTCTCGTCATTTTTGAATAACACGTCAGTGCAGACAGCAACAAAAGAGTTGGGTGGAGGGGAGAGTTTTCTTTAAAAGTAAGATGGTTGAATTAAGTCATGTGGTAGAAGGGTAGAAGCTGAAACCAAACCAATTTGCTATTATCATTCCTCCAACCCATACCCATCACTGCCCTCTTCGGTTATTCATAAAATATTTTTAAACCAGTAGCCTTCAAGATCGTAAAATGACGTCAAATTAACAAGTTTGTTTTAATAACTGAGGAATGACTGAGGTAAAGTCATACTAACACGATTGTCAGCTTAAAAGGGAAACAAATCTGTTAACGTCATGATAATTAATGTCTTCTTAAAAGGGAAATCACGTGTTGATGCCTTGTTAACAAGTATGAATTTTTAAAAAGGTAACCACTCTGTTGTCGCCATGTAAAAAAGTACGAATTTTTTAAAGAGGAATCATTTACGATGGCATCGTATTAACAAATATGAAGTCTTTAAAGAGCAATCACTACGTTGGCACCATATTAACAAGTATGAAGTCTTTAAAGAGCAATCACTACGTTGGCACCATATTAACAAGTATGAAGTTTTTAAAGAGCAATCACTACGTTGGCACCATATTAACAAACTGGACATTATCAAGGTAAACATTCTTATATTATGATGGTGAGTAAGAAATTCCACACAAGGGGGTGGGGGGGGGATTGTGCGCTTCTTTGCAGTCATATTTCGTACTTTAATGATTGTGCTTTATCCATCAAAAAGCAAGAAAAAAACAAACAAACAAAAGGCGGTCTTAAAACAACAAAAAGGCAGTCTTAAAGCAACAACAAAAAAGACGGTCTTAAAGCAACAACAAAAAAAAGACGGTTTTAAAGCAACAACAACAAACAAAGGGCGGTCTTAAAGCAACAAAGAAATAAACAAAAGGCGGTCTTAAAGCAACAAAGAAACAAACAAAAGGCGGTCTTAAAGCAACAAAGAAACAAACAAAAGACGGTCTTAAAGCAACAAAGAAACAAACAAAAGACGGTCTTAAAGCAACAAAAAACAAAAACAAAAAAAACAACAGGCGGTCTTAAAACAACGAAAAAAACAAACAAAAAGGCGTTCTTAAAGCAACAACAACAACAAAAAATAAACAAAAGGCAGTCTTAAAGCAGCGATGAGATTTTATTTGCAGATCAAAATGGACATACGTCCCAACAAAAGTTATTTCCAAAAGTACATTTTATTCATAAAAAAAAATAAATATAACAGTTCAAGTTGTCTTTTCAGAAACCAGTTTTAGTAACCATTTCCCCCTTCAGTCTCATCGCCCCGTTTATCCAGTAATGAGTCTATTTCGAGTTTTGACGCGAACTATTCTTCCGCCTGGAATTCTGTGACCCTTAGAGAAAGGGAGGGTGAGGGCCGGAATTAACGAAGAGAACTTATATGTTTGGGATGTTCTTAATTAACTGCTGCCTAATTGTCTATACTTCCTGCTAATGGTGGAGAGAAACTGTCGGTTTTAATATATTTGCCGGGAACTGTCAGTTAATTTAACCGGAAATTAGCAAAACATCTGTTCGATAACTGCGGTTAAACAATCTGGAGAGCTAGGTCTGTTTAGCAGTAATTTACGGGTCAAAACGACTTTTGCAAATTCTTAGACGTAAGGTTTGATTTTAGAGTGAGATTTTAGAGTGAGTTCTTAAGTCTGTGTGTATAGTTAAGGTTTGATTTTAGAGTGAGAAATTATGTGTGTTTAGAGTGAGAAACTCTGTGTGTGTGTGTGTGTGTGTGTGTGTGTGTGTGTGTGTGTGTGTGTGTGAGTGTGTGTGTGTAGGGTAAGATTTGATTTTAGGTGAGAACATAAGTGTGTGTGTGTACAGGTTAAGGTTTGATATTTATAATGAATTCTTAAGTGTGTGTGGATAGGTTAAGGTTTGATTCTAGAGTGAGAAATTAAGTGTGTGTGTGTGTATGTGTGTTGTGGTGTGGGGGGTGTGTGTGTGTGTGTGTGTATGTGTGTGTGTGTGTGTGTGTGTGTGTGTGTGTGTGTGTGTGTGTGTGTGTGTACAAAACCTATATACAGACATGTAAGAACTCACTCTAAAATCAAACCTTTTGAGGTTAAGGTTTGATTTTCGAGTGAGTTCTTACTGTCTTTATGGTTAAGGTTTCATTTTATAATAAGTTCCTAAGTGTATATTTGTTAATGTTTACTTTTAGCGTGAGTTCTTAAGTGTATATATGTTAAGATTTGATTGGAGATTGAATTATTGAGCTTGTATGGACTACGGTTTAATTTTAGCGTGAGTTCTGAAAAGTGTGTGTATATGGGTTTTACACATAATGGTTTATGTAGCCCACACCCACCCCTCCTCTAAAAATAGACTACACGTAATCCTACCTTCTAGAAAGGCTGACCCTTATCTACAGGTTGGGGACAATCTGAATGTTCCAGACAACTCATTAAATGAACCAATCAAAGCGCAACTCAGCCATGTGAACAATATACCAGAAACGTTCCTGTAAATCATTAGTCAAATTCAGTTGACCATTGAGGCAACATGTATGTTGGCTCATGGTGTTAACAAAGTATTTATAATCACACTACTAACCTTATTACCGATTAATTATCAACACAGAAGAAAATCATCCTCCTATATTTTACTGCCGAAGGTATGTGGTTTTCCTTGCCCCCTAATATATATTCATGCTTATTTCTTGACATTAACTATATTTTATATTGTTATATTTCACTTATGATATTTCACTTTATGATGACCCTGTAAGTAAGAGTGTTCTGTAATAGAACACATAAGGATGATTTCTTAGACCATGTGTATCTCATTGGCTGATAGGCACTTATTCTGAGATTTTATCTGAGTTGTCACGTTGGTTTGATGAGCACTGAGCCACAAGCCCCACACCAGAGTAGATCGTTCTATGGCCAAAGACCAGTCAATGGACCACGTGCATGTCTGCTATCGACATTCACTGAAATCCTAGGTGATCTAAAGTTATGTATTTGTAAAGTCACAACCACATAGCTTCAGTCAAGTTGTAGACAAAGTCTACCAAAGTACTCTAGAGTTCACTCGCAAACATAGCTTGCTTAAGTCAAGTTGTAGACAAAGTCTACCAAAGTACTCTAGAGTTCACTCACAAACATAGCTTGCTTAAGTCAAGTTGTAGACAAAGTCTACCAAAGTACTCTAGAGTTCACTCACAAACATAGCTTGCTTAAGTCAAGTTGTAGACAAAGTCTACCAAAGTACTCTACTCACAAACATAGCTTGCAAAAGTCAAGTTGTAGACAAAGTCTACCAAAGTACTCTAGAGTTCACTCACAAACATAGCTTGCAAAAGTCAAGTTGTAGACAAAGTCTACCAAAGTACTCTAGAGTTCACTCACAAAGAGTGTTCTCATATAAACGAATTTATAGTTCACTCATACAAACGAACCAAATTACTACTACCGTGCCATAGGACTCAAATGGACATTCTCTTACAACACAACATGGTCGTGATTATGAACTTAAATTATATAAACACTAATTGTAACTGTTGAACTATTTGCTAAATGTAACCATGCTGTCTTATGTTATTTCTTGTTGAATACAATTATAGATTATATATAGACCACTCGTGTTAACATGACTCACTTACATGTTATATGTTGTAGTCTGACTCGAGCTAGAATCTAGAATTATCACTTTTCTAATTTACATTGTCTATCTTTCATCTTTCTCACACGTATGGCCAGCTAGAAGGTGTGTTTTGAGGATCAGCCTAAGGTTACAGGCAGCCCGATGTGATGGAGAATTAACATCTTGCCCATCTCCCAGCTAAACGTCACAAGGTTATGGTTTGATGTCATATTCAGTTCTTAAGTATGTATAGGTTATGGTTTAATTTTATAGTGAGTCCTTAAGTATGTATAGGTTAAGGTTTGATTTTATAGTGAGTCCTTAAGTATGTGTTTGTTGTTTGATTTTATAGTGAGTCTTTAAGTATGTATAGGTTAAGGTTTGATTTTATAGTGAGTCCTTAAGTATGTGTTTGTTGTTGATTTTATAGTGAGTTCTTAAACATATTATGGTTCGATTTTGGAGCGAGTTCCTAAGTGTAAGGTTTGATTTTAGAGTGAGTTCTTAACTGTGTATTTGTTAAGTTTGATTTTAGAAAGTGTCTTTAAGTGTTTAGAGGTTAAAGTTCGACTTTAAGAGTGAGTTCTTAAGAGTGTATAGTTTAAGGTGTTTATTTTATAGTAATTTCGTATTTGTGTTTATATTAAAGTTTGATTTTAGAGTGAGTTCTTAAGAGTGTATAGTTTAAGGTGTTTATTTTATAGTAATTTCGTATTTGTGTTTATATTAAAGTTTGATTTTAGAGTGAGTTCGTAAGTATGCATAGGTTAGGGTTTGTCTTTGAAGTGAATTCTTAAATACGTATTAATTAGGTTTGATTTAAGTGAGTTCTTAAGTGTGTAAAGATTAACGTTCGATTTTAGAATAAGAGTGCATAGTTTCGGGTGTCATATTACAGTAATTTCGTAATTGCGTATTGGTTAAGATTTCATATTAGAGCGATTTCTTAAGTGTGCATTTGTTAGGTCGGATTTTAGAGTAAATCCTTAAGTTATTATAATTTAAGGTTCGATCTTAAATTGAGTTCTTTACTTTGTATGGGCCAAAGTTGTAGTGAGTTCTTTACTATGTGTGGGCCAAAGTTGTAGTGAATTCTTAACTGTGTATGGGCCAAAGTTGTAGTGAGTTCTTTACTGTGTATGGGCCAAAGTTGTAGTGAGTTCTTTACTGTGTATGGGCCAAAGTTGTAGTGAGTTCTTTTACTTGTGTGGGCCAAACTTGTAGTGAGTTCTTTACTGTGTATGGGACAAAGTTGTAGTGAGTTCTTTACTGTATTTGGGACAAAGTTTTAGTGAGTTCTTACAATATTTACTCGCTGGAAAACTTATGGTAAGTTAAGAATTATCTGAATTTATTTCACCTTATTTTCTATATGTTCGAATGAATGAATATTTTAGACAAATGTGCGTATATCTAAAGTAACCATTCATTAAAGAATGTCAATACTAGGAAATTATTTGCTGTAATCTCGGCGATAAATAACTTCCTCCGTCCCCCAAAGCATCCAAAATGATTCATCTTCACAGTTTCATTACCGCTCAGTAACTCCGAGTGAGGCTCTCTATATCACAGTGTCAGTAAACGTAGTAGTAAGGCATTGGGGGATCCAATGCACTTTTCCAGGATAATGGGGTAGGAATGTGGTGACTGGAATTAAAGACTAGGTCGCACCCTTTTGTCGTGAACATATGCATCCTTATTTGCAGGGGCTTGTAGTTAGTGGACAGAAAAACTTCATTTTCAATCATTTGCATCTTGGCCATTGACGTGTTTCTGGTCAAAGCCTGAGTAGGGATACTTCATTATGAGCTTGAGTTTGCTTCCAAAGTTGGAGAAGACCTCATTTTCGATAAAGCAGATGACTTTAGTGCTTCGTAACCAGTAGACCAATCACTGTTGTTACCTTCGCGAGATATCCCAAAAATGTCCTCTTGGAAACATTTTATTTTAATTTGGAGAGATTAAAAATAAAAGAAACACTCGAATCACACAAGCGCTCTTCGACCATGTCCTCTTTCTTAATGTGGCCGCGATTTTGTTTTCTTTGCCAGTACTGCTGTATAATGTTTTGAGGGCAAGCAGTTTACAAACTGTGAATAATAATGTCTTGGGCGTACGTGACCCAGCTCTGACCCGTGAAGGTGCTAAGGTCAGATCTCAAAACTAGAAACGGGACTCCACTGATGAAAGTCAATCCTCCTCCGAACACACTACTTTCTTCACCAATCACTGATTTCTTTCTTTAATATTTTGTTTCCTTTACTGTGTCTTTTTCTTTCTCAATGTTAACTTGGGCAACGCCTGTTTATTACGAAATTACGAATGTAATTTCTTATTTCAAGAGCAATGTGTTTTTACAGGTTCATAAGTAATACTAGGTGTGCGCAAACGGGTAATTTTTTTTAAAAAAGCTATAATCAAAATCAACACACACTCAAGCAGGCATGCTCCTTATCAATATCACATTTCTATTGAAGAAGAAGAGTGAGAAAGATTTAATGCCAGTTTAACTGTAATGCAGTGTTTTATATTTGCGTTGAAATGGAAGGAATCGTACATACAGTCGGCATGATTTCATAATTATATTTTTTCCTTTTTTAAAATATCATTCTTACCTACATCCTTTATTTTCTGGGGATCGTCTTTAATAAATATCATTTGAAAATTAAGGAGAGATCAACATGCTTCAGTAACGTTCAGATCGTACCCTCTCGGTAAAGGGCCACAACCCACACGAGCAACAATTTGAGTACAACAGGAAGTACTATTCGAAGTCAAACAGAGGTTGCACTCTTGATAGTTTGTGGGATATGACAGGCAGCAGAACGGAATCCTGACAATCCTGGCATATTCGTCATGGTGATGATGATTGACAACAGAAATCGTGAAGAAGAAGAAGAAGAAGAAAGTCTTTCTATATGTGAGATAGACAGATAGACAGACGGATAGATAGATAGATAGATAGATGGATGGATGGATGGATGGATGGATAGATATATATACACACACACACACATACACACAGACGCACACATACACACACAAACAAACACGCACACACAATACTGAAGTTATCTTCCGTCCACTTTGTATGTACTATAGCTCAAGGGACAGTTCTTCATCGTTCAAATTATTGTCTCTGACTGCGAATCATTTTATATTCGTTTTCTTTATCTATCTGTCTACCCTCATCCAAGAATGAAATACAATAAAATTGAATGCCCATTCGATGAGTCAGCAAAGGTGAAAGTCACTAGAAACTTTCCATTTCCACTAGGAAAATTTGAACCAAGTAGAGAGAACGCGAGTTGTTTTTTGGTTTGATTGGATGTTTTCGCATGAAAAAAGATGTAATTATGAAGCGCTTGACTGTCGTTTATTCTCAAATAATTTTTTTATATTTAACTTTTTTAAAATGTAAAAGCTGAACGCAAATTTTTAAAGATACAAAAGTTAGTTTAAAATTAGATCTTAAGTAAGATCTGAAAACTAAATTGAAAACTAGAAATTGCTGTCAGCAAATAATGACTTTCTGTAGTTAGGATGTTGTATTGATTAGCTAGCAATGCTTTCAGCTGATAACTACCCTCTACACAAGTTATGACGTTCTATGGTTAGGCATTCTTTTAGAAGGCAACTGCCCTTCACACTGGCTAGAATGTTCTGATGGTTAGCTAGACAGTAGCATCTTCTGTCACCATTGATCTTTCACTTTATTATTCTGTTTTCCGGTGTTGTTTGTCACCATTGATCTTTTACTTTATTATTCTGTTTTCCGGTTGTTGTCTGTCACCATTGATCTTTTACTTTATTATTCTGTTTTCCGGTTGTTGTCTGTCACCATTGATCTTTTACTTTATTATTCTGTTTTCCGGTGTTGTTTGTCACCATTGATCTTTTACTTTATTATTCTGTTTTCCGGTGTTGTTTGTCACCATTGATCTTTTACTTTATTATTCTGTTTTCCGGTGTTGTTTGGACTGGTCACGTTCTTTAACCAACAACTGCCAAACTGCTGGAGTATAAATTAGAGCATTCTCCTGAGTTTATCGATCTCAGATCTGTTTGTTCCACATCACTGCTCACGGTTACACTAGCCAGATGGCAGTGACTCAAGTGTATTTCAAGCAAATGACGTCATCAGTCGATGATTGACCTGAACAAAAAGAGTTAAAATCCGCACTATATTTTTTTCTTTAAGTTCAATTAATTTAACGTCAAGCACAAACGGGTATCATATTTAAGAGTGACAGTATTTATTTCTAAACACCTTCTATTGCGCGGGCAAAAATAACATAAAAGCACGCGGCCACCACCCGGAGGACGAATCGGTTATGAAAGAAACCACTTTATCCGGAACTTCTATTTTATTTTAAAACAACGATTCTTCAAATCTAATCTTCTGGACCTAATCCAGACGTCTAAACCGAGTTCTGTAAGGCGTAGACATCTTTCAGAGCGTGGAGCAAAGCTCAGCCATGGCAGAAGTGACCACCTGTTGTGCGCTATTGACGGCCTAAACAGTGTGGTGACAGAGTGGACAAGAGGAATTTCCAGGTAAAAGTAAATCAAACGCTAACAAGCGTGGCCAAACTAAACTGGAATGGGGGATAGAATTATCTTGGACATTTACGCGGTGGGAAGGATCATTATGGTAATATGGGTCGCCTTTTATTTTTATTTTTATTTTCTGCCGCTTTTTTCCTGTTCTATTTTCCTGCTTGTTGCTATTTTCAAAGTCACACTGAGACCCCGACGGAGCTAATGATGATGAAAGAAAAATCATTGTTAACCGCTAGAGTGATGTGTTTTGGGACCACCTTTGATGTGTTTCCTTACTATCGCGCTCCATTATTTGCAATTTATGTAAAGAGAAATAAAAAAAAAAACCGTGGTATTTTTATTTAATCTATCCTGGCAGCTGACAATAAGCAACGCTTTAAAATTGCTCGCGTAAATGTGAAAGTCTTTAATGAGAATCTAATTCAAGCGTGTTTGCCAGACCGCCATTAGTAGACTGTCTGGTGAGCATAGCTACTGAGTAAATTCCATATTAAAGACCAGGTTAGCAAATATCACTGCATGCTGTAGTCGAATTACTATGCTGCAGACACATAATTCACCATGATTCAGGCACATACCATAACCGAATTTACTATACTGCAGACACATAATATAGCTGAATTTACTATACTGCAGGCACATACCATAACCGAATTTACTATACTGCAGACACATACTATAGCTGAATTTACTATACTGCAGGCACATACCATAACCGAATTTACTATACTGCAGACACATACTATAGCCGAATTTACTATACTGCAGGCACATACCATAACCGAATTTACTATACTGCAGGCACATACTATAGCCGAATTTACTATACTGCAGGCACATACCATAACCGAATTTACTATACTGCAGGCACATACTATAGCCGAATTTACTATATTGCAGGCACATACCATAACCGAATTTACTATACTGCAGGCACATACTATAGCCGAATTTACTATACTGCAGGCACATACCATAACCGAATTTACTATACTGCAGGCACATACTATAGCCGAATTTACTATACTGCAGGAACATACCATAACCGAATTTACTATACTGCAGACACTATAACCGAATTTACTATACTGCAGGCACATACTATAGCCGAATTTACTATACTGCAGGAACATACCATAACCGAATTTACTATACTGCAGGCATATACTATAGTCGAATTTATTATACTGCAGCCACTACAAGATGAATATGAGTTTCGACTAAACAAATGCTTGTTTTGCCTAATACTTTGTGGACTGTACATTGTTTTTTTAAGTTTGATTACACATCTTGTGAGAGCGGGGGTGTGTGGTGGTGGTGATGACAAAGTTTTTTTGAATATCTCATTATGTGTTGAATGTTTGGAGGAGCAAGGACACAGATCCAACTCTAAATCTCACAATATGTCTTTCCAAACTTCATAATCTGTATATCTAAAATAAAATCCATCTCCTTATGCTTATTCAAACGTCATAATCTGGCTCTCTACACTAAAGTCCATTTCCTTTCTACCTGTTAGGAGACGCAAATTAATATGTTCATATTCAGGTAGGGAATAGGCAAATGTTGCACTATAATTGCAGAATAATGTATTGCAAACGTAAACAATCTTGTATTCAAAGTTGTAAAAACAGAAGAAATTCTAAAAGCATAATATATCAAAATCATCTCTCCAGTTGCCATAGCAACCTAACACTATATTAGCAATGCTAATAGATAAACAACACTTTACTGCCTGTTTGTTTCCATAAAATTGTCTGTTAAACATCGTATAATTGTATCTTTAAATGAATTACACTTGTTCTCTAAAATCTTCTTACAGTTGTATCTCTGAATCTCACACAATTGTCTCTATAAACATCGAACAATTATGCAACAATAACAAACCAAGCGCATATTTTATTTTATAGATTAATAATATTTTTAGCAACTGTATGGTAGTCATTGTTCGTAAATGAATTAGTTCCACATAAACTGAGATATTTTTTCTTGATTTTAGTTATTTTTAATTTTCACCTGCTATTTACTCCAATGATTGAAGGCAGTGTGTGTGTCTGTGTGTGTGTGTGTGTGTGTGTGTGTGTGTGTGTGTGTGTGTGTACATTTTGCTCTTAGTGCATTACAGCCATTTCCACTATTATTTGTTCCGTTGTATTGCGACTCATGGAAACGTTATTATTCACCTGTAATATAGTACGCTTGATCGCCCACGCATGCTGTGACTGAACCGGCAGACAGTCGGAAGTGTACACATTATTGAAGCGTGACCAGAGTGCACAAGTCCTTGACTTTAGTCAATTAGGGCCGATGACAGAGACATAAGGCACCATTTACCAGAAGTTTAATGATAAACCAAGCAGATACCCCTAATGAGGTAATTAACAGTCCACCCAGAACCCATCAGTGACATTATTCACCCCTTTAGAATTCAGCACCATGACGGGAATGTTCGAATTAAGACCGGTAACGCGTGGACCGTAACTTCGCAGCGGTAATTCAACTGTGAAAAACAGCGGCCGCAGATCAAGACTTAACTATCTTATTCTGTCATCCAGATCAGAACTATAGGGTGCATAAATACCCCAGTCCGGACCCACAAGTGATGGACAAAAGTATGCCAGCAAGATCACCGATTTAATATCAATCGACTTGGAAAACTGGAAACCTGGGGTTCACCTGAGCAACTAGCATTTCAAGGTGTGTATAAGTGGAAGTATGCAGACTGTGATTGTCTAATAATCACTAGTGAAAAAGATTATTTTGTCATGGAGATACGCATCCTTTGGACCTCCCTGAAATCCTGCGCTGCATAGTAAAAAATATCTCTGCATGATTAAGGAAATGTCAAAATGGTTTGGGTTTCTTGGTTGTTGGAAATTCTTTTGTGTGAGTGTTAGTGGAGAGATTCACAGTAGGGCATAGAATTGCTCACTCATAGTTAGGCTCGTTCAACTTACAAGGTTGATATAATGTTGAATACATAGAATTGCTCACTCATAGTTAGGCTCGTTCAACTTACAAGGTTGATATAATGTTGAATACATAGAATTACTCACTCATAGTTAGGTTAATTCAACTTATAAGGTTGATATAATGTTGAATACATAGAGCAGGATTTCTCAATCAGGTACCAAGAGACGTCGCTAGGGGTTACCCGACAGATCGTTATGTAACAAAAACAACCATCATAGATACAGTAAATTATATCTTGATCGCCATTTTGCTTTTTTCTTACTCAATTTTATATCAAATCATTTCTAACTTCCTAGAACATTTCCTTCTCACGACGTCAAGTCTCAGTTTTAGGGTGGGTGGGGTGGGATGGGGGTTGAGCAAGGAGATTGGATCGCAGCTATGGGGCAACACTTAAAAATGAAGATATCCAGCTATAACAAGACTGACTTGCCATAAGCTAGGAAGATATCATCTGTAATAAGACAGACTTGCCATAAGCTAGGAAGATATCATCTGTAATAAGACAGACTTGCCATAAGCTAGGAAGATATCATCTGTAACAAGACAGACTTGCCATAAGCTAGGAAGATATCATCTGTAATAAGACAGGCTTGCCATAAGCTAGGAAGATATCATCTGTAATAAGACAGACTTGCCATAAGCTAGGAAGATATCATCTGTAATAAGACAGGCTTGCCATAAGCTAGGAAGATACCATCTGTAATAAGACAGACTTGCCATAAGCAAAGGAAAGATATCAGCTGTAACAAGACAGACTTGCCGTAACCTAGGAACTTGATGATGCACATATTTATTTTATAATTAATACTTTTAGACTAATTTCTACATGCCAGTAAGATGTGGGTGGGCTAGCTCCCTGAAAGAGGAGTGTTACAAATAGCATCTTTAAATGTCATTCATTTCTCTTTAAACGTAGGACCGCTGATTCTAAAGCATCATACAATTTGTCTCTGTAAACGACATTCAGTTATCACTAAAACTCATTTCGGTCAGTAATATCATATTTTTGTCCATATTATAAACAATATGCAATATTCCCTTTAACAATCGTACAATTTTCTATTTAACAATCTTACAATTTTCTCATTAAGCATCATACAAATGTTTTTATAAATGTCCAACAACTGTCTCTACTAACATCATACAATTGCCTCTCTAAAGCATCGTTCCACAAATATGCCTATAAATATCCTACATGACTCTATAAATGTTTTAAATTGTTTACAATAATCCTGTTAATGTCATCCAATTCTCCGTAAACACTCACAACTGTCTATAAACGTCATACGAATTGTCTATAAATGTCAAATAATTGACGCTTTCAGCACCGTGCAATAATCTCTATAAACTTTATGCGATTATCACTCTATAGGTCACAAATTTACTATTTCTATAAACGTCCCATAACAGCCTGTAAAGGGTCATACAGTTGTCTTTATCATCGCCATGCAATTCTCTATCAATGTCATGGAATATAAAAGTGCTACAAAAACATTTTTGTAAACGCCCCAAAAGCTGCTTCTATAAACGTCATATAATTGCTCTGTACATACCATACAATTCTTTATAAATGTCACAAAATTGCTCTGTACATACCATACAATTCTTTATAAATATAAAAAATTGTCTCTCTATAGTCATACGCTTTTTCTATAAACGTCATACATTTGTTTCTATAAACGTCATACCATTGTTTCTATAAACGTCATACATTTGTTTCTATAAACGTCATACCATTGTTTCTATATACGTCATACAATTGTTTCTATAAACATCATATTATTGTTTGTATAAACGTAATACATTTGTTAACATAAACACCACACAATTGTTTCTATAAACATCTCACAATTGTTTTATAACTGTCATACAATTGTTTCTATAAATGTCATGCAATTGTTTCTATAAATGTCATACAATTGTTTCTATAAATGTCATACAATTGTTTCTATAAATGTCATACAATTGTTTCTATAAATGTCATGCAATTGTTTCTATAAACGTCATACAATTGTTTCTATAAATGTCATACCATTGTTTCTATATACGTCATACAATTGTTTCTATAAATGTCATACCATTGTTTCTATATACGTCATACAATTTTTTCTATAAACGTCATACAATTGTTTCTATAAATGTCATAAAATTGTTTCTATAAATGTCAAACAATTGTTTCTATAAATGTCATGCAATTGTTTCTATAAACGTCATACAATTGTTTCTATAAATGTCATACAATTGTTTCTATAAACGTCATACTCTTGTTTCTATAAACGTCATACCATTGTTTCTATAAACGTCATACAATTGTTTCTATAAATGTCATACAATTGTTTCTATAAACGTCATACAATTGTTTCTATAAACGTCATACAATTGTTTCTATAAACATCAAGCACACAAGTTGGGATTGAGCTGCACTTATCAAATCTAAGCGGTGTGTAATCAGCCTTCGTGTGTATTGGACAACATAATGTGTAGACAGATCTGCTACAGATGATGTGTGAAAAATAATTTAGTATCAGGGCAATGTGACCGGTGTCTTAACAACAATTTGAATCTGCGTGTGCGCGTCGTCCTGCTTTTTCTTGCACACACACACACACACACACACACACACACACACACACACGTAACAAATAATTTATTTTTTAAAAACCACACACACAAGTAATATTTTTTATTTTTAACACTAACACACACACACACACACACACACGTAATAAATAATTTGTTTTAAAAACCACACACACACACACACACACACACACACACACACACACAAATATATACACACTTTTCGCGCCTACTGTATGCCTAGAGTGCTGGTAAAAACGTGTCGAGTATATTATACACTGCGAGAACGATGACTCCACGCAGCACAACCCTTCGAAAAAAATGTATTTTAAAATTCAATTTTGCAGTACCTTATCCTCCCACTCTCTATATTCCCGTAAATAACGATTATATTCTCAAAGTCGAGTGTCTGGCACGTACGAGACAAACAGTAAGGGGTGTGGTCAGGCAGTTTTAATCATGATAATTCTTGATCCACGCTTTTTAAAATTCTGTGCAAGAACCGTACGCCAGGTGCGTCTATTGGTAGGGGAGGAGGGGATTTTTTTTTTTTTAAACCGAGATAGTCGCAAGTTTCACCATGAACACATAACTCAATCGGTCATGCTTTCAGACATCTGACGTGACTAGGGGAGGGCGGGGGTGGATGGGTGGGTGGGAGGAAGAAAAGTCTCCATGACAAGTATAGCAGGTTGTTGCTCAGAGCACCTTCAGTGTTGACACGCCCTAAAACACACTGCCCAAGTACAAAGACGCTTTATCTCATTTCAAATGCGTCTTCAATTCAATCATACTTCCCCCCACACACACACACACACACCAAACTTCAGAGCATGTATTGGAGTACCCCCGCCCCTCGGTACGTTTGAGTCAAGTCAGATATATTTTTTAATGTTTCTGTGCTGTAGGATGTTAATGGGAAAACAGATTCAAGGGAGATGGTTTCATATAAGAAAATGGTATTCCTTCCTTTAAGAAATTAAAATGTTGCCGTTTTGCTTCTAAGGTTTATTCCCCTTTATTACTTTAAAAAATATATATTATTGCTTATTGTTAGAGTTTGGGTGGGTTCTGTTATACGTGTTTGGATATGGGTGCTATTTTGCTTAAATTCACAATTACCACGCCTACGACCACATCCACGATCGTTGTGCTAGATATTCACTCTTCTCTGCAGCCACCCAGACGGGTTATTTGTGCGTGTGTGTTTCAACTGTTGAAATTTATTCATCAGCAATTTAAACACAGATACGTTCGTTGAGCGAAGATAGATTTTAATGAAACTGCACATAAATAAATTGTTTATAATTTATAATAAATGCAAAAGATCATTGAATATAAGTAAACAATGAGAAAAAATTGTAGGTTTACTGTGTCTCGACTTTCGTCTGTTAAGATTACAATTCGAAATCGATTTGCAAAATCCATGTTATTGACAGTGGAGATAGCAAGTAAACAATCGGTCGATCAAGCAATACAAGGCTCTAACTATTAACTAAAATTAGTGACCATTGATTGAAGATGATATTTGCGTCACTATCTGAATTCTGTCTATGCGTGTGTGCTGCTCTGACGACAAAGACATTTTAGTTCACGTTTAAAATAAAATATTTCACTGAAAACAGTTTTCACATTTTTCAATGAAGGAGTATTCCCCTCTCTTCTATATTGTTGCATACGCCACAAAAACTGACACGCACACACAATCACATGCCAAATGTAAGAGTACACACACACATACACACAGGAATACTACTTTTATTACTTCAAAAGAAACAGATCATCTCGCATTCTATTCATGTTTATGTGATTGCATTATGTTGGCTTTATTTTTATTTTGTGTGTACTCCTACAAGCTGAAAAATAAAAAACTTGCTGAGGAACAATACGGCTTCTCTTCCTCAGGTCATGAAATCCCCATACTTGTGGCAAAGGCTACAACTTTCAATGAAAAGGTCATGCCTTTTTGATCACGTGATATAAATCTACGGTCGCATACCACCCACCCCCCGACGACCCTCGTCAGTCTATGATAAACTGAACAAAAAGTAATCTGGTTAGAACAGATTTTTGTTTGTTTTTCAGTCTTCGGCGGTTCTTTTTCTTGTGGGAAATCTTTATTCGCATCTTGTCTTCGTTTTATTTTTCTGTTTGATTTGCTTTCGGTTTTTAATTAGTTTCATTTAATTTCCCTCTCTAACCTTCCTTATACAATTACGAACCCTTTTTTTCTCTGTTTCCTTCTGTCTCCCTCCCTATGTCTCCCTCATTTTCTTTCTTTCTCTCAACCCCATCATTTCATCTCTTGTCTCCCAAACTCATTATTTCATCTTTTCTCTCACTCTCTCTCAACCCCATCATTTCACTCTTGTCTCATCTCTCAACCCATCATTTTATATCTTGTCTCTCTCTCTCTCTCTCTCAACCCCATCATTTCATCTCTTGTCTCTCTCTCAACTACATCATCTCTTCTCTCTCTCTCTCTCTCTCTCTCTCTCAACTACATCATTTCATCTCTTGTCTCTCTCTCTCTCTCAACCCCATCATTTCATCTCTCTCTCTCCCCCCCCCCGTCATTTCATCTCTTGTTTCTCTCTCTCTCTCTCACAACCCCATCATTTCATCTCTAGTCTCTCTCTCTCAACCCCATCATTTCATCTCTAGTCTCTCTCTCTCAACCCCATCATTTCATCTCTAGTCTCTCTCTCTCTGTCTCAACCCCATCATTTCATCTTTCATCTCTCTCTCTCCTCTCTCTCTCTCTCACTCTCAACCCCATCATTTCATCTCTAGTCTCTCTCTCTCTCTCAACCCCTATCATTTTTGTCGTCATTGACAACAATTTAGTCATGAACAGAATTGCTTTAAAAGTATATACAGCGGCAGATAACTCCTGTCCGATAGTAATAATTATAAGTATTATTACTTGCTTTGAATACCCTTTAATTGCTAAAATCATGCACAGCGTCCAACAAATCAAGTAGCTAAATTAATTTTATTTTTATAAATATTTAGTTATAAAACAGTTTCTGAAGCTTACGATACTATCAGGGGAAAATAATCCCAAATCAACCTTGCAGAACTCATATTCCTTCTCAAACTATCCACAATCTGCTGCTGCGTCTTTTTAGCTGAGTCACTGCTACCACCTTCTAACAAGACTTTGGTATGCTGCTTCTAAATTAATAATGATTAAGTTACTGTAATTTCAGTTAGACTAAATTCATTCTAAATGATCTGTCCCGACCCTAAAACTGACGCATGGCGGCCCGAGATCACAATCGATTATTAAGGCTAGCATCGCACGGACGGAGCATTGTCCCCACTGCGCTAACTTGGATCCACTGGTAGCCTCGTCCCTGTTTAGTGCAAGCAGCTTGTAATGCTGTGCCTGCTGCTAGCAAAAAAACTGAACTTTGACTTTGACTCTACGTCACTGACTTGCAAGGCCGAGGACTGGCTATTCCAGGCATCAAAGAGATGGAGCTGTCATCCACAAATTGAAGATCGGTTCGTTGTTGACAGCTTGTTCCGGGCTGCGCGAATCCGATTGCGCGATGAGCAATCGGTAATGGTGTGACTGCTTATGGGACAATGATAACGCAATGGCATCATTTAGTGAGAGCCCGAAGCAGTTTTTTTTTTTTTAAAAGGGAAATTCAGAAATACTGTATATCAGCAAATGAGGTGCTTCTGCAAAAGTGCTACTAATAAAAGGTATCTCTACATGAATGGTGAGCTATCAGGTTAACAACAGTCTGTTGCAATACGAACACACAAATTCTAGACACTTATACAATTACTTCACACATTTTAGGGATCAAATGAAGGAAGTATTTAGTTAGCTCGACTTCAGTAGTCCCTCACCTGGCTATCCTGAGTGCCCCGCGACTCACTTATTCTTATCCATATAAATGTATCGAAATTTAAAAATAGACACGGTGACTTTGATAACTGAGCGTCGATTCAGTCTGTCGGAAAGTACAACTATGATGCGTGCGTTGAATATGGATGGCATTAACACGACAGCCGACATTGGTTACTGATAGCAGAAACCGTGTATAAAAGCTAACAAGCTTTTGATTGGTCCTTCTACTCATTCATTGCATGCGTCATTACCTTTCTCCTACCGGGGGCCTGTGCAGGGTAATTGTTCCCTTTTGTTTCGCGAGCTAACATGAAATTTATCTCTCTTGGGCTATGGAAACGTGTAAGTTTCTTTTTTCCTTTCGGCCAAGAATTGGAGAGTTATTCGCCCTTAGTTAACTTGGTGCAGTAATTTGTTATCATTGAGCGAGGCGAGGGCTTTCTAAGACAAAGATTGTCGATTTTTATACCAATTGCAAATGACCAGGCCTAGAAAACTCGCTTTGAGGGAATGAAATAAAATGTTCCCCTCGGTCTAATATAATTGCATCTTTTGGTATGTTCTTTATTTGAAAAGTCTGATTTCCTGTTTACGTTAAAACTGTTATTAAAATGTACTTGTGCGTGCACGCACACGCACAAAACACATATTCACAGAAAACTTAAAATGCTCCATTCATTATACAGAATGTATGCATAGGGTCCAACTAACGCACATTGAGATTGATAGTGGAAGGAAAACAAATAGAATTTTTTTTTTCCCATAAGACTGTAGACTTTATAATGAAATTCACTGACAGCCCGAACAACGCCGCGAGACGATAAACGTGTTTTAATTCACACGATCTTGCATAACGGCAGTGGAAAAACAGGTTTCTCGATTCTGTAAATTAGTTCCTCCTACCCCTCCCCCCACCCCGAACCCCGTTCATGTCATTCAACTACGACTGCAGTCGCGTACTGTATAGGTCCGTGACGCGAGTCGCCTTTTCAAATTCTCTTTGCGCTCTAACAAAGGTTTTCGGGGCTGAAAACCGCTGCAGGGAATTGCTTTCCCGCTTCCCCTCTACTCCAACCTCCACTCACCCTGAAATCGGGTGTTTGCGAAGTGGGTGTGTGTCAGTGAGGCGAGTACGTTTATGTTGGAATGAGTACATGCTCGTGCACTCACTTCAGCGAGTTACCGCTTGTGCACACGTCTCGCTCTGACGTCGGGTGTTTGTCGGAGCGTGAGATTGCATGAGTAATAGACATACTCTTCGGATGTGTGTGCGTAGCCAGTCTCGCAGGTATACGTCATACAAGCTTGACTGGCCGGCCGGGTTCTGTGGCCTACACATCCCAGTGGGCATGTCTGCGATCCATCCGCGAAATCAGCGAACAAGCGGGAACACATCGATCAGTTACTTGATTGCTCGACCCGAGTATGTTAGGTGTATCGAACAGGTGGTATATACGATCCACTGGTCAGGATGATTATAAATAAATTGTCTCCCCTGGCTAAATTGCACTTAGTACTGGCAGAACTGGCAGACATTTTGTATTTTGGGCCTACCAAAACTCAAGATTGCACATTTCTCTCAGTGTTGAGCAGTGGCTCAAATTAGCACTGAAATCTTTTCAGGGTTAAGGCAGATTTGACCTGCTCAGCAGGTGTCGAAACGTTCCGTGTGTGCGTGTGTGCGTGCCATCTTTTCTCACGTGGGGACGACGGCCCCGTTGTATATAACGGTTCTCTAGTAACATTATCAAAATTTTAGTCATGTCTAGTCTCACTTTTTCTTTGCCGCTGTCTCGCCATCGAGTTACGGGTGTGGTCTCCTGAAAAGGCTCCATGCATGTGGTGTGTGTGTGTGTGTGCGTGCGCAAGGCGTTTCCCGGTGAAACACGGTATACAAATCATTTACTTGCACTGAGCTCGTAACAGGTCAGTGAGTGCGTGGGGAGAGGGGTTTAAGGGAGACGTTGAACAGTTGTCTGGCGGTGGCCGCAATAACATTGCAGCAAACTCGTCTCGGTTTTGCCCTCTTCACGGTTCAAACTTCCCCCACCAACATAATATTTTAAAAATAAAATAAGGCGCAGGTGTGAAATATACGAGGGCACTAATTTTCGACCCTTTGCAATTTGGGAGGGAGAGGGTTTAGTGGGGGGTACACAAACGCGAGGCAACTGGTTCAGTTCTGGGCTTCGTCATTTATCTAAAGTAGGAAACGCAGTGCTACGTTAAGTCATAGCGATTCACACACACACACACACACACACACACACACACACACACACACACACACACACACACACACACAATCTCTCTTTTTCTCATCTCCCATGCAGTTTTCTCTTCCAACCACCTTTTGGAATTAATTAACTATTCTTATTATTGTTTCTACTTATAATCTGTTATGACGAATACTTTTCTGAGTGAATGCTCAGTACCACTCTTAATCTGAATGCACATTCAGTTACTGCAAATTAATGATAAATCTAATTTAAAATGTTAAGTGAGCAAGTGGTTAGGGTTGCTTTAAGAAAGCAGGAAACGACGGGTTATCATTGTCGCATCGCTATTGGCAATGTGCCTAAACATTTACTACAAATGAAACGAATTGGAACCAGCGTGAGTAACTGGATGGTTGGGCGGGCGCCCTCTACGCTGGAAATATCTGTCACAAACAAGACTGGGAAATTGGGAGCTGTAACTGCACATGTGTGTGCGCGCGCGCGCGTGTGTGTGGTGTGTGTGCGTGCGCGTGTCTGGGCTTAGGTATTGTGTTTAAATGGCTTCAGTAGGTAGGACGACGCACACAGGTTCGAGGTCGCTGTCCTCCGGATATGCCATGGCAGTTGATTTAAAGGCAATGAAACGAGTTATCAGTTGTTATGCAAAGAGTATACGTTTGTGATAAATATTACCTAGAATTTGTTGTTGTTTTTTTTTTATCTATACGCAAAACTGTCGCTTTCGATAGTTTCAAAATTGTCTGCCTTCCACACTGATCTACACACTTAACCTTTTTAAGACAGCGACACCTATTTGTCTGGAACGCTAATGCTACTATTAGGATTGATATTGACTAAGGCACGCAACTCTCGATCACATTAACGATACGAGATTTTAGTCTGCTAGTTTTTAACATTTAGTCTAATAAAAAAAAAAAAAAGTGGTTTCTACTTGAATTTGGATTGCTGAGTCAGGACTGTATGTGAATACATGCTCCTCTGACCCATGTTTAGTGAGCATCGCGCCTTTAAGTCGACCGATGCACACAATCGTGATTACTGAGAGTGAATCTCTTTTCTCCCACGCTGCATTCCTAGCCCACCAATATTCGTATCTGAAGTTCAATGCTTCTTCTGATTGACTTACGCTCTACTGATAGGATTTGTACCGACTGAACCGGTACGAGTCGATTAGGTGGCGGATGTTAGAGGTCCACTAATGTTCATAAGTGACGGTTCAGACACGAGCTATGGAAATCTGTTGTCACGAAAATGACTTCACAGTAAAGACGTATGCGTAGTTATTACGTCTTTTAAACTTCTTACGAACTTAGAAAGTTCTTCATATTCCCATATACTCATATCAATATAGGACAGTGATGTGACCATTTATTATACAGTGATACAAACACACAAAGTCTCACTCTCTCAAACTTACAAATACGATTTCACGCATACTAGCGTACATATTCACACATACTCGCATACATATCCACACACTAGCACACACTCACAGTCAAATATGCGTCGATGCGAAAGTACAGAGTTGCACACGTACATGTATAAATACATTCACATGCCACACACACATCAATGTAGGCAAACACGCACACACGCACTGTAACATGCATATTCGCTTAGACACAAAACTGCGTACAATCAAGTATGCCCATACCACCACACAAACACTTACACATGCATGCACACTGTTACAAGCGTCGTATCTTAAACATATGCACGCACTGTTGAATATTTAAATGCACGACTCCCTCGCACAAGAACATATACAAATAACACACACACTTTTTCTACAGATAGGCAAGCTCGTCTTATCTGAAAACAAATATTTGATTATAAAGGCATAAATTCGTATGTAGATATTTTCCTTTCTATTTTACTCGTACCACTCACATACAAACAAATAATCACGCACAGACTTGGATGTAGTAATGCATCATATCTAGTAACGTGCACAGAATATACAAACGCACACGATTCTATGCATATTCACAAACACACGCGCACACACACATTTCCCACGCACACACATTCACACATTTACACACACTCCACACGCATTCCAAAGACAATCACCTACACTCCACACACACTTCCCACGCACACATTTACACATTTACACACACTCCACACACATTCCAAAGACAATCACCTACACTCCACACACACACTCCACATTGATAAAAATTGTCATGCACGACGCATGCCAGGTCGGTCCATGGAACAGCATATTTTGATAAATACGTATTTTTCTGTATGCCCAATTTATTTTAATCAATGAACAAATCTGCTTCATACCCTGCCTAGCACAACATTTCAAATAAAATTTTCAGACTTGTAAAGCTCTACGCATTTTCCCCAAAGTCTTTGTCCTTGTTGAAATCAACGTCTGAGTCAGTTCTAACTATCAGTAGAAGCACATAAACTTTCAGACGTCACAGGACATGTGACCCTTTTGTTGGCGATTTCTAGGCATGATGAAATCAGCGTCATAGGTCAGAGTGTCCTTTTGCTGAGTGGGAGTGTGGGGGGGGGAGGAACCGTGGATGAAAAACATCAACATGACTTAGTGGAATTTACTCTGAACAAACGTACGGACAGTTTCGTCCACATTGGGTTAGTGAGACCGCTGTATAATATTAACCTATAAAAAAAAATTACTTGTGAAGTGTGATAGGAAGGTAACTCCCTCTACTCTCTTTCTCTCTCCCTCTCTCGTTTTTCCTTTTCTTTTTCACAACGGATTTTATTCATGCCAATTAATGCTTCGTATAATGTGTATTAATTTAATGTTATTGCAAAGTAATAAGATTACTAATAGAATTTAATGCCTATTATAATATATATTAATTTAATGTTATTGCAAAATAATAAAATTACTAATATAACTTAATGCCTACTATAATGTATATTAATTGAATACTAGTGCTAAATAATAAGAATTACCATTATCAATTAATGTATGTTATAATGTTCAATAATTTATTACAGACACACAAAAATAAGAATTACTAATGCATCAAATTTGATGGTTTCTGCATCAAATCACTATACATTATTTGCTCAGTTTGGGGGCATTACACATTTCTGATAATTATTTTTTTTTAAAATTTAAAAGTCTATAAGGGCGCTTGTAAAGTGAAGTTGCCAATTTCATTGATCACGATTTCTTTGTGTGTGTCTTGCAGAGAAAGTAAATTTCATTGCAACACAACAAAACTACAATTTAGCTCTGTGTTCAATTTAGCTCTGACATCCCATTTTTTGACTTTCTCTTTCAAAGTTTTAAATGATGTGGAACTTACCACGTACTTCTCTGCCCTTACATGACTTAAACTTGCCCTACTTAGTTCCCCTTTATTTCAAGCATTGATTGATGCTGGGGAAAATGGACTTACTGTCTCTCATTGTTCGATGTTCACTTTTTGGAAGAGGTGTGTGTTGATGGGTTGGGGTTGGGTAGGGGGGGTTTGCAAGTTGCATTTGCACAATCGAGCTGATTACTTCTTTTACGTTAGGTCGCATTTTTATCGTGCTGAATAACGTTCATTATCTCCCCTACTATTTCTGTCCCAGCCACGTCAGTGTAGGAAGATAGAGATCGCGAGCTGATTACACCCCCACCCAAAAAAAAAAAAAAATGAAAAAGAAAAATAATTATCAGTACGTCAAGGGCAAATTACTTTAATTACTTGTTTCAACTGAGCGCCGCCAATTGGTCCCAGAACAGTCATCTGCAACTTAACTGGCAAATGTACCTAACGATCAAGAATTAATCGTACAGTGAAACAATCGGCAGTAATGTAATAACGTGGTTGATTTTTTGAAATATTTTCATGTCTGGACTTCTGCCGTTATCGATTTTGCTTTCATGAGAATATCGACGATGTAGTACACGAGGCTGGGAAATGGTGAGTCGATGTGGATGGTGAGTGGATGTGGATGGTGAGGGGTGTTGGGTGATAGAGGAGGACTTAGTGTGTGAGTGAGTGTGTGTGTGTGTGCGTTTGTGTGCGTTTATGTGCGTGTGCGTGCGCGTGTGTGGGTGGGTGTGGGTGGGTGCGTGTGTGTGTGGGTGGGTGTGCGTGTGTGTGTGTATGTGCGTGTTTGTGCGTGTGTGTGTGTGTGTGTGTGTGTGTGTGTGTGTGTGTGTGTGTGCGTGTGTGTGGAGGGTGTATTTGCGTAGAGAAGGGGTGGTCAAGAGAATGAAATGGTAAAGTTATAGATGGAGATGAGAAAAGGACTAGCACTGAATTGATTCCACAGCCAAATTATTTTTCGACAAATAGTTTATTTCCCCTTTAGTTTTCTTCTTCAATCCTCCACCCACACCCCGCAAACTAATTTTACTTTGCTTGCGTGTGTATGCATAATAAAAATGACTAATCTTAAAAATGTCCAACCTCTTTCATTCTGGTATGCACCGATCATTAACACATTTATACGAGTATGTTTTGAGTGTAAATCAGTGTTTTGTAGTCTGTCTTTTGTCTATTTTAATTTCATATGGGCATTAAATGTATTCAGCTTCATGTGGGTATTAAATATATTCAGTTGCATGTGGGCATTAAATGCATTTCAGCTTACTGTGAGTATTAAATATGTTCAGTTTCGTGTGGGTATTAAATATATTCAGTTTCATGAGGGCATTAAATGTGCTACATACATGTGGGCATTTTATATAATTTCCAGTTTCATGCGGCTTTAAATAAGTTCAGTTACATGTGGGCATTAAATATAGTCATTTTCATGAGGGCATTAAATATGCTAGTTACATTTGTTTATCTCCACGTGGGCATTAAATACATGGTATCATCGTATTCTTAATACGTTGGAAAATCAAACAGATAAGTCCTATAATGCTACTTCTTGATAAGTTCATAAACAAAATGTGACTTGCTTTTCACCACCTTTTACATCCACTGTGATGTCATCAGTTTTTCATTCGGGCATTTGGTCTCGTATTATCAGTCTTCATCTGGGCATTTGAGCCCATGACGTCATCAGTTTTCACTCAGGCATTTAAACCCATGAAGTCATTAGTTTTCATTTGGGCATTGAGCCCATAAAGTCAATCGGGCTTCTAAACCCATAAAGTCGTCAGTTTTTATTCGGGCATTTGAACCCATAAAAACACCAGTATTTTTTCAGGCATTTAACCCTTTGTAATTACTACATTTTATTAAGGCTATTAATCCTATGGAATCTCCGATGTTGTGAGTACAAGCAACGTTGTTCTGCCCCCCTACCCCCCGCCTATCAAAAAATTTCTTCAATTACTATTGTTTTTAGCAGGTGGAAATAAAGTAGCAATTACTATTGTTTTTAGCTGGTGGAAATAAAGTGGCAATTACTATTGTTTTTAGCAGGTGGAAATAAAGTGGCAATTACTACTGTTTTAGTAGGTGGAAATAAAGTGGCAATTACTATTGTTCTTAGTAGGTGGAAATAAAGTGGCAATTACTATTGTTCTTAGTAGGTGGAATTTATCGCAGAGATTCAATATCTCCATTTTAAGAAAATGAGTATTATGTGTTTTGCAGTTAGATGAATTTTCTTTTCCTCTGGACAGACCAAGTAAATGTTCAGTCAAACGTATCTAATGATGTTCATAAACCTTAAACATATCCAATTATTAATTTAATATTAAAAATATAAATTAGCAAGTATATTTTTGGTTTAATCACTAAAGCAAATATTATAGATTCTCATAAAATCATTCATAAAATTAAGAACAACACAGATCTTTTTTAAGGTAATTAGTAAAGCCTACTACCTCTGTTATCGATTTGCTAAGGACATTTGTGTCAATCCCATAGCTTTAAAAATAACTTAAATGTAAATATTCTTGGGAGATCCTGTGACCCACGCTATGATGGCACTTACTCACAAAGTCTAGCACTCGCTCACACACTGGCATTTGTTCGCATTGGTCTAAAGGAACCATCTATCTCCAGGAAATGGTTGACTTAATCAGCTGGATGGTTGTCCATTGCATCCAAGCTAATTAAAGTGCACTAGATGGTTGAACATGCTCCTGTAATAATAACTAGTACTGTTCTCAGAACATTATCTATTACAAAATAATAGTTTAATTTCTTTTTGTGATGGTATTGTAACGATTAGATTTCCCACAGTGATTTCAAGAACTAATCGATAAATAATGTATCAACGATAAATAATATATTTCTAATAACCACTAATATAAAATATTAGTTATACAATAAGAATATATGTTAAGTAAAACATTTGTGTTTATTTCTGTGAGTTTATTCCAAACAAAAAAATTCTCTTTAGTACACATGGGCTCTGATGATATAAAAACTTTTCATCCCAAGACAAAATGAAAAAAATCAAACATCAATTTTAATGACTTTCCACCTTTATAAGCACAGAACCTGGTCAACTATTTTAAGTATTTTAAACTTCATGGCTAACATTTTTAGTGCTTTCAACTGAGATCAGTGTGGTCCAGCTCAGTCCAACAGGCCATATGTGGCCCATGTAAAATTGTCTTGTGGCCCATGCTCATACAAAAACTATTTCTTTAATTTTGTTTTACAATTAAATTTTTATTCATCAATTACCTGCAAATTTTTAATTTAGGGGTTTTGTTGCCCTTGGGGTTGAATTAGTTTAACCACCTAGAATTAGATCATCCCCCAATGACCTACAAATTCAATCATTTATCCAAGAGTCTAATTCAGGTTTTGCTCTAAAAGAAAAAAAAAAGAAACATTGATCACAACACAAATATGGCGTTTTTAATTTAGATATCTTGTTGTAGCTATTAGATTCTGTCATATAATGAAATTACGTGAGTACTCATGCACTCTAAATGCCTTTTACATGTACCTTTTTCAGGAATGAAACATACACAGGATCGAAACACTTAACTGCAATAAAATAGGTTTTCTAACACTGCAAATGATTAAAATAACTCTAACCATTATACCAAACCTGTTGTTACATACCAATTTCAAACCCACCGCATTAATTTATTGAACGACAAAATTTTTAATGATATTTTGATTGATCAGTCTAATCTTTTGACACCAACTTTTGACAGTATGTACCAGTCCTATGGTTCCTCCTTCATGACATCATTCTTCCAAAAATGACTTTAAATTACATTATACAATCTGATAGCTCGTGACCTCATTTCAAGGCCGTTTATGCATGCACAGCATGTGTCAAATTCATTCCACGTAAGGAATTTATTATATGAATTAACCTATAGGTTCGTATTGGCTGCCATTTTCTTCTAAACATTTTTTTTACTCCTGATCGGAGTATCGGATGACCTTTGAACATTCCTAAGTAAAGTAACATTTTCTCTGATGTTCGCAAATTGTATGATGGCCTCCTAGACATGATCCAGCAATCTACCAACAGTTTTGTGACCAACTGGGGGCTTGTCGGGATACTTGGTATTAAGCTCTTCGGCAACTTGCAGTTGCGTGGCTTTCCGTACATGTGAACATTCTCTATTCCTTCTTCTGTCGTTCATCAATGTGAACATTCTCTATTCCTTCTTCTGTCGTTCATCAATGTGAACATTCTCTATTCTTTCTTCTTTCCTTCATCAGTGTGGAACAATCTATATTCTTTCGTTCATCAATGGCGAACAATCTCTATTCCTTCTTCTGTCGTTCATCAATGTGAACATTCTCTATTCTTTCTTCTGTCGTTTATCGATGTGGAACATTCTCTAGTCTTTCGTCTTTCCTTCACCAGTGTGGAACAATCTCTATTCTTTCTTCTTTCCTTCACCAGTGTGGAACAATCTCTATTCTTTCTTCTTTCGATCATCAGTGTGGAACAATCTCTAATCTTTCTTCTGTCGTTCATTAGTGTGGAACAATCTCTGTCCTTTTCTTTAGTTAATTTATAATTCATAGTATATAAGTCTGGAACAATCTCTAGTCTTTCTTCTTTAAAGACTTCATTCACAAGCCATAGTATATTAGTCTGCAACAACAACAACAAAATAATAACAATATTATAAATTGCCTATGGGGCATATCTTTTTGACACACCCTGTAACGTAATTTTGATAAAGCAAGTAAATATGGAGTTCAACAGACAACATTGATTGTTGCCTAGTTACACAGATAATTGCTAGCATCGAGACATCCACTTTACAGACATGGCGTTACCGTGACGACATCTTTCCATCAGGACATCCACTGACGGCGAGTTGCGTCATTACATTTGATGTTTATGCAGGTATTGTCATCTGCTAACATCAACGCATCTAGAGTATATCAAGACATCTGGTGACACTGAATACATATCAAGACATGTGTAGATATTGTGTATCAAGACATCTGGTGATACGGGAGCCTCTAGCACTCATCAACATAACTGCTGACATTAAACTACCTATATCATGTCATTGCAGCTAAAACAGTGTGTGTGTGTGTGTGTGTGTGTGTGTGTGTGTGTGTGTGTGTGTGTGTGTGTGTGTGTGTGTGTGTGTGTGTGTTTGTGTGCGCGCGCGTTTAAAGACATCCACTGACATCAAGCCTTCATGTTATATTTCACTGTAATTGATACATAACAATGATATCCACTGTCATCAAGCCTTCATGTTACACTCCACTGAATTTTAAGACATAACTCAGACACTGACAATAAACAACGTGTCTGCACTTAACACATATGAAGACATCAATCGACACACCTATTACACGTCATCATATTTAATATATTTAAAGACACCCATTGGCGGTCGTTGCAGGCACGAGGGCGTCTTCTGATACCAAAGGCAGTACCGAACTTGAGGGCATTTCCTGTGCGGTGTACACCAAATTATTTCCCTGGAGGCACAAAGAACGACTAATTGCACATTAAAACAGGGATGACCACCAAAGGCTTTTCAAGACCAACTGGGATGAGACTAGATAAACATATATAACGCTAAAGTACGCTTGAAGTCAATCGCGAACGTGAAAACTCGAAATTCCTCTGGATATTTTAAAGCCATCAGATGAGACTGTCGCTTTTGTGACTTTGAATATTAAAGATCCAAAAATTCCAGAAGTCTTGGTGAATGGCTGGGTAGTAATGTTATCAGCTTGGTAATGTTTAACTACTTGTGCATGAAAGATAAGATGCGAGACGAAAAATGCATCTCTGGTGTATGCCTGTTGGTATGTATCGATGAAAGTTAAGATGCGCGACGAAAAATATATCTCTGGTGTATGCCTGTTGGTACGTATCGAAGCTGCAGAAGAAGCGCAATCTATCTTCAGCACGTTTACGTCCAATGCGTAAATGTCTGGTGACGTCATTCACCAATTCATTGTTCTCAGCAAAGAAAATAAGTAAAACGAACAAACAGAACCAGTTTTGAAATTCCTTGACCACTTAAAATTTCATGAATGTTCCTTTAAAGAAAGTATAATTATTTATTCTTTTTTTAAATTTTTATTTGGTTGTTTATCTATTATTCATTTGGTTGTTCTTTCTTTCTTTCTTTCTTTCTTTCTTTCTTTCTTTCTTTCTTTCCTCATTTTATTCACACAATCATTTGTTTTCTCTATTTATTTATTCATGTATGCATTCATTCCTTTCGTTGGCCAGGTTATTTATTTATTTATACATACATTCAATTATTTCTTTACCTGTATAATTAGTTGCGTATTTAGGGAGTGAGTTACTTAAGTGCCTAGTTGCATGCCGATTACTTTAGTTTGGTAAATTAATAATCTAGTTTATACAAATCGTGTTCGTGTAAATGTAAATCCATTGCTGTTTAAAGGCACAAAAAGATTCATTGCCTGTGTTATTCGACTTACAAGGTGGATATTTCAGGCACTCCAAGGCGTTTAATATGCATTAAACAATTTCAGGTTTTTATTTCACAGAACACCCAAACAGACAAGAAAGGAAATCTGAAGATAAAAAAGCAAGGAACGATAAAGCTTAAGAAAAATCAATTGCGGAACAAGAGCAGATTTATTTTCTAACAAAAATAGGAAAGGAATAACATTTTTTTTTAAAAAAAAAAAAGAAGGAAAACTTGATTTGCAAATTGCAGGACAAGTTGAATTAGAAACATTCACACCGTCTACTTTTCAGTCGATGCTGTGTGAAACCGTTTTATTGACTTCATGTGTCATATTTGCAACACAGAGGACAATTCTTGTTTGGAAGAAAGAATTTGGAATTAGCCAATTATTCTCTGTGGATTATTTTACCATTTCTCAGACAAATAGAGTTTCGTCCATACAGACAAGTCAGTTTGCAATTTCACAAAATAAGTTTACATTTCCCGTCTTGGTAAATCGGTTTACAGTTTTGCAGGGAAAAAACATTCGCATTTTCAGATACAGTTTTCATTTTCAGTCTTGAGTAAATCAGTTACAAAGTTTCATAGACAAATTAGTTCAAAGCTCAAGAGTCAGATTAATTTATAGTTTTACACGTATATCTATTTGACAGGTTTCCTGTTCACACCCCAAATCCGTTTACGGTCACAGAGACAATTCAGTTTACAATTCGCTTGCATTTTGGAGGCATTTCAGTTATCAACTTTACAGTCACATTAACCTGCAGTGTAATAACTATTTCAATTCACAGTTTTACGGTCAATCCATATCACACATTTACAATTAGTCCAGATAACAGTTTTACATTCAGCCCAAATGACTATTTTACAGTTAGTCCAGATAAGTTTTACATTCAGCCCAGATAACAATTTTACAGTCAGTCCAGATAAGTTTTACATTCAGCCCCATGACAGTTTTACAATTAATTCAGTTTTACATTCAGCCCAGATAACATTTTTACAGTTAGTTCAGATAACAGTTTTACATTCAGCCCAGATAACATTTTTACATTATTTCAGATAACAGTTTTACATTCAGCCCAGATGGCAGTTTTACAATTAATCCAGTTTTACATTCAGCCCAGATAACAGTTTTACAGTTAGTCCACATAACAGTTTTACATTCAGCCCAGGTGACAGTTTTACACATTCAGCCCGTATAACAGTTTTGCAGTCAATCAGATCATAGTTTTACAGTCAGTCAAGATTGCAGTTTTACTGGTACGAGTCCAAATTACAGTTTTACAGGCAATCCAAATAACAGTGTTTTAGTAAGTCAAAATTGCAGTTAGTCGTGATCGCAGTTTTACAGTCAGTCCTTATAACAGTTTTATAGGCAGTCCAGATCACAGTTTTACAGTCAGTGAAGATCGCAGTTTTACAGTCAGTGAAGATCGCATGTTTCTCAATCAGTCCTGATAAAGTTTTATAGGCAGTCCAGATCACAGTATTACAGTCAGTGAAGATCGCATGTTTCTCAGTCAGTCCTGATAACAGTTTTATAGGCAGTCCAGATCACAGTATTACAGTCAGTGAAGATCGCAGTTTTACAGTCAGTGAAGATCGCATGTTTCTCAGTCAGTCCTGATAAAGTTTTATAGGCAGTCCAGATCACAGTATTACAGTCAGTGAAGATCGCATGTTTCTCAGTCAGTCCTGATAAAGTTTTATAGGCAGTCCAGATCACAGTTTTAAGTCAGTCAGTCCTGATAACAGTTTTATATCATTTCCTTTTACCGTTTGGCGCCTCGTTGTGTTGTATTGTTGTTGCTAAAGCTTGGATTTCACAGACATCATTTCGTTGTGTTGTATTGTTGTTGCTAAAGCTTGCATTTCACAGACATCATTTCGTTGTTTTGTATTGTTGTTGCTAAAGCTTGGATTTCACAGACATCATTTCGTTGTGTTGTATTGTTGTTGCTAAAGCTTGCATTTCACAGACATCATTTCGTTGTGTTGTATTGTTGTTGCTAAAGCTTGGATTTCACAGACATCATTTCGTTGTGTTGTATTGTTGTTGCTAAAGCTTGGATTTCACAGACATCATTTCGTTGTGTTGTATTGTTGTTGCTAAAGCTTGGATTTCACAGACATCATTTCGTTGTTTTATAGTTGTATCCGGGAGATATCGTCACTTTTGATTTAGTTATAGTTTTACAGTTGCTCATCTGTTACAAGAATGACGCAACCTTTCAGTGTCGTAAACCTATGGCTAGATATTCGCGGAGAGTGCTTTTAAGGCATCGTAGTCTGCAAATTTACACAAACAGTCCAAAATGCTTACAGCGAGGGGACGTCAGCTATCATTCTCATTGTGAAGGACTGCCAGCCACTGTAGTCGCTGTGAGGGACGTCATTCAACACATTCATTATGAGGGACGTCACTCAACACATTCATTATGAGGGACGTCACTCAACACATTCATTATGAGGGACGTCACTCAACACATTCATTATGAGGGACGTCACTCAACACATTCATTATGAGGGACGTCACTCAACACATTCATTATGAGGGACGTCACTCAACACATTCATTATGAAGGACGTCACTCAACACATTCATTATGAAGGACGTCACTCAACACATTCATTATGAAGGACGTCACTCAACACATTCATTATGAAGGACGTCACTCAACACATTCATTATGAAGGACGTCACTCAACACATTCATTATGAAGGATCATTATTTAAACGAGATCCGCATAAAGCTGACGTCCTAGAGAGTACAGACAGAATTGCTAACAATACACAAAAGTATGAAATAGTTTATTAGCCGCCTACGCATGCACACACACACACACACACACACACACCTGCTCTTTTTTCCTTTCTTCCCACAGGAGAAAGAATCACAATAACGCGCGCGATCACTTTCGACTAAGGCCTGGCATTACCGAAAACTCATGTTTGGATACGCATAGATAAGGTGAAAGTTAGCTATAAAATAAATTAGTTGTGTCATCATGACGTAAGTATTCTGTCTTTATTTACCGACTGTCCTCGCTGGCAATTGAAGACAGTGATTAGCAGGGGCGCGTTCACTTCAGACGTGCCGAACTTTGCGACAATTTTCTTCAGAGCTCAGCTGGGATCTGTCTTGGAATTATGGCTTGACATTGGCGAAAACAACAAAAAGCACAGCTGCCTTTGATCGTAGCTAACAACCGATTCTTGATCATGGTGAAATTAATGGTCAGTAGTCAAACTGAGTTTGCACACATAAATTCCCAAAGTGGTGAAATTGTATTAAGTGTGTGTGTGTGTGTGTGTGTGTGTGTGTGTGAGAGAGAGAGAGAGAGAGAGAGAGTGAGAGAGAGAGTTAAAGACGAAGAGAAGGTGCGTGGGGTGAAGGTGCATAAGGCTATTTATTGTTGGGTCTTGTCGATTCTGTCTTTGACGAAGCCAGAACACAATTGCATATTTTATTTACACGTTGGAACTTAACCACATCCTTATTTTATTTTTCATCATATTAGATAGAGAAATAAGTAAAAGCTTTATGTAATCAAGATGCGATTCATGCAAACTATGTGCCTTCATCTGCAAAGACTCGAGGTCTCTTGCTTGGCTAAATCTAGACCTGTACGAAGTCGACCTTGCAGTGAACAACCACATGCAAGTTAAGTTTGTAGCTGTTGCTCCTGATTTACATATACTTTTGTTTACCTACACTGGACCCCAAACAAGGGAGGTAATCTATCTCACTGTACGTGTGCAGGATCTCAATTGATTGTCAAATGGAAGGAGGCGACTCGCCTTAGCTCATGTGACTCTAATGAACACGCCCTGGTTGTTGCCAAACTATTTTCAAATCAAGTAAGATAATCTGTCTTTGAGCACCTTACGCCCACACCACAATAAATGTTGTACACAGTGTTTAATCCATGTTTTATGTGGTCCACATGATCTGCACTATTTACATTTGTCATGAACTCTTTGAATGTTTATGCTTATATTTTTTCACCGGTTCTTGAAAGCCTCAATAAGTGAATATTTCCTACAGGTTATTCAAATATTGTTACAATGCCAAGACTAAAAAGAAAAAGCCCAATGAAATGGATTAACAAAAAAATAAAACTTGAAAGAAATTTTAATTAGCATTGTGCTTAAAAGAAATTTTAAAAGTATTTTAAAAATCAATAGTGGTTTAAACTTGGGTACCAAACTAAAACCGTGTCTCCTTTTTATCAAGTAACACTTTCAAGAGTGAGCCACATTTGCAAATCAAATAATTATTCAGTAAATTCTTGCATAGACACGTATTTCTACTGATGAAAGTATGACAATTCTTTCACACATTCCTATTGATGAAACATGATAGTTACTTCTATCATTCCCATTGATGATGTGTGACAATTCCTTCACACGTTCTTATTGATGAAGTATAACAATTCCTTTACACATTCCTACTGATGAAGTATAACAATTCCTTTACACATTCCTACTGATGAAGTATAACAATTCCTTTACACATTCCTACTGATGAAGTATAACAATTCCTTTACACATTCCTACTGATGAAGTATAACAATTCCTTTACACATTCCTACTGATGAAGTATAACAATTCCTTTACACATTCCTACTGATGAAGTATAACAATTCCTTTACACAATAATAGTACGTCTGACTATAAAGTTTCGTCCTCATACCCTGGTAGTGATGTACCCCAATAAATGACCTTGGCACAAAGAAACTATAACGCACTGAGAAAACGCAGAGCAAAACTAGACTCCTCATCATGTTTTCTGTCATCGTCATCATTATCTCCGCTAACATCTCCCTCGCAGTCTTTGCTCATCTGTAAGCAAAGTCACGCACATGTCTTGCTGCAGCTGTCATCGACTAGACGTTCAACATGACGCGAGGTGCAGGAGGGTGGGTGAGAACTGCTGGAGCATTAGAGACACTTTAAATTATGTCATTTGAAAACTAACGTCCAAAGTTGGTGTGTGTATGTGGGTGGACAGATGAATTTAATTCGTCCGAAAATAGCTGTTTGATAAATAATACTACTTGAAGAATGTAGCGCAGTGTAGATCTCGGTTTTCAGCCATCTTGAACTCGACTAAATGGCAACTCCTACGACAATGACGAGGTACACACAAAAGAATGACTTTGACAGATTTTGTGTGTGACGTAAGGTTGCAGTAACATAACTCAAAGTGACATGTTACAAGAATTAATACCGAGGTGAACAGTGAAAGTCACTCAACCATCATCACAGAGATGATGCGCCTTTGTAGGAATTTTCTCACATCCGAAGGCTGGATGTTTCGAGACATGGCGCAGAGAGCACCATTTTGTTCTTTAGTTCAACTCACCACAGGATAGTATCCTTTGTGACCGCACTTCGGTGCAATGGCGTTTTCCTCTCTGTCGACTGGCCTTTAACGGGAGTCGCTAATACTGGAGACGGTGTTTTAAAGAATTATTATTTGTCATTTCAATTGATGTTTCGTTGTTAAAATTGACAAGTCGATTGTCGTCCTTAGAATCTCCAGTACCAGCTGCATGAAGAGTTGAGCTGTGCAGATAAAAGTTTGGAATCTCTCACAGAACCCCAATCTTTCATTAATGATATTAAAGCAGCCAAAGGTTCGTTCTGATTTGTAAAATTTGCCACACTTAAAATCAGGTACGTCTAACATTTATCATTAGCAAAGTTCATATCTGGATCAAACAAACAAAAAAAACTGCTGACCCAGATTCGTCTTTCGGGAGCCATGCGTTTGTCTGCTTATGCAGACGAGTTTTTCTGCTGGGATCGAAAAGACACGAGTAAAGATTGCGTCGCTAGACTTTTTGGTTGTGTTCCATTTCTCTAAACTCTAAAGGGTTCTAGCGAAGGGTTTGTATTCCCTAAGTTCATAATTCTTTTGCTGTATTTATTTTCTCCATACAGTTCTACAAGAAGGCCTGTAATTTCTCAGTTTTTGTGTTTCTCGCTCCGCACTAACGGAGGCACACCGAGTCACTGGTAAGAAAGAAAAAACAACAACAGCAGAAAGATGTACAAGGCTTGAATGAAATTAACCCGGAACAGAGTGTGCTTGAAAGAGAAGCACATAAGAAATTGTCTAGCGGCGTCCAACGATGCAGGGTGACGTCATCAGTGCAATATTGTTGCAGCTGGAAGAAAGTGAACAGTGATTAAGTCTCTGTTCTGACAACAAAATAGGCCGTAATAATTATAAACAGTCAGTGAACTTTGCGACAACAAAGTGGGCCGTAATTATTATAAACAGTCGGTGCTCTCTTGCGACAACAAAGTGGGCCGTAATTAATATAAACATTCGGTGAATCTTTGTTTACCGTCCAACAGAGAGTCAAGTGGAATCTTATCCAGAAAGTCAAGTGAAATCATACTCTGAAAGTCATCCGGAATCCTACCCTCAAAGTCAAATGGAATCATACCCTGAGAGTCCAGTGGAATCCTACACAGAGAGTCAAATGAAATCCTACCCCGAGAGTCAAGTGGAATCCTACCCTCAGAGTCAAGTGAAATTCTACACAGAGAGTCAAGCAAAATTCTACCCTGAGAGTCAAGTGGAATCCTACCCAGAGTGTCAAGTGAATCCTATTCTAAAAGCCAAGAGGAATCCTACCTAGAGAGTCAAATGGAATGCCACCATCAGAATAAAGTGAAATCTTACCCTGAGATTCAAATGGAATCCGAGAATCAGGTGAAATCCTGCATAGAAAGTCAAGCGAAATCCTACCTTGAGAGAAAGTGAAATCATACCCAGAGTGTCAAGTGAATTCTATCTTGAGAGCCAAGTAGAATCCTCCCTAGAGAGTCAAGTGGAATTCTCCCTAGAGAATCCAATGGAATCCTACCCTCAGAGTAAAGTGAAATCCGGCTCAGTGTCAAGTGGAATCTACCCAGAGAGTCAAGTGGAATCCTACCCTGAGAGTAAAGTGAAATCCTACCCAGAGTGTCAAATGAAATCCTCCCCAGAGATTCAAGTGGAGTCCTACCCAAGCGTTTACGACTGTTCATTACTTGTCCTAAATCACTAGCGTACGCGGTTATGATGAGTCATTCCTTTCACATTCTATGGGTTTGGGTTTGTGAATGTGTATTAATACCACTTCGAGTGAGGTTTTATGGGCTGTATGAGACATTTAGGCAAACATACATCTGAAGTAATGTAAGCAGCACACATGAGTTGCATGTCATGGAAATTTAGGCTTTAGGCCGTCCTAAATGTCCTCTTGCGTTTCTGTTTCTTAATTTCTCTCTCATTGTCTCACTCTTACACCCCACACACACCCATATACACATACTCACACACACACACACACACACACACACACACACACACACACACACACACACACACACACGCATGCACGCACACACACACGCACACATACATATACACACACGCACACACACATACACACACTCTCACGCACGCACACACACACACACACACACACACATGTGTCACGAGTGAAGTCTATCATTGTATGCTAAGTGTTGTACCGAATTCGAAAGCGTAACGGTTACTTTTCTGTTGGTATCTCGGTCATTTGCGAAACTAAAAAGTGGATGTGAATATCTTGGAAGTGACGTGTTTCATTTAGTAATGACGTCAGCTATTTGCTTTAGAGAGATTGTAATCGATCTTTATCAATCACGTCACGAGAATCTATCTATCTATCTATCCGTCCGTCCGTCCGTTCATCCATCCATCCTTCTATTTATTTATCTATCTATCTATCTCTTATATATGCATCCATCTTTCCAAACTTCTCAAATATGGAATGGATAGACAGCACCAGTTTTATATCTTTTATAATATATAAATTGGTGTAAAGAGGTTCATTATTAGAAAGAAATACCTTAGAATGAAATAGATATTTTTTAATGAATAATTTTGCGGAACTCTTGCCGTGTCCAGAGCTAATGGATTGAAAGATACGTACAATGGGAAATATTTCGCAATGCCCGAAATAAAAATGTTTTAATTTGCCACAAACAATCACGTGTTGCAGCTAGGAGTTGTCTGCTCATCGTCAAAGGGACGCGCTAGCAAAAGCAGTCTGCTTGATGGGAGTCAGCTTGATGGGGGTCAGAATGATGGGGGTGAATATCATTCACCCGATAAGGGGGTTATAATTCATGATAATGAGGGTTTTAATTTAATCCTTTTAATGTTATGATATTCTTTAAGGCGAATATATATATAAAGTTTTACTAATAATTATATTGTGTTTAGAAGTGAATGGTTAATTACATAATTATTGTGTATAGAAATGAATGGTTAATTACATAATTATTTGTGTAGAAGTGAATGTTAATTACATAATTATAGTGTGTAGAAGTGAATGGTTCATTACGTAATTATTGTGTGTAGAAGTGAATGGTTAATTACATAAATATTGTGTATAGAAGTGAATGGTTCATTACATAAATATTGTGTATAGAAGTGAATGGTTCATTACATAAATATTGTGTGTAGAAGTGAATGGTTAATTACATAAATATTGTAATAGAAGTGAATGGTTAATTACATAATTATTGTATGTAGAAGTGAATGGTTATTTACACGACGCAAATGCCTACTCACTAATAGGTCCACCTTCTACTCTTCCCCCTTTCCTCTCCCCCCCCTCCACAGTCCACAAACTCTGGCATACTGCTCTCTTGGCTTTCTTGTCCTCTCTCTTTCTTCCTCTCTATCTTTCTCTTTTTTACCACGCTTTTCTTTTTCATCACTGCTTCTCTCTAATTCACTCCTTTTTCTGCCTCTACTTTTCTCTCTTTCCTTTATCTCTTTTTCACTCTATTCAAATCTTACCTTGTTTTCTCTTACCCTTCTCTCTCTCGCTCGAGACAGTTCTCTACTACTTTCTATGTTCTCTTTTTCTCTTTACCCTTCTCAGTGTCTAACTCTTAATTATTTTTTTTCCTTTCCTCTTTCCTTATCTCTTCCTTTCATTTTTTCTCTTCCTCTCACTCCCCATTTATCTCTCTTCCAGTTTCACAGCACCCTCTCCTTGTATATGTCCACCTCTTCCTATCTTCCTCTATCTAACTTTTTCACTTTCTATCCTTTCTATTTTTCTCTATCGTCCTCTCTCTCCAAATCTCTCTTCCTTTATCTATATCTGCCCTCACCCTCTCCTCACACACAACACTCCATCACATGGAAGATAAAGAGTTGCCAACGACACGACGCAGTGCTGTTCTTGTCTAGAACAACCTCGCAGTTCCGATTTAAACTTTTGATTGCCCCCCCCCCCCCCATGCGCGCGCGCGCGCGCACACGCACCCACACACCCCGCTCACTAATTACTTTCTACAATCTTTGAAAGATTATAACAAAAATCGAGATCGTACACTGATTGGCACGGCCCAAGGCCAATTTAGAGATACTCTTTGACCGAAATGGATGAAAGGTCTCCGAAGACGTCAAGGCGATTTCACAAATTTAAAAATGAGCTCACTCACCCACCCACCCTCTTTCCTTCTTAAAAATGTATTTATTTTGTATTATTACTTATGCATAGAAAGTAAGTTCAACACCAAAGGGTGATTATTCTCACAATATAGTTTCATGACACAAGGTGAATGTTGTTCCTGTTTTGTCTTGCATACTGCTTTAATTATATTACTGAAAAATACGTTTAGTTCGTCACATACGGCTTTTATTCAGTGGTCTATTTGTTAAGGATTCACTTTCATTTGATTAATAATACTTTTTAATGACGTCACGTCTTTGGCGAATGATGTACTGATTTCAATTTATTCATGGAGCTTTTATTTTTCCTTTCCCTTTTTCTTTCTCCACCCCCCCCCCACTCCCATTCTTCCTCTCGTGGGCTTCATCTAAAGTTGTTCTGTACTTAGTGGAATTGTCTTGACTGAATGACGTCATCGAAAAAACATATGCTAGCTCAGTGTTGAAAGCAAGCAATGATGAGAATTCCGTTCACTTGATGATTTGTCTGTTGTTAAGGAAAAACCAACTCAGTAACTGATTTCATGGTGATTGATTTAGACAGCTCGGAACCGGAATTAAAAGCGTAAATATTCATTAATAGACAATAATTCATTTTTTGAAAAGAAGCATTCCTTTTTCAGCGTGTGTACGTTCGCTTCGTGTGACTGGCACATGTAAGAAAGGCATAACATATCAGACGCAAAAGAGTTAACGAGCTTGTGTGAAATTTACCGTAACAAAAACAGAATATTACAAAGTTAACCACATAAATCCAGTATAAACTCTAGATAAATACACACTTGAAAGAGAAAGACAACAGGCTTTTATATTGGATATATTAAATGCGAGCACAATTTGTTTGTCTATAAATTCAGTTTTCTTTCAGACATTATCACCCGACTTGAGTTCTCTTCTGGATTAATGTAGAGCGTTGTCTCCGCGTCCACCATTTACCAAAATTAAATGTACAAATAGGAAACTGGTGGGGAGAGGGTGGAGGGGGGAGAGAGGAGAGGAAAGTGGCGAAGGCATGTGAAACACGACCTGCCAATCAAATTCGACCATAGACGTTTGTTGTTTTTTTTCGTTAAATCCTTTCAAAAAAAAAAAAGAAGGAAAAAAACCTCTGTAATTGTTAACTCTGAATCCTGTCGACAAACGTTAGGGAACGAGTTAGCTTGTTACGTCACTGTAGTGCGTGTCGAGTCGGGAGACGAAGGTGGGGGTGGGTGGAGTAAAAGTAGAGGCTAATTATACTAGATAATTACAACTAGAACACTCACGAATTGTATTTGTGTTCGGCTGAGATGTACGCTTGTCCGAGATATTGTTCTGGCTGAATTTTTCGCGCACACGGAACTCTTCCATGTTGGCGTTTTCTAAACAGTATGGTGAGAAAGATATGCTATTGTTTTCTAAACAGTATGGTGAGAAAGATATGCTATTGTTTTCTAAACAGTATGGTGAGAAAGATATGCTATTGTTTTCTAAACAGTATGGTGAGAAAGATATGCTATTGTTTTCTAAACAGTATGGTGAGAAAGATATGCTATTGTTTTATAAACAGTATGGTGAGAAAGATATGCTATTGTTTTATAAACAGTATGGTGAGAAAGATATGCTATTGTTTTCTAAACAGTATGGTGAGAAAGATATGCTATTGTTTTCTAAACAGTATGGTGAGAAAGATGTGCTATTGTTTTCTAAACAGTATGGTGAGAAAGATGTGCTATTGTTTTCTAAACAGTATGGTGAGAAAGATATGCTATTGTTTTCTAAACAGTATGGTGAGAAAGATATGCTATTGTTTTCTAAACAGTATGGTGAGAAAGATATGCTATTGTTTTCTAAACAGTATGGTGAGAAAGATATGCTATTGTTTTCTAAACAGTATGGTGAGAAAGATGTGCTATTGTTTTCTAAACAGTATGGTGAGAAAGATGTGCTATTGTTTTCTAAACAGTATGGTGAGAAAGATATGCTATTGTTTTCTAAACAGTATGGTGAGAAAGATATGCTATTGTTTTCTAAACAGTATGGTGAGAAAGATATGCTATTGTTTTCTAAACAGTATGGTGAGAAAGATATGCTATTGTTTTCTAAACAGTATGGTGAGAAAGATATGCTATTGTTTTCTAAACAGTATGGTGAGAAAGATATGCTATTGTTTTCTAAACAGTATGGTGAGAAAGATATGCTATTGTTTTCTAAACAGTATGGTGAGAAAGATATGCTATTGTTTTCTAAACAGTATGGTGAGAAAGATATGCTATTGTTTTCTAAACAGTATGGTGAGAAAGATGTGCTATTGTTTTATTTTGCTGTTGGCGTTTTCTAAACAGTATGGTGAGAAAGATGTGCTATTGTTTTATTTTGCTGTTGGCGTTTTCTAAACAGTATGGTGAGAAAGATGTGCTATTGTTTTATTTTGCTGTTGGCGTTTTCTAAACAGTATGGTGAGAAAGATGTGCTATTGTTTTATTTTGCTGTTGCTTTAATGTAAACGTTTGGTTTATACATTAAAGATATGCTGATAAACAGGCAAACAAAACATCACAAAGAGGTCATATGTTACAAGAGTTGAAGGCGATAGTTCGAAAGATATTTGCACTCTCTTTCTGGTTGATTGTCTAATAACCTTTGTGGGAGATTCTCTAATATGACTAGTAACGCTCACTGGGAGATTACCTAGTAAAGTTAGAAATCTTCACTGGGAGACTCTCTACTATGACTAGTAACGTTCATTGGGAGATTACCTAGTATGACTATAAACCTTCACTGGGAGATTCTCTAGTGCAACTAGTAACGTTCACTGAAAGATTCTTTGGTGTAACTAGTAACGTTCACTGGGAGATTGTCTGTTATAAGTAGTAACGTTCGCTGGGAGATTCTGTAGTAACTTTCACTAGGTGATACTATAGTGAAAATACTAAAGTTCACTTGATTTTCTAGTACGACTAGTAAGTCCAATAGGAGATGTTCTTGTGCAATTAAACACTTTCACTGGGAGATTCTTTAGAAAGAATGGTTAATTTTACTGGGAGATTTTTTAGAATGAAAGGTTAATTTTCACTGGGAGATTCTTTAGAATGAATGTTAATTTCACTGGGAGATTCTTTAGAATGAAAGGTTAGTTTCACTGGGAGATTTTTTCTTGTAGTACGAAAAGTTAATTTCATTGGGAGATTCTTTAGTGCAACTAGAAACTTGCATTGGAAAACAATTATTTTAAACAACTTTCAGTGGGACAGACAGTACACACAGTAAACCTATGACGTCATATATCCAGCATTTTTCGAAATTAACAAAGAAAGAAGTCATGCATTCATTAGTTAGCATAGATTTTCGTGAGTTCATTTGACAATAATATTGAATTTAGATAGTACAATGTATTAGGCTGCGATATATGTGTATCTACTTTGCACTGTATAGAAGTGTTAAATATGTTTTAATTTCATATCTCATGGTTATCTGATCATGATTACGTATTTCCAGTAGCATTCTTTCTATAGAAATAAGTTTGGTAAGTAGAAAAGGGTAGCTATAAATAATTATTTTTTAAAAAAACGCAATAAACGTATATTACTTTAAGCATGTCTGTTAGCTCCTTACTCGCTAGAGAAATAATTTTTCTGGATAAAATTTAACCTGCATTTAGGATCTTAGCGATGCTGTTCCAGACACAAGTTATCGCAGTGTGTTGTTTTGGGTTTCTAGGTGCTATGTATGTCTATAGCCTTTCAGAGTTCGCTACACAGACATTCAAATCATTTGCTTGTGGTAGTCAATCATGTTGCAGTTTTCATTTTGTAACTACTGTTCTGTAGCTACTGTTCAGAAAAGGTTTCACCTTCCGGCGTTTCAAAGCAGCAAAACTTTCTAAGTTACAAAATAGGAAACTTCTAAACGAGTAGATTTAATGATCGTTGAGTGAAATCAGCACATCTGTCTATCTATCTATCTATCTGTCTGTCTATCTATCTATCTATCTATCTATCTGTCTATCTATCTATCTATCTATCTATCTATCTATCTATCTATCTATCTATCTATCTATCTATCTATCTATCTATCTGTCTATCTATCTTATTGATCTCTTTCTCCTTTCTCCCTCTATTCTCACAATTGCTGACCGTTACAAAGTCGTGTAATAGCATGCCACTCGAAGGACGCTTGATGGAAATGGTTTGTACCTAATAATACAGTTGTCTACTTATTTTGCTTAGTAGATTTGACCCTATTTGAACTAGTTTTGTCTAAGTACATTATTAGATTATAATGTAGTGTTTTACTGGCAATGTCTAGTAGGTTAGGTTAAACTGTAATTTAATAGTTGAAAATATATCTCTTGTATCGTATGCCCCATATATAACAATACAGATTCTAGTGGTTTTGCTGTGTGAAATTTAAGCAGATTTTATTAGCTAAAAGTCTCAGTTATTAATCACTTTATTTGTATCAACTTATTTACACTTGCCATACTTTATAAAGCAACACTGTATTTCCACTAATTTATTTCAGTACATCTAGTTGCTAGCTAATTGCTAGTTACTTGACAGTTACTTAAATTACAATTTAGATTATATTAGTATAACTAAAATGCGTTGACTCTGTTTCTATTTCTAAGAGTTTATGATGCATTTTTGCAGTTCATCTGTAGTTTTAGCAGCTTGTTTATTAAATTTACTTGTTTCTACACTTCTACAACTTTAAGCAAACTTGTGTTGCAGTCCTAATATTTAAAATTTACATAATAGTGCAGCCGCTCAACTGTTTTGAAATCTAGTACTTATTTTTAATAATACTAAACTATTTAGAGCAGAGTTTAGTACAGTGATCATTTCACAAATAATTCATCTACACTTTAAGCAGCTCAGAATGCAACTTCCTGTAGCATTTCGAGTTGCAACAATTTTTCCCGCTATATTTTAAGCAGCGTATGTTGTTAAATTTCTAGTTATTTCAAAAATTGATTTCTACTGCTGAAATCATATTGCTAGTATATTTTTTTCAAGTCCAGTGACATTTACTAGATTTTTGTAGTAGTACAGGCTACATTTCTTGTATACTTTGTCTGTCAGGTGGCTTTTACTAGATTTTTGTAGTAGTACATGATACATTTCTTGCATACTTTGTCTAGTGGCTTTTACTAGATTTTTGTAGTAGTACAGGCTACATTTCTTGTAGGCATTGTCTAGTGGCTTTCACTAAAGTTGTAGTAGTACAAGCTAGATTTCTTGTACACGTTGTCTAGTGGCTTTTATTAGATTTTTGTAGTAGTACATGATACATTTCTTGCATACTTTGTCTAGTGGCTTTTGCTAGATTTTTGTAGTAGTACAGGCTACATTTCTTGTATGCATTGTCTAGTGGCTTTCACTAAAGTTGTAGTAATACAAGCTAGATTTCTTGTACACGTTGTCTAGTGGAGTTGTAGTAGTACATGATACATTGCTTGTATACTGTTTGTGTAGTGGTTTTTACTAGATTTGTAGTAGTGCAGGCTACATCTCTGTCTGTATCTACTGTAAGTCCTATTTCAGTTATTCCAAACCGTCTATACATGCATCACGTTCACATCTCATCGTAAGGGACCCCACCCACCCTTAAAGAAGAAAACGTACTTTCCTGATGTTGAAGGCGACGTTTCTCGTAACACTTTTTTTCTCAAGAGTTACAGCCCTTTCCTGGTATTTTCGCTGTCCAGTCAATTCTTGCTATTTTTCTCTCTCTCTTTAAAAAAAAATTAATAATAATAATAATAAAACAACACACTTTACTTTCTTTTATTCCCATTCGACGAGCTGGCAGAATTATTGTTGTTCAACCTCAACACAACAGCCTCACACATTCGCAAAATGACCTGACTTGTGCTAGTGGCGTTGGTCATTTACATCCGGGAACTTTGCGAGTTGATGGTGACGAAAACCTAGCTTTCTTGACAATTTCAAGTCGAGAGTGATCTAAAACCTGAAGAAGTTTTACACGGTACGAAGCTTGAATTCAGCACTAACATTTCTCGCTGTCCTTAGCTTGCGGTCGCTGAATCACTAAGACTATATCGGAGGCCGACCTAAAAGACCACGCGCATATCTAGTAGCTAGAACCTCAGCTAATAGCAGTGGTGGAAAAATGAAAAAAAAAAAATCGCGCTAACTTTCTGCTGGCATTTTGATTTCGTTCGCTCAATTCGCTGTCACCCTCAGTGCTTCGCTTTTTCCCTTTCTGCAAAGCGTGTCAAAGGCTCTTCGATATGACGTCATCGGCGCAACGATTTCTTGCATGTAAGCTAGCTGCGCACGCACTCAGTCACCACACAGACGCACGCAGAAGTGAAGCTTGTTCCTTCATTGTGTTATAATCGACAGAAGAAATTTGAAGGCGTGACAAACTTCGCGTATGCGCGTGACGTACATAAACTCGCTAGTCGTTACCGCGGCAACGGTAGCAGGGCCCAATCGGTTGGCACAGCAGCCTTGTCAATCAGAGTAAGTCTCGCGCCTTAGCGCACCCGCGCGAGCCAGCCCGAGGCCCTGCCAATCGTATGCGAGCTTTCTGGCGAGCGAGGAGCGAAGGCTTTCCGTTCCACGTGCAAGCCCAGTTCAGTTGGTCGTGTAGATATCTAGGTAGCTGTAGGATTTCGCTAGTAGAAAACTATGAAAATGGATTCTCAAAATTCTCAAACTAACGGCTCCGAAGAGATACCGAACGACCCAGGGTAAGACGAATGCTATTTTTGTTTCCCTTTTTTTTTCTTTTACCCATGGCTTGATGGCAGGATCTGCAGTGTAACGGTAGTCGGCTGTCGTTTTCTTGCTTTGTTTTGATCGAAGTGTTGTCGATTTCACAATTCTCCGCCTTTGTTTCCTCAGTGCGTTCAGAATGTGTGCGTGCGCGCATTTGTGTGTGTGTGTGTGTGTGCGTGCGAGCGTATGTGTGAATGTTCCGTGCAGCCGCCACCCCCCCCCCCACTCTCCCGGTTCGATTGTCAAAAGAATGCGTTAAGTTCAGTTCTGGCTGTGTGATGTTTTCACTGCTAGCGGTATAGTTGACAGTGCTGTGCTAATAGTAATACTCCTCTCTTTCATCTTTTGCAGGAAGATGTTTATCGGTGGATTGTCCTGGCAAACATCAGCGGGTGAGTGTATGGGAAAGTCTTGCTTCCAGATTTTTGTTCTTCTCCCGCCTGAAAGTGAAACAGTGCACACTACCCGTGCATGGAAAGTGGCGAGGGAAATGGTTTCTTAGAGCAAATGAGAGATGTAGGGGGAGGGGGTGTGCTTTTGCGCTTTGAACAGCCTCAACCGTTTTACAACCCTCCCCTCCCTGCGATTATTAATTTTAACCTTCCTCAGCTTTTGGTTGGAGTTTACCTTTCTGAATTTCACACTGAGGTTCAGTGCCGAGTCTTCAAAATTGGCTGCAAGAGGGAGATAATACCTTCCTTGTATTTTGCCTGCTTCTGTAATATCGTGTTGTGTTTGTGCCGCCTATGTGTGAAAGAAGGATTCTGCGTGCCAGAGTTGTCTGGCTAGCTGAGGAGATTTACTTAAAAGTTGAAGGGAGAACTCGAGCAAGGAGAAAAAAAAGTGCAGGAGAGAGGAAGAAACCCACCCTAATCGTATCACCACATTCGTCTTTTGGAAGGAAAGAAATAACAACACACCCAGCCACGCCTGTGTACTGTGTGCTTGTGTGGTGGTGTGTAACTTTGCATATCGGGGACATATCAGGTCCGCAGCGGTGTTGGCCACTGCAGATAAGTTTTTGTCCTGTAACGTCGAATTGTGATTTTTGTTGTGCTGGCGAATTGAAAGGGTCGCCGATTTCAAAATAGAGGGATTAGATAGTCAATTGCGAAGTAGGCATTTCTACATGTATTTATAATGGAGCCTACTTTGGCAATCATTGTCGTCGTGGCCCTGTACACTGGCTGGCATGCGTCTGTATATGGATACAGCAGCGAGAAAAACCTCAGATAAGCACAGTTTATGTCCTAGCAACCTACGTGGTTTGAGTGATAAATGTGACTGTGTTAAGGGAATTTATTTGTGTACTGTGTTGATGTGTGCAGGATATTTAGGGTTATATGCTACAAGGGTTATATTTTTCTGTGTGCTGGCAGCACAGGCGTTCTCGCTAAGGCTAATTGCATTCACAAATTATCGCGGAGATACTGAGGGGTGTGGTTGGCGTGCTTACTTGTGCTGTGTGTAATTGCGTGAGAAAAAAATGTGCTGTATGCTTGTGAAAGAAAGGGTAGGCCTATATATTTAGCTTGCTTTTGTTGAAAAAGAAAAAAGAGTTATTAACTTCGGTCGAACTTGGTGGTGGTTGAGAGAGTATAAAGAACATGTGTCAGAAATTTAAAGATACCATTTCAGTTTTCATTTGCGTTGTCTCAGACAGCTAGCTATCCTTGAGTGGAAGATACGGGTTGCATTTTGTCGTGTGCAACTCTAGTCAGCTCTGCCATGTTCCAGTAGACAAAGTTTCTATCAGCAACACTTGAGTTATAAACACAGCATTAGCGATTTCGCACAAGTCAGCAACACATTAGTTATAAACACAGTTTGGCGATTTCATACAAGTCAGCAACACAAGAATTATAAACACAGCATTGGGGATTCCACACAGGTCGGCAACATTAGGGTTATAAATACAGCTTTTGGCGATTTCACACAATTCAGCAACACAAGATTTATAAACACAACTTTACCGATTTCATACAAGTTAGCAACTCAAGTTATAAGCAGCTTTTGTGATTTCACACAAGTCAGCAACACTAGATTTATAAACACAGCTTTGGTGATTTCACACAAGTCAGCAACACAGTTATAAGCATGGCTTTGGCGATTCCTCACACAGGTCGGCAACATTTGAGCTAGTGTGTGGTAATTTCACTTAGGTCAGCAAAACTAGAGTTGTAAACGATGTATTTTGTGTGTCATTCTTTCATTGGAAAGCAAAACTAAAGTTATAAAGAGTGTACTGTGTGTCTTTCTTACATTGGTCAGCAAAACTAAAGTTATAAACAGTACTGTGTGTCGTTGTCACTTTGGTAAGAAGATCTGGACGTTCATTAATTTCAGCAAGTGCAGACAAGTAGAGCTGTCTGCCGATTCTGTCGGGTCAGTAACTCTTGAATAGTTAGTTCTGTATGTGAGTCCGCACATACATGATGATAATTGAGGAAGGATACTTAACACTCGCTTGCAAATAAGGCTGATTTCGCAAACTAGCAGTATAGAGTATGTATTTTTGTGTTCAGCTCTTGTTAGCAATTCCGAATCAATAGAATGACCTGTAAACAGCGCAGGGTAGTGTACAACACACATCATTAACCAACCATTGAGGAGGCAGTTTTAGATAGTAGTGTGGACGAGGCATTAGTTTTGCGGTTTTACAAGCAATGCATATATATCTTGTGGAAGAGTCAAATGTTTTGTTTAACTTGGTGTGTTTCTGTCATTTTATCAGTCTTATTATGATTCTTCTAAATTGCTTTCAACATAGATTGCAACACCCCACCTCTTTCGCTTTCGTATTTTTATTTTTAAAACACATGTAAACACTTGCCAATATAAATTGATGACTTGGGGTGGCAACAATCCAAATTTATTTCGGTGTTTTTCCCTCACCAGATTTCCACAACCGTTTCCGTAGAGCTTGCTTGCTGTGTCAGTGGGGGGGGGGGGGGGGAAGCGTTCAAAATAAAACCGTGTTCGATGCCAGGGCTTAATTAAGGCCCTTGCTTCCTGTGTTTTTTGCGACAGCAGTGCCCTCTACTCTCAGAATACTTTCAGCACTTGTCCCAGTTAGTGAGCAGACTTGCTTGTCAGTCTTTCGAAAAAAACAACAACACAACAACAGCAACACTTAGGGAGCAAAACGTGACATATATCACGTTGATCCACAGCTATAGACACAGCGAGGTCACAACCGTAACTCCAGCACTGGGCTGACGCGGTTAGTCACGGTTGGTCGTGTGTTGGCCACTAATTGGGGGTCGGGTGTGTGTAGCCTGAAAGCGCGCGAAAAGAAAGCCTTCTTTTATTGCTGTAGGGAGATTGTTTGTGGCTGAATCATTGCAGTTTCGTTGTAAATTGCTGTGAAACCCAACACCAAACTAGAAATGCTAGCTCAGTGCTAAACATAGACCCGAGCAGCACATTAACAGCATGATTCAAAGTCAGTGGACCGGAACACATGACTCCATGCTTAGGTGCGAGAAGATTGTAATAGCAGGTGATTGATTTTCTGCTGCAAAGTACCTGTCATTTGATCTATCAATAGAACAGAGATACAGCTTTGTGTCACAGGTCAAAACCCCACACACATACACATCTCCATGGTGATCACATTTTGAAAGCAGTCTCAGTGGAAATCTGTTGTGACCATCTTTTGAATAATGTTGAGTGTGAAAGTCGTGACGATTGCTTACCGCGTCTCCGTAATTGCTTTGTCGTCATTGGAACTGACAAACGAAAAAAAAAAAAATATATATACAATGAGTAAGTGAAAAATATATATTTACAATGGGTGAGTGATTGCTAGATTTTTTTTCACCACCTGTGGCCCTCGACTTAAACTTACCTTGCATCCGGACAGTGTGTTCGTTTAGACTTTAGAGGGTGCGTATTAGGGTTGGGTGGGGGGTGGGGCTTGACAAGTTTTGAGAAGCCTTTGGCTACGAACCAGAATACGACTTTCGTTGCGCTTTATTTGTAAATCTGAGCAGGTCAACAGTTTCGAACCCCATGTTCTTCAGGACCTGATAATCCAAGCGCTAGATTGATACCAATATGCTACAGTATAGAGTACTTACTTTCAAGGCTGTTGATTGCTATGGGGTTTAGTGTAATCATGTTGATGAACGTTTCCTGCTCGCTGGAACACTCGTTTCCAAGCAAATTGCTTTTCGAACTTTTAGGTTTTAGAGTCAATCTGCGATACATTTATTTCAGTTTAAATATCTAAGTTTTAGAGTTTTTCATGACTACGACAACCGTTACCTTCAGCTGCTACATCTTTGTTTGTTTGTTTGAAAGTTAAGTCGAGTGGAGTGTTCGATTTCCGACCTGGAATGTAAACAAACATTCGCCTGGGTGGTTGTAATTTGTTAGTAGTGAAGTTCAAGGCTTCGCTAAGCATCACCCCTTTCCACTCGCTCTTTTCCAAAGTGGCAGCTGCACGGGGAACTCAAAGACACAGTTACCATTTAAAAAATATAATTTACACAAGGGAGAGAACGGACCAGGCGAGGGACCAGCTTGCTAGGCTTTTCGAAAGGACTCTCTCTCATACGTCACACAGCAAGGTAATTCTGCGGCCGTGTGTGTTTGCCCTTAAGGTCCTTGCTAAATCCCTTCCCGTTTCAAGTTTGTGTACGAATCCTGCTTATGGGGGTGGAGATGGGTGGGTGGAGGGATTGAGGTGTTCTATTCGCCTCCAGTGTAGAACTCCGGCTGTGTGTGCTTAGGTGAGTGATGTTCCTTGTCTGGACCGCAGCGGTGTGTCTTGAGAGAATTTCGCTGTTCTGCTTGCGGATTATAATGTTCGAATAAATATTGTTCATCAAATGGCGTGCGCCCAAAGGAATTTTTCCGTTTTACTTTCTTTCAGGACACGCTGAACTTTCGTCTCGACTGGCTTGACACTTTCCCCGCTTCCATTGGAGATGTAGGATATCGTTTTGTTGGCAACGGTAAAAGCCGCTTTATCATGGCGGCCTTTTAATGTGGGTTGGTCGTATCACACTTCACTAACACGTTCCACATTACACTCGTTCCTGATGATTACGCACAACCTTTGAAATGCCGTCTGAAGGCCGGGTGATCAGTACCTGTCGAGCTCTAACGTGGCAAATGACTGTTCTCTGCTAATACAGATTGGTGGGTGGGGGTGGTAAGAGTGGCATGCACTTGATCTTCTATTTTTATTTTTAGTGTGCTTGGATATAATTCCGTTGAACTCAGCTTATTACATGATGTAATAACGATTTTACAAAATAATTGCATGTGTTTTCAAGAATTAAAACGGAAAATTCGCGGCTCTTACAGTCTTAGGATTTTGATTATAGGATGGTTGGGTGTGATATTTAACGAGTGTGGGTGTGTCCCTTGAACCTTTGACCTTACGGATCTGTCGAACGTGGAGATAAGAATGAAATCTGCCTCACCTGTTCACTAAATCTACGTATCAGCGGTACAAAATCAATGTCCGACATGCTCGCCTCTAAAGTGTCCGACTTCTTCGCCGCTATTATTATGCTTTCAGTTCCCTTGACAACCTTTCTTATTCAGCTGGTCTGTTCCTTCCCTTGGTGTGTTTTATAATAGTGTGTGTTGCATGGCTGTGTACGTTTAAACACGTTCATTACATAGTTCCCCCTCTCAGGTCTTTGGCGTCATTACGTAGTTCCCCATCTCAGGTCTTTGGCGTCATTACGTAGTTCCCCCTCTCAGGTCTATGGCGTCATAGCGCAGATTAGTGGCCGAGCACATTCAAATTTTCAGAAGTCTGGAAGGCGCCAAGAGTATTTAAAATCTTGTTTTACTGGACATTTAAATAATATGCAAAATATATTTAATAATATATTTGTCAATCTGTAACATTAAACAGGTAATAATACGCGTAAAGGGTTTTCATGAAATTATTTAGCAATTACTCTTTTCACTTTTTACTATGTGAATTTGCTCTTTCTGAATCTGCATGCAAGATATATTAAGTAGTTTTGCAAAAGTAAATATCATAAACAGTCTTCACCTTATTTTTTTTAAAGCACAAGGATTGAACTTGTGATTGAGTATACTTATTATTCATTCTTTAACATAGATAGCCAGTAATGGTTAATTAAAAATATTCTTTGTATTGCTACTGTGGATTTCAGTCAGGAAACATACAAATATATATTTTTGTAAAGAGTTGGCACAATTTTAATTGCTATTTGTTTCCGTATTTCAATAAACAAACAAATACGTTTTCTTGCTACCTGTATCCGGATTTCAATAAAGAGAAGACCTATGTTATCTAGTTACCTGTATCCGGATTTCAATAAACAGACATACGTTTTCTTGTTACCTGTATCCGGATTTCAATAAACAAACAAGTAAAAAAAAAAGCCAACCATAAGTTTTAAAGTTTTAATCATCTCTGTAGAATGAATGGAAAAAAGTATTATTTCACATGCTTTTTATTATAAGTCTCTGATCTTTGGCACTGCATTTATCAGCCATTTCTTCGCAGTTGGGAGATTAAAATGATATTCCATTTACAAGCTGTCTTCAAGATGGGCGTCTGTTAGTCAAGATATGTACTTTGGCTTTATTATGTTTATGTTGAAAACACAACTTCACATAGATATGGAACTGAAATAAGTGTTTGTTTTGTATGCTACACTTTTTTTAAAGCAGGAAACACTTTACAGTCAAACAGATTCCAGAAATTATCATCTGTGGCATACGATTTTAAGACAATGTCATTTTGAGGGTCCAAAATCTCCAGTTCCACTTTTTGAATTATGAGATTCACAGTCGAAGTAGCCACTTTCTGTTAACTCCGGTTGGCAAGGAAACGAATTCATAAGTAAGGCAAGAGGCTCAAAGAAGATGGACTGTTGACATCTCTTTTCAAATTGCTTCAGAAGGTTTTGAATGTACATAACCATTTGTAAAGGGTTACAATCGCCATCACATACCATTTGCATTATACTTGAATAATGTACAAGATGTTTGCACAAGATCAGTTTTGCCCTGAATAATTTTACAGAACCTAAATGAGTGACGAGAGATTGGATGGACTAAGTGATTTTACAGAACCTAAAATGAGTGACGAGAGATTGGATGGACTAAGTGATTTTACAGAACCTAAAGTGAGTGACGAGAGAGTTTGGACGACGGACCGGCTACAGTGATTTTACAGAACCTAAAGTGAGCGACGAGAGGTTGGCAGGGCCGCCGAGAGAAAGTCCGGGTCCCGGCACAAAGAAGGTGTGCGGGCCCTTATACAAAGTTCAACACACGTGTACTTTTTCATAGGTTATGTCAAACAAGGCTGCATGGCGGTTTTCTTTACACACAAAGTATAAAGTATGAAGTATTATTGTTTTTCTGTTTAATAATTTGGTTTTGTAAAAATGTTTTAAAAATTCTCTTCATGGGTCCCCTTTGAGCTCCATTGCTCCGGAACAATGTACCGGCTGCACCCCTCTCTCCTCAGGCCTGGAGGTTGGATGGACTGACTACACGGATTTTACAGAACCTAAACTGAGTGACGAGAGGTTTGATGTACTGGCCACAGTGATTTTACAAAATGAGTGACGAGAGGTTTGATGGACTGGCCTACGTTGGCACTACTTTTCACACCTCGTCGCGGACGTACGTAAATACCTCGGCGTGCACCATGGGAACTACTGGTGTAGGGTAGAGGAACACTTTTTTAAAGTTCTTCAAAATTTGATCTCTCTTGTCTCTCCCTCCGACTTTCTGTTTCTCTCCCTTTCTGGTCAGACTGACAGAAAAACAACGCTGTTTGTGGGAGAAAAGCCAGTGAATTTTGTTCATGGTATGAGAGTATCGACTCTCAGTTTCAATTTCGTTTATTTTATTTGCTGTAATTACTAAAACATGTCTTTATACATTTTGTTTATTATTTTTCTTTATTATTACATCCTATTTATTCTCCCACCCAGGGTCGTGTTGTCTGTTTAACCGTTGGTCCTTGGGCAATTTCCCTTTCTCGTTCTATGTGGCACACATTTATTCGTTCTTTTGGCACACATTTATTCGTTCTTTTGGCACTCATTTATTCGTTCTTTTGACAGACGTTTTATTTTTATTTTGGCACACAAGGTGCATACAGCTTTGCTTACTATTGTAGCAGATACATTCGTAGTTATACTAATTCTTTGTGGAATAGACATTTCTAGTTATATTAATTCTTTGTGGAATAGACATTTCTAGTTATATTAATTCTTTGTGGAATAGACATTTCTAGTTATATTAATTCTTTGTGGAATAGACATTTTTAGTTATATTAATTCTTTGTGGAATAGACATTTCTAGTTATATTCATTCTTTGTGGAATAGACATTTTTAGTTATATTCATTCTTTGTGGAATAGACATTTCTAGTTATACTAATTCTTTGTGGAATAGACATTTCTAGTTATACTAATTCTTTGTGGAATAGACATTTCTAGTTATACTAATTCTTTGTGGAATAGACATTTCTAGTTATACTAATTCTTTGTGGCACATCATTTTCAGCACACGTTAGTTTTACTCCTGTATCACACCTTTAATCGTTTGTGTGTGTGTGTGTGTGTGTGTGTGTGTGAGAGAGAGAGAGAGAGAGAGAGAGAGAGAGAGAGAGTGAGACATATATCGATATTCGGTGTTTTGTTTGTTTAGTTTGCATTCTTGAAGCTGAAAACTAATTTGCTTTTACAAGGATTGATATCGCTATTTAAATTTAATTTAATTTAATGGATTGAATGTTCTAAGAACTTGCTGTCTGACCTGCAGAAAGAATTTGCCATTGGCAGTATGATAAATAGAAGGTGAACCTCAGCTGGATGAGCATGATACATCGAACAGCGTGTCCTCAGTTAACTGGCGTGATAAAAAGTGGCCCGCTTATTGAAAAAGAACTGAAACAATAACTACATTTTGAGAGATGACATACCGTGTTTGTTTTCTGTTGACGGAAGATACGTAATAGAATTCAGGCGGGAGAACTTTGGCAGTTTGCTTTTCGAAAAACCCGGCAGGCAACTAATGGAAGTTACTCCTGCCCCTAAGGAACCCTATATCATGACTCATGGTTTAGGTGCATTGATCATACCTCCACCATTTTTGCCTCTCGAAAATTTCCTTTCTCCTGTACCTCCGACCTTGAGACACAAGACTAGAGATTGTGGGTAGGTGGACGGGGGTAGGCGTGGGTTGTGGGCGAGCTATTTTTTCTCCGGTCATTACGTCACATCTTATCAACGAGTGGAAGTTTATTTTTAAAAAAAATTCATAAACACCCGACTTAATTCCTTTTCGGCTTATGTGCTTAAAAAAAAAAAACTTTAAAGAAAGCATGGTTTGGGTATTATTGTACGTGTGGGGTGGATGGTAGGGAGTTGACCTGTATATTCTGTTGCGTGTACACTTTAAAGAAACACAACCCCACTCCCACGATCCTCCGTGTAAGTGCCACTGTATGTGTGAGATTGTGTACATATGTGGGAAATTGTTTGTAATGCAAGCGTGCTGGTGCTTGCATTGAAGCAGAGAATGTGAAAGGAATTATGTTTGTGTTCCTCCTTGTGTAAAGCAATGTAGAGTGACATTTGAATTAAATGATTTATTTTGCTTATAGCGTTGGTGGGGGAGTATATTCGGAGTGTGGGAAGGGGTGTTCCTTTCTTGGATCAAGTACGCTGATAAGTTCCAGTATAGTGCTTTTGGTCGCGAAATCAACAAGCGGCAAGTTTATTTTAATAAAGTAAACTAGTGAAGAACATGGCGGGTGTCCCCTCAGATTGGCAAATGGAACATACACCTTACAATGGCGGTACATTTGACTCCAGCGCACGCTTTCTTATACATGATTTGTAAGGCGTCTTTGTAACAATGGCGTCTTCATCTCTGAGAACTTTATATATTTGAGGGGGGGGGGGACAAAAATTGTTTTCGTTATGTAGATATTCACGCATTCCCACGAACGCTGGACGCTGCTTGATCAGTGGTCACGTTTTCAGAAGCGTTCGAGTGTCTCTGTGTAATGACTGTCATCTGCGTTGCGTTTCATTTAGGAACGAGGTCACTGCTCTCGGGTTCCAGTACATAAGAGTTTTCTTCGTCCATTTAATTCTTTTCTTCTTCAGAGTATGTGATTCTGTCATTTCCTTTTTTTTTGGTAAGGGTCGGATTGGTAAGAGTTCCTTTTGTTTATTTCCGCTTTCGCAATAATTACCTGACTTTATTTCAGTATTTAAGTGTGTTTAATGTTTATTGCAATCCAGATAGAGTTCGTTATAATAAAAAAATTGATTTCAATGGTTTCTTATTTAATTTCATTAGTAAGCAGTCCGTTTATTATTTCGTTAGGAAGGAATTCTTGTTTCATTATATTGAATAATCGGCTTGTTTATTGTTTTTATTAACTAAAGTTCTTTGTTTTAATTTCATTTAGTAAGCATTCGGTTTATTTTTTAATTATCAAGGTTTCTTTGTTTTATTTTATATTAGTATTCGTTGTGGTTTCTTTAAAAAAATCAAATTAAGTTTCTTTGTTTCATTTAATTTAATAATCGTGGATTTATCATTATTAACAGTTCCTGCTTTTATTTCATTTATTAATCGTTCTGTTTATTCAGTTTGTTGTATTTCGTATGGTAATAATTTTTATTTCCTTTTTAGTAAAGACTTCTTCGTGTTCCTTTTTTTTTTTGTAATTTTTATAGAAAGGAATTATATGCACTCTGCTTTTTTTTTTTTTGCCCATAATTGTTTATTGTTTTCAGTTAATTTAGTACGTTCAAGTCTTTGTTAAATTTCAGTAAAAGTTGTTTCATTTCACTCAGGAAACATTTTTCATTCCTACTAGCATGGCAAGAGAAGCGTTTATTTTTTTAAAAATTATATGTTCTTTCATTTCTTGTAGTAAGTGTTCTATCAAGGATTTATCGTTTCATTTCTTGTAGTAAGTGTTCTATCAAGGAATTATCGTTTCATTTCTTGTAGTAAGTGTTCTATCAAGGATTTCTCGTTTCATTCTTGTAGTAAGCATTCTATCAAGGATTTATCGTTTCATTTCTTGTAGTAAGTGTTCTATCAAGGATTTCTCGTTTCATTCTTGTAGTAAGCATTCTATCAAGGGTTTCTTATAGTAAGTGTTCTGTCAAGAGTTTCTTGTAGTAAGTGTTCTATCAAGGGTTTCTTCTATCATTCTTGTAGTAAGTGTTTAATGAATGGTTTCTTGTTTCATTTCTTGTAGCAAGTGTTCTCTCATCATCCTTTTAGTAAGTGCTCTGTCAAGTGGTTAGAAAGTTTCTTTATTTTAGTTCTTGTAGTAAGCTTTCTTTCTTTTATTTCTTGTAGTAAGCCTTCTTTGTTCCATATTTCTTAGTAAACATTTTGTCAAGGGTTTGGAAAGTCTTTCATGTTATTTCTTGCAGTAAACGTTTTGTCAAGGGTTTGGAAAGTCTTTCATGTTATTTCTTGCAGTAATCGTTTTGTCAAGGGTTTGGAAAGTCTTTCATGTTATTTCTTGCAGTAAACGTTTTGTCAAGGGTTTGGAAAGTCTTTCATGTTATTTCTTGCAGTAAACGTTTTGTCAAGGGTTTGGAAAGTCTTTCATGTTATTTCTTGCAGTAAACAGTTTTGTCAAGGGTTTGGAAAGTCTTTCATGTTATTTCTTGCAGTAAACGTTTTTTCTTCAAGGGTTTGGCAAGTCTTTCATGTTATTTCTTGCAGTAAACGTTTTTTCTTCAAGGGTTTGGCAAGTCTTTCATGTTATTTCTTGAAGCTAGCGTACTGTCAAGGTTTGGCAAGAGTAAAGAGTTTTATCAAGAGTTTACATAGTCTTGTTATTTCTTGCAACTAGCCTACTGGTAGGGGTGTCTTGTTTTCAATTCTTTTAGTAAAGAGTTTCATCAAGGGTTTAGCAAGGATTTCTTGTTTCATTACTTTAAAGCTTTTTTGTTTCGCATCTCTCAGTATTTTATCTGTCAGAAGCTGAGCATAGGTCTTGTTTCATTTTATTTTATTTTCTTAAAGTAAAGAGTTTTAGGAAGGTTTTCTTATTTCATTGAATCAAAGGGTTTTTGTTTCATTTCATTTAGTAAGAGTTTTAGGAGGTGTTTAGCAGGGGTTTCATGTTTCATTGAATCAAAGTTTTTTGGTTTCATTTCTTTTAGTAAAAGTTTTAGCAAATGTTTAGCAAGGGTTTCTTGTTGTATTTTAAAAGAAAGTAAGCTCTTTCATTTAGTATGTAGCGTCCTTCAGGATTTCTATCTATTGGGCACGTCGTCCTTCACTGGTTTGCATTAATGTTATGGGATGCCGACTGTGCACATATATGTTATAAAAGTGCTCTCTCATGAAACGGTGGCTTCTTACTTCTATGACAGTTGACTGTTCCTAATAGCTCGAAATAACCAAAATGGATCTCGGAAACAAAACAAATTAAATTTTAAAAAATCGTCTATTAAATAAGGGAAAAGAAATTTGAAAAGTTCTCTCTCTGTAAGTTTAAATTTGCACTTCTTAAATGAATCATTAAATGTAATTCACTGTAATTTGAAACAATGTCTGTTTCCAAGTCTACTGCGAAGGATTATTTGTAAACATTGCAGCATAATAATTAATGACATATATGTCACACTGTTGTATCTTATGACCGACTTGGCAATAAGGGTTCCCACGCCCCCCCCCCCCCCCCTTACTCTGATGTTAAAGTGCAATCCACTTTCCACAAGACACTTCAGCTAGAAACAGAGAGGTTAGTTCATAATCATCACCAGGCCGGATTTTTAATGCCACATAGTATTCTTCTAATTATGCTTCAGTAATTTGCAATTTGAATTTCTGTACTTAATTAAGTTATGATTTGAAGAAAAGATACTTTTATTTCTGCCGCTTGAAGACTTGACCATTTTGCCCCACCCTACCCCGTTGTTTTGTAAGCAGTACGTTCTGTGTATATGCAGCAATATATATGTTGACAAACAATTAAATATTAAAGTAAAATTACGTTTAAAAGTACAAAGAAAGATTAAGATAAAAGGAAATATCAAATGAAATACATATATATAATATTAATAGTGCTCCATTTAAATCGATCCGTGAATGGGCGACGTATTTTAACTTTCAGGCGTTCGTGCAAGCATTTGTATGTATATATTAACATTTTCTTTAAAAATTAAAAAATATAATAAAATTAAACATCATACAGGAGAAACACCATAGTAATTCGCTTGGATTATATCTACGAAGTATGTTTATGTATTACTGACAGTGTACAACATTTTGATGCGATCCTTTAAATATTGGAAATAAAAACCCTTTGATTACAGCTCTTTCTTCTTTCCTTCCTTTTTAATCCTGCATCACGAAAAGTTCCTTGTGTTCTTCTGTTTTAAAACTGACCTTAAGTTTCTTTCATTTAAAGGTGCACAGTCACTTTACTACCTTTAAGAGAATTCATTAAATTTTAGAAAATTGTTATAGGTTTCTCTCATTTCTTTAATTTAAAGGCGCACTTTCCATTTAATACCTTTAAGAGAATTCTTTGATTTATTATAGGGTCGCATTCATATAATTTTTAATATAAAGGTTGCACAGTCCAATTATTGCATTTTTAAGAAGTACATAGAGTTTATTGCTTTTTAAGGTGCGCGCTTGATTTTTTTAATTTAAAGTTTCGCACATATTTTGTTTCTAGTGTCTGTTTAAGTGCCTAGTTTATTTCCACTGAAGTACATTTTCATTTTCTTCCTTTCGTTTCGCTTCTTTTTCTATTATAGTTTTAAGGGATACACCTGTCATGGTTCTAACGTTGTCGATTGCTTTAACACGTCCCCGTTGCGTGTGCCAAAGGGACTTAATCGAAACAGTTCGTCGATTTGTAGACGTGCACGTATATGATGACTCACTCAGTACTGTTAATTATTTTAGTAATTTGTTAATTTTTAATAATTTCCATATCTATGCAATGTATCATACAAGCTATACAGTCTGGGAGAGAGAGAGACGGGGGAAGATTCAGGCGTTGGTGGTATAGTGGGTAGGGCTGGGAAGAGGGAGGAGGGAGCCATTTCGATTAGTTCTAGTGTACTTTAAAAAAAAAAAAAACGAGGTTACTAGATCATTGACGTTGTTCAGCGCGAGTGATCACTTAAAAAAAATATTTTAGAAAAATAAAAACACTTTCTTACCAATTTAATTTTATTATAATTATATATAGTTATGATTTTAACAATGATGATTGCGATAATATCGATGAGGTTGTTGGTGATAATATTAGTAATGATGATGATCTTTTGTTAATGTTGTTCGTATCGGTTTGATTGACCCCCCGTCAAGTGCATTTAAAAACACAGCTGCATCAAATGAAATATGATTGCACTTTTTGTTCACGCTCATATTCAGAGCATGAAACTCTCGCCAACCATCTCGTCTGTCATGCGGATGGAGTTAAACATTGATAAAACTTAATTTCTCTGCATTTTAACCCCCCTCAACCCCCGCTCTGTATTGTCTGTGATACTTCCGCTTCTGGTGTTTTGAAGAGCGGAATGTGAAGACGCGTGGGTAATCAGCGTGTTTCTGCCTACACTGTGTAATTCATTTTTCAGCGATTCATTAATTAACCCGCAATCTCCTTTCCAGTTCTGTCATTGGACTGATTAGGGGCAGGCACCGCCACCACTTGTCTTTATTAAAAGGGAATGGAGTAGAAAGAAGAGAGGGGGGTGATTCAGTACGCGAGTTGCGTGTGTTCCCCCCCCCCCCCCGGTTTTCTTTTTTTTTTTTTTTAAGTGTTGACGGTTTTAGGGCGTCCAACCTGTCCTGTGCTGGCCTTGTGAACGCTTTAGTGTACGTGTCATGGGTGTGGTATACGTGTAACTGGCGTTGGTGTAATGGATGTGTTGTGCGTGTAAAAGAGCACGTGGATCTAAAGGACGTGTGCGTGTAATGGACGTGTATCGAGCGTGTTGCTGTGCATTTAACGAACGTGTTTTGCCTGTAACGGCCGTGTGCTCTGTGGCGAGTCACGAATGTGTTAGTGTGCTCTCAAATGGATGTACTGGTGTGCTTGTAAAATGCTGGGTGTACCTTTTACAAGTTGGTCAGCCTACATTACCTTGGTGACGACGCTTGCCAGCATTGACGCTTTGTAAGGAGTATCCCTAGGTTGGTTATCTGTTAGTATGTCCTGGTACCTGTTGCTCAACGCTACAGTTTTATCACTGTTATCATTTCATTTTAAAACTGATTTAAAATAATACCCACAATATCATTCTGCGTATTACTCTTAAATGTCAGGTGGTTCGTTTTGTATCACTAATAGACTTGACCTTTGCGCACGGCATCAAACCATTATTAGACCTTTGACCCTTGGCCCAGTCCTTACATTGATTGAGTTTTTCCCTGGTTTGTTAATTTAACCCCATCACTGATGAAAGCAGTTCCCTGCTGACTTTCACGCACGATATTTCAATAGGGTCTGCAGCAAAGGGTTTTAAAAGAAACAAAAAGAACTGATAAGAGTCAGTAATATCTTTTCAAAGGATTTACGAGAGGATAGCCTCTTATTAAATATTTTTTGAGATGGAGTTTGGTGGCGTATCAAGAGGTCTGTTCTGTCACATATCCCACAATCAAATTCCCTTGTAGCTTCCCGCCCCACTCTCGCGTATGATTTCAGCAGAGCACCAGGGACTTACATTTTGTCCCATCTTTACCATCATACATGACTTCCGTTTCATATTCCAGTGAGCCTGCGCTGGTTGAGTGAGGAGTACCCTCCCTTTCACTCGTTACCGCCCGTCGATTCTCCTGTACCCATAATTTTTATTTGTCCATTATCGAGATCTAAAAGTCATGGAAGCCTTTCAATTCAGCACTTGATGAATTGAACATAATTTTGAAGTAAAATACAAACAAAACTCATGAAAACACTTCTGTCGTCTGGGACCGCCATCATCTGTGGGGGTGGAGGAGGGTGTAGCTTTCTTCATAATCTCCACATATAGCCCGTATTTTGTTCCGGCATGTTTAATCACGCTTTTAACCTCTTTATATTTGTATCAAATTACGATCGGGCGCATATTTTGTTCCGGTATGTTTAATCACGCTTTTAACCTCTTTATATTTGTATCAAATTACGATTGAGCGCAGAATCGGAAATAAAGAAAGCAGTTCCTGCTATGATCTTTTAAATCGTAAACGTCTTAATCATGAGTCTTGTTTACTTTCATATTCTTGTTTTATGACACAGTTGGCTAACTATAGGTTTTGTTGTGAAGTCCATGATTGATTTAGAAGTGTGAATTTATTATGTAGCAAGAGCACCAACACACACACACACACACACACACACACACACACACACACACACACACACACACACACACTAATGGTACATATATGATATGTAATGCTGCTATTTATAGTATCTTCCGCTCGGTAGCTTGTCTATAACAGCAGTTAAAAAAAAAGTGTGTTAAAGTTCATCCAGTACATCAATACCTATGGAGCTTTTCATTGCGGATGTCGGAGTGAGTGAGCGGCCAGAATTAATTATGCAGTCCACGGGGATGTTTACATTGTTTTAATTGCACATTCTCTGGAAGCTATATTTGCAAACGCTAGAATTTCTTACATTTATACTTTCCGCTCAATAACGCACGCTCGTCTAGGCAAACAGCTCGAGATCAATGACAGGTACTTAGAATGTTGGTGCAGGTGTAGGACTTTTCAATATAAATATTTGTCGAGTGACTGAAGTCTGGTTATGATCTATCTATCTATGACTTGCTACCATTTATCTATCTACCTAATTATCTCTATTAAATGGCTTCCTACCGTGTGTTTATATATGTTATGGTGCGTGTTTGTGTGTGTGTGTGTGTGTGTGTGTGTGTGTGTGTGTGTCGTTTCTCTATCGTTCCAGTGCATATATATATACGACTACGTATACGTGTAATATTGATCATGTATACTTTTAAAGATATTTAAAAACCCCGACACCCCCCCTCCTCTCTCAACGTACGCATGATGAATTCACCTCTCTTCGTGCTTTGACCGAGTATCCAGTGTACAAATATAACTTCTTTGACCGTGTAGCCTGTGTACAAATATAACGTCTTTGACCGTGTAGCCTGTGTACAAATAAAACGTCTTTGACCGTGTAGCCTGTGTACAAATATAACGTCTTTGACCGTGTAGCCTGTGTACAAATAAAACGTCTTTGACCGTGTAGCCTGTGTACAAATAAAACGTCTTTGACCGTGTAGCCTGCGTACAAATAAAACGTCTTTGACCGTGTAGCCTGAGTACAAATATAACGTCTTTGACCGTGTAGCTTGTGTACAAATAAAACGTCTTTGACCGTGTAGCCTTTTGTACAAATAAAACGTCTTTGACCGAGTAGCCTGTGTACAAATAAAACGTCTTTGACCGTGTAGCCTGTGTACAAATATAACGTCTTTGACCGTGTAGCCTGTGTACAAATAAAACGTCTTTGACCGTGTAGCCTGTGTACAAATATAACGTCTTTGACCGTGTAGCCTGTGTACAAATAAAACTTCTTTGACCGTGTACGTGTAGCCTTTGTACAAATAAAACTTCTTTGACCCTGTAACCTTTGTACAAATAAAACTTCTTTGACCGTGTAGCCTGTGTACAAATAAAACGTCTTTGACCGTGTAGCCTGTGTACAAATAAAACTTCTTGGACTGTGTGGCCTTAGTACAAATTAAACTTCTTGTCGAGCGTGATGAATCACAAATACCTATTTTTTCCTGCTTGTGCTAAGGATTAAACTTTAGATGCCGCCACCTAGCGACGAAGGAAAACAAAAGATAAACGTTAGTCTTTTCATCTGTTTTCATTTACCTCCCATCCCGCACCCATAAATAATTGTAGCAAACGAAAGATTTCTGCATGGCTAAAGCATTTCGATGAACCAACCGAAAGGCACGGTATAAATAGCCTTTTGCTCTGAAGCCATACGTGTTTGGCTTAATTAGAAATTGGCATCGCTTTAAGAAAAAAATCAGCCTTGAGTCACTGTTCGAAGTGACACGACAGCGACCCCGATACGTTTCGATAACGACAGAATTCGTCACTTGCGAATCCGATTTCAGCTCAGCCACTTTCTGAAAGAAATTTGATTTTTTTTTAAAGTGCCAATTTTGTTCGCGAAATTTAAGGATGACCAACACATTCGTTACCTTGACATATGACTGGTGTGATATAGATGATTTCGCAGGTGGTGGGGTGGGGGTGGAATGTTGATGTTGATGACCTTTGCTTTTTTTTCGACGTTGAAGACAGAATAGTGGGTGTAGGTACTACCACGTTTAGGCGAAAAAAAAAAAATTCACTAATGACTATTTGTATATATCACCACGCATTTCGGAGTAGGAGTTATCACGAGTTATTACACGATATTTCCGAATATTATTGTTCGACTCTGTAACACCTCTCTGTGCACCTTTCACTCGTTATGGTTATTATTTATTAATTAACAACACATAATTAATTACAAGTGATCGAGAATATTAATTTACAGTTATTAATAATTCTCTCAAAAGACCAACATGTCTCTCATTTGGCGGATTATAAGGGTGCCGTAAAACTCTGCTCTTTAAACAATAACAAGTTTGACGTTTTACGGTTACATAATGTTCTGCAGGTGAAAACGTCTTACTAAAGGAGTAATAAAAACCCGTACATTTAATGAGCCCCCATTCACCCACTATACTTCAAGATAAAGTTTTAATATGTGTGCAAGAAGATTAATAAATTTAACGATACATTTTTAAAATCAACAATCAGATATACAACATATGAATATAATTAAAAGAGCGTTGACATTTGCATCACTTCACAACGTTTGATTAACACAAGACACTCGTCCCATTTATCCTAGCAAAGACATCAGCAGTCACATTAATACACACACACACACACACACACACACACACACACACACACACACATACACACACACACATACACACACACACATACACACACACACATACACACACACATATACACACACACATACACACACACATACACACACACACACATACACACACACACACACACAATGTACAATATCTTTTCAAGGATGGCATCTGTCACCGACATGTGTTCACAGTCACTGTCTTTTTTATTTAGATGATGGTCCAATGTACCTCATCTAGGTATGTTACACATCTGTTCCAGAATCTTCGATGCGCTCACAAAGCACACCGTGGAGAATGGTCTAGAACTTCACATACATTATCAGAGCACATCACTTGGAGTATTCTAGAATCTTCGTGTGTGTGCTACTGAACACACCACAAAGAATGTTCAAAATAATCTTTAGGAATTCTTGAGGCCAAACTGAAGCCTCAGTTTCCGTCATACTACTTCACGAACGGAATTCACGGGAATCAACTTACAGTAACATGTTTACTGATGATTTCAACGATAATGTTGGATACACACACCATAATCCGGTAGTGTACAGTATTCTCAGAGATCTGAAGCAGATGAACGCACCAAGGAAAAAAGATGCGCTTATCTTTGCAGAAGTCAAGTTAAGGCAGTGCTAAATCTCAGGCATATTTCATCTCTAAACTCCTTTCTCTCTTACAAACATTCTCAATTTACAAATCCCGCAACAATATTCATTAGCCAGATACACATACAGCATTAGAAATAATGGTTAATTTACATAAAGCATTCTCTAATTCAAATCATAGATCAATAGTAAATATGTACAAAATATTTCTATCTTTATCAGTCATTTAACTTACCATAAGCTAACGATCCCCTTTGTGACCGGACAGGTGTTTTGTCAAAAATCAAAGTGATTAGAATAGAGTACTTTTGCAACACGGTAACTTTCAGTCCATGCATATTGGATGAAATTGTTGTGAACAAGTATGAGACTATTAGTAAGTAAAGTATTCATCCAGTTGGAACTGGTTTGGATTGCATCATTAATTTCTAGCATATTCTCCACCTGACTTGTTTACTCCAATTCTGACACTTAAAATATCAGCATAAGCAGTGCCCAAGGTCATTTCACTTTATATTTATATAAATCTCTTTACCGGGCGGAGCGCCCAAAACCACCATAACGTCATATCGGGCAAAACACATCCCTATCAACCAGTGCTCTTTTCTTCTCATATAGTGAGAGTTTCGGTGTCTACAGGAAGTATGACGTTTTCCGCGCCATTTTGAAACGTTTTCTCCTTGCTTCATTCAATTTTTCATAAAGTTTTCTTTGTTTTTCGGGTTTGGTGTTTCAAAATGGATTTCTTAGAATCGTCGAGCGATTGTGAAGAGTTTTCTGGATTCAATTTATCGGATAATGAGGTAAGAGAGGTTGATTTTGTATCGGATAATGAGGTAAGAGAGGTTGATTTTGTATCGGATAATGAGGTAAGAGAGGTTGATTTTGTATCGGATAATGAGGTAAGAGAGGTTGATTTTGTATCGGATAATGAGGTAAGAGAAGTTGATTTTGTATCGGATAATGAGGTAAGAGAAGTTGATTTTGAATCGGAATTAAGTTTAGAAACAGGGATAGGCACATTAACTTCGCCACAGACTCTAACTTGTAAGTAGTGCACAGTTCAATTGTTTGTAAGCCAAAATATCTTAGATATAAATGTTTCTCATAGAAACTTAGTACTCAAAGACTGAAAGGGCGAGCTGGTTATACAGTAATTGCAAAAAATGGAATTAAAAAAATTATCCTCCTCACTTTCCCTTACTTCCATTATAAATGATGGTGGAATAAACAATCCAGAACAATCTGATAGTTTCATACTAACAGACACTAGGAGTAGCAGTGGAAAGTACCGCAGTCTGTGGCGAGTCACCATGAACAGTAGTTTGATTGCATCCTGTGAATACAAGTGCCATGTCATATTCACATTGGAAATGTGTTAGTAATTGTAACAGTTACTTTTCTTGGCCACTTATTTCCTTTTTTCTTTTCTTTTGTGTGTGTGTGTGTGTGTGTGTGTGTGTGTGTGTGTGTGTGTGTGTGTGTGTGTGTGTGTGTGTGTGTGTGTGTGTGTGTGCTTGCATTGATAAATTTATATAAAGGGACACCATCCTCAGAAAATGAACAGTGGCAGTTACCCTCGGCTCAGTCAACGAATATTGGAAGTGGACCTTAATCAGAAACGAATCAGATAATTGATAATGACACGGTCACGTGGTTTTTAGAGCGACATTTACGTTGGTGCGGTCTGCCATTTATAATTTAATTTATTTTATCCCCCATGTCGATTTTGTAGCCATTTTCATGCGAGATTGTCTAGTCAGATGCGACACCTCAACGCTAATCAAGACACCACTACACTAATCAAGACACCACTACACTAATCAAGACACCACTACACTAATCAAGACACCACTACACTAATCAAGACACCACTACACTAATTAAGACAGCACTACACTAATCAAGACACCACTACACTATTCAAGACACCACTACACTAATTAAGACAGCACACTAATCAAGACACCACTACACTAATTAAGACTGCACTACAGTAATCAAAACATCACTACACTAATCAAGACACCAATACACTAATTAAGACAGCACTACACTAATCAAGACACCAATACACTAATCAATAACCGCTACACTAATCAAAACACCACTACACTAATTAAGACACCACTACACTAATCAAGACACCACTACACTAATCAATAACCACTACACTATCATTGTGCAAGAAGCGATTGATTATGGGTCAGCAAAGACGGACACAGGATTATGGTCAGCAGTGTACTAGAGGCGAAGTAATGTTAGTATGTTCTTGTAGTTTGCTTCGTGCTGCAGACGACACGAACGGCCTACTTCTGGGAGCAAGAAGTAGATGCCATTCGGTTGATCATGCTGGAAACAAACCTAGATGATCAACACTTTTCATTTAAGTAGAGTTTGGCTGGAAGTTTTAAAGTCAGAATTATTGTTTCTTTGTTTTTCTCCTGCAAATATTTCTAGAATTTAAACTTTGTAGTACAAGACATACATCAATCATTTTACCACTCTAGATGATTTTGTCAAGAAATGGATATTGTTTTGTGTTGGGCGCGTTCTCTTGATTAAAAATTGCTAAGATATTCGCAGGTCTCTTTGATGTCCTTTACATTTTTTTTTTTTTTTTAGTTTTAAATTGTAATGTACTTGATGAATAAGGGTGAAAGTAATTTATCAATAATATGTCTACAGTTAACCATTCATCGTTTAGAGGCGCAGACAGATTTATATTTATTTGTCTATGTAATATTTGTCTAATGCAGACATAACGTTTTATGAGCATATTTTTTTCCCCTTATTGAACGCAACCCCTGGAAAGGGAAATCACGCTGCATGATGTGGCTCCAATCACGTGTTGATGGCGAACTGCATGCGAGGGGATTAATCCTGGCAATTTTAGAACCCTGAGGGTGTATTTCGTTGTTGGCAACCGCCTGTATGGCAACGTAGTCCGTGTTTGAAATCGGAGTATGCTTACATTTATCCGATATGTATACAGTTGTCCGGTATAATATAAACAACATGTTCTTGAATTTATATTCTATTCTTGCATGTTGTTTGTTTATAACTAACTAACTAAAGCAGTTAGTCCACAACTTCGATCTATTTGTTTTATTGTGCATGTCTTTGAATGCCTAGTTATAAAGATCCCGTGACCCCACAGTCTACACATTCGTGTAATTGTCTTTGAATGCCTAGTTATAAAGATCCCGTGACCCCACAGTCTACACATTCGTGTAATTGTCTTTGAATGCCTAGTTATAAAGATCCCGTGACCCCACAGTCTACACATTCGTGTAATTGACAAACATTTAAAATTACAACACAGTCGTATGTTATTTAAAAACTGATTTAATGTTTTTTTCCCAGCAGTTATTACTTTTAATTATTATTTTATTTATACTACTAGAATCATCATTCAGTTAAAGATGTTACGGCTCAGCCATCATAGCCTTGCGTGCGTATTTATTTTGCTATGTTTTAATTAATCACTTAGTGCAATCATATAACTCATGTTGGAGTTAGCAGTCAACAAGTCATTACTCACAATCCAGTCATCGCAGTCAAGTTTGCGAGGAATGTATCATTAAAAAGTCATTCGTTTTTTTTTGCCCCTTCCTGTACATTTTCCAGAAGTGATCGGTGTTGGTTACCGCTCCTGGTAATTATAGGAAAACGTTATGCTGTAAATTGCAGCGGCTGTTCTTTCTAACATAAAATTAGAATGTGAACGCCAGTTCAGAAAATGTCCTTGACATAGAAAACAACGGTAGGTGGAAACATTGTACCGACGGCACGAGGCGAAGAGGACCTACCAAAGCCTCGTTGTGAAACTGCTGGGCATCATCCTGGCCTTCATTTGTAGTTAGTAAATTAAATTCGTCTACAAGTACTATAGCCAACTGACTTATCTTGCAAGAGTATCACAGAAACTTTAATAATGGAGGATTGACCTAGAGAACTGAGTAATGGTAGCTTAATTGTGTTGTTTTCTCACTCTCCCTTCTCATTCAATTTCTCACCCCCACCCCCAACTATCGTCAAGCTTCATAAGGTTCATGCGTGGGCGGGGACCCTGGAATAACTCCACTGAGCTAAATAAAGAGTGATTTAATCTTGACGTGTGAGGGGTTTTCGCTTGTAGACAATTTCAACAAATGAAGTTTTCCTGATGGCGTGTTCTCTCTAGTTTTTCGAGGAATCGTGCACTACTGGCATGCGCTCCATTGGTGAAAAAAAAATCACTTCTCTGCAGAGAAACCGAATTTTTATGCTGCAGCCTATTGCTGAAAAATGGTCGCTTCTCTTCAGAGAAACCAATTTTAAATGCTGTTGCCCACTGACGGTATACAGGAATTAAAAAACAACAACATATATTTGTTGCAAAATATTAATTCATAAGTCTGAATGATACAATGCAGTTATAGTTATGATAATTAATTAATTGTGTAGTATTAGTACAAACACTTCTTTCAGTGTTCTTTGAACGTATATACAACAATGGTTTTGGATTTTTTCCACCCCTTTCTCTCTCTCGTTTTTATTATTTACGAATGATGTAGAGAAAAATCTGAAAATTGATACATATTATATAATGAAAGCATTTTTTAAAAAACAAGCACGTGTGAACATAAACGAAGAGAACCGTGGAAGGTAGATAATTTGATTTCTGCTGATCCAGGCACAATTTTAGAAATGTTTTTGCAATACTGTGTTCGTTTTTGCCCTTTGTCCTGTTATTTTCTTTTTTTTTTTAACACCGAAGACACCTTCGGGTAGAGATGGAGTGACAGTTGAAGAACAGTGAGCTGTTGCTTTGCAAAGACCATTAGGAATGAAACATCTTAGTCCTTATTTAAATATGTAGTAGTTGTGGTGTAAATGCGACACGTGGGTACTTATTGAAATGTGTAATAGTTATCATGTAAATGTGTACTAGTTATCATGTAAATGTGTACTAGTTATCATGTAAATGTGTAATAGTTATTAAGTATATGTGACATATGGGTGCATATTTAAATGTGTACGAGTTATCTTGTAAATTTGACACATGGGTACAAATTGAAACGAGTACTACTTATTATGTAAATGCGACATACGATACATATTTAAATGTGCATTAGTTATTGTTCAGATGTGACCTAGATGTATGTATTTAAATGTCTGTTTGTTATTGGGTAAATATAACTCATCGATCATGAATGAAGGTTGTATAAGTGTGCCTGTGGCAAGTGTGTAATGTTTAAGATACACTAAATGTGTGAATATGGCATTTGGGCCGGTGACATATGGACACGCATTTAAAGATGCACTAGTTGCATGAAATGTGACATTAGTCTACAGTGACATATGGACACGCATTTAAAGATGCACTAGTTGCATGAAATGTGACATTACTCCATGGTGACATTTGGAAACATTTAAAAATGCACTAGGTGTGAGAATGATACACGTGGGTATATTATATTATATTTCAAGGTGTATTAGTTGCAAGAACAATACACATAGACACACACTTAAATAAAGGTTTTCCAGCTATAAGAATGATACATACGGGTTCATATTTAAGATGCACTAGTTGATGGTGTTTTTGTAGTTGTTTGAACATAACACGGACACAGAGAAATTTAAAGGTTCAATTTTCAGGTTGTACTAGTTATCGCACGATTGCTGTAATGGCGTACTAGTTGTGGCAATTTGGTATCTGGCTTTCTAAAGTTATATAGGTTGCTGTGTGTTCCTGAGTTATCCGCCCGAATTTAAAATTCAACTGATTGTAAAATGTCGGCCAAAATTGAAAGGTGACATAATAGTGTACCGAGAATAATTGCGTTTGGGATCATATTTTTCGTCATTATTTTTCTCTAGTTGCTTGCAATTTATCACCATCACTACAACCATCATCAACATCATCATTGACAAGCAGTTGATAAGAGATGATACTATTTATTACGATGATTTATCTTCATTACCTGTTAAAAAGCTAAAGTATGATGGCGCATTATTTATGGCAATAATGTTCAGGACACTAATAATGCAGGAAGAATTGCGTTCTTTTGCATTTTTAACAATGGTTCGAGAAGAATGTTCTTTTGCAATCTTAACAATGGTTCGAGAGGAGTGTTCTATTGCAATCTTAACAATGGTTCGAGAGGAGTGTTCTATTGCAATCTTAACAGTGGTTCGAGAGGAGTGTTCTATTGCAATCTTAACAATGGTTCGAGAGGAGTGTTCTGTTGTAATTTTAATAATAGTTCGAGAAGAGTGTTCTATTGCAATCTTAACAATGGTTCAAGAGGAGTGTTCTATTGCAATCTTAACAATGGTTCGAGAGGAGTGTTCTTTTGCAATTGTAAAAGAACGAAAGTGTATGCGTTAAATTTATAATAGCTCTTTTCTCTTTCATTTGCAAACGATCAAGCCGATCACTTTGGTTGGAAATTCATGACTAGATACAAACTTCATGCCGCCGCCACAATAAGCACTTCAATGGCTGCCTTCATCTCTTTCTGTTTTTTTTCCTGTCACTCCCTCTTTCCATCTTCCTCTCCCTCTCTGTCCGTCTCAACACTCAAAACTCTTTATCTCCCTCCACCCATCCACTCTATCGCTGTAGTCTCCTCTTACAAAACTGAGCGTCATTACTCCTTTACACGGCATCAACACTCTTGGCGATAATTAAGTCTCATGGTGAAACCATTCACTGTTCGCAAACTCTAAACCTCGCTTTTGGGAGTATCTTGTCAGAATTTTACAATAATCCGATTCATAGCTTCGGCAATGATTACATTTTTTTAAAAAACACAATAAAATGCAGAAATACGCTACCTATATCAGCAATGAAAATATTAACATTGCCGCCCCTTATAATAAAAAAAAAAACAACAGACAGACGAACAATGCAGAATGACATAGGAGATCGAAACAATCAGAAACAAAATCTTTGCCCTATCAGCAGTCAATCATACGCAATTAAACCTCGATGCCGCCTCGTAATGTCTCCACGGATGCTTCTATCGTTGTGTGGGTTTTTGTATAATTTTTTTTTATAAAAAAAAATACTGTCATGATTTATTTTATGCTTGTTGCGACCACTTTTGGATGGAGGTAATCGTTATTTATTGTCACTATCTTTGAGGTTCAGACTGACGCGTGGAATTTATCTGTGGAGGAAAGAGAAAGGGATCACGAGCTTTGATTTAAGTCCGCCTAAAATGCACAATTATGTTAGTTTCGAGGAGTGATTTCCCTTTGATCCCAGTTTTGTTCGCCGTGACTCTTGCGCTTTGGCAATGGCTCTCGGAATGTCGTTTGCTTTCTGACGAGTGTTGTGAACGAGCATCACAGGGGAAAGGAAAGATAAGAAATGTAAACACAATTAGCTTTTAGTGTCTGTGATTCGTGAAAACGCGGAGGGCTGGAACGTTTTACGACTGTAACTTGGGAACTCTCCTTCAAGTTATATAAAACTGGTGTATCTTTAAATTTGTTTCTGAATTTTATATTTATTTAACTACTGTGTGTATATATATTTATTTGCGCACGCGTTAACACATACATAAAACACACACACACACACACACACACACACACACACACACACACACACACACACTCACACACACAGACTGACAGAGTTGAAAATGATATATAGTTTTTTTTTTTTAAAGTGTATATACATTTAGACATGAACATTAGGCTATTTATTTCCTGTGTTGTTTGAATTTATTATTTTTTAGTTAATGCAATTCTCATTCATAAGATTTTTGCAAGTTTGCTTCATAGTGTACACATTCATTAGAGCCTTTGTGATTGGCTAAATACAAATTCAAAAAGAATTGATGGAAACATACATAATGCGTCTGACCATATTTCTACTGTACTGTGCATTCTATTTGAAAGTCTTAACAAAGTTCTTCTTTTAAAAAAACATCAACAAAACGTAACAACAGCTCTGAGAAGTACTGATTGGACTACACATAAACTATAAATGCTGGTCTGGTGATCTACATTTTCTGAAGAAATTTAGCAGTTTTAAAAGTAATACTGATTTATGATTAGACTACATCTAAACTGTAAAGGAACAGGTATTAATCAGTATTTTAATGGCAATTTAAAAAGCAGTTGCTTCATTATTAAACTACACTCAAACTGTAAATGCTGAACTTCTGATTTATCACTCCTGAGCAACTGCTGAACTAACGAACTGCATCGGAGCTATTACTTTGAATTTATTGTTTTATAAGACAAACAAGCATTGTTGTCAGTTTTGTTAAAATCCAGGTCATCATTTTAAAATTTGCATAGTCGTACAAAGATTTTCACATGTACTAATTTTTCCTTATGACATGAGCTGGTGCTAAATTTAAAAGTCTATGACTCTTTAATAACTCTCTTAGCAAGACAGTGATGCACACTTAACTTAAGTGGTTTTCATAGAACTTAACTAGCACCAGGAGGCGAACTTGTACCATAGAGGTGAACTTCTATCATAGAGCTGAACTTTACCGTGAGGAGAACTAATACTATAGACTTTAACTTGTACCATGCAGCTTAGCTTATAGTTATACTGTAGAATTAATTATGCTTGTACTGTACCATAAAGTTAAACTTGTATCAGCCACTCACACTCGCTCAGGCAGTTTTCATATCAGGCTTACTATAAATGTAGACATTTTATTCATATCTGGCAAATTGTAGTTTTCATATCTCTTTTATCAGGCTTACAATAAATGTGAACATTTTTTTTCATATCTGGTAAATTGTAGTTTTCATATCAGGCTTACCATAAATATGGATATTTATTTATATCTGTTAAATTGTAATGCACTTTCATTTCTGTGTTGCAGAGTCCTTGAAAAATTATTTTGATAAATTTGGTGAGATCAAGGAAACGATGGTCATGAAGGATCCAACAACTAAACGATCTCGGTAAGTGGCCATTTTTTCACTTTTTTTTTTTTCTGGCATCTGACTCATCTCTCCATGTTACCTATGATTTGGTAACAATAGTTCACAGGTTTCTCATTGTCTGGGAAATAAGGACATAAAGGTGATTTAGTTTTTAAGTTTGTATCAACCGTTGACTCAAATATTTTTACAAATGCTTCTTTCATATAACTTTATAAGACACATTTTTTGTCAACATACTTTAGATGAGTAAAATTTTTTCCCCACTGTACTCAGCAGATGAGTAATATTTTTTCACTCTATGCAACAGGCAATCATAGTTTTATTACTGTACCCAAGGTTCCAGTCATAGATCCCTCGTACTACTAATGTCATATTTTACAATTTTACAGCATATAAATATTATAATTAATATTTTTGTAATTTTACTCAACAGATATCATAATTTTGCCATATTACAGTGTTTAATTACATGTAATATTTTTTGTAACTTTACCCAACAGATTTCATAATTTTGTCATTTTACTCATTATTTTGTTTTTCATTTTACTTAAAGTGCTAAGTCATACTTTTGGTTATTTTCATGTGTTATTAGGCATGCATATACTTATAACTGTGTCTGAATTTGGTCAGCATCGATCTATATATCACTTATTTGTGTCACATTTATGTCATTTAAATTATCAGTTGAGCTACTGAGCTATTTTCTTTGTCAGTTTATATTTTTCAGGCACAATTTTGTCATTTTATTTTTTCTTCTAAAATTTTTGTTGTTGTCTGTGCTGTGTGACATCTATGTTTTTCTTAAGTTATTTTGTTGTCACTATTATCATTATGTCCAAAGGTTGACACATATTCTTTCAGGTTCTGCATCATTTTACCATGTGTCCAAGAGCTAAACAACAATTTTCATTTACTGAAGAAAAAGTCATTTTCAATTTTTGAGAATGACCAATTTATTGTGTTTTATTCCTACTTCAGTTTATCTCATTCTTGAAATAAAGTCCATTTTATACTTTGCTTTTAAAATTTATTTTGAAATTATGCAATTTATATGAAGAAATTACTTTGAACAGTTTAATTTGAACATTTGTTAGCTTGCTCAGTTTAGATAAGGTGCCAATTTTCAGTTTATTAATTAGCTAATCTACCATTTTACATTAAGCTCAGTAATGAGGTTATTATTATTCAGTTCAATTATTAGCTAAGTTACTATTTTTCAGTATAGTCATTAGGCAAAGTTTTTGTCAGTTTACATGAGGTGTTTTTAAAAAAAAAAGTTTACTGACTTACCATTTTTTCCATTTTACCATTAGCAACATTACCATATCTATAGTCTTTTTATTGCAAAAAGTGCAAATTAAAAAATATATAAATGAATGGTAAAACTATCAAAATATTTACTACAGGCCTTGATAAAACATCACTAATAGTCCAGTAGAACTAACAAATTATGCAACAGCCTTCATAAAACCCCAAATATCACTGCTTAAATAAAAACACCAAACTGTATCTCAGTCTTGGTAAAAAAATATAGCATTGCCTTTATACAACAAAAACTATACCACAGCCTTGGTAAAAACTACTAAAATATAGCATCATTGCCTTTATACAACAAAAAACTATACCACAGCCTTGGTAAAAACTACTAAAATATAGCATCATTGCCTTTATACAACAAAAAAAAAAACTCTACCACAGCCTTGTAAAAACTACCAAACTGTAGCATTAACTTTATACAACAAAAAAAATATACCTCAGCCTTGGTAAAACCAGCAACATTTACTATATGTACATCATTTATAATCTATCACAATAAAATAAAACCTCAATAAAATCTTCAACGTACCACAGATTTAGTAAAACTACCAATATATTTGACATCTTTTGTAAAAACCAAAATAAAATCCAGTGTACACCGCATCCTTGGTAAAACTGAAAATATGTTTCACATTTCTGATAAAATTATAAACATTTACGATAGCATTGATAAGCCTGTCAACATAGTTCAAGGCTAAACTACCAATATATATATATATATATACCACATCCATTGTAAAACTACTAAAATATACCACAGTAATCTTTGTCAAATTAATAAAATATACCACAGAACTTTGGTAAAATGACCAAAATATTTATTTCATAACACTGATCACATGGAATGTATTGATAAAAAACCAACACTCTGAATTATATGCTCTCTCTCTCTCTCTCTCTCTCACACACACACACACACACACACACACACACACACCACACACACACACACACACACACCACACACACAGAGAGAGAGAGATGCAAATTGGTTGAGCATTTGTGTGCAAATATGTGTGCATGTATGTATGTACGCGTGTGGATATGTTTCTGTATGGCTTATTTTTTAATTTTTTTTCTAAACACTGCAACACTCATACACACACACTCACGCACACACAGTCACACATAACACATCCAAAACTGAATAAGTTGCGATTGGTTTTAAAAGTTTAAGTTTAAAACCTCAGAATTAAAAGAAAAATGTAATTTATCCTCAACCTTTCTTGAGTCTATAAATGTGTAATGCATATTACATATTAAAATATATTGATTTTTATATGTTCTTTGCCCTACAAAGCGTCTGAGTGACTCTTGGTCTTTAGAAATGTACCTGCCTGCGTTGTGAAACTGTCAATACACAGGCAAAGGGCAGATAAGCCAGGCACTTTTTTTCCTACGACTTGGTTTCTAAGAGACAGTCCACTTAGTGTTGTATTTTTAAAGTGGGTCACCAGGTGTTAAAGTAACCCAAACTCATGAAAGCAGTAAAATATACTGTGATTAAAAACTCGGGCGCGAGAGAGGAAAAGCCGGGGTTGGGACAGAGGAGTTGGGCTGGAATGCTATATGAGCATGATGATGAACTAAGTGAACATTGATCACTCTCTCGGATTCCTCAACTTCAGCAGTTGTTTTGATTAGAGCACTTCAGTTGGGACCTATTCAGTAAACTTGCAAAGAACAATTTATTTAGTATTTTAATCATAGTTGAATTTTTAAATTTGATCTCTTAAAGAAATCTTAACATATACAGTCCTGTCGACTAAATTTACGCTTTCAATAATTCCATTTATGTAATCATTAAATAAAATCAAAATAAAGTTAAATATACAATCTTGACAGGAAAAATTAAGAACAAGTATTTCAGAGTTCCAAAGGTTTGGTCTTGTATGGACACGCGCGGCTTGGGTTTCCGGGTATATCTCTGTGAGTGGTTTCCCCTTTAGACGTCCATTGTCTACGGCTTTGATTGATTAGTTTTAGTGGATTCATTTCTGTTCCACGCGTAAATCTGGCAGGGAAAGAGGGGTCGACAAACTCGAGGCCATTTAAAATGAAGTGTCAGAAATTTTATGGAGTATTTCATTCTAGAGGCGGATATAGTAAAAGTACAGTTAAGATGTGGCCATATAATTTTTTTCAAAGAATGTTCTAGAGGTCTTAAAAGAGCTATACCATTTTAAAGAAATATTTACGTCATAGTACCAGTGCAGCGTATGGCAACTAATGATGTCTAGCTCGCGCTCATAACAGGCGTCCAAGGTCACTCTAGCTAGCTAAAGCATGCCCTCTAATTCGTCTTTATAACAGTAGGCATCCGAAATAATACAGGCTAGCTTAGCTATGTCTTCTATCTGGTTCGCGGACTCAGCTGTGTAGTGATCACCCAAACTATCAAAATATGCCTTCGAGATCACGGATATGGCACTGTTTATAGTGATCACCCAGGCTAGCAAAACATTCCTTCTAGTTCACGGACATGGCTCTCTTTATAATGATGAACAAGACTACCAAAACATGTTATTTTGTTTGCGGTCCGCTACAGTCAGTTTTGTAATAATCACCCAGGCAAGCAAAATGTGCGAGCTAGTTTACAACCATTACACATCGTTTTTTTTATGATCACCAGGCTAAGCATGGTCATCTAGTTTCCACTTAAACGAATGCCATTTTACCATTGTACTAATCGGATCATAAAGACTAAGTCAGACACGCCATCTAGCTGTAGTTGTCGCCCTTATCACAAAGTCGAGTGAGGCTCTCCACTTCTGTTTTGGGCATTTGGTTTGCGTGTATACCCGGATCACAGAGACTAGTTACATTGCAATCTAGTATTAAATACGTCATTTAATTTGTGATTTTATCTGGATCACAAAAGACTAGTTAAAGCATGCCGTTCAGATTTTCATTTAATCCGGATGACGATGACTAGTTTAAAACTTGCCTTTTGGTTCATGGTTTTACCCGGATCAGAAGGCTAGTTAACATTCCATATACAGGTGGTTAGTGGTTTTACTCAGAGAGTAGTTAGATATGCCAAGATATTCCACTTGGTTCATGATTTAACCCAGATCCACAGATATTAGATATGCATTTGGTTCATGATTTAACCCAGATCCACAGATATTAGTTAGATATGCCATTTGGTTCGTGGATTTACCCAGTTCCACAGATATTAGATATGCATTTGGTTCATGATTTAACCCAGATCCACAGATATTAGTTAGATATGCCATTCGGTTCGTGGATTTACCCAAATCCACAGATATTAGATATGCATTTGGTTCATGATTTAACCCAGATCCACAGATATTAGTTAGATATGCCATTCGGTTCGTGGATTTACCCAGATCCACAGATATTAAATATGCCATTCGGTTCATGGATTTGTCCAGATCAACAGATATTAGATATGCATTTGGTTCATGATTTAACCCAGTATATCCACAGATATTAGTTAGATATGCCATTCGGTTCATGGATTTACCCAGATCCACAGATATTAAATATGCCATTCGGTTCATGGATTTGCCCAGATCAACAGATATTAAATATGCCATTCGGTTCATGGATTTGCCCAGATCAACAGATATTAAATATGCCATTCGGTTCATGGTTTTACCCAGATCACAAATGACTATTTAAACACAGCATATCGTTTGCGTTCAAGACGTTCACTTATTCACTGATTAAATAGTTCTACATTTATGAACAAGACTAAGGGAAAATTTATCAGTGATATTTGTTACTTTTCATTTTAAACATTCCTGACCTTATTTTTGTTCAGAGCTCTTTTTTTTGTGTGTTTGTGAAGTTCACGGCTGCCACCTCTCGTCGAAATTGATGATCGTAGGTCGTTGCGTTTCGTTTTCAGAAGCCGTACTGCACGGCTGATTGCTGCGTGGAATTATCGGTACGCATGCAACATACATTGCGACAGTTTTTTTTATTTTTTTTATTATTATTGCATCAGCGTTTTAAACATTACCAGAAACTTCACTATCTTGTCGAAAAGTAAAATAAGATCAATAGAAAATCTTATTAAAACCCCTTGAAATCCCGCCTCGGAAAACGTAGCGATTTCATCACACTGGTATAGGGTTTGTTAATACTGAGTAAATTGAAATGGTACTAGCCCTAAGGAATATCCTAAAGCTGATTGGCTGAAAACAATTTAAGAAAAAAAATCTCTTCATAAAAATGGTTACATTGGCTGAAAACAATTTAAGAAAAAGAATCTCTTCATAAAAATGGTTACATTTACAGCAGCCATGTATTTTTTCGTTATAATTTGTCCCCTGCTGTATGAAATGAGATGTTTCGTTTTTTAAATATATGTATAAATAAAGACGTACTTGAGTGTCCTTGGAAATAAGATACCGAAATAGATAATTTATAAAAGTGTCCAAATTGTTAGCTTATTTATTCATGTGCAAGTTTTGGGTTGTTTTCGTTCGTTAAAAAGGCGTAATGGCATCAGCATTTTTTGTTCGTAAACTCGACTTTGTGCACACGACACGCATATTTTAAACTCTGTATTTGTGGAGATGGCACGAATATGTAAACCCTCATTTGTGCACACGACACGCATATTTTAAACTCTGTATTTGTGGAGATGGCACGAATATGTAAACTCGACATTTGTGCACACGACACGTTTTAAACTCCGTATTTGTGGAGATGGCATGCATATTTAAATACGACATTCGTACAAAGGACACGCATATTTCAGACTCTGTATTTGCGAAGACGGCATACCTCGTCAATACAGATGTGTTTATATATGCGTGTCATCTGCACAGATGTCGTTTTCAAATACGTCTTCTGCACAAATGTGGAGTTTTAAATGTGTCGCTTGCATAAATACCCATATTTAAACACACTGTTGTCAATAATACACATACTTAGACAAATCTGTGAGGAGGAGTGCAAATATCCAGTGTGAGTGCGTGTGTGTGTGTGTGTGTGTGTGTGTGTGTGTGTGTGTGTGTGTGTGTGTGTGTGTGTGTGTGTGTGTGTGTGTGTGCAAATGACACACATACTTAAATGTGTAGAATCGAAAGTGTTTTAACACTGAAGAAATTATACAATGGCAATCTGAATCTTCAAAAATATTTACTATTAAATATTTGAATTGTTTCCCCTTTTCCTAATTGGGGAACACTTGTCACGTTACTGTCTTCTAACAATCACAAAGTTCAATGAAGGTCAAGTTGTTAAAGAGATCCAACAGGCAGATTTTTAAAATATAAATATTGAATGTTTGATTAATTTTATTTTCCTCAGAGCAGACAACTCCCCTAACCACTGCCAGTCCAGTCGGATGCATAAACATTGTCCACTAAAGATTAACACAAGAACAGTTATTTATTTAATATAAGTATATTATTTAACAGATTTACTTGTTAAACATCAACATAAGTAAAACATATAACTCTGACAGAACACTGCCATTTCTTAAGTTAAAGTCACCAAGGCGTTCATCAGTTATATGAACAAAACAGTTTTATTGCAATAAAAATATGAGGCTTCTTACATTATTTTACTCTACCCCCACCCCCAATTAAGAAAATTGACCAGATCAACGATGGGGCTGAAACAATAAACGGCAGTTCAACAATGTAAAGGACTGTCCAAAAATAGATTTAAAATATGCGTATCGTAGCTGTTTGAATTAAGGCATTATTTTCTTTTTTCTTTTGTTTACTTCTTCCATCGATGCCGAGCTGGATGCTTGATCTGGTGACGCAGTACATTTCAATTTATGACAGTAGCAGGCTGCGATAGAGTCACCCGAGTCGGCTTTTCTAGTGGGCTACTTCTACACGTTAGATTTCTCGCGGACGATGAACTACATATGACCGAGGCCTGTGTGTGTGTGTGTGTGTGGTGTGTGTGTGTCTGTGATATAAACGTTTTATAAACACATCCGAGAAGTAGTCCTGTCCTAGACTGTTTGGTTTCTGGGTGTAACTGCATGTACACAGTGACTGTGGGCCAGGGACTTTTTTGTTTAATATTGCCGACGCCTTCCTTGATGTGGCGACCAGAGCTCTGGGTAAACAATCTCCCGTGTACCCGAAGTAGATTATGCGCTGAGCTAAACTGAGCGTGATCCGGGACAAGCGGGATAGCATGATGAACGAGAAATAGATGGTGTGATTTTCGGGTAGCATCGGGTAAGCTATCTGTTATAAGCTAGACCCAAATTTTATGCTAAGCCAGCCTAGACAACTCTGTTAATAGTGTTATAGTGTAAACAAGTGTATTATGGCAGTGTGAGTTAAAGGTGTCATGCTTCGAAATAGTGATTGAAAGAATGATCCAGTTATTATGTGTATGAGCTAGATGGCGCATTTAAAAGGTTCTTTAATAACTTCCCCTAAATATTTCCACCACCGAAACAGACAAAAGCCATAACAAACACACAAATGATTAAGGAAAAAGAAGTGTCTTTAGACACTCTTGTTTCGATTGACCACTAATATTTAAATCTCTTTCTTTTTAAAAAAAAAAAAAAAAGACCTCACAGAATTACATATTCAAGTACCGAAAGTACAGGGCAGGTAAGAGGTTAATATAACTTTTCATTTATCGTGTTGTCTTCAAAGACCGCGAGAAATCTAACGTGTGTAAGCAGCCCACTAGAAAGCCGACTCGGGTCACTCTATCGCAGCCCATCCCCCTGTCTAGAACATGACAGTGCGTTTCTAAATTTGGACATGACATAGTGTATCTGCTGTTTAGGACATGACAAAGTGGATTCCCCCATCTAGGACGTGACATAGTGAATTCCCCCATCTAGGACGTGACATAGTGGAACCCTCTGTCTAGGACATGACGTAGTGGATCCCTCTGTCTAGGACATGACGTAGTGGATCCCTCTGTCTAGGTCTCTAGGACATGGCGTAGTGGATCCCTCTGTCTAGGACATGACATAGTTTATCTCTCTGTCTAGGAAATGTCATGGTTCCATCTAGGACACTGTAATATATCTTTCTTTCTAGGACACGGCATTTCTTTACATAGCTAGTTTTCTATAGCGCTACATAGCTCTTTGTATAGGACATGACATAGCTCTTTGCCTCCGACATGACATAGCTCTTTGTCTCCGACATGACATAGCTCTTTGTCTACTACATGACATAGCTTTTTGTCTAAGACATGACCTAGCTACACTGGTTGCAAACACATTTGGCTCGCTAAACTAGGCCCCCATGGTTATTCAATTGAACACTAACAAGATAATGATGATACAGACATTACAGAATGATCATACATAAATATGAAATGATAAGAAATTTGATGGGATGATTAAAATGAAAAATAGGAAACTTTATAAAACAACAACAATATTAAATAAAAAGAAAAGTGAATTTGGTAGGTAGGGACACAGCCCAATTAATCTCATTGCAACTCAATGAATCTAAAATGTTTTCCTTATGTCTTAATTACCTTTTCTAATACACAAAGTGGATTTCACTTCAGCATAGTTCCTATTTATATTCTTCTAGTGGAACCAGTAGCTCACAACAGTGCAAACTAGGTTCAAATTCCATATTACATAAGTTCCACGTGAAGGTAGATACACACTATTTCTCTTTCTTTTCACTTTTAAGTTCCAATCACAGAGTTGGACATTGACGCTTGAAACTTAGCTCTGGTTTTTGCAGTGTCATTCATTGCAGGCTATCTCCCTTGAGACCTCTGACCTTTGCAAGTAGTGTGTTGAAACTCCTTCAGCTTTTCAGAATCCACCAGGAAAAGCAGACTATATTAAGTTCTTCAGCCAAATCAAACAAAAAATCCTGCAATATTTTTTTGTAGCTTTAAGTGTATTATTACGTACATGACATTTTAGTTGTGAAATTAGATTCTTTTTGAGTTCACAATTTAGAAACTATCTTATCCTGCAAAACTATCTTATCCTGCAAAAGAAAATCTGTTAATACAAATTTTAAATACCTCATTCTCCCTTCTTCTTTAGAGTTTCCACTTGCCATATTTCATCCAGGACACTAGATAGCTCTTTGTCTAGGACACAACATAATGTATTTTATGTCTACGGCACTACATAACTTTTTGTCTAGGACTCTATGTTATCCATAGGGAACAATATATTGCTTTGTCTAGGTATTTACTTATCTATCCCTTTGTTTATAACACTCTATATCTCTTCAGCTTGGGCACAATGTACCTCTTTGTTTGGGACATTACATAATGTATCTTTGTGTCCATATCTTCACGTAGCTCTTTGTCTAGGATGCAACTTATCTTTTTGTTGGTGGGCACCATGTACTTACTTACGCTTTGCCGATGACATCGATGGCTTTGCAGGAAATGAGGAGGAACTAGCTCATTTGGTGGAAAAAACTGGACAGGACAGTTCCTACTTTTGGTATGGAAATCAGTGCAGAGAAGACTAAATAGATGACCAACAACACCAGTGGCATTGCCAATGACATCATGATTGTTGATCAGAAATTAGAAATAGTTAATAAATTCAAGTACTTAAAAGCCATCGTGACAGACGATGGATCAAAACCTGAAATATTGTCCTGGATTGCGATGACAATAACAGCAATTGCAAGGCTGAAGGCAGTTTGGAAAGACAGAAACATCTCAGTCAGCTCAAAGATCAGACTGATGCGCTCCTGGGTTGTATCTGTGTTTGTTTATGTCTGTGAGGCATGGACCCTCACAGTGGATCTCGAAAGGAGGATACAGCTGCTTTCGGATGCTTTCGAACGTTGTTTGGTATTTCGTATAGAGATCATGTCACTAATGAGGAAATAGGAAACAGAATTAGGCAAGCCATTGGGCCCTATGAAGAACTATTGACCATTATGAAAAAACGCAAGATGAAATGGTATGGGCATTTCACACGATCAACAGGGCTTGCCAAGACAATCATGCAAGGTACTGTGCAAGGAGGGCGAAGGAGAGAGAGAGACAGAGGAAAAGATGGGAGGATAACATCTCAGAGTGGACAGGACTGAAACTGAGCAATACATAAGATTTGCAGAGAGCATAATGGAATGGAGGAAACTGGTTGTCAGGTCATCAGTGGTGCTCCAACGGTCGACAAGACAAAGGGATAGATAGATAGACCGTGTAGTTATTTGTCCTTGACACAATGCAATATATGTCAAGGACATTGCGTATCTCTTAGTATAGGATACTACATAACGTTTCACTCTGTCGTGGTCACTACGTAATGAACCAGGTTGTCTGTGACATATCGTAGCTCTGTATCTATGAACTCTGCTTTTGTTTGTTAAGACATTCACTGCAAATTGTAATAATAAAACACAATCAACGTAGAAATAAATATATTAGGGTTACTTTGCTCACAGCGCACATACACACACACACGCATGCATGCATTAACATATCCTTTAATACCAGTCTATGTTTCAGCATCTGCAGCAACCCTAAAACGCCAGTACTTAGGTTAGATAGATAGATCTGTATAGCAGATCAGAAGAACGAATATAGAAAATAATTTTTAAAAACACCCTAGAGATTTGCAATTGGAATTGATGTTGCAATACATGCTTAGAGTGAAATGGGTCCGCACAACATTTTATTCATTTTGGGAATTGAAAATTATTTTAATATGAATATAAAAACCGTATTTTCGTGCTGAAGAATAAATTGATATATTTACATACAAGCACACTGACATATTTGGATGAAGTAAATATAAACCTAAAACGCCCCCTTCCTGAGGTGGTAGGTGTTGTAAGGAGCTTCGATATTGGTCGGGAGCGCAGAATGAGGGTAAGTGAGAACAAAGGACCTCTAGTCTTGAGCTACCCGGACCATGAACTTCATAAGACGAAAGTCCCCACCCATACTCTAGAAAGGAAGGAAGCCATCGCAACCAATACCGCCATCTATTTTTATCAAGGGAGATAACTTCTCTTAACATTTCAATAAGCCAGGTATCGACATTCAATCAAATGTTCAAACGTGCCAACATAAACGTCTGTAGCCTGAATTTTATTTTTAAAACCAAGCTCGCTGGATTAGCTTCGTGTTGAGAATGAGGATGAAATCATAAAAAAGGTTAAACATTATTTTTTAAAAAGTAGTCGATGTAGCATCCTGCCGGGAGGAAATATTCACTGTCCTCTTGTCAGCGGAAACGGCCAAAGTTTCCGACAGGAATGATGTTTGTAACAGACTTTCAGTATCCCAATGGGACAACTGTCGTCTCGGTTTGGTTAAGTAAGATTCGGTTTGCCCAGAGAGACTGGTGTGTGTGTGTGTGTGTGTGTGTGACAGACAGACACCTCTTCCCTGTCTCGCCACTGAGCCATTGGACGGATATTATGACTAGATGAAATGGCTGTGCTGGCTTATGGCTTGACCATGACCTTTGACCGCCTTTTGTTTCACATTATGGGATTGGCAGGTTTCGTACAGTTGAACATAGCGTTGTGTAAATGCTTCTTGCACTGTACTTTAGGTTACAATTCCAAAATGTCTTGGTGAAGTACTTTTTATTTAAAAAAAACTCCACAGCATATTGATTACATGCCTAAAGACCGTAGCATATGCTCTTTATACGATAGTTGTTTATATTTATTTATTGTTCACTCCGGCTTTATTTTGTCCCTTCTAGAACTACATTAGATTTATTATCAATTTCATCAGCATCATACAAAGTAAAATTTTATTTTATTTTAAAAATAATTTGTTCGTCTTTTAAATGTCATGCAGAATTAGACTTAATTTGTTGTTTGGTGTGGATAATTTTGTTTTAGTAAAATAAATGTGGATTTAATAAGAGTGCAAAAAAGAAAAGCTTAAAGTAAAATTAAATATATTGTTTGTACTATTTGTGCAAGTGTTCAAACATTAATCAAACCTAGTAATAGTCATAGACTGATAGAGCAAATACATGGACATAATTTAATTTATTCATTAAAACACTATGCATTGAGTATCAAACACATATAGAAATAATCAAGTTGACTACTTTACTGATATACTTTTGAAAGTGACTACTGATATACTTTTGATAGTGGCTACTGATATACTTTTGATAGTGGCTACTGATATACTTTTGATAGTGGCTACTGATATACTTTTGATAGTGAATACTGATATAATTTTGATAATGATTATTTACTAATATACTTTTGATCATGAATATACCTTTGATAGTGATCATTTACTGATAAACTTTTGATAGTGATCATTTACTGAAATACTTTTGATAGTGATTGGTATACTGATACACTTTGTTAGCTCTTTAATTTCTTGTTACATTCATTACTAGCAAGGATTATTTAATTAAGCACTGTGTTAATTAGATATATAGCTAGGTGTCACTTTTGTCGCTTACGTTGTGTTCGTGATCTACACTTTTTTTCTTCCTCTACGAGGCCAATTAGTCACAGTTTTAGTTTTTTTGTTCAGTGTACGAGATTATTAATTCATGTTAGTCACTAGATATGGTTCAAGTGCTAACAAAATTGACTGACATCTGTTGCAGTAAGGCGTGTATGCATTTATAATGACAGTGTAGAATCTAACAAAGCTTGGAAGTAATCATAACATAGTTGAAAATGTAATATTTAGACATGCAATTATGTATTGATATAGATGCATTTGTTTTGTGTTATGGAATAATAGTTTTGTTTCTGAACTCCATTAGAATTGCCATCCTTAATAACTGATGAATGTATGCATAGCAGAATGTGTAGCTCAATGCTGCTGTTGTGTTATGCAAGCGATCTTCAGCTAGGTAGTATGTTGGTGCTCAGGGATAAATACCGCTCCCTTTTTTTTCTCTCTCTTTTAAAAAAAAAACAACACACGCACTTTGCTACCTTTGTTAATTACAAAATGAAAAGAACAAAATATGAAAAAAATGTCTGCGGGGTTTTCCTGTGGAAGATTCTTGCGTAAATTGTAAGTGAATGATTTATTTTTCAGTCGTAGCACCACCATACTACTTAGTGCTAAGAGTTGCTCCTTTGTCTGACATTCTGTAGACAGTGCAGATAGAGCGAGTGGTTAGCTGCTCAGGTTACTATGTATGCATTTAGATGAAATAGATGTATGATGCAAGAACATATGAAACTGGGTTATGTTGTATTTATAATTTAAACAACTTTGGTAACTTTTCGAATAATTTTAATAATTATTTCTAACAAGACGGTAAAAAATTTTAAAAGCCAGCTTAAGAATTCGGAAAGAGGATGGGGGAGGACACACATTTTTTATTCCCCTTTCCCGTCATTTCCACTTGAATCCATTTGACTTCAACTTGCTATTATAAATATTTTAAGATCAAAGTTGCCACGAAGCATGAAAGTACGGTTTTATGTCTTAAAGTGGCTTATAGGCTCGTTTTGATGATTTTCTTAAAATGGAAACCTGTCATGAAATAAAAATAAAATGGCAATGTATTATATTAATAACACTTTTTAACTTTAACTGATGTACTGCCGTCAGTTTCTGTTTTCATTTTAATCATTTCTATGTTAACCCTTCCCTCAAGCAGGACAGTTGTGTCTGCAAAGAGATGGGTGCATAAATGTAACGAAGCGTCAGTTATATGTAAACCGTCCTCTGGGCCTTCCTGAGCCTTAAGTTTTATACATTGCCCTCGCTGCCATGCTTTGCGAGAAGTTCATTTGTTCTTGCATCGAAAATGAACGTGTAGTTTTTGTGACTCGATAATTTAGTTATACGATAACTGGTCTGCTAGATTGCAGTAGTAGTGGGTTCCTACAACCTGTCTGTTTTGCTATGCTATGATTTTGTTTTCAGGGGCTTTGGGTTTGTAACCTACAGAGATCCAGCTAGCGTAGACAAGGTGCTTGCAAGTGGACCTCACTCTATAGATTCCAAAACGGTACGGTAGAGTTGTGTGTCTTTGTTGTACTGGCTATTTGCGTGTGAGAGAGCGCTTGTTGTTTGGGTTTGTGGGCATTTCTATGCATTCTTGTTTCTTGATGCTTTTACTCTTGTTGTCGTAAAACTTGTTGCAATTAATTGCATTTGTGTGTGTGCGTTTGGATGTGGGTGGGTGATTTTAAAAATAGATAACCTCAGTGATTTTATTTTATGTTAAATACCTTTAAAAAAAAAAAAAGACGACTTTATTCAGTAATAAGCGAACGATATAATGTAGAGTTGTACATTTTGTATTAACGTACTGCGAAATTCCACTCTTGCAAATGTGCGCATTTTTAATAATAAACTTTTCTTTGATTATGTTGATTTGGGGTGATGTTTAATGTAAATAGCAACTCTGCAAAAATGTTTTAAAGTAGAATTGAAATAAAGGCATTGCATTTTTTAAAAATAACTGTTAATTTTCTTTTTATGGATTTTTTAAATTGCTTTTTAAAATTAACTTACAGATGGTTTTAATGTTTTTGTTTAATGTTCAGGACACTGAAATATATTACATTTTCTTATAATTCTCTATATCAAGTTTTGGTCTTTATTTTTAATTAACCCTTCATTTAATAAAATTAAATAATTAGTATATTATCAAATGATATACTCTTCCTGTGACCTCTTAACAGATCACATTGTTTTTCTTTAATTTTGAGATTTCGCTTGTCTCCCTGTATAATCATTGATTAATGCCCAACGCACCCACGCACGCATGCGCTTATATATATATATATATGTGTGTGTGTGTGTGTGTGTGTGTGTGTGTGTGTGTGTGTGTTACAGTTTTCAATAGTAAATTTTTCTAATTACCAATTGTATAATACTGTTAAATGGTTTTGCTATGATCCAGTACTGCTTTCGTGGACACAAAAGTTACGACCCGCAAAGGTTTTGACTCTTGTGCATAATGACCGTATATAGTCCAGTGGAGCATACAAGCCTGTAGAGGCGGCATATTGTCGATGCGTTTCTGTTTCAGCAGAATCTATCAGTAATATAAAAGTTTGCAGATGTTGGATGCCCTTTAAAAAAAAAAAATTAAAACCGGATTTATACTTTATTTTCGGTTGCTTAACTAATAAGAACACAAGCCAGATGAACATAAATTGCAGAAAGTACCATTATTATTGAAGACCGGATATCTATTCTGCTGTTGTGTTCTTCGGAACGCCGTGAAACAACAACAAAAAATTGTGAGTGAGCACCTTGGTTCGCGTCCGACCATAATGAGCAACACGACGTCCATCTGTAGTTGCTCAGGACCCTGTAAACTACAGCCATCTGGTGTCGCTTATAACCTAAACTACATCCGTCCTATATCATGTATGTCTTAAACCTACATCTCTCGGAGGTCGCTTAAAGCTTCCGTTCAATCCGACAAGTTTTGCTTACAAGGTTGCCACATAAGCAGAACCCACGAGGAAATGCTGTTGGCTTCAATTAAAACTCCCCACCATCCCCAACGTGTTATATCCATTATCTTCCCTTGTATCTATTGCCCAAGATCTCTCGAGAATGCGGCTAAGTATAAGGTCGTGAATTTATTTTCTGCAGCGTCAAGACTATTTTAGTTAGGGGTTGGAGGTTAGGTGGACATTTGCTTGTTTTGTTAGTTTGTATATGTTTGTAAATCTGATGCACCCGTTTTTAATTTGCTGCTGTGTATTTGTCTGGTAAACGTTTGCTTAGCTTGTAGACTAGGAACTGTGTAGATAGTTATGCATGGACGATAAGTTGTGGAATTGTCGAAGCAGTTTGACTTCATGAGTGTTGCCTCTCTCCATCATGATGGATGTGTAACTGTTTTTTTTTAATATATTTATTTTTAAAAGCATTATTTTGTGGCTGATGCATGCATGGAATTTGTAGGCATCGGTCAAAGGCAGTATTTATATAAATCAGTAGTAGTTGTTTTTATTTACATTTATTTTTGTGTTTATTTGTTTTCTGATCATTTTTCTCTTCTATTCTCCTTTCTGTGTTTTCTTTCATTGTTAGGATCAGCTTGTCTAAACAGCTATATATATAAATTGAATTTGACCCAGTAAGTCAACCATAGAATTTCACCCAAGTGGAAATCTACAGAATTTGACAGAAGTCGACATCCATATATTTTGACCTAGGTATAAATCATAGGATTTGACCTAGATAGACATACATACATTTTGACTCGGACATTCATGCATTGTGACCTAATTAAATATCCATCGAATTTGACCAGGTAGACAGACATCCATACACTTTAATCCAGGTGGACATTCATACACACTGACCCAATTAGACATCCATCGAATTACTAGGTGATATAAAAAGGTAAGGTGGACATCCATTAAATTACTAGGTGATATAAAAAAGGTTTGTATGATATGAATGAACCAAGTTGGGAATGATGAACAGCTTCAGAAATTACTTTAGTTATTTTGTTGTAATTGTTCATAAAACATTTCACACTTACAGACTTCAAAATTGAAAACATATCTGAACTAATCAAGCTAGATAGCTAGATAGGTATTCTATACTACTAAGAGAGGGTCTCCTTAATTAGAGAAAATTATCTCTTATACCCATAATAATTTGCACCCCTCACTCAGCTTGCAGATGACGGACTGGAGGATAGTCTCTTCCACCACCCCCCACTCCGAGTAGTTCCTAGTATTTTTAATGAACTCTATAGAATAACTGACCTGGCACAGGTCCAAAAACGGTAGCGAATACCCTCTAAATAGGCTATCCACCCATCTTATTAATTATTAAGCCCCCACAGCCTTTTAACCAGTTTATATTACAATACAGGTCAAAGGTGGTGATAAATAAAGAAATAGGATTTATTAACAAATAATTAAATGCACACTACATAGCAAGAATATTGATCAAATACAAATAAGGATGTATACAATGGAGACGTACAAGAAGGAATGTACAAACAAGTATATAATATAATTGACTGTCCAATAGTCCCAGGCTTGATAAGGTTCTCTCATAAATTCTTAATGGGAAAGTTCTGAATTCGTCTCACTTCAGAGGCCTCAAAGGAACACTTTTCTTAAATAAGTGGCATTATAAAGACATGAATGTAACACATCACTGAGGGAATGAGTGAGCAGTGGATAATGAAAAGTCACATGACCTTTTAGCCAATGCAGGTCGCTGGCTGTGCTATCATTGGCAGTGAGGTAGACTCAGCGTTCACTGAGGTGAATAATAGACTTCAGAATGCTGGATACTTGTGGAGTCAAACTAAGCTCACAAACGGGTTGCAGGAAGGACGCAAAGTTGCAGCAGAATCACAAGGAACAGAAAAGTCTTCAGAAAAACACTGCCAGCCCTTTCACCTGGAAATACAGTTCTTATAAATGAACGCTCACACTAGCCACACACCTACCCTTCTCTAATACTCTTCAGAATTAATTTAATATTTAGAAAGTTCAATCATTTCTCTCTGCCTTGATTGAACAGTCTTTTCCCTTCACTTCATCTTTAAACAACATGAACTGTACTTTACGCTTCCTTAACCTACTAATTGCATACATATTAATACATGTGGAAATAATCGAACAAGCAGTATTTATTTCACCACATTATGAACATCTCTAAATCAATACACTTCAGTTTCACAGAGATTAAGATTTGCTCTATTAACTGCTACAAGTTTCTCAACAAGAGCTTAACGAGTTAATTAAAATTAGATTGGCCAACATCAAATTGCCGGGCATTCCTGCTACTGCTAGTTAAAGCAGCTATAAAAGATCTCTCTAGAATTATCAAACAACATACAGAGTTGGAAAAGAACATAAAATTACAAATTAGGACTTTGCGTCTACTCACGACGGATTTAACCATACACTCCAGCAGAGTCTCTTTGGAAGAAGTGCTCTGAACCAACGCCTCGAAACGAGTGAAGAACCAGGGTTTCTCTTCACTAAGGTATTTTCTCATAGTGCCCTTTAGTGCCCATTGGTTAATTACAATCGCCTAGTGCCCTAGTAGATGGCCACTGGGCAAGCCTAACTGGCTAACTTCTTGCATCATACAATATGCCGTTTGTCCACAACAAGATTTGGGGTGGTTCGTGCTTTATCAGGAATTTGCGATATTGAATTCTACTTGGAGTGACTGGTGTCATTCTGTCTTCGATAGTACTCTGGGCAATACCCACTAATGCGTTTTAGAAGGATTCTGTTGTTTTCTACATTGTGCACGTGTAATTAACGTGCAGTGTACGATGTCTACTTTACACACTACATATAAATGTCTACTTTACACACTACATATAAATGTCTACTTTACACACTACATATAAATGTCTACTTTACACACTACATATAAATGTCTACTTTACACACTACATATAAATGTCTACTTTACACACTACATATAAATGTCTATTTTACACACTACATATAAATGTCAGAAATATGAGAAAGTACTCCATAACTTATAGCTGCAAAGTATTTCGCAAATAAAAATTCAGATATTGGTAGAAAATATGAAAACAAATGACAAATAAAAGTAGGGAGTGGAAATATTTGTAATAGATAGATAGATAGATAGATAGATAGATAGATCATGTTAACCATATTATTGTTTGATGATTCAAACGATTAAGGAAAAACAACAACAAATTTTTATAATGTTTCAACGCAACATTGTATGCGAAACATTATGTGGGTGTAGGTTACGATATTTATATACCTGTCTAAAAAAAATGGGTTATAGATATATACTTATATAACAAAAATGGATTACGGATATTCCTGTATGATATAAAAAATTGCTTATGGATATTCCTGTGTAACGTAAAAGCCCCTGACTAGAAGTCGTTGGACAACTCTATAGTCACCATATTAAAATGTTTATATGAGTATACGTGTTCAGTATTATGTCCATAATGCGGGCTGTTGGGGCTGCATCGCCTGGCTGTGGCTTAGCACAGGACAGGATAATCTGGGTTTAGCATAGGGCAGACTAATCATAGGACAGGTTAATCTTTGGCGAAAAGTCTTTAAAACCACGCTGTGTTACTATCTGATTGTTTAAGTGTGCTGACGTTCAATTTTCTTCTTAAGTTGTGTAGAACACCTTAAAAATAATCGTCACTTTTTGTTAATGGTAAGGAGTAACTAGTTCTAAAAGTACTGTTTAAATGGTTCATGGTTATTATTGAAAATTTTTAAGCTGATGCATTTTCGTTTAAAGTGTTAAATTATTACATTGCGTAAAGGTTAAAATTTGGCACCAGCTAACTGCTCGCATTGTCATAGCTTGAGATTTCTACCGGTATAATGGGTACTTTTTAAATGGTTCACGATTGGAACTGTGCACTTTTAAATGGTTAAGTGATTGTTCTTTATGGTTTGCAATTTGTATTGATTACATGGTTAAAACATGATTTGAGAGCTGTTCTATATTACAGTTCGACGCTTAATGATTCAAGTTGTGCAAGGCAGGAAAACAAATATCAATTTTATATTCACTTTTTAAACTCATACACACACAACCCCCCCCCCCACACACACACACACACAAACCCACACACACTACAATATCATGAAATCTCTCTCGAGCGCGTTTTTTTTTTTTTTTTTTTTTGGGGGGGGTGGGTGGGTGTTAATGTGTGTGTGAGAGAGATTTCGGTTTCTTTCTTTCTTTTTAAATAACGCACTTTAGATTTCGGAAATTATAATTCGGAAACAAAGAAATTCATTGAGAGAATTTAAAAATTTTCCCCACTTAAAGATTTCCTGTAAAAAGTCATCAAAATAATTTCTGTAGAGCCATTTTGCTAATTATACTCCACGATACGACAGTAGAACCCGAAATATCTCCATTACTAATGTTGTTTGGATGTCCATAACGGGTCAGTATTCCAAGACAACATAAACTGGAATTAATTACGGACGACAACATAGTACTGTAAACAGCCTAATAATGTAGACTTTAACAACACACACACACACATACACACACACACACACACAACACTCACACACACACACACACACACACACACACACACACTTTTTCAGAACAAGTGCTCCCACCCTATCCCCTTGGCCTTTCACAAAATGTTCACAGTGTATTTATTGTACCTCACTACAAGGTGAAAAAAAATCGATGTCCCGTATAAAAGTAAAAGAGGAGGGGGGAGGGCTTTACCCGATTTTCACTACCAGCCTGCTTTCTCGCAAATGAATCGTGCTTCTTCCAACTGATTAGATCGACATCTACCCGCCTGTCACAGTATATAAGACCGAGCATTGTTGGCCTGCTGTGGAGAGAGTTTGCCGGACAGTTCCAGAAAATTGATGGTTTAACGCGCTGACGTTTTGTGATACTGCAGGGGCGCAAGGATAAGATAAATCGGTTTATAAGTTTTAATTTCTACCCCTTAGCTTTTATGGCCTGGTCGCAAACTTAAAAACGTAAATTGTGAATGTTGTAAAGAAAGTTTTACAAGAGTTAATCTTCGTTTCAAGTCGTTGAGTGATAAGGAGTTTAATTACAGTTTGAATTCCTCAGTGTTATATTTTTTAATTTTTAGAGAGCACAAAGGAAACCGTTATCAGCACACTGACTATTGCAATTAACTGCTCACAAAACGCTCGCCCGCGCACACTCACACACCAGCCAATAATCTCCCTTTAATCTCCACCATAAATTATCGGCTCTCACTTATCAGACTGAGCCTGTGAAAACGACCACCGAAATACACCAGTCGGGTTTTCCAAAGGGTGAAAGAAATCATGGTTTAAAATATTTATCATCTGTTCACCTTAATGATCGCTTAATTTATAGGAAAAAAAAGAATAAATAAATTTTCAAAGGGTTATCCTTAGTATTTTAGCCTATCTAAAGTTGGCATTTTCAATCTCACTTTTTCGTTTCTTGTACGTCAAATGTAACGCTGAAATTTGCAGCTTGTAACTCGATATTAAGTTGTGGCAACAGTTACATACTTGGTTACCATGCTAGAACTCTTTTTCTCCCGTTATTCCCAACCATCACATACACACACCTTTGTGGGCATTCACTGTTTATTTTTATATTCCATCATTTGCATTGTCCTCGAGTGAATCATCTACCTTAAAGTAACATTAGTGGCAGAATCGTCTGCTTCTCGGGCTAGGGGGTTGGAAGGGGGAGAGACAGAGAGGGGGGAACGAAATGGAGAGAAAAAAAAGAAACTGGAAGATTTAGGAATATCAAAGCAACAAGCCGAGATTAACGACAACCTTATGACAATAACTCCCTTCAGCCATCTATCTCCTAGTTGTACTACAACCACTATTTAAAAACTATTGATATGTCTGTTAAATTAGCAGAACAGACAAGATTTTGAATGAACAATACAACGACCGACAAATGTTAATCTTAATAATAAACCGCCAGGGTGTTGCCGAGACCGGAATTTTTTTTTTCGCGACTAGTTAATGTCTAGGCGAAGCACGTTAATACTGAATGTCAGTCGGTAAGTCTTCTACTAAACAGAAGGCTGTGAGTGACAGTCGGTTTCGGTTCGTTTCCGGTCGAGCCATTTATCCGTGTGTGGTTAACGCTCTTTTCGTTGGAGGAAACATCATCGGCGCTGGTTAAATTACTTTATGCGTAGGTCAAGTGTAAGCGAGGGTGTTAAACTGAGGCCATTTGAGAGAGAGAGAGAGAGAGAATATTTTAATTTCTGTAGAGCGTGTTTTTGTGTTGACACATATCTCTGGAATATACTTATTGAAAGTCTGTGATTCATGATTGGTACATTACCATTGAGGCAAGAACATGGTAACCACTGCGCATGTCACTACTGCAACAGTAGTTGAGGACGCGTTCTGAGACGGCATTTGTGTGCATACGCGTGTCATGAATGCGTATGCTAATGTGCATGTATCTGTGAGAGGTGAACGTGGAGTGTATGGTGCGTGTGTGTGCATGCTTGCTGTGTAGAGAGGTAAAATCGGGGGATGGGTGGGTGTAGACTTTTTCGCGAGCGTAGGAAACCGACAAAAGCACTTACACGAACGGCTTCTCCTCTCAAGTCGCGAAATGTCAAGAGCTCCTCTTAGATCTGGGCTCCCTTACTATCCCCCCCCCCCCATTTTATCTTGGCAGATCAGAAACGAAACATTAGCGTCATTATATAGGATAAAAATCATTTCTCCCCCTACCCATCTTTAATCCTTTCATCTTGATCGTTTGTTACAAAAACTGAAAACACCCGAATGGAACCCGTATATTTAACTTAAGACGCTGTCGTTTTTTTTCTAGCAGCTTTCCGGTACTGCGCGCTATGGCTTGTTTAATGTCATTCTTTCAATTTTAAAACTTGCACAAAAATCTGGCGTTGCCAGAGGTGTCCAAGGGCATTCGATATCAACACAACTAATTTCATTTTGCGGTATTCATCTCCTCTCTCTTTACCCTTCCGGAGGTATACCACGCTTCCTTGCCTCCTACCTCTGTCCGTGTGGCCATGATTTTACACAGACTGTTTAATTTATTACATAAAAATAATTTATTGTTTTATTACCAAAAGACTTTACATACTATATAAGCATTAGTTATTTGTACATGCTACCTCCAGTTCGTAGGTTCGAATCCCAGCAAAGAAAGCCTAGTTTAATCTGTGGAAACAGCATTATTGCTTGAAAGGGTGGTCGCAGTCGTGAGTTTGGCAGCCTGTACAAGTGAACATTAAACATCCTGGCCTATGTAGAGGAGAGTTTTAGAAAAGGCCATGGAAAAGGAAGAAAACAGTAATGTGATTAAACCATATACACTAATTTTTGAGTCACCTCCCCTTGCTCTGCACTGACCTTACAACAATGGCTTGTCTGGTTGACAGAACTTGTCGGTGACGTGCGTGACATTAAATCAAAGACAAAAATAATTCCGTTTGACCTTTTGCGTTTCATTATTTGTGAAAGACTACTGTTTTCTGTTTTTGTTTATTGTAGTAAATCTGCTGCTTCGTCATCAGAGTTACATGGTAAATTAGCAACGCGCAGCAATGCATAAATACAATCAATATTTCACGCGCGCGCGCACAAATAAAATAGACTTTATCTAGTATACTTTATGCTAGGTGGATAAAAATACAATATTAAAAATCAGTTTAATCAATTATTGCCGTGAAGAGAAAAATACAGCATGTCAAGATACACAATGGCGCTAAAATACTTTGTATATCTTTGTTTTATTTACTTTCAAGCTTTAGAGTTTAGAGGGAGAAAAAATCAGATGCGAAGGACATAATTACAGAATCAGGTTGAAGCATGAAACGTGGCGACCAGTTACAATTAAAAGAAAAAATGATTGTAAGAGAGAAATGATTGTAATTTAATTAACTTTAAAGTCATCTTTAGAGAGGGGCATAATTCATGTGTGTTTTTCTTTAATTTTAAATTTGCATATTTCTTGATTCGATTCGTGTTTACTTAGATCCAAACTAATGAGAAAATGAAGAAGACGAAATAAAATGCTCACAAATTATCCTGACTTGATAACAGATGGCTGTGTCATGTTTCAAGGGAGGCTACCACGTACGAAACAGGTCTTTTCAACTTTGAAAAATTAAAATGTCTAACGAACCGTCGAATGATTGATAAAGACAGTTGATCGAAGTTTAATGTACACCTGGTCGATCGCTTGACGCCACGTTTTTGTTTTATTCTATGTGTGTGTGTGTGTGTGTGTGTGTGTGTGTGTGTGTGTGTGTGTGTGTGTGTGTGTGCGTGTGTGTGTGTGTGCGCGTGCGTGCGTGCCTTGAGAGAATGCCTCTCCTCCAGATGTTACCTAATTTGAACAGCCACAGATTTCCTATTGTCGATATTTATTTCACGCAATATTTGTCTTCAGGCCCAGTACCCAAAGAAAGAAAGAAAGATCGATATAATGATAGATAAAAAGAGAGAAACAGAGATAGATCGATATATAGGTATGCTTGTGGGAAGTTAAAATAGGAACGTAGTTAGGCAGACCAGGTAGATAAATAGATTTAACGACATATGGGTAGATTAATAGTTATGGAGAGAGAGAGAGAGAGAGAGAGAGAGAGAGAGAGAGAGAGAGAGAGAGAGAGAGAGAGTACTTCGACAAACAAGTATTCGTACAAGCATACATATATCGAGAGTTACCTACAACCCTTATAGATAGATTCTTTTTAAACACGATGCTATTTAAAACTCCAAAAGTCAATAATATAATTCGATAGTTATCAATTAAAAGAATACGTACATGTACTAATCGAACACAGATTTCGGAACTTGAGAATCTGTTCTGTAAAATGTTCCTTAGTCAGTTCAACGTGAACTTTGATCCATGCCGATCTGACCTACGATTAGCTTACAAGTGAACACTCATTTGCTACGTTAATCTGAATTAGAGGCATTGATCGATCAGAGACTGAAGGCACCTCTCCTACCCTTTCCTCACAAACACCTACATATCAACACAAACACCCACCCCTTCAACACACGCAGCACACACACCATCACCGCCGCCGCCGCCACCACTACCACCACCACCTAAGACAATCTTTCATCCTAGCACTCTTTCCGTAGTCTAGGTCGTCCTCTCGCCATAGTCTCGTCATGAGCGGTATTCTCGCGAGACCGAAGTCGCCGGATGGTCGCTCCTCACCGTGTTATAAATTAATCACATGACGTCTACACTCATGGTTTTCTTTCAGTTGTGAAATTGATTTGCCTGAAGAGGCTGTAGAGTTTGTCTAGGAAAAAAGTACACACCAGCAACACATCCACCCCCACTTCCCACCTCCGTCCATTTCGCACTGTGATGACTAAATGTAAATTAATTTGGTTCCCACCTTGTCAATTACCTCCCACCGTCCCCAGAAAGGGATCGCACCTGATGAATGTTATGGTAAAATATTACTCTGCAACTACGCAGGATTTTGTTCAATAAGTACTTCTATTGTGTTTTATTAAACAGACAAAAGTACTCAAATACACGCACACACAAAACATACATACACACACACACACACACTCATAGAACGTTTCTGAACACATATAAACACAGGCCTGTCATAACAATACAAACAGCACACCCCCACATCCATCCAAACACAGGTTGATATTTGCGCACTAAAACACACACAAATACATGCGCGTGCCAACGCATAGTCCCCACTCGCAACCCCCCCCCCCCCCGTCCAACTAAAAATAAACACCACACACACACACACACAGCTCGTATCTTACATTGAGTCTAATTAGATTGATCTTCCTTTGCTGGCAGACGATAATTTAAAATCCAAGAACTCTAGGGTAACTCTAAACAGTCTAAAGGCTTTGTTGAGGTGTGGGGGAGGAGTTTAGAACACCAGATTTCTACCCCATTTCCCAATTCTGACACGCGGCAGCAACCCCACTCCCTCCACCACCACTGGAAAATCTTTTATTATACCCCTGATGTCCAGTTTCTTTTCTGTTTGCGACCAACAGTATCTAAGTTTGTCTACACACACCAGCCTGCATGACAACTGGTAAGAGCCCGTATAGAAACCCACGTGCCATTTTGTACCGGCTAGAGATCTCTGAGTAGAAATAGCAGTATCAAAGTGTTCCTGCCATTGTCTCCATTCCCTGCTGGAAAATAAGAGTGTAAAACTGCCTGATGTGGATTTTACTGTCGCTTCGTACGTCACCAGGTCACAGTAATTTTTCTCATTTTCTTACATAACCACGTCACAATCTTTCACACATCCTGGGCTACCAGGTTACACACTTTCTCGTTTCCTATGTTACCAGGTCACACTCCTTCTCATTTTTAAACCACCAGGTTCACAATCTTTATCATTTCATATGTTACCATGTCAGAAACTTTATCGCTTCCTATGTTACCAGGTCACAATCTTTCTCATTTCTTACCGCACCAGGTCACAAGCTTACTCATTTCTTACCCCACCAAGTCACAATCTTTCTCATTTCTTACCGCACCAGGTCACAAGCTTACTCATTTCTTACCCCACCAAGTCACAATCTTTCTCATTTATGAACCACCAGGCCACAATCTTTCTCATTTTTTATCATTTTCCACATTATCCGGCCACAGCTTTTCTCATTTCCTACATTATTCGGCCACAGCTTTTCTCATTTCCTACATTACCAGGTCACAATCTTTCTCATTTCATACATTACCAGGTCACAATCTTTCTCATTTTTAACCCTCAAGGTCAGAATCTTTATCATTTCCTATTTTACCATGTCACAATCTTTCTCACTTCTTACGCCTGCCAGGTCAGTCTTTCTAATTTTTAAGCCACCATGTCACAATCTTTCCATTCACCAGGTCACAATCTTTCTCATTTCCTACGTCATCGTCACAATGGTTCTCGTTATTTACGTCTCCATGTCACACCCTTTCTCGTGCAAGACATCACGTGACTGAAGCGAAGAATCTCGTGGAGATCAGTCATGGAATGTGTCATGATTCTAGGATGGTGTGAGAATAAACTCGAGAAACGGAACCCTGAGATGTGTCTGCCCAGCAAACTCGACTCTTAACCTCACCCAGATGGTATTTACTTCTGTGACAAGCTCTCACGGAGCACGAAGTTAAAGTTTCCGTCATTCGATACTGAAATGACCTTTAACCCAGTAATAAACAATGCACTTGGCCTCGCAATCGATAATATTGATCTGGGGTGGAGAAGCAGTGGGTGTACTAACGCCATTAAAGGAGCCTGGCTTACATGTGACCGGGAGGGACAGACAGCGTTTCTGTGCATGTATGGAGGCTCAGATTTTCGTCTCGTGTGGAATGTTTGCATTATCATTGACGCAACTCTGATGTGTGTTCGAAGACACTAATTAAAACGTGAAGAAAATATCTGTTATGCGCAACATTAAGAGTACAGTTTAACCGGGTGGAGAGGGGAGAGGGCGGAGCAAGGTCCATCATGCTTGACTTGTGTCCCATTGGAAGAAAGTGTCAATCGCTCTCAGTAAGACACTTGGATTTCGATGGTAAGGTCTGTTGATTAGTTTCTTGTGAAGGGAATATACATTTGTCTCTTATTTCATAAGGGAAAAAAGAAGTGATAAAATCCTCAAAGATTCGTTGTGCCTCCAAGACAAAGGGTATTTCAATATCAGTCGTTTACCATATCTGTTGCTGAAATGTTATGTACTTTTTGTCTAGTGTGATAGAGAGTCCTGCCTTATGAAGGTTCCTGTGCGTTTTAGAATTCAACAACTGTCAAGTCAGCAAATATCGAGAGAATAGCAGCAAATCATATGGGAAGGGAAATACGTGGAATTGGCAGTAAAAACGTCAACAACAAACTTGTGACTTTGTTATGAAAAGTGCGAAAAGACTATTGTAGCTTTGCCTGTACATAATCACTTATCTTCAATAACTCCATTTCTGTTCTCTGATAAGGGCTATCGTGTGATTTGTATTGACACTATTCTGTTGAATTGTGTTTTAGGATATAAAACTGTATAGGTATTAAGTTTTTTCGAATGTGATTTGGTGGAAATATTGATGTGAAGTAGTCTTTTTCATTGTATTTGTTATATGTATATTTGATTATTTGTTAATTCAATAAATTTATTGACCTTACACATATTGATAACCTTACATAGGAGATCAGGTTTGTTTACGAAGACATCTTACAGCAGAGGAACCCGTAAAAATTGTATATGATAAAATAATAAAATAATAAAACCTTTGATTATATGAGATATATAATCAAAGGTTTTATTATTTCACACTGAATTTCATTTTAGTGTATATGTATTATTTTTTTAAATTGCGCAAGAAGACCAATAAAGCCCTATTGAAGGGAAGCAAGGCATTGGAAGAGAATGTAAACATTCTTTAAGAAATAAATCAAAGTCTAAATCTGCTGCCAATTATTCTGCCGAAATAAATGAAAAGGAGTGCTGAATTATTGGGAAATAGTGCCCTGAACTGCTACAAGGGCTGTTTTGAGAATCCCCGTGTCTACGCTGCAGGTAATTAACATCTAAATAACTAACATTGCCGAAACGTTCGTTTTACTTTTCTACCTTTTTAATAGTTACCATAGATTTATTTATGTCTGTTTAGCGTTCCGTTAGAGTTCCGGTTGGGTTCAGTTATACTGATTGGCTGATTTCTATTTAACTTTGAATTCCGATATTTGCTGACTTGACAGTTGTTGATTGCAAAGGCTGTTTTATTTATTTCGGTCGCTTTATGGTTGATTTCGCAAGCAGCCATATATAGATATTGATTGATTGGTTGATTTATTACTGATTGATGGGTTGGTTGATTAAGGGGTTGTTTAATGACTAATTTGATTGGTTTTTGCGCGATTGCCTTCAACCTATCCTTAATAACGGTTTTTTAATTGGCGGACATTAATTATATATTGAGTGTGTGTTAATATTTGTGCACATGTTGACAGAATCACTAATGCACATTATTATATGATTGTTTCCAATATTAACAAGGTGGCTGTATTGACAGAATCACTGTCCAATATTAACAAGGTGGCTGTATCGACAGAATCACTGTCCAGTATTAACAGGGGGGGGGGGCTGTATTGACATAATCACTTCTCCAGTATTAACAAGTTGGCTGTATTGACAGAATCATTAATGCACATTATTATATGATTTTGTCCAATATTAATAAGAAGGCTATTTTTAATGTCTCCCAACGTTACGCAAGGTCAATGGCAAGAATGTCAATAAAGTCACCGTTGATGGACTCTTTATTTCAGCTAACGTCTGCGGCATTATTTTCTGGTTGACGATTTTTCAATTAAAAGAGAAACACTGCTTTGGATACGAATTCGTTCGGAGTTGTTTTGTTTTTATTATTTAATTTATTTTGTTAGGAGTGCTCAGTCTCATTCGCGTACCACTGTATGAGTGAGTATTTAAAGGACATTGGTTGCCAAGGGGATGCAAAATTCATCGATTGTAGGCAAGTTGGGAAGCATCCTTCAGTGAGTAAACATCCTGACTAGGGTTTCAGAGACTTGGGCGTTACGTCAACCACAATCAGCCTTAGGGAATAGCGCTTGGGGGAGTTTCCCCGTCGGTACGGTCATTTTTCAGTCAGATGAAACGCGTGTGAGGATTGTGTGCGTATGTGCGTGCGTGTACGTGTCTGTGTGTCGAACACTGTAGGGGAATAACTTTCACTGTCTGGGAGCCTGAGAGTGTGGAAGAAGAGTTTACCAGTTTTGCTGGACCAGTGTCTTAGGACGATGAGACCTAATATGTGAGTCTACAGCAGTTACTAATAGCAGAGGTTAGGAGTGGTAGGAGTTAAGGAGTAGTAACGAGAGGTTAGTAGTAGTAGGAGGAGTTAAGGAGTAGTAACGAGAGGTTAGGAGTAGTAGGAGTTAAGGAGTAGTAACGAGAGGTTAGTAGTAGTAGCAGTATGTAATTTGTAGTAGTAGTTGGAGGAGTTAAATAGTAATAGAAGTTGTCGCAGTAAGAGTTAAGCAGTAATAGTAGTTGTAGCAGTAGGAGTTTAGCAGTAATAGTAGTTGTAGCAGTAGGAGTTAAGGAGTAATAGTAGTTGTAGCAGTAGGAGTTAAGCAGTAATAGTAGTTGTAGCAGTAGGAGTTAAGCAGTAATAGTAGTTGTAGCAGTAGGAGTTAAGCAGTAGCGCAGCACTTACGTTGTAGCAGTAGTTAGTAGTAGAAGTAGCCGTAGCAGCAGTTAAATAAAAGTAGTAGAAATTAAGTAGTAGTTAGTAGTAATAAGAGATGTGGTATTATAGAACTTATTATAGCAGTAAAAGTTAAATAGTACTATAGCACTTAATTAGTGGTAGCAGTTAAACAATAGTAGTAGAGGTAGTTAGTACTAGCAGTTAAACAATAGTAGTAGAGGTAGTTAGTACTAGCAGTTAAACAATAGTAGTAGAGGTAGTTAGTAGGCTACTAGCAGTTAAGCATTAATTTGCAACAGAGATTATTTGGCTCTGAGTTTATGGTTGGGAGGGAGGGGGTATTAGAGGGAGAAGGAGAGGAGTAATAAGTAGGCTGTTAAAAATAATAATTCAAGCCCGTAAAGAATGTTTATTTTAAAAACATTCTTATCACTGGTGAAATCTGTTAATAACACTTCCATCATATTTCCCAGGTCCTAGGTATAAACGTAATTGTATCGTTTCACCACACTCACCACCACCAACACACACAAACACTATCAAACAAGTAGACTGACCCACTCACTAAGTCAATACATAGTAAATGTAACCAGTTTGGATGCAAAACACACACAAAAAAAGCTCGCAAATTAATTGTGATCATTTTACACTGCATCGATATGGCCGGGACCCGGCCCTTCGCAAATATGTGCTATTCCTGTGATGGCATGCTTCCTGCAAAAGTTAATCACTTGAAGTTAATATCTTGTAACACGAAGCACTAACCTTGTCAAAGGCCAAACCTGGCAGGGTACCCCTAAGACACGTTTCCTACTTCGCGAAAAAATCGGGTGGATTTCTGCGATACCGAAATGCCTCGTCATGCGACCTAGAGTTGCTTGTATAGACTTTTAGTGCGCATGACAAGTTTTGGATGTGACATTTTATTTTTATTTTAGTTTTGTTTATTTAAGATTTCCTTCAAGCCAAGGAACACGTTATAAAACAGTGTAAAGGAAGTATGCTGACCACATGCTTAAAAGACTCTAGTGAGAGGGACCAATTGTGCATTGATCGCTAGGTTATGTAAATGTTGCTTGAATTGTGCATTGATCGCTAGGTTATGTAAATGTTGCTTGAATTGTGCATTGATCGCTAGGTTATGTAAATGTTGCTGGAATTGTGCATTGATCGCTAGGTTATGTAAATGTTGCTGGAATTGTGCATTGATCGCTAGGTTATGTAAATGTTGCTTGAATTGTGCATCCAACCGACTAGTCTTGTAAGCAGCCTCATTCCAACCGGTTTGTACAATACTGTCATGGGTAAACAGCATTTGAAAGGACGACTTACCGGGGGAGGGGGAGGATTGAGTGAAAGGGGTATGTGTAGTGAGTGTCTGTGTGGAGGCTTATCTGAATCCAATAAGTAAGCATGTTTTTATTTTTAAAAAGAAAACCGTATAATAGAGTGTTTGGGATTGACGTGTACGATGGGTTCCATTTTAATAAATTTTAAATACATGCGTTTATTTACTTATTTTTTGAAAGACAAATGGCCACAAACCATAGGGAACTTAAAATGAAATGGAAATATTCTTCAAACGAATTGCGATTGCATGCCAGAGGAGATCTTTCAATTTATGTCGAAATTAATGAGAACACAAAATCACGAGCAACAATAAAAGTAAACAACAACCAACAAAAACAAAAGAAAAAATAATTGTTTTTGCTAGCATATCGAGATTGTAAGACAGTAATGCTACCTCAGTGCTGCATTTCATACGAAACAAGCCAGAGAGACCTGTAGTAAGCCTGAATTGTTACGTCTATTAAGCGCATTATGAGCTTTCTCTGAACCACCAACCCTCCCCCGCAACGTCACAGGTCAGTGAGCGAATGAGAGGATGTGATAGCTCAGAGTCTTTAGGGTTTTTTAAATTGTACTAATTATGTTTTAGCTATGTCTCAGTAACAGGCTTTTGGGTTCGATTCCCACTCGGTGTGTGTGTGTGTGTGTGTGAAAAATCTGTCGATTTTACACTGCTCCTTACGTCGAGATGGTTGACTTCGTGTGACCACTCGGTATAATGGGCCACTTGAACGCGACCCTTGTTCGAAAATCGACTCTCTCTCTCGCACACACACACACACACACACACACACACACACACACACACACACACACACACACACACACAGAGTTGTGTCGTTCTTTGTATTTATTAAATTAGGTCCTTTCCATGACGTCACGGTCCTGAGCTACTGTAAATTTTTCTCCAGAAATATGTCCATGGCTGTATTTTTAAAACTGAAAAAAAAAAAGTGTGTGGCAATCTGTTTGTGTGCCCTATTCTCTCCCAACCGCAAAAAAAAAGGGGAGACAACTAGTGACCATTTCTATCTTCGAAGATTTGAACTCTGCCCTGACCTTTGCGGGCAAATACCGCCCCGTGTTGAGTTTCGTTTAAAGTTCACGTGCTCAAGTCATCAAGGGAGGTGAAGAGCACAATTACACAAACACGAAAAACATTTGAGCCTTTAGATCTCCGACTCGTTCTCTCTCTCGCTCGCACACACAAAACAGAACACATAAGGAAAGGACGATACAGCAAGTTCTTTTATTTCTATCCGGAGAGATGGGGGGGGAGGGGTTGGCTCCGTTCACTGAGGGTGTGGGTTACTTCCCTTCGATGTTTCCCTTGCTGGTATTGGAGCATAAAATATGCCACGCTGGCCTGTTATCTGGAAGGCCTCATACCCACCCGGCTGTGCTGCTTCCAGATTGCAAGCTTGTTCGACTGGGTGCAGTGGGGTAAATATTTCTACCTCCACCCAACTTGCATTGGATTGAAATAATGAAATATTTATGGTCGAACGGTTTCTCATGCATTCATGTGTAGACCTTGCCAGTTTCTCTAGTACACTTAGCAATGTATTATTAATAAACACACATACACACAAATACACATTGATTTACAAAAGTTGACCACTAATTTCCTGGGCATTTTAGGAACTCTTCAACTATTGTTCATCTTTGGGAAACTTCTTCCCTATTTTTAATTATTTCTTTTGGCTAGTTGGCGTGACTTTACACGGATTGGACTGTTAGCCAACACGTGGACTTGTTGACGTACAGATGACGTAAAAATTATTACTGCTTAACTGATGCTCCGTATTATTCGCGTTTATCAGTATGTATTTTCTCAGGATAGGCAAAATCATCGCCCGGAAAATCAACTAAGGCGGTAAGTGGACATTAAGCAGAAATCCCCCCCCCCGCCCCAATCCTTATTTATTTTAGCCCCCGAAACCAACAAATCCTAGGAGTGGGTGTGTCAGTATCAGTGCTTGTGGTAATTATTTTGTCAACTGACTTTTAAATTGGGATTTTTATATTGTGTGATATTGAATTCACTGATAACTAAATTGCTTTTGTAAATAGAAATCGTGTGAGTAAGGATGGTGCCTAAATGACATCCTTTAACAAAACAATATATTCATTTTCAACAAAGATCTCGTCCATTAAATCTGATCAATACCATTAAAATTTAATGAAATATTTCAACTCTATAATTGTCAAAGCGATAAGTATTTTTAATTTTACAAAAAGAAATCTGACATTTCAGATCGCTTCACCACCAAATTTTTCATCTGTGTAATGCTAATGCTTGTTTTTAACAATACAAAGCTCAACCCACTTAACGCCCAACTTTAATGGTTTCGAGCATTCTGATGGTATAATAGGTAGGGTAATTGTATCCGGTATGCATCTTTAATGGTAGCGGGTCATAATGCATCCATGATAGTTAGCCTAATTGCGTCCGGTGCCGTGACGCTGTCTGCGCGTAGCTGCTGCTTTTGTTGCCGTGTTGGGTGCTTCGTGTGTGGAAATTTGTTCCTGTACAGGCAGCATTGACGAGCGTTTGTTACACTGACTGCTGTTATATTGACGAGCGCTGTTACACTGACAGTGTTGTATGTTTGTTACCTTGTAGCTTGGGACGCACAAATCATTTTGAACGGCGCAGACGAAGGAGTCATTGTTTTTCAGCATAACAGTTCCGAGAAACACTTGCGTAGCTTTGTCCTGCTTGATTGCTGTGGGCATTGTTCGTGCCTTTGTAACCATGACGACGATGTCAACGCTTGATGACCGAAGACTTTTGACGTGGAATAATATTGTCGATGTTCTTCTGTTTCATTTTTTTCGCTAAATGCATGTTTTATTTTACACTGTGCACGTCTTAACGATAATGATTGCTTCCTCTGTAGTTTAGTTATATTTATTTTATATAAAATGTGACTATCTTTGTGTTGCTTAAAACAATATATGGTATTAAACTAAATAAGAATTGTTTTATTAAAAAAAAATGTGATAGCTCACATTATACAATGTTTTAAATATACAGATTAAAAAATATATGTCGTCTTACACTACGAACTGCTTTCCTACGAACTTAATGAATACATTTGTTCATGATTATTTAAATAATTATTTTTGGCTACAGAAAAGTCTCTAGCATTTTAATAACATATGATGATACATATGAAACACACCTGATAGTATAAGACAGTTTCTCCCTGTAAACACGATATGTCATTGTAGTGTTCAGACCATCGCCATGTTTTCATGGACAGCAAACCTGATTGATCATTAAACTACTGCACTTGTTATTAAATCAACAGCACCATAGATACATGTTAATCACACCGCTCTTCATGTTGTTATTGACAATCACAGACTCATTTTCGTATTAAAAAAAAAACTAATAAACCAACCGGAAAAGAACTTTTATGAAGACAGTAATCGATACAAATTGGAGACGCATATTGGTAAAGGCCGCCTGCAGCTTTTCATCTGTCCGCTCAAGTCCTCACTACTGGCATTCAAGACTGCCAGAAAGCTGACTTGGTCAATTTCCAAGCAAGGGGCTAGCAGCAGATCGAAAGACTGACCATGACATTGATTACTCAATTGCACCTTCCTGCTCTTTTGACCCTGCGCGAGCACCAACCTACCTAGTAGAAGAAGACTATAAACGCCAGAGCTATCATTCACCCAACCCACCCTAAGGAAAAATTTCAAGGCCGGACCGCCGTTGAAGGAGGGAGTGTGTACAGAGCCCTACCACGTGACCGCCATAAAACGCAGCTCACCGCGACGTCATCGTATACTGGGGCTCCAACCGTGGATTTCGAGCATTAAAATTAGCCAGCCGAATCGAATGCAAGCTCTTCAGTTTGCCATTTATTTCATGTCTAGCTAGCTAGTTTATATATTTTTAAAAATATTATCGTTTGTAAGGAGCTGTTTTTCTTACTCGGCTATTCCCTTCAGGCTCCCTGGGCATTTGCCATCGCCGCGCCAGGGTCCAGTTTGTAGTTTGTTATAAATAAACACATCAGTTTCTCTCTGGCATATAAAGGTGCGCGCAAGAAAGGTCGAGACAAAGGGAGTTAAAAAGGACAAGTCGCCGCGGCAGACAAGAGATAGGTTCGACAACTGTGTGGCTCTTTTTTTAATCCACGCACACACTTTTTAAAAAAAAAACATTCATTCACGCTCGTGTAACCTTTGATTCATTGTCAGTTGTTTCATTTTGGAGAAAGAAAAAGAAATCAGTGGCACACGGAATCAACAAAATTTTTTTCTAAAAATAGCCGTGAGACCTTAAAAGTTTCTGCGGCTGAAATCTCAGAGCGGCGAGAAAGTCCCGCGAGCTGCCGTCGACAAAGTACTCGGTCGAGCAAGCGACACGCTTGAAAAGGACTAGAACACAACAGACAAAAGGTGTCAGGGGAAGAGCACCGCGAAGGAGGTGCGATCAAGGAGGGTGGGTGGGTGGGTTGACTCTTTTGTGTGGAACTTACCCGCCGCCTGTGACACGACCTTCTTTCTGTAGCTAGCTGCCTCTCTCTTTTCTTCGGCTTGTCTTTCTCTTTCTCGCACAACTTGAAGAGCGTGGCTAGTCGTCTCCAGTAAGGTAGCGTGATAGAGAAATAGTTTTTTACAATACTTTTATTTCCTGACGATATGGATAACCAGTACCTTCTTCCTTTGCCTTTACAGGTGGACCCGAAACTGGCTTTTCCTCGCAAGGCGCAGCCAAAGGTAAGACCTGCTTTCTTTCAGTAAGAATGTTTGGGGGTGGGTGGGGTGTTTTGATTTGAACATAGTTAACGTCCCCGCACAAAGAACAATTTAACACTATCCAGTATCCTCTCACCCGAAGCTTGATGCTTCTCTCTCTTTCTTTTATAAACAGTGAGCGAATTTGGGTTAGTGCACGCTTAATGTCGCGACAAATTTTAAGACTTGATAGTGTTTTGGATAATATTTTCGAACAATTTCGAAGTTTTCTTTTTTCTCAATTCTCTTTCTCTACGTCGTGTTAACGTCGGGCAAAGGGCGTGAACTCTACAAAGTGCACGGTCTTATTGTTTGTTTCATGGGCGATAATTCTTGTAAAATAAGTAGTATCCGGTAGCGGTCCCCCCCCTCCCCTCATGGCACACACACACATACACACGCGCACTCTAATCTGATTTACCCTTGTATGGAATGGCCTCCCTTTCTCTCTAACGGTGTTGTGAAAGTAGTAATCATTAACAATTACTTTTAAATTCTTTTACCATCACTCCATCCGCACACGTTTCCGATAAACATAGCGAACGGTTTTGTTTCGTGTCGGATGAGAAATAGTTCGTGCAGTTGTGTTTCAATTTTGAACTTTCTGCACTTGATGCTTTATCTAATTTCTACTGCGTTTCAGTAAGTTTCTCACGCATTTTACTGCGACACGAAATCTTCATCGGTTAAACGGAATGGTGGAGTGGGGGTGAAGCATGTGATCCTTGAAATTTAGTCAAGCGTAGAAGCTTAGCCGGCGACGCATTTTGCAAACTTGGTGATTTTTCGCTTGATTGTAGGATGAAGATGTTGATAAGACTGACATGAAGATTTTAATGTGCTGGTGGAGTGAAGGTTGGTCCCGTTTTTATTTAAAATAAACACTCTATGCTACAGTATTCTGAAGAACGTTTCAGCCGTTATATTTTTATAAGCATAAGGGGAGGGGGTACGCGCGCAGTGGTTGTATTACATTTTATCATATCGACTTGCTGTTCCAAGTCGGAAGCAGACTTGATGACACAAAGTGCTGTAACACTCATCTAGCTGCTTGTTTTACATGGCAGGTGCGCTATACACCTGTTAACTAGACCGTTAGCCAAACCCCAGTTGCAAAGGGTAAAATAACCAATGGTTAATTGTGAGACGAACTTTGATTTCTCTCTCTCTCTCTCTCTCTCTCTCTCTCTCTCTCTCTCTCTGTGTGTGTGTGTGTGTGTGTGTGTAAAAGAGGGTTTGCAACAACCATCCGTCCTGTCTGAGGAGTTCCCGTTGAAGGTCGTTCTAGTTTTGTGTCCAAGTGCATCGGTGGCCCGAGCAGTGTCGAGACCAGTGAGAAGTTCACACAGTGCACTTGCATGCGTTATTATTTAATGACTGTTGACTTCATTCTCTTAGTACGTCATGACTTCTGTTTTGAGTATGTCATCATCTTGGTACTTCATAACTTCGACTTAATACTTCATGGCATTCTGTCTTAGGTATATCGTTCTCTTGGTACTTCCTAACTTCTTTGTCCTAGTATCTCGAGTCTTGTGTAATTTCACTGTCGTAGTGTTTCAATACATCCATGTATCATTGTCTTAAAAAAGTTAATACGTCATCACTTTTAAATGTTACTTCTTCATTAATTTCATATTTTAGTTTCTCCATGTCTTACTACTCCCCGTCTGAGTATTTTATAACTTTCCAATTTCTGGCACTTAGCTTTCTTTGTACTTTATAACTTCCACGTCTTAGTATTCCATAACTTTCAGGTTCTAATTGTTTAGGTGTTTCTAGACTTAGGTGGCCTGAAATTTGTATGTGTCAATATGTCAGCACATCCAGGTCTTAATTTTTTAAAAACTTTCATGTCTTTGTTAGTATATCCGTGCATTAGTACTTCCGTGTCTTAGACATTCATAATTAGTTCTTTGAACTTCCATGTTTTAGAAACTGCCATGCCTAATAGTACTATGACCAGACCTTTCCTTTTTCTAGTACTCACATCTCATAGTAATATTTAACATTTTCAGACCTACCATGTTTCAGTAACTCTTTCATACTCTAGTGTTTCAGAGCTTCCAGGTTCTAATAGTTAGGAATTTTATTGTTTAACACGTCTTTCATGTAATGTTTCAGAACTATATTTGAATAGGTACCTCTTTTATGTTCCAATATTTCAGAACTTTATTTGTATAGGTACCTCTTTTATGTTCTAATATTTCAAAACTTTGTTGTTTAAGAAACTTTCATATTTCAGTATTTCATAACCATATTGTTTAAGTATCTTCTAGTATCTATCTCATTTAATTGTCCTAGTAATTCAGAACTCTCAGTTTTAAGTACTGGGTTTAGGAGTTGGGGACCTTTGTTGGGGACCGTATTTGTATTTCTGTCGTTGAGCTCACCCTTTGTAAGTTATCAGACTGAGCCGTTACCTCCACCCCTTGACTCTCCCACATGTGTACCGCTTTTCACTAAGCAAGCCACGGATGACTATTCAGGGGTTCTCAACCATGGGGGATTTGAGGGTTTCATGTGTGTGGGTGAATTGGGACCACATACTCAAACTATTGGAATAGGACATCACACTTTATTTTATGTCACAGATTAAATTAAAAGTAAAAATAAATATTTCACTTTTCATCTGTGGAACTTTAGTCTGTTAAGTAATTATTTATGAATATTAAAAAAAAAACTACTTTATTCAAGTTTAAAATCCATCAACATTTCTTATGCTAATAAATGTGTAAAATTCAACTAAAAAAATAATATAATCCATGTAAATGTACTAATTTTGAAAGAAATAAAAGATTACCTTTTCAATCAGACAGTATTGGAAAGGGGGAATAGCGTTCTTACACATGGTGAAAAGGGTGGATGGGGCAAAAAAGGTTGAGGACCACTGGCATAGAAGATAAGCGCAGATTTGGTTTTTGGAATGGTAGTACTTCTGAGACCCAAGAATAACTAAAAGCAAGGTCTTTGTGGGATCGTTCCTACTTAAATAATCTTCCATTATACTAGTATTTTGCCTGCGGTGACGTACCCTGTCATCCCAATACTAGTATTTGCCTGCGGTGACGTCCCCTGTCATCCCAGTACTAGTATTTGCCTGCGGTGACGTCATCTGTCATCCCAATACTAGTATTTGCCTGCGGTGACGTCCCCTGTCATCCCAATACTAGTATTTGCCTGCGGTGACGTCATCTGTCATCCCAATACTAGTATTTGCCTGCGGTGACGTCATCTGTCATCCCAATACTAGTATTTGCCTGCGGTGACGTCCCCTGTCATCCCAGTACTAGTATTTGCCTGCGGTGACGTCCCCTGTCATCCCAATACTAGTATTTGCCTGCGGTGACGTCATCTGTCATCCCAATACTAGTATTTGCCTGCGGTGACGTCATCTGTCATCCCAATACTAGTATTTGCCTGCGGTGACGTCCCCTGTCATCCCAGTACTAGTATTTGCCTGCGGTGACGTCATCTGTCATCTCAATACTAGTATTTGCCTGTGGTGACGTCATCTGTCATCCCAATACTTGTGTTTGCCTGCGGTGACATCTCCTGACATCCCAGTACTAGTATTTGCCTGCGGTGACATCCCCTGACATCCCAGTACTAGTATTTTGCATGCCTTCTGTCGAGTCCCGTCGTTAGATGATTGGTACTTCTACTTCAGGTTCCTGAGTCCTCTGTCGTAAGGTATCCAGGATAGAAATGTCAGATGAACCTCCTTCATGACTGGCACTGTTGAGTTTTTCATAATTTTTTTTTAAAGTGTTGTTGTGTTTAGTGCGTTGCAAGTATTTCATAATAAAGTCACTTTAACTGCGTCCTGGTGTTATATTGGGGTATCTTACACAATCCCCAGATAATCAGCCGTGCTAGTTCCACCCCAGTCGGTGATCAGACAATCAATACTGTAAACGTCTGTGTCTATCTCTTGGCGGAATCGTGTATTAAAGTTTTATGTGTTTTGGAAGTTTCAAGAACCTGGTTGGTTGATTTTTTTTTTATGGCGGAAATGGAGCCTCGTGGGCCGGGACATTGGATCGTTTCTTTTTTCTCTCTCTCTTTCTCTCGCTCGTACAACTGACCATGGTTTGTAGAGACCATTGGTTTAGACAGCGCCATGGCTGATTAACTTGCTAACTGGCTCATCTGATTCTGACGTAAACATTTCATACAAATGCGTACGCCTATATTAGATATCACACTGTATTATTGTACATTTCATTAATACATGACAACTTGCTGTACTAAGACGTCACCGCATACAGAATAGCATCTTTGTACATGATACGTAACATAATAAGACATCACATACTAAATATAATCTTTACTGTACTAATATATCACATACATATCATATATCACATTACAACTTTGCCATGACACATACCGTACTAGGACATCACATACAAAAACGTCCTTGTTTGTCTGGATTCGCTTTTCAAGCAGCAATTCGATAATACTAATGCCCTAGTACAGTTGACGTCATGACAGAATATGAAAGTGACTTCTAAAGCCTCTTGGGATTCCGACTCACCAAACTATAACTTCTTTGAACAGTAAATAGATTTTGTTACTGTTAGTTGTTTTTTTTCCCTGGACACGCACGGTATCCAAAATGTAAGCATGCAGGACGTAATCGCCCAAGTAACTGATTTATTCTAAAAACATAAATAGAAGATTACGCAAACCACTAGATTAGCCGATGTTTTGTTGCCATAAGTGTGTTATCAACAGTTATCACTGCCTTTACTACGGAGTGATTATGTATACTTAACATTTTTCACCCCTGGTTTAAAAAAAAAATTGTTCGTTTGTTTCTAATACAACAAGGCTGCATGCACATAATACATGTATATAGATCTAACGAAAATTAACCACTGGTGTTCTGAAAAATAATTATTTAAACACATCATATTATATGCATTATATAATAACGAATTTGCCCAAAACATTGTTAGTTTTCTATTAGATTTTAACTGGTTTACAGTTGGGGTTTTTATTTTTTTTAATTTTTTTTTTTTTTTTTTTTACACTAATGGATCATCTTTGTAATTCGACGTCGACAATGCGGAGGGATTTCAGGACACACCCCACCCCCTTACTCGTCACTCATTATTTTCCTCGTCTCTCTGTATTCCTCACTTTCTTTCTCTCTCCCCCCCCCTCCCCGGGTCTGTCATCACCCCTCCTACATTTTTCCTGCCTCGTTTTTAGTCTCTCCACGGATAAAGTAGATTTCGCGTCCTATAAAGAGGAGTTCAGACACGCCATCGTACTTTTTTTCAGACCAGCGGATTGGGAGTCATTTGGTCATAAGACCAAGTGAAATGGAATCTACGTCTGCCACAGATAAGAATAAATCCGTATGAAATGAGTAATTCCCAGTCTTAGAAATTTTTTCAAAATTTAAACTTTCTGAGATTTGTATATCTTGTAGTTATAACTTGATATGTATCGATAACATGATTACAATCAATTAATAAACTGTCAATGAATATCTGGTATAAATAGATTATTGTTGTTTAATTACTTTGCAATATCTGATTTAATATTTAATAATCAACTGAATAAGATGCTTTTTATATTAAATATATATATATTCATTTAACTTTTATCATCATCTAATGATCTCTTGGTCTGAATTTGTATAACTGCATTTTATTATATCAGCAGTAACTTGTGTGTTAATTGCAACATAATATTTTACTTTATATACTGTAGCACTACTTTTAACTATTCATAACATAAATGTATATGACAAATTTTCTTGAATAGATAGATAATCTTATTACTCTAGCCACTATCTGGACAAAAACTGGTCTTTTTTTTCTGCTTTAACAGTTTAAGTTTAGTTGGCAAAACTATTAGAAGGCATTTGATACTTGTTATTATGCATCCGCCACAACTACTTGTGTACAAATAAATAGTTGATGTAACTTGATCATAATTAAATATTTTACTTTAAAGTTTATGGTTTCATAATACTGCATATTAGCAAAGTTATAGAATTTTGTTACACTAATTACATCACCATTAATTAGTAAGATGGCAAAACTGGGATTTTTTCCTGTAATTCTAGTTATTATTATTTTTTGTTGTTGGTAACTGTACCAAATTGTTAGATATACATAATAAACTAATAATGTAGTAGAATTAATAAGAACAAACATTACATTTATGCTTACTAAGACTATTCAACTATTAATTAATATAACACTGGTCATTAATTGTTACTTTTAAAAGCTTTAGATTTACAACACTAAATAAATAAAATAAGGCACAAGACAAAATATAAGCAATCAACACTTATACCTAAACCTGCAAACATAATAATATATGAAAACGAAAGCACTCTTCTAGTACTAGTAAGTAAATTAATTAAAAAGTATACATATTTATAATATGAATAATTATCACTCATTTAAATACATGACTACTGCTATTCTGTAGAATATTCCTCGTTAGTAAGCTAAGTAATTTAAGATTATATACAGAATGTTAATCTCTTATTTAAAATATAACTATACTGCTATTCTCTGTATTGTTCATCGTTAGTAAGTAAAGTAATTTTAAATTATATACAGAATGATAACCACTTATTTAAAACATAACTATAATGCTATCCTTTAAATGTTAGTACAGATCGTTAATACTATCACTGATAGTAATAAATATCGGTAGTAAATGTAATGTATATATAATAACAATTACAAAACTGTACTTAAAAAAACTTTCATCATTTATATAAAAATAATACACAACTCATTTTAATAATACTAATAGTTAGAAATATGTCTAATAATTAACTTATGTAGTACATTGACTATGTTAGAAAAATAACTTACCAGACATGTTCTTCATCTGTCTTTGCTTCCCTCCAACATCATTAGAAATGGTGTGCGAACTAACTTGAACTTTCGCTCTCATCAGTACGAATTAGATCAAACGTATATAAGTACTAGAGAAAATTAAATTGGCGGCCATTTGACCCCCATGTCTGACGTCACTTCTGCTTGCTTCTACCTCAAGGGCTTGTGTATCATAGAAACGGGACAAATCTCGTTCACAAACTAGATTTCATTTCACTGGGTCTTTAAGGTTTGTGGACTCTTGATTTGTCCTACCATAACACACACACACACACACACACACACACACACACACTTGCACCACCGCCGCCACCATCCCCATCAAAATAGATATCGGTTTGGCATTTCACCTAGTAGAACTTCATGTCAGCATTGGAGTATTCTAGTCTTGAGAGTGGTTCAGCTGTGAGATTGTGATGTCTTTAATACAATGATTGCTGTTGGAGTATTCCGGCCCTGAGAGTGGTTGGATTTATTAATGCAATGGATTGCTCAAGGAGTATTCCGGCCTTGAAAGTGGTTCATTTTGAGCTTATGATGTCTGTAATACAGTGTTTGCTGTTGGAGTATTCCATATAAGGGTTGGAGTTTTAGCGAGCAGTCAAAAACTTCACTAGTTGCCGGGTCTGTCTGGTTCTTCTTCAGAGGTAAAAAATCATGCGATGTTGTTGTCCATTCATGGGATTCGTGGTAACGGAGATGGGCAGGTATGGTGGGTCCTTTCGATTGGGACATATGTAGTTGTCCATTGGAATAGGAGCAGGTGTCCTTTGGAATAGAGTCGAGTGTGAACTCTGCATAACACTCTCAAAGAGCCCAACAGTGTGGCGTGAGCGACACATCGTGGGTGGAGTACTTGACAGCGCTCGATCTCGGATATTGATCTTGGCATTCTGTGAGTTTGGTACACGGCACTTCTGTAGTCTGTATACGGAAGTGGCAGTAATGCTCAGTGATCCCCCATGAGATTGGTTGTCGAAGTCTATTTACAGATCTTCCCCCCCTCTCTCTCTCTCTCGATAATTACGAGTATAGTATTGGGGTGGAAACGGAAATTTTTCTCTCGCCAGCCAAGGGTTTCATTTTTCCTTTGCAAAGAGATGTGTACGGGTTAATGATGGGTGTGTGGCGTGTGTTGAAACGGTACATGTACTGAACGGCGTTTTCTGTTGTGTACTCCGCCATTAATTTGCCCAGTCGTGCTGAGCTTTTAATTAAAAAGTTTGTTAGAGTTCTCATCCCTACACATTCCTTCTACTTCTTTGGGTTTTTTGTTTCGGAGGTTGGTGATACATTTTATTTTAAACACGGTCCGTTTCATTCTGTGCTTTGACACAAAGTGTGTTTGTGTGTGTGTGTGGGATTTGTAAGAACGTGGTGGAATCTAACTTAACTCCGGGAGAAGAATTGTCAGCTGTTCCCTCTGCAAATAAATGTCTACCTCCTGTTTTGTTTCTTCTTTTTGTGTGTGAACTGTAATTTTAAGATTGTTCATTACCATCTACATATTTTTCCCACGCCGGACAGCGCCAACTCTTCTTCACTATATATATACGTATCCAAGCGTTAACTGGGCGAGTGCTTTTGGCCTCGGGGTGCAAATGTGTTTTTCAATCTATCCTGAATTAATTCACTCAGCGAGTGAAATGGAAGAGCTATGACAACCGGCAATATATATGGCGCCAAGAGTAAGGAACGTCCTGGCTTTTCTTCAGACACTTGCCGGCCGAACGCCAAAGTTCGTGCGTCTTACTTAGCTATGAAATCGGTAGCACGCAAAAGAATATATAAACAGCATATAAAAGTAGTAATAATAGAAATAAAACGCAGTTAGAATGTCCCGTTTCCGTGGCTGCCCTGCCCGTGCCCGGGGGTTTTGTACATTGAGTGACCTAGGTTCTTTTCGTGGGCGCGACTAATCTTGAATGCATTAGGATTAGAGAGACTTCTTTGTGCAAGATGATTTTATTCGTGTTCGCTCTTGCCTGCGTTCAGTTCTTTGCTGCCTGCGTTCAGTTCTTGAGGCCGCCGCGCCTTAAAAAAACACCGAGCATACAAAAACTTTGCAGAGCATTTCAGGTCTCATAACTGTAAAAGTAGAATTCTGTACACTTGTTAGGTTCACAGCAGTTGAAATGGAGAAGTTTGAGTTGAATAGACACGTTGTCGCATTCTTCCCTTAAATTTTTTGTTGTTCTGCACCAAACTAGCGAAAGCTAATTTTAATTTTACGTTTGCTTCTGTACTGTTGTATTGCTTGCCGAATGTTATTGCTCACCTAGCCCCCCCCCCACACACACACACACCACCACCACCACCACCACCGCCGCACACTTTACATTCAATATTATATACTTATATTCACAAATGTTACCGTCTAGAACCGCTTTAACTTAATATATTCTCTCTTTCATTTTGTAAGTATCTTTCTCTTTTTCTATCTGTGATTGGTTTTCTTTCTCCCATTCATTAATTTTGTCTGTTTCTTTGCCTCTTATTTTATCAGATTCTTTTCTCTCTCTCTCTTATTCATTCATGTTGTCTGTATCGTTGCCTCTTATTTTATCAGATTCTTTTCTCTCTCTCATATTTATTCATGTTGTCGGTATTTTTGTCTCTCATATTCTTTCACATTCGTTTTCTCGCTGTCATTCATTTTGTCTATGTCTGTTCTCTGATTAATTGTGTCTGTGTTGTGTCTGTCTCGCCACAATCAGTTTGTTACTGTCATACAGAAGTGTACAAAAGTGTCTTTGACTTGTTTGTCACGCTCACCTGCAATGGGTTGAGAGTACGGTTTGTTCGGAGTGTTGCAAGCGTGAACATAGAACTCGTGAAGAGCGTCGTAAATTATTGAGGTGTAAAAATACCATTTGTGAATCTTCCAGATTATAGGGACTCTGGGTACGTACCGTTGTGGGTTGGCAGTATTGGAAAGACGAGATGAATTCTTTCTTTTTCCTTTTTAAGAAGCCCATGGTTTGGACCTCAATTTCAGGTGAACTGTTGCTCTGGATCTCAGAAGTGCGCGGTCAATATTTAACTAGAATTGCTCAACGTGTACAGTATTAAGAAGGGAGATAATCGACCGTGACTAATGGACATAACCTGGAGAGAATTTTGTTTAAAAATTCTCTTTGATCTTTCGTGGTTCGAACCTGGATATCGCGTGAAGTGGGAGAGATCGTGCGCGTTAAAATCAAGTAGTACAGCCGCTGCTAATTTTTTCTAAACTTGTACCAAGGGGCGGGTAATGCTTGTGGCTCAGCTTTACAGATTCAGCGTCCGGAACAGTTAACTTGTTTCAGATGTTGCTTGCCGCTAGGAAGTTGACAGTAGTTCCTTCACTTGCGCACTACTTTCGGGACTTCGTATCTGTACCCCGCCCCCGTCCTCAATCTCCCAGTGTCGTACACACCCTCACACACGTTGGAACTGTTGGGTTTCCATCGTGTGTTACAGTCAAGGTCTCAGAATAACTATTTCTACAATAATTATTTACCGCGTTCTCCTTTAAGTTCTTTCCACTTTTGGGGAAAATTTATGTGGAAAATGTTTTAAGCGCTGCACACATGAAGAAATCGCGAGTCCTTAAAGAAAGCCATGTCTTTAACCAATCACATTGGAGAACACTGAATTCTTCACAAATCACTACCCTCTGTATTACTATTAGATGACAAAACTCTGGGAGAACTTTCTTCGTTGCTTGGAGGAAAGAAATCTAAAGAGAGGGGCTTTGCTGTTGCAGGGCGGAGGGAAAGCTGTGACAAAAGTGCCCCAAAGTTGCTCTGTCCTTTTGTAAAGGGACTTTGTGTGCTTTTCCAGCTGCACAATTCCCTTCTGCCACCCCCCCCCCCCCGCCTCCCCCACGCTTCTCCCATCTTCTGTGCCCTTCATAGGTCGCAAAAGTGTCGAGGCTTTGAGTCGACTTTTCTTCCAGCCTCTGTACCGGAAGTGTCATCCGAGATAGGAAAGCGTGTGTGTGTGTGTGTGTGTGTGTGTGTGTGTGTGTGTGTGAAAGACAGAGGGAGGCAGGCTTTTTTCCCCAGTTTTAAAGTAAGAGGGGGGAAATTGGAGACCAGCGAAGCGCAGCCTGGGATGTTGATAGCTATTTGCTTAATGTAGCAGACACGTTGAAGCTGTGAAAATTGCTTGTGTCAATTCTTTAAAAGAAATTATTTGGGTGGGAGGGGGGGGGTATTTGTACGTTGTCTGTTATATGTCTTTTTTTTAAAATAAAAAAAACAACTTGTTTCTTTTATTTGTTCATTTACTTTGTGTCATTGGCGTGTTTTCACTACAGTACAAATACGATACTTTGAGCATACTGCTATTACTTCCGCCGTGAAAGCTACATAATTGATTCGGCGTAAAACAAACAAGCTTCATCTTTCTTGTACACTTACAGCGCATTCACCTTATGACGCGCGTTTGTCTACTTCCTTCTTTTAAAAAAAAAAAAGAAATTACCACGAATATGTGTCTATATCTGTATTATTTATAGCATTCACCTTGTCAAACCATTGTATGACGGGTGTTTCCAGTTTGGGCATAAGGATTGCTGGTTTGTTGCGTTGAGGGTTTCGAACATAACGGCACAGAACACCGACAAGAGCGACACACATCCACGACGCCAGTAATTAAAGGTTGCCATCCTGTACGTTTATGTCGGGTCGCTCGTCCCTCGTCACGCTTCACACTTACTGCTCTCTCTCTCTCTCTCTCTCTCTCACACACACACACACACACACACTACGTGTCAGAGTTGGAGACTGGAGTGTGGTGTAAGAACGAGATAATGAGATGGTGGGTAGAACCGTACTGCAAATGCTAGAAGACTCACAGCCACACTCACTCCTCAATGCAGTAACGCAACTGGGTTTCAGGTTTTTAAAATTAAAGTCAAGGAATTTTATTCGGAATGTTTGGGCGGTGAGCGATGAAGTACACACACACACACTCAAAACATTTCTTAAAACATAGATGTGTCAAAGAAATCACTGCGCATGCGCTCTAGTTTGACTTCCTGTTTCCAGAGTCGAGGCAGAGAAACGAGGGGAACAAACTGGGTTTGGATTGCACTGAGTCATAGGAGCTATTACATTTCCTTACAACGTATCCACACCCCTGCTTCTTTGTTGAGTGTCTCCCCTTCTCTCTTTTCCCTGGCTTCCCTTATCGGCCCCTACAAGACTGCCATCGTTTGTTTTTTATTTATAGGCGAAGTCCTGAGGCAAGAAAAAGTGTCATTTTCTGGATGCAATTACCTTCGTGAACTAAACTTGGGGGAAAAAACCAAGGCCACTAGCGTCCGTGGTAATTCGCATACATTTTATTTCATTCTTTAACAAAATATTGCACAATACGTTTGTTTTTGCCTTTTTTAAATTAGAAACATGGCTAATCTTACTTTTCTATAGCACGTACGACAAACACAGTAAATTCATACATGAGATGCTGTTCTTTTTATCGTTCTGACATAAGATGCTAGACTTCACCCGGGGGGCACTTTGCCCTTTATGAGGAACGAATGAAGCGATCCTTCTGCAGCTGCAATGCACCCTGGGCCGACATTCTGTAGAGGTCTCTCAGCGTCTGTAGAAGTGCCTGGTGTGTTTTTTTTTTTGGAGATTTTTTTTTTTTTTGTCGTTGAGGAGCAAGTTCGGTTCTTGTCCTTCTCCCAGTTCCTCAAGGGCATAATGAGACTGTTGACGTATGGAGTTGTATGGCCCCGTTTCCAGCCACAAGTCCCTTGTGAAATCTTTTCACCTTTGAGGTTTAGATTCCCTTTCGCATGTTTTGACTGATTTGGGCTGTCAAAAATTATTAACTGATTGATTGATTGATTGCACAACGTATTCGTTGACTTCGTGGTTGGCTGGACGCGGGTGTTTGGCTGGACGCGGGTGTTTGGAAAACACAATTATTGCATAATTTGAGTATTGTTGTTTACATCCGGGCTTTTTGTAGACAAGGACAAGATCTCCACCGCTCTGAGCTTGCAATGTCACGGGGCCTCATGATCCGGGACAAAGGTCCACCTGATGTCTGCATCGTATGGATGTGAGCTTCCGTTACGTTTACTTCTTTCCTGTCAAAATAATTTAGCAGTCCTTATAATCAAATCTTACTCGCATTATTTGCACTTTATCTATTATTTTGTAAACTAAAACAACTCCTTCAGAAAAGTCCACTTGAAAAGTCTGGTGGACCATATACGTTGTAACGATTACGTAGCGCAGTCTTAAGCTTTCCCCCAACAGGAAGGAATAAAGACTACTGCGAATGACGATTACTTTTTTTCTAAAGTAAGAAAGAAAGTGCGTTGGGACGCTGTAAAGGTCACGTCTAGATTCCTGTTTAACGCGTAAATAAATCGCTAGCTGCGTTGATACAACATGTTGTCCACCCTTGATGACGTCATCGGGGTGAGTTTTGGCAAGGACACCACCATTGGGAATGGTATTTTTATTGGTGCTGAAGCCTTGGCTCCTGCCTTATTTGCTGCCATGGAGATGCCTCTTCCTGTGAAGCTGTTTGTTGGAGTGGATGAAGAACGATTGTGTTGGAGGATTTTGATGGGTGGGGTGCGTTTAGTGACAGCTGTTGCAAGTTTGCCCACCCTCTACAAATGCCTTTTATCGTTTTGATGAATACTCTTATCCACCACCACCACCACCACCACCACCACCACCGCCTTCACGTACAACACATTACCGAGTGTCTCGGGATTCAGAGCAGTGAAAATCTGGCTGTGTACACGTTGCTTTTGTTGGACATATTAGAAACTGTTGTTGATGGATTTGTAGTTTCCACGACGATGTTTTTGTGTTGTCTCCATGGACATGAGTTTGACAAAACGTTGGCATGTTGTCTCCACAGACATATTTATTTCACAAAATCTTTGTGTTGTCTTCTCGGACATATATTTATTTCACAAAACCTTTGTATTGTCTTCACGGACATGAGTTTGATAAAACGTTTGTATGTTGTCTTCACGGATATTTATTTGACAAAGCGCTCGTGTGTTGCCTTCGCGGATATGTATTGGACAAAACGTTTTGTGTTGTACTTGTTAGAGGAAAGTAGTTCAGCCCTACCGATTTGAGTGATCATACTACAAATGAGTAACGGTGACCACTGGCTGTCAGTGGGATGTGTGCAAAACGCATCTACGGCAAGGTGTGGGGTTTTGTAAGGAATGTGAGCACAAACGTTTCGGAATAAAGGAAAGGGAGAAAGGAATGCTTTAGTAATGTGGGCAAAAGTGTGTTGGAACAATGAGAAAAGAGAAAGAAGCGCTCAGTAATGTTGGCAGAATCATTTTGGAATGACAAGACGGGAATGCCTAGTAGTGTGGGCAAACGATATGTCGAAATAATGAGAGAAGGGGGAGGGGTGTGCTAAGTGGGGTAAAAATACATTAAGATGACGAAAGAGAAAACGCTAACAGGGGACGAAGGAAGAACGTGATGATTTGGGTGAGGAGAGTGTTAATGTAGGCAATAATAGAATAACGAGGAAAAGAAAAGGCGATTTTTAAAAACAGTGGGAGACGTCAGTGATCAAGTGTGTGTGTGTGTGTGTGTAAAGGACTACCAGTACTAGCATGCCTTGGCGGGGGTGTGACGGGGGGAAAAAAAGAGGGTGTTGAGACAAGTACGTTTGCGAATTGTCAAGTATAGGGGAATTACAAGGTGTGAAACATAACATTGTTTTCCGAGCATTAGGAAAAACAAAAGGGGCCGTAATTCATTCTCTGCAACACGTCATTTTCCCCCCTATCTTTAAAAACCTGTTTCGAATCACAGAATCCCTGCCATCTCCCACTAGTAACAAAGAGAGTTCCCTGCCCTTTGCTCTTTCCGGCAGCTCTTGTGGAATGCACAGACCAGGACAGGGGAGAGAATGCTTCTTCGGGAACGGTCGTGCTGTGTGCGAGAAAGACGGAGAGATAGGGAAGATGCCTTCGATCCTACAGTACGTCTGTTTTTCTTTCTTTCTCTCTCTCCACGGGCCGTGGTGTTATCTCTGCAATCGTCCTTCTATCTCCCTCCACCGTTTACTACTGTTAGATCTGTGCCCCTTTAAGTACTGCTAAAAAGTAATGAACCAAACCAGTTCTTACAGTCACCAGCGAGATTTATGCGCACCGTTGACATTGCTCTCTTTCTCTCTCTCCCCCCCCCCCCCCAAACCCACCTCATCACTTCTACTTCATAAGAGAAATGGCAAGTAATTCTTTACCAGTGTTGTTCCTGACTCGCCCCCCCCCCCCCCGTCCACCACCCTCAGACAGCCACCCAGAGCCCTTTTCTGTAAGGTGCACTTTCTTACCTCTTTCCCTGTGAACATTAGTACAGTAGTTAGTTCCCCTTAGTCGTCTGATTCCTTTTGTAATTGGAAAGGACTTATTAACAAAGGGACTTTATGCTCAAGAAAGATTAGGCATGAAATCGTAGTTATCTGCTCCCGAGTACAGTATTCCCGATGGTAAATTGCCGGTCGTGGAAATTGGCATACACGTGCTGTTTTCTGATTTTCGCCGTTCAGCCCCTCCCCCTCTTCCAAGTACAATTAATTTTTGAAGTTGTAAATGTCATTCGCCATTTTTTTCTAAGCAGTATCTCAGCTATTTTTCGACATCTCTCTCGGGAAATGCACGCACACATTACTGAATACTTGCTTGCTGTTAGACACACAAATGCTATGTGAGCCACTTCAGCGCAACCCTGGCATTCGCTGTCGCGATCCACCTCCACCACCACCACCACCATTCCTGACAGAAAGAACTATTTCCAGTCTATTGACGAGATTAGGTGGTTGCGGAATAGATCTATAAGAAATGAAAGATTCCACCTATCACACAGACATTCGTACTGGAGAAGGTATTGCAACGCAGCTGTGTTTTTATTGTTTGATTACATTTCGCGTCCGCTCCCACCATTTCCCCGATTTCACAGATGGGCGCAAGAACGAGTTGAGAGATACGAGTTCTGGTAGATAAGACTGGGGTGAAGAGAATGGGTGTTCGGTGGTTTTTCTGTGTGACGTTTTGGCCGGCAGACTCCAAGAGCGAGTTTTAACTGTCAAGGGATCTTTAGATTTGGCGGTTAGTAGATAACTATAGATATATCGTCCTATCCGACAGACTTAAATCCCTACCACCACCAGAGTTTTTTTTTTTTTTTTTGCAAAGTAAATAACTATTATATGCTCCCATCCCTTACCACACCCCACCACCGTTGCATGTATTTTTGCTAGAATTATAATGATTTGGGAGTTGTCTTCTCTTACGGGAGTTTACCATCTATCTCTAGCTTGCTTGCTTGTCGATCACTTACCGCTTTTCACAGCCTCTTTGGCTGATATAAATTACACGTAATTTACTGGGTCGCGTCTGGTGTCTCGCTGTGCCATGCCTCACTTGTCGCCAGTTCTACTTTCGGGAGTCTGTTTTTCGTACAACATTCCAGTCTGGCAGTAGGACGTTATGGACATCAATAATCGTTCGACTGCGTGCTCTCTTTCTCATCCTTTATGTTCCTCTTCACCTCTTTGTCTGTTGCTTCTTTTTCTTTCTTTCCATCATCCATTGCTCTTTATATTTTTGTCGCTCTTCCTATTTTTTTTTTTTTTAACCAATAATTATCCTGATGATTTTCTGAAGACAAAGAACCGTTGGAAGCAGAGGAGATTTCTTTCAAAAAAGTGAGAAGAAAGTTTAGTGACTTAAATTTTTCTTCGTGTTGGTGGCGATTAGTGACGTACTGTCTTTTAGCGCAATGCAACTGTGAAGTCGCCTCCATTAAAGTGTTTAGCAGTCCTAGTCATTTTAAATCCCACACCGAGACTGCTACGCACTTGCACTAGTTAAGTGACGTCACTAATGGTAGGTGTGCACACGTGTCACTCTTCAGTCGTCATCAATTTGCTGCGGTCCGACACCCATCGCGTTCAATCAAACGTCTCAAAGACATTTCGCATGCAAGAGCTGGGGAGATTGGGGAAGTGGATCGGAATGAAGCCATAGGATATCGAAATTTTCTTTTGATTTCTTCGTGATGTTTGAAAAAAAAAAACACCAATCAAACACCTTCTATTTTAAGATTAGGTCTTTCATCAGTGTCATGAGACAACTTCTATTTGGCATGTCAAGTTTTGTATTGTGTGTAGTTGGTAGTGTTATGCTGTAATTATAATGCAGTTCTTTCACTCGTATTATGTCGGGCCCAATGCCATGCCGTTCTTGGACTGAATATGGTTTAACACCTTGATACATAGCGCGCGCGCGTGTGTGTTTCGTCATTTTTTTTTTGACGTCATGTAATCGTGTTGAGAATGTGCTTTCGATGCATTGCCGTCAGAGTAGACCTCTCGCAAGAGTGGAAGATTCTTTCATTGTTGTAATCGGTTGCCATGGAATTCGCGCTGGGGGCAAGTAGGCGACGCGCCTGAGAGATAGACCGCTAATTGTTGTTTACAGGCGAATATGTTTTACGACTGTGACGTACGATTGATGAGCATGTCGACAATAAACAACTTAGCAATGCTGTTAGAGAATGAGCATTGACTGGGGTGAGTGGTTTTTTTTCTTTTTTCTTTTTTTTTTGGGGGGGATGGGATTATTCACATACACTAGTACATTAAATCCGGTGAATCTGTAATCGATGAGGGCACTGAAACGCATTGTAAACAAAAAAGTTAATTGTAAACTGGCACTCGGGATACAGCAAACAGAGGAACACAAGAGCCCAGTATTAATGTAGTTAACGGAGAAAAAAAAACCCACTTAATAAAGAGGAACGCAAAGAACCCATTATTAATACAGCATAGAGGGGAATGCAAAGAACCTATTAATTAAAACATTGATCAGAGGAACAAAAATGAAACTGTTATTACAGTCGTCTTGGTAATGGAGAACGGCGAACAGATAAAAATATTGCAGTGAAGAAATATAACTTTATGCACGGAGCAGGGTTAAGTGGTACGTAGAGTAGGGTTAAGTGGTACGTAGAGCAGGGTTAAGTGGTACGTAGAGCAGGGTTAAGTGGTACGTAGAGCAGGGTTAAGTGGTACGTAGAGGAGGGTTCAGTTGCGTAGCGAGGATAAGCAGAGCAAAATAATTAGTGAGGTTGATAAAATAATGCCTCAAAATGGGAGACCGAAATGAAGTATACAAAGAAGCATAAGACAGCCATTATTGCATAATGACAATGCCACTAATAAACAGGGTAAAATCAAGCAGGAATCAATTCATTTCATTTTAGTAATCCAGCCAACGCTTCATGTTCAATTAAAGTGAATTTACTAATTAATAATAATCCATTAGCACTGCTCACTTAAAATTGACATTTAGGCAGGGTAGAAGTGGGGCCAAGTGAACTAAGTGCTTTTTAATTCACAACAGAAACAAAAGTGACATACATTTTCTACGGTTATTATGATCGACAATTAAATCATTAATCTTCAAACACCAGTCTGCTATCTTCTGCGGTGAATGGATGGATAAACAAGCGAAGAAACGCTGTTCTGGTTTCAAGTGACACACATGTATCAGTCGCGCGAGGGCCACTATATTATTATTATTTTTTTTATCTGATAAACCAAGCGGGTTCGTGGCATTACATACTAGTAAAAAAAAAAAAGTACGTGCGGTTACACCGTTTGTCAGGGTGAGACCGGAAATAACTACAACTCAAGATTGAGCTTTAACATTCATGTTTGCGAGGACGTGATTAGTATTTCGGTGGCGGCGAAATCCTCCACAGTCAGAGGTAAGCAGACCACTACAGCATTCTCTTAGTTTAATCGGTAAATGAAAGTTTAAATTGTCGACTTCTCCTGTACTCTTAGATGCATATCGGGTCAAAGCAAAACCCTCCTCACACCCACTCCAACCTCTTGCAGAGGGTTTTGTTGGTTTAATTTGCACAAGCCTGTGGACTTCGGACTTTAACGTCGAAAGCTTTAATTTAAAAAAAACACAAAAGAATTATCTTTGCGATCGCAATGTTAATGTAATTGACGTACAACAGAATTATCTTTGCGATCGCAATGTTAATGTAATTGACGTACAACAGAATTATCTTTGCGATCGCAATGTTAATTTAATTGACGTACAACAGAATTATCTTTGCGATCGCAATGTTAATGTAATTGACGTACAACAGAATTATCTTTGCGATCGCAATGTTAATGTAATTGACGTACAACAGAATTATCTTTGCGATCGCAATGTTAATTTAATTGACGTACAACAGAATTATCTTTGCGATCGCAATGTTAATTTAATTGACGTACAACAGAATTTGTCAGTCGAACAACTAATTTGGTAGGTTTGTTTGTTTGTTTGTTTGTTGAGAACGTGGGAGAATAATAAAGATAGGTAAATGCATCCTTAGCTATTTTGAGTGGATTCGTGAAAAGTGTGAAGGTACTGGTCGGCATTGTTCAAAGTGTGAATTACAATGGTTCCAGGACCAGCGTTTGTTCACCAGCTTACGACACGGGAGTAGGAATTTGTATTTGAAACGACTTTTAGTTTGAATATTTCGAAAACACGAATAAATAAATGGTGTGTTTGGTCATGTAGCGTGAGAGAAAAAAGAAATAATTAATGGCCTATACGCATTGTCCAGAACTATCTCCGTATGATATCACCTATTCCATTAAGAGGTGGTGTGACGAGAAAGAGGCTTCACTACCTTCGCGGCAATTTGCGAGAGAACTCTGCACAGTCTCTAGCGACCATTTAGATATGTGGGGAGACCACTCGATGTCCATTTTCAATGCACACAACTGATGCCTCTCCCAGATCAACCATCGTATCATGATATCAGCAGTAGTTAGTAATGTGTTTGCTAGTTTGTTGATATTTTGGAAGTGATCGAGTTTACTTCCTGGTTAGCAGCATCGTGTGGTTCGACAAACCCAATTTCACCTCCACTTTTAAAACCTACATTCGAGATTGCTTGCATTTTTTAAATTTAAATTTTAAAATAGTTGGTCTCTGATGTTAGTTTCTCATACTTTACGCGCTAATTACTCTTTTCATTTTGATATAATGTCTAGTGTGACTGCTGTATCTTCTTGCACGGGTTAATTAACTGACTGAGATTAATTAATTAAGAATATTAATCAGTTTGCCATTAGCGGAACCCATATGTTGGAATGGGTGGTGGCGGTGGAAATTGATGTAGTGTGATTGAGCAAGCGTTCACTTGGTAAACATCGCATTCCAAATTATTAAGAATTGATGAACTTGTCTTTTGAGATTGTGCACCTCCGCCTCCCTCCTTCCCCGAGCCCTCTTCCTCTTTACACAGTTTTGTGGAGGAAGAAACGCCGTTTGGCAAACTGGTTGAACAGGTTCGCGATAAAGTTTGCCCCAGCGGGGTAACTGGCCCCCGAATTATTAAATCTTTCTCCACCCTTATCTCAGGTTCTGGGTCACTTTAGCCGCTGATCGAGTTTTCAGTTTTTAAATAAGCAACACTTGAGAACCTGTGTGTTTACAGAAGGGAAGGCAGACGAACTCTAGACACACAGAGAGTGAAGTAAAAACTTTTTAACATTATCTCCGTTAGTCCACTAAACTTGAGAAAGGGGGGGGGGGGGGAGGGGTAGCGTGACCTACAGAAAAAACATAATCCACAAGAATAGTTTTTCAACAGATGTATGTTTGCAGTGGTCTCTATAAGACACGGTCACACTGGTGAGTTGATGAGTTGAAATGACCACTGTGCCATACCTATTTCAAAGCAAGATTAATATATCAGCATCTTAAGACTGAGAGATACATTCACCACTGTGCCATACCTATTTCAAAGCAAGATTAATATGTCAGCATCTTAAGACTGAGAGATACATTCACCACAATGCCATACCTATTTCAAAGCAAGATTAACAGTGCAGCACCTTAAGACTGAGAGATGAATTCACAACAATGCCATACCCATTTCAAGGCAAGATTAACAGTCTAACTTACTCTAACACCTTAAGACCGAGAGATTAAATCACCATTGCAAAGCAGGCTAACATTGCACTACTTAAGACTACGTAAGGCCATATTTCATCATGGTTTACCTTAGGCAAAGTGTAACTGGGCATTGCACTACACAGTTAGGTTAAGGTCAATTTATAGCACTGTTTACCCGAAGACATTAAATGTCTGGCTTTCATGTAACGCATCCTTCGTTGTAAAATCAGCTTAAAGCTTTGCATACAGTTGTCAAGTGTAAGGCAGGCTTACCCAACTTATGCATCCCAGGTCGGTTAGTATGAAGCAGGATTAATACATGTCACATCAGTAAACGTGTAAGGGAGACGTAACGGTAGGCTATCCCAGATAGTTTAGTGTAAAGCAAGCTTAATACACTGCACCTCAGTAAGCGTCTGAGGCATATTTAACAGTGCACCGCCCCAGGTACGTTTAGTGTAAATCAAGCTTAAGGCACTGTGCCTCAGTAAAACGTGTAAGGCAGGCTTATTGCACGCCCACTGTTTCCAAGCACCGGACCCGAACCGACTAATTGCGCGCAAATCTAATTATTTGCCGCACCAAATCTCCAGCGTCCACAAACCCGCGCAAAGGATTAGAAACAATTGACATTGATTAGAGTTATGCAGATATGACCCCAGCTAGGTTTGGTGCATGCCAATTAATTCGGATAGAAACGCAAAGTCCCGAAGCTTTCATGTTACGAGAGAGCCCCATCCCCACCCCAAATAAGGTACATGAATAAAATACAAGTAGTTCACCAAATTTACACAGCGAAATCGGTTCAGGCCGGAAGCTGCAATCATTCCAATAAAAGAAGACCAGATGTACACTTACACGGAAGATAATTGTAATGTGATATGGGCACGACATTTCTTGAACGAGCTCGCTTGGGCCGTACAGTTCATCCGTCGAACACGTGCCGTTGTGCGGTGTCCATGCGGCCCATGTAAACGAACGACTGTTTGGAAGTCTTGGACCGGACATGGCTAACAAAAGAAGTCTCGTGTTTGTGGTGTCTTGAGGTTAAGGCGATGTGAGGGTCAAAAATCTAGTTTTTTTAATATTACTTCCTAGTTTATTTTATTGCTTTGTATTAAGTACTAGAGGTAAATAGAATGTGAAAATAGAGTGAACTTGATGGTTGGCTTTGCGGTTGCTATGGAAACCATGTGTAAACATCCGCCATATTGAAATTTTAGGAACAAGTTTTCTCAGTTCCTATTAAATATTTCTTTTAAATATTTTGCACATAGCTACAGTATTGCTATGTCCACAGAATTACCATTCCTTTAGTCTATATTTTTGATAGAAAATTATTTATTAATTTTTTGGTAAAAGCGACATATTTTTATTGTAAATTATTTCTTTGAAATGTCATATTTTCAAAAGTATTGTACATATACTAAAATCCAATGGTAATTCTGTGCATTGGAGTGAGTTGTTTGACTGTGTAAAATTTCAGAGAGATCAGTTGAATAGATTTTAAAATATTCAATTCCCCAGTGTAAAAATATGCAAAAGCGGGAAAACGAAGAAAAGTGAGAAAACTTATTTCAAAACCTCATTACTTGTGTTCACACACAATTTTAACCCACCATTTTTACCAGGCAACTGTATTAAACACAAGATATTGATAAAAAGTGTTTTCAGAAAGAAAATTGTGTCACCTTAGAACAATCCAGCACCATAGGCTGGGCCACCCTCCAGCTGATTAAGTTCTTCTTGTCTTTGGGTTCTTGCAGCCCTGACTTTGTCTCTTCATTTTATGGCCTTGTCTTTAACATACTTTGTGCTGTTGTTAAGTCTTTTCCTCATTCTTACTCACAAATCCTAGCCATATGATGTCCTGTTTGAAAACCAAAGAACCTGGCACTGTGGGCAGCAGCAGCTCCAAAGTTAAACTGCCGTTATGACGGCAAACTCCACACACTTTCTTGAGGCAAATTTGTCTTTGGACCAAATCAAGCTATGTAAACTTTCATTTGCATTCTATGTCTTTCCTGAGCAACACCTACTGAGCAAATGTTCCTCTGTGAGATGGCTAAATCGGTAGAAGGCGCTCAGCTAATTTGTTTTCATTTGGTGGTGTGTGTACGAACCTCTGGTGGGGGCTTGAGAGCTGATGTCGTGCAATTGCTTGTTGGAAGAAACACCAAGAGTCCACTGTGCTTAGAATGTATATCCCTAACAAATGCTACTGTCTCTCCAAAGACATGATTTCTAAAGTCTTCCACTTTACTAAACATTTTGTTTGCATGCTGATGAAATGTTTTGTGGTGCATTGCAGGCAAATCTAAATTTTCACAAAAATTTCTCAGAGCACTAGCACCCATGCCACAAACTAGTGAAGCATAAAGGGCTTGCCTGTTTTTGTGAAATACTTTTGACTGTGTATCCTTGGAGGCAAGATAATTTTCATAGATTGTTTCTTGGCATACAGTGCACTTGACTTCAGCATAAACAGCAAAACCGTGCATCGGTTTGGAGTCACTAGCGAGAGAGAGATTCATACCATTACACTGAGGGCAACAGAGATGCCAACAAGACTCTCCACTTCTCTGAAATCGACAATGCCCCTTTGCATCTTGAATTTCGCCTCTTTCCCATTGTCATTGACTCTGACGTGACTGCAAGAACTACCCAAACTTTCGTATGCGTCTTTCTTGAACTGTGATCTTGTTTTCGTGCCAAGTAAACTGTCTGCCGTAGATGGTTTGTAACACGAAGTGTTCGGTTCAACTTGTGCACACTTAGATGTCACTTGTTGCTGTACTGTGGCTAATTTTGCTTCCTTTCTTGCTCCCCATAGATTCTGCAACTGTTTCTTTCTATTCTGCTTACTTTTAGGCACTAAATTACGTGTTGACTGCTTTCTACGAGGCATTTTCACTCACAAGTACTTCGCTAAGCGTCACTTTTGCACATGTAAACAGTCGCCATGACAGTACCACGTGACCTAGTCAAGCGAATCGTATCACAGCCTTCACGTCACACTACCATATATGGAAGGCACTGTGCTTGTGTAGTGTTCAGGCCGAACGTCTTGTTACCGAAATAAAACGGGAAATCCCGAAGGACAATCTTTTATTAGAGAGGCGAGGAAATGCTGAACACAACGATATGCGACAATAATCATGTCGTCTGCTAGAAATGTGCGTTGTCAAGTGTTGAAAATCATCATTTTAGAAGTCGATTGAAAACTTCTGCATGTGGGTTACTTACTTTAAATAATTTTTACAGCATATTAGAGACATTTTTCAACTAAATAACCATTAGAAATGAAAAGAAGATAGTTTTTATTGCCCAAATATGTAAAAATGTCTAAACACACAAAAATTACCAAAATCACTATATTACAGACCCGCACATCGCCTTAATGCAGGTAAACGCGGGTCTGCCTCAATGTTTCAAATCGGCTTCACAACCAACAAACACTTGCTCAAAACGGAAACAGGAAGCAGACACATTTGCTCGGGAAAAAAAAAATTATTGGAAATTAGCTACGATTTTCTGTGTCTGAAATGAATTCCAATACCCCAACCGCCTACCCCAATGTTTTGGTACAAAAAAGTGTATGTTTTATTTTTTTTGTTGTAACATTAATCAACAGTTGCATTACTAAAACCTTTATTTGATTCGTACGATAAGCTGTAACAATACTAATACAAAGCCTAGACTGTTGACTGTCAGTGTTGCTTGCGTCATACATAAGAAAACCCACTTACGTTGACCGTTACTATCTTTGCCTAAAATAATGAATAAATAGCTAAGACCGGTTGGTCATGACCACGTTGAATAGCCATTGTGGACTGTAGTAGACACCTTCTGTCTAGAGTAGTCGCCATGCCTCCCCCCCCCCCCCCCCGAGCATACGCCTTTACCTGCGATTAATATAGAATTCCCTCTTGAATCGGAAGCCTGAACGACGCCATCATGGTAGGTAGTCATTGACATCCACGCTAGGTGTGTGGGTGGGTGGGAAGTAGCTTCTTCTTTTTTTAAGTCGTCGATGTTCTCCTCAGATGTTTATTGGTCGTCCACTCCTCCCTTTATCGAACACTGTCCCTGTCTCCATATTTTTTTGTGGATCTCTTTCATACTTCTGAAGTTTCGCTGAGTCTGCAGATACGATTTTGTTTCAATAAACCATGAAACACGCTGTGCCTTCTCTTGAGGAGTAGCCATTTTGTACGGGATTCATTTCACATTCATCAATAGGGTGTCTGAAATAAACAAATGCAAAGTGATTACCGACGTTGAAAACCACTGAGTACATTGAACAAATCTGATGAAGATATCTCATCAATTGCCTTTGTAATAAATTTTAATTGTAATTGTAATTGTAATTTGAAATTGTAAAGAGACTTTATTTACACCCTGTATAGTGAAAGCTAGCAAAATGCTGCTGGCTAGACTTCAAATCCTGCGGTATACTTTTCGCCACGTTTGGGAGACCGCACGTTCTCTCAAGCAACGTTGAAGGACGTCAGGGGAAAGGGTTAAACGATTTATTTTTTTTTAATAAAAATATAACGTGCGTGACTGTTTTTTGATTTGCTGGTTTTAGTCCCGCCAGCAATCCGTCGGATTGGCGTCAGTAAGCCTCACGATGAATCTATCCAAGCGAAACGACGCGTTATTATACAATACTGCCATTTGCCCATAATACTGAAGCAAAAAATAAAAGTAAATATATAAAAGGTGCTTGGGACTGTTTATGTGCAGCGTTGTATGCCCGTTGCTGCCAACCGCTCCGCTTACGTGATTCACGTAATGACATGTCCACGTCACCATGTTGAAATGGATTCGCCCAAATGGGATAACATGCAAAGAACACCATGTGGAAATGGCTTCGTCCAACTGGGATAACTTGCAATTGCAATGCACACCATGTCGGAAAGGCATCGACCCATTGACTGAATTTTTTTTAATATATATACCACCATAATGCCCACGTTTCCCGCACGAAAGAAAATTTTCGTTTTCTTCTCCGTTCTCATCTTGTGTCTTCAGATAGAAATGGTCGTCTTTATCTCGTCCTTAAATGGATTTCATACACAGGAAATGACACTGTTATTTATTTTAGGAAGTATGTTTAATTTCCGGCAATTTGCAATTTACAGTTTCCATTTTTATGTCTATGTTACCATTTATTTTAAGATTCTTTCATTTAATTTTATATTTCCAAAGTACAGTAGCCTGCCGTGTGAGGGTGAGGTGGGGCTGGACTACCGTGCAAAATGCATATTAGCACCTTACGTCACTGGGTTCTGTCTGGTGAAAGCGGCGTTTCGTTAACAATTGATATTGTTTTGACGTCACACTTACGTCAATTTCGTCCCTGGAAGTGTTGAACACGCTTAGTTGAATTATGGATTGCAGCAAGCTACTCTTGCAAATAAATGTACCTGGACTTCATGGATGATAGACATGCTATTTGCATGCATATTTTAGTCGTGAACAGTTCTTGCAAATAAATGTACCTGGACTTCATGGATGATAGACATGCTATTTGCATGCATATTTTAGTCGTGAACAGTTCTTGCAAATAAATGTACCTGGACTTCATGGATGATAGACATGCTATTTGCATGCATATTTTAGTCGTGAACAGTTCTTGCAAGGTCGTGTTCTATGTCTACTTCTACTTTGACGTTTGAGAAGTAGGTTGTTTTTTTTTTTAAAGGTTATGTGAGACCGAGCAATACATGTTTTCACTTTGATTATCGAGAAACTTACTGGCTGTTTTGGCAGCCCTTAAGAAAGTTGGACCTTATTTCTTTACACACACACACACACACACACACACACACACACACACACACACACACACACACACACACACCAGCATACTCATATCAGTCTGCTATTGTATTGCGAAAGTGTGCTAATATTTGTTTCTTGAAGTTAAGCCGCCGCAATAAAATTACAGGTTTAATATTTCTCTGTAAATTCTTGCCCTAGTAGAACTTATTCGGTACACGTATGAGTCTTGGGCTTGTTGATTCCCAGTTTGTTGTTACCTGACAACACTCACTAAAAAAAAAAAAAAAAAAAAAAAAAAACACTACGCCAGTCACAGTGTGCGTGTAGTGTGTAGTGTATGTTGTAGATTTGCATTTGTGCAGCTGAACAATGTATAAACTTTGCGTTTTTTAAAAATTAGTTTATTTATGACATCCGGTAACAATGCCAGCAATTTATTAACTGCACTGTCGATCCAAGCACTGTAGAATACATGTGACTGTGAGGAAGTAAATTTTCACACAACGGTAATTATCACCTGCTTCACTTTCTGATTGTTATTTGATTGATTGGTTGTCTCATTTATTTATAATTTCATTGATTTCTTTCATTGATTGTTGATATAGCCGGGTACGACACTAGCAATGGAACGAAAAAGTTACCCCTCTCCAAACTGTAGATGGTGAGATCGGTGTCCTGATTCGTCGGATGCGACGATAAATTGGGTCTCGTGTGCTTCAGTCGAGGTCCCTTTGACAATTAAAAAATAGACTATACCCTTTGACCAATCCCTGGAATACAATTGTACCACACTGCACTGATTGGCATTGAGGGTGTTGTGTTTATTCAGTGTGTAAATTTACCAGTTTTGCGCTTGTCTGTGAAATCAGCACCAGTTAGAAGTGTGGGCATGAAATCTAATCCGCTGACTGGACTATGACCCCGTCCTGCTCGCAAACTTTCCATCGGATGGTGAAGGTCGTAGTTTTAGTTACAAACACGGGGAGAGTGAAGAATAAATAGCTCTCCTGGGGCGATAGGAAGGGGAGCCTGGGCAGATCACTTTTTTAAAAAAAAACGGTAACCTCCACCTTATTTGCTTTCTGTAGTGAGCGAGGGCGTTTAGAAAGTTTACGTCCACCCCCCAACCCCCTTTCCATGCTCAGGCCCAAACTGCATTCATCCACGTCGCCATGTTTACTAGGCATATTTACTTAAGCGACCTTTTCTTCAATGACAACTTTGAAAGTTGAGGACTGCAGAGATTGGGGTGGGAGGGAAGAAGTAGTTAATTGTGAGAGATCAAACACAAGTATCATAGTGTCCCTTGGGCGCGCCTGGACTGGCGGGCAGTCGACGTCACGGTATTCCTTTTGGCATGTTTGCGAGCTTTCGATAGGTACGACCATAACTTTATCAGTTTAGTGAAAGCGCATGCGTCAGTTTCCTGAGGTATGTTTCCTCTGCACCGAGAAAGACCGTCTTGGGGACAAGACTGATGGGTTTAGACACTTTTATTTGTATAGTTTCCTGTTGCCTGTTTCAGTGTTTGGAAATGACTCCCTCCCCTACACGTTAGTAAGGAGATTGGCCTTGAACTCGGGTCCAGATTGCAATTCTTCACCGGGTGGTGGTGGTTGGGGTTGTATCGCGTTGGTACACTGTTACCATCCTTGATATCTTTGAAAATAAAACAAGGTTTATTGGAATGTAGATGAAACAGAGATAAGAGTCCATCTTAAGCGGAAGTATTGCACGTTATATTTACTGCCTTCTACTTGATGACATCAAGTAGGTCCATGCTTAAAATTCTTTTTAAGGTTTACAAGTCGCCATTCTTTGAGGCTGTTTCGGCGTGCAAGAATGTATCGCACGCGGGAAATTTCTCTCGCAGAAAAATAATTGTCCGTGTGATTTGCCTCCCTTACCCCTGAAAATAAAAACATAGAGAACAGGAATTATTTCATTGAAATATGTAAGCATTTAATTTTCCGTTCAGATACTTGTTACTAGAATGGGGATAGCGATGGCTGCATTTCAAGGTGGAAGGCAAAATCCCGATAATTTGTAATTAACTTTATTTGGCACCAAGTGTATAGCTCACATGTATTTGAGAATGTGAGGCAGAATCTGTTAAGTCTTTTTCACTGGTTGTGCATTAAATAAAAATCTGCCAGTACTGAGTGATATTGTGTATTGGGGTGGGTGTGTCCTAATCAGCGGGGACGGGGAATAGATGGGAAGACCTTAGACAAGTTCTTGTTACAAGGCATCGATTTTGTTTTTAAAATAATCGATCTAGTTGCCTCCGTCCCCCGCCCCACCCACCCTTGAAGACGTTTCTCCAGGTGGGGTGGAGGGGGACGAGGTACAGTTTTAGGAGGTGGGATAGTGTGTGCTCCGAGCAGGAGCTGGCGATCCCTTGGGGCCAGCACCCGAGTCTGATCGTCTTCACAAACACCCATCTCCTTACTTCCCTTCCACGCTCGAAGAAAAAGAAAATAGTTCAGTTCCCTGCTGCCCGCCATCTGTCAGCCTCTCGGCCACGAACGGAGAAAGTTCTTTAAAATTAAAAAAAAAACTCTCACTCTCTTCCTTCACAGAAGACTGGTGGGGTGTTCCGCTCGTTTGTCGGACTTTGAAGTCTTTGTGTCTTTCAGTGCAGCTTTTTAGCGGGTCACCATGATTCATAGTGCACTGAAGGCATCAGAACTACCCCCATCCCGCCCATCCACCCCTCCCTACCGCTAGTTGGCTTGCTTAATCGCCAACAGATTCGCGATAGTATTGGGAATCTTGTGGACGAGCACAATCTTTGACTGACGCATCCTTTCTGCTAGGTGGCGCTGTCTTGCTTGGAGACTCGCAATACACACCTCCCTCTCTGCAAGTGACGTAATTGACATGTGGGTATAGTTTTGTGCCACACCCTTCGATGGTTTAAGTTACTGGAAATGGGGGGGGGGAGGAGTTGTTTCTGCGTGTTCCTTCTCTCGCTACACGTTGCACTATCTGTTCTGAAAAGAAGGGGGTTAGAGGGGGGTGGGTGAGCAACACACATGAAATTTCAAACTGAATTTCACAATTCTCTGGTTCATAACTTACGGACTCTTGTTAATAGCATACATCTCACAAGCGTCCCACATCCCACTACACACACGCGCGTACGCACACACACACACATACACACACATCTCACAAGCGTCCCACACCCTACTACACGCGTGTACGCACACATACGAACACATTCGTTGTCAGCTTATTCACAAATGTTAGCGCCATTTCCCGTCGATCAGACTTGTCGGATCGTCTGGTGTTGCCATTCTTTATGCCTCCAGGAATCTCGGCTTGGCGATATAATTAAACGATTTTTCAGACTCAGGACATTGCCTAGTCTCCACCATGATTTGCTTCGAATTAAGGCCGACTGCAAGCAAGCAGTTTGGTTTTCGGCAAACCACAAATTGTAAGCTATTTCCATGGCAACGGCTTTTGTACCAGAGTGTTTGTCTTTCACACTGATACAGGAATATTTACGTTTCCATGCATTTTTTATTTGGTTTTGGAAAATCTATTGGACAGTGGAATGTTTTTCCTTTCTTCTTCTGTCCCTCCGTGTTTAATTAGCGTAATTGTTGACACCATGAGACACAAATAGGTCGGGGTGAAATTTAGATGGGATAGCCACCTGCGCCCCACCCTCCCCGACAATGACAGCAGAGATCACAAGCGTGTCTTTTCCTTGGGCTTGTCCTCAACTCGAGCATTTGGGCGTGTACTAGTCTCAAGTAGTCCAGGTCGGCCTGGAGGGGGGGGGGGGTAGGCACGAACTTTACACGTAGCACAATTGACCGACAGTGTCCTCAACAAAATACCCCGCTGAGAACAAAAAATCCCCTATTTAAATGACGAACACTGAAAATCACCTGCTGTCAGAGTAAACATAGGACCTTCTTATTGATAAACGGAGCAAAAATTCTTTCCGGTGTTCGCCGGAAGTCCCTGGAGAATCTCTAAAGTTTTGTTTCATTTCGTCGTTTTCGTCCTCATTGCGCCCATCCGTACCTGTGGCTTCAACCTCTCGTGTGGCCGAACGCTTTGCACATTCCAAACTTCCAAACAGCTAAATACGCCGCCATAGCTCAGAAGTAACACCTTTGTATGGTTACAACCGGCGGGTTGTTACTTGCGTTACCTCTGATATTTTTCCTGCGTGCACGGAAGTGGCGATTTGTTTGAGGCTTGCTACCGAAAACTTGTGCACAGAATTTTGAATCTGTTGCGTGGCATTTTTAAGAGAAAACCTTGGTTGTCACTATGTACACAGACACATCGTCTGTATACTTTGTGTACTGGCTCTACACAGACACATCGTCTGTATACTTTGTGTACTGGGTTTTTGACATCGAACCATACCGACTGTCATACCGTTAGTCGGAACGTATTAATTTCACTTTTCACGCTCTAATTATAGTGTGTGTGTGTGTAACATGTTTCCCCTTCATTTTTCTTTTTCAAGTTTTATACGAGACGCCACCCACCCCCAAAGTCGCAAGATTTAAAGTGCAATGTTAGATTTACAGAGAAAAATAAAGGAGAAATAGAATGGATTCGCCCCTAATTAATTTAAATGAAATGTGTGCTTCTCTGTGTGTGTAAAGTTAGTAACTGTTCAGATTTTTCTAGTTTTAAAATTATATAAGCATAAAGAACAGTGAGCCATATCATTCGGCGATTTGGGGAATTGTGTGTTTTGCAAATGCATTTGAGGTTTTGTACCTTTTGACCTCCGTTTCACCATATCAGCATTCAGGTCACAAAAAGTTGTATCCCTTTGATGTTATTCACTTAAAGAGCCTGCACGCGAGTACATGCATTGCAAGTAATTAGTAATTAAATACACGCGCTCTTTCGGCACTGCCCCGCGTGAGCAGACGAGAAAAAACCTGTAGGATGGGGAAGGAGGAACAGAACGGAAGTGTGTTTGTGTTGTACTCACTAAGCTATAAATAAATGAGATGACACCCAATGATAGCAAACGCGGCCGATGTGTCGCTAACGGAAGTTTCAGTGCGACCATTTTGAGAATACCAGCCAGCACAACAGTGCTGAAGACTATGTGTTGGAAAGCAAATATATGTCATAGTTAACACTGTAAATTATATAATAATTTATTTTATTATACATTTATTACAATAATACTTTAAAATTGGGTAAGGATAAAGTCTTATATTTTAAATGTTTAAAATAACTATGCAAACATCACACTTACAGAGTACAACCGGTAAATTATGTCAACAATAGTTTGCCATCACATTTAGAAACAAACTTTGTTCAGAAAATTCTAATCATCTCTTTTGTTTTATTTGTCTGTATTTCATGGTTATTATTTTGTTTTATTTTCTGTATTTCAGAGTTATTATTTTCTTTCCTCTCTCACTATTGAAAGTTTTAGTGCAGTTATTTGGTTTTACTCAATGTGTCTTGTCCATACATAGAGCTCCGTGGTTTTACTCAATGTGTCCTGTCCATATATAGAGCTCAGTGTGTCGTGTCCATATATAGAGCTCAGTATATCGTGTCCATATATAGAGCTCAGTGTATCGTGTCCATATATAGAGCTCAGTGTGTCGTGTCCATATATAGAGCTCAGTGTGTCGTGTCCATATATAGAGAGAGCTCAGTGTATCGTGTCCATATATAGAGCTCAGTGTGTCGTGTACATATATAGAGAGAGCTCAGTGTGTCGTGTCCATATATAGAGAGAACTCAGTGTGTCGTGTCCATATATAGAGAGAGCTCAGTGTGTCGTGTCCATATATAGAGAGAGCTCAGTGTGTCGTGTCCATATATATATAGAGCTCAGTGTGCGTGGGTTGCATAGTTTCCTTTTCCTGGATGAACAACCGTTCACGCTCCAATTGCTGATGGCCGGTTAATCGTTCCCGGGGGACTTGGCGACCTCAACTATCTGTTTGAATTTTTAATAAAAAGTTACTTTACCGAAACTAACCACAGGGGTATCGACAAACAACCGGTGTGCGTCGATGTCTGGCTGTAGCGGTCTGTCGGAGTGTGTAAAACTGAAGTAGAATGCAGATGGAGCCATTTACGGGCGATAATTATTATGTTGTGACATTATTATAATGTGTAGAACCGAATTAGGTAGCAGATGTTTATAGTTCTACTAGTCCACGACCCTCGTCCTCCGATGTGTGTTGTGGGTGGGTGGTGGCCCTTACGTTGTGGGGTTTTGAAAAGGTTTGTGCTGTTCCTCCTCATCGAAACGTTTTGTGGGCTGAATGCTTTTAGTCTTTTTACCCGTGCCTGCAATTCCAGCTTGTATCTTCCCTCCCCCGACCCCATGCTCGACCTTGTAACCCTTTTGGCAGTTTGTTCTTCGTAACCCCAATTTGTAATCCTTTCCTTTTTGTCTTGCAAGTCTGTCGCTCATCTTCCGTCATGCTAAACGAAAGGGCGATGGAAAAAGAAAAAAAAGCTCTATCTGCACCACCTCTCACCCAAGTTTTTTTTTTAAAAAACCCTTGCTGTGTCATGTCTCTGACCCTGATCTGTCTTTGTCACGCCGCATACTTTCTTGAGCCCATTGACACTACCTAAGGTGTTAAAATGCATCGGGTAGCGCTGACTAGGTTGAACCGCCAACTTCAGAAATACCCTCTGTTGCAAGAATACTTTTGAAACCTTCAGGTTTGGGGGTAGGATGGGGAGTCGGCATAACAACCATGCCAATGTCGACTGGGGTGCGAAAGGAACGCTTTCTGCCAGCTTGCGATTCACACCCTTCATGAACTGCTTTTGTCATTTCGGGATACAAAACTTTTTTGTTATTGCATTGGCTGGGTGGGATGTTAAAGGAACTAGTTTGTTATTTCTGGATACAGAACTTTCTTTTGTTATTGCCTTTGCTGGGATATTAAAGGAACGCGTTTGTTATTTCTGGATACAGAACTTTCTGTTGTTATTGCCTTTGCTGGGATATTAAAGGAACGCGTTTGTTTCCGGGATACGGAACGTTTCGTTGCTTTTGCTGGGATATTAAAGGAACACGTTTGTCACTTTAGGATGCAAAAACGTTTCGTGGCCTTTACTGAGATACAAATTTGTGGTTTTGGAATATAAAACGTTGTATAAGCTTTATTACAGCACTGAAAGAATTGTTTGCTATATTATGACTCATATGCAATCATTTTTTGTTTTTAAACACGACCGTCTGTCAGGAGATAAGAATTCACTTAATCAAACAATCAAACAAGGAATGAAGGATGGATGTTTTTTAATCGTCGTGCTACAGATTATTGATAAACGGAGTACTGATTCGAACACTGAAGCTGGTAGTAATACTAATAGAAAAAAATTATGATGACACAAACGTTAGTAAACAGATAAACCAGTATTCAGCAATTGTTGATGTAGATAGAAATGATGCAGTTGATGATGAAATCAAAATTAAGGCAAAATGACAACATCGCTGTGAAAATAGTGACGTCGGAAACAATGATAACGAAACTAATTATAATTTTTTGAAATGTTACTTAGGAGACTGCGGGTCATTCTGCACTGTCTTTGCTTTGCAGCTGAATGCTCAATGAATTCAACAACCAAGATATTGTGGTTCCATTCAGATATTTCTTTGCGGCTCTGCACTCATCGAATTCAGTGTCTCAGATATAGTGCCAGTCTGCCAGTCAAATATGCATGGGCTAAGAATTAATCCTTTTGCGTTCCTGATAGAACACACTTACATGATCATCATACATTTTAATATCATAAGCGAAATATTATAATGTAAAATGTAGATAAGGTTAAATGAACATTTTTATCATATTTACGCTAGCAAAGCCACACACCTTTGGCAGTAATATATTCAGAGGATGGTTTCTTTTTGCTGGTAGCCAGAGATAAGGTTAGTAGTATGGTTATAATTTATTAACACCGTCAACCAAAATACGTGTTGCCTCAGCGGCCAGCTTGCATTCCACTGAAGAATATTAGGTATGTTCTAGTATGTTTGTTTGCACCTGGTTGAGCAGCACTCCGATTGATCAGTTAGAGTGATCTGGAACATTTAGGTATGTTTCCAGCCCAGGGATAAGGGTCAGCCTTTATAGAAGGTAGGTTTGCACGTAGTCTATTTTTAGAGGAGGGTGGGTGTGGACTGCATAAGGACACCTTTTTACATTTTATCGTGGGAAATCAGTAAAAGAACCGAAATATTTATTGCGTAAGATGGGGCATAACAGAAAATCTTTTATCGTCTGTGAATTTGAATCATCCTTTAATAATATCCTGACCTGTATCCATTAATAATCGGACCAGGCATGACACGTGTTTAAGGTGTAACCTCCCTTGGCCTTTAGTATAACCTTTTGCATCACTTCCTGTTTATCGATTGTAGTTTCATAGGACTATGATCGTTAACTTTTTTCTTACATTATTATTTTACTGAGAATTCTATTTCTACGATATCTTATGCATAATAGAAAGCAATTCATGGGGGGGGGGATATCTAAAACCCCCCTCCCCCCAAACTCACACACCATGCACTGTTGGAAATAAACAGTATGTTTTAGATCAACGAAGGAAATCCGCTATTTTCATTAAAAATGCATTAATGTGGTATGGTGCCTTTCGTCAATTGATTGAACTCTAAATAAATAAGCCAATCATTATTCGGAGAGTGGTGTAAGTAAGATGTGCTTTTATGTTATCTGTCGTTCCTCTCTCTCTGTCACACACACACACACACACACACACACACACACACACACACACACACACACACACACACACACACTCTAATCATAATCTTTTCTCACAGTGTCTCATATTATCTGTCTCTCCTCCCCCCACATCTCAGTCGTATACAAAATATTTTCATATTGTCTCTCTCACATACACAAGCACACAGTCACCTTTTCTCATTTTCTCACATATGCTTGCTTACACAGTCAGGTTTTCTCATATTATCTGCCTCTGACTCTCTTTCAAACACAGATAAAACAATTTTTCTTGTCTCACATTATCTGTTTCCCCGCTTAATGCTCTTTTATATACACAAAATCTTTTCTCATATTCTCTCTGCCTCTCACGTACACACAGACACGCACGCACACGATAAAAGAAGTCGTATGCTAATTTAGCTGCTTTATAAGCATATGTCCTTAAGGGATGCTCTGAGTCCTTCCGGGTTACCTTTTAAATTAGGCAAACGCTCCCAAAGCGGAAAGTTAGGGGGTGGTGGTGGTGGGACTGAAAGAAGGAAAGGTATGTACCTGCAACACAGGTAAATAAGTACATTTACAAGTTTAACCTCATTTAAAATTTAGTATTTCTCAAATGAAGTTATATGGCGTTTGGCGGGATGGGGGAGGGGAGAGGAAATTGTCAACCGTTTGCCTTTTACTGAAGAGTTTTAATAGCTAAGACCCTTGACGAGTTTCTGGACCACGTGACGTGTATTTCTGGAAATGACCCTAAATCCATCCTTTTTCTACAACTATTTTGCAAGTAGGGAAAACAGTGCACTTGACGATCTGCCAATACAAAGTATTACACTTCTTCAAGGGTTTTCAGGACACAGCAGCAAAGAGACAGCAGTAGCATTTATTGCTCATTATTGATCTTTTTTCTTAGTCCGGTCGCTGAGCCTGGTTATTGTGACGTCAACCTTGCCTAAGAAAACGGGACGCCAGTACCTTTATTTGCTCTTTTCAGGGAAAGGAGGACATAACCACGCAGTTGTATTATTATATTGCGAGTCGTGTGTTCGTTAACATCGGAAATTCGCTTGCAAGCCGTGAAAAACCCGCAGTTTATATCCCTTGATAAAGTCTTGTTATTAGTACGGAAAGGGGAGGGCATCTGAGATTAAATAAAGGAATGTTATTCGGCTTCCAGGTATTGACTCGCGCTTGTAAGGAGGGTTCGAACCTAGTCTTTGAACAGCAGCACACCCAGACTTTGTTTTATGGCAGCACTGCTTCTCAGGCCATCACCCAAGCCAAGTCTTTGTTTTCCTTGGAAATCAGAACTGAAGGGTGTGTGGGTAGGAGATGCGAGAAAAAGGGGGTGAGGGTGCAGGAGTTATTTACCTCAACTTTAGATGACGTTAGCTGAGTGTCGTCATTGTTTGATGGTGACGCTCTGAGGTAAAAATGAACGCATATGCTGAATCTGCCGAGGTCAGAGATGTACGGGCGAAATCTGTCAAATCACCGAACTTTACCGCAAGGAGCAAGTCCTCACCGTGGTGACTTCAGAGTTAACGCGCACTGTGCGTATCGATCGAGTAAAGCAATCTCCTTTCCTCCGCCCCCCACCCACCGCCGTCCTTTCTACTCCGGTGCCTGATGACGTCAACAGGAATTGATGTGCTGAATGTGAGTTCGGTCTATGTAAACACGCAATGGGGAAAACTGCATAGTTGTAAGCGAACACACCATTAAAACAGCAAGACAACATTGTTTGGAAATGGGGAAGGGAACTAAATTTAACGAGACATCACTAGCACCCAGCTCTCACCCCTTCCATTTCTCCTCCTACTTAACCAACACACACGCTCGCACGCATGTACAAACACACAAATTGCCCCTCAGAATATGTAAAATTAATGTCTACAATCACTTGTTCTGCCTTGCCTTCGCCATTTTCTTTCGATTGATCCTGCATGCACTCCCCTCCCCTCTCCTCCCCCCACCTTATAACTATTTTTTCTCCATTTATCATCTTGGAAGACCACCACTCACCCCAGGTGAGTTAGTGAATTAGTTTGGGCTGTGTTCTAAACAAGCTGCAGGGTGGCTGAGACGTTATGACAGTTAGGGTAGGGATGCGTGGGTGTTGTGTTTTCCTTTTCTCTTTTTCTCTCCAGTAGGGCGCACGTCAAGTTTGAAATTAAGACTCCCGTGAAAGAATGCAGTGACTGAAAACATAAAAGATCTTGTTTTAAGGAAACCCTACTGTCAGTTGTAGACAGCCGACAAAATTCGATTTCTTTTACAGCAGCATCTCTACACCCTTTCACCGACCCCCCCCCCCCAATATTCCCTGCTCCTCTTAACTCCCTTTTCCCCTCCCCAACTCAGTAGAAGAATTGCAAAAAGAGATAGTGACAGGGCCTTTGTTTTTTGCGAGTGGAATCTTATTAGGCAATCTGACAAGTTCAGCCTGGGCAAAAAAACAACAACAAAAAAACAGAACTAGTTTTGAATTATGATTCCCAGTAATGATACTTGTACAGCAACATGCACACACATTGTGAGTGGAAAATGACTCTAGATCTTGTGCAAGGTCAACTGTTGGTTGGTTGATTGTATAAATATCACTAGATTTGAAGTGACCGAAATCGAGCAGTTGGCGAGAAGACATTTTCGAATTGCAGATCTTCACGTACATGCACTGCGGGGGTGTCTTCCATCAACAGCGCCATGTACATTCTGCTTCAGAGGCGATTTATTATGATTCAAAATGAGATGAACCTGCCTGAAAAATGAAGGGAGGAGGAGCATTGAGGGGGGGTGGTGGTTGCAATATAACTGAAGATGGGTAAGACTAGCTTTAATCGCTTTAGTCAGACCCCCTCCTCTCCAACTTTTTTTTTTCTTTTTGAGGTGATCTTGCATTCACTACCTCGTGGTCGTGGGCTCGGTGTTTTGTCTGTCCAGACGGTGCGATGAATGGCGTCCCATGTACTGCATTGCGCCGCGTGGTGACAGTCCACTGGCGGTTAGAAACTGAGAGAATGCGTCCACCACTCCCCGGACATGACTGCACTCCTAGATTTAGTGGAAGAATCCACACAGCACTCGCTCATGCTAAAAATAAAAATTAAAAAAAAAATTACCCTCTCATCACGCGGCTCGCTGTATCGAGAGTGGATGGTCTCGCCTGCCTGCGAAATCAGTGAAAGTTTGAAAAGAACGTGAAACCCAGCTTAACTAAATACGGCAGTAATTGTGTAGATAACGATTGTCGATAAGAGGAATTTGGTGAGTGTGAGATAATTGTCGTTAAGAAGAATTTGGTGAGTAGGGAATGATTGTTGTTAAGAGGAATTTGGTGAGTAGGGAATGATTGTTGTTAAGAGGAATTTGGTGAGTAGAGAATGATTGTTGTTAAGAGGAATTTGGTGAGTTGAGATTGATCGTCACCGTAAAGGAGCAGTCCGTGTGTAAGAGACTTCTTGCCATTTAACTGGGGTTTGGTGGGTAGAATTAAGAAATGTGGTATTTTGCTATGGATAAGTTCGCGTTGAGACATTGAACGTCACTAAATGGAATTTGATGTACAGGTTGAGACATTGAACGTCACTAAATGGCATTTGATGTACAGGTTGAGACATTGAACGTCACTAAATGGCATTTGATGTACAGGTTGAGACATTGAACGTCACTAAATGGCATTTGATGTACAGATTGAGACATCGAACGTCACTAAATGGCATTTGATGTACTGATCACTATCCTCGATACAGGACAGTGTCGACACTTTGACAAGTCTTTTCGAAATCCACATCCGAGGTCGAAATGAAGATCACACCCTTCAATTGTTAGACACAAGTAGATGCGTGACGTCTTTGAGTCAAGTGCCAGAGGTATGCTTGAATTGATTTTGGCTTTTCTGGAACTATGGCTGATTGGTGTGTGAGTGTGCTCTGGCCCACCCGATCACACCCGTAACATCAGCCTCGGGTGTTACTAGTGAAGAAAGGCTGAATTCATTACAAAGGCGGTTTCGCTGTCGCGAGCGAGAATTTTATGCACGATAAATGGCTGTATCGTGTGTCGAGAAAATACTAGTGTCAACTCCAACCGTTAAGTAAAGATCCGTGAGCTATGAGATAATTTGACAATTTAATTTTAAAGTTTGAAATTATGGCGCGTTGTTAAATGACTTGTACAACTCGAGTCTGTACGACTTTCATACTTTATTGGGTTTTTAAAAAATTTAATAGTTTCAAAGCAATCTTCCCTTTATGGAATCTTTATTTGCAAATTTGCTATAGTTGACAGGCTTTGTCTCATGTTTCTGGCATCCCAGAGCGACATCTGGCGATGGCCTGACCCATCCCGTAGCAACCCTAAAACGACACTTCCCCATCCATTTGGTGAGAGTAGGGTGGGGAGAGTTTTTTTTTTTCTTTTTTTAAACAGATACACTTGTTTGTTTACATTGATTTTGATCTTCAGACTAACTTTCCACTCCAGAGCTTCCGTCGGAATCGCTAGTGAACAAACGATTTATGTACGTGGATATTTCCCGGAAGGTGGTCCGTTGTCTTTAGAATATTAAATAAGATAATAAATAACTTAATTTAGCCATCCATTTTTTTGTAAGATACAGACAGAAAACGGTTGTCAGTTTCCACCACAGTATTTTGTTAAAATGAGGGAGAGATAAAGATATTGAATCGCGAGAAACTGTTTTATTGTTCAGATTGGTAATAATTGGGTTTATGCATGACTTCCCATCATTCAATCGATTAACAGTTGTTACTTATGTGTCTGATCGGTCATCGCGGTCACGCAAAGGCCTAAGTTCTATATCGGTGTGTGTATGTTTGTGAACTTTGTTCCACCCTGAGTTAGAGTGCGCTGTTGATTTGTACTCTGGTGAACTGTAACCAAATACATCCACCATGAAAAAGGGTTCGTCTGTTCCAGCGTGTGTGTGTGTGTGCGTGTGTTTTGTTTGTTAAGAGAGAGAGGTGTGTGTGTGTGTGTTTGTAAGGGTAGATACATAGAATGGGTCTAGCGTGTTAGGCAAAGACTTCCCTTTACAACGAAATGTCACTTATTAGCAAGAGAGTTTGTTTATTATCACGAGCCGTGTCAGTTTGGCGGACGTTGCTTGGCGCGGGGGACCGAGAAAATTCGTCGTTTTTGTTATGAACGTAAGATTCCCGTCTAACTGAAAAGATGACAAACGAAAAGAAACCAAAGATATATATTTTATTCATGTTAATTGAAATTTAGTCGTATTCAGTTCACCATGTCTCTCCCAACCCCCCACCAATTGCCAGAAGAAATATAATATAAATAAATGAGTAAAGAAGGGAAGATGAGAAGGCAGCGGTTAATGTGGAGAAACAACTATTTTTCTTTCGTTTACTGTTTTATTTCTAAAAGTCTTCTTTCTTTCTTTCTTTCTTTTTACAACTTTAACTTCTTCGCTCTTTCATTCACTTTTTTTTGGTATTACACTTTCTCTGTTGTGCACTTTCACTACTTATTCTTGTCAATCTTTCCCTCTTAGTTTGTTTTCCAGTTGTGTTGTTGCTGTTCGTAATAATGCATAAAGGCGATTTGTTGGGTGTCTTACCGTTTCGAATATTTTGGCTTTGGCATAGGCGTGTCCTGAGAGACAAGATTTTTTTAACAAAAGCTCGGGGAACAATTTCTTCCCAACCCTTCCCAAGATCGCTTTGACGTACTGAACGAAAGTGCGGCTTACTTTGACACCGTCACAAGTCTAGGGGTCACGTATTTATTAAGACTGCAGACGGGTCTTTCGTCACAACTCTGAGAGGACACATTGTAATGACGAAAAGAGAACAGGTGGTCGGGCATATAGGGGGTGGGGTGGTTGTTGCTTGGAACGAAAGGAATGGAGGGAAATTAGCAAGACAAGTTTTCGCTTTGTAGGCATTTTCTTTTCTTGCCTGCTTTGATTGAAAACTACTGCTACCACCAATAGTAATAATAGAATTAGAAATGAATGGATAAATACGTTCTCTTTCAGACACGATTCTTGCTTCCAGGACAATTTTGTACAAGTTTATTGGAAACATAAATAGCAATATCTAACAGATGTGGGTTAATATGAACAGATGGGCTGACTGAGACTTCTCGTACAAAGACAGAAAACGTGTTACGCAGATAAGTATTTTCTGCCGGCATTTATGAAAATTAAAATTTTGGGTAAAGTGAGGGAAGGTGGGCCATTGACGCGATAACGGGGTGGGTGGTGGCTCTGAAACGCTGTTGCCAGGAAAAAAGTGAACGTCACGCATTAGAATTTTCGTTTGAATGAAAACCTACCAATCGAGCCCCTTCAAGTAGCACGGTTACCCACCCCAAAACCTACCAATCGAGCCCCTTCATGTAGCACGGTTACCCACCCCCAAACCTACCAATCGAGCCCCTTCAGGTAGCACGGTTACCCACCCCAAAACCTACCAATCGAGCCCCTTCAGGTAGCACGGTTACCCACCCCCAAACCTACCAATCGAGCCCCTTCAGGTAGCACGGTTACCCACCCCAAAACCTACCAATCGAGCCCCTTCAAGTAGCACGGTTACCCACCCCAAAACCTACCAATCGAGCCCCTTCAGGTAGCACGGTTACCCACCCCAAAACCTACCAATCGAGCCCCTTCAAGTAACATGGTTTACCCACCCCAAAACCTACCAATCGAGCCCCTTCAAGTAACATGGCTGTCTACCTCAAAACATACCAACCAAACTCCTTCAAGTAACATGGCTGTCTACCTCAAAACCTACCAGTCGAGCTCCTTCAAGGAGCAAGAGTGCTAGACTACGCCTGTAGACGTCTGCTCTCAACACATTTTTTTTTTAATCTTCCTGTCTTTCTTTTTGTGTGCGTGCGCTGTCCCTCCCTAGTCTTCTGAACTAGAAGAAAAGGGGCTGCTATCAGGGAAGCCGTGGGAACGAGTTGCAGCCCTTTGAAAGCGGCAAAGGGTCGGAAGAAGTATGACAGTGTAGGTATGGGAGAGGAGCCAGTCACTAAAAACTCCCAGCGCATTCAAAGCTTTCGGTCGAAAATTGAATCTCCTTATGGCGTCAGCCAGAGCGGCGTAAATGCCGAGTCTGCCAGTGGCCGTGAGATTTATTATTCTTAACATTATATGCACATTTTCTCTTCTTTTCTTTTGTATATATGTATATCGTTCGGTAGGAAATTGATATACATTTTTTTTTTTTTTTTTTTACGGCTTGTGTGGAAATGTATTAGATCGGCAAGAAATCATTTCGCCCTTTTGAAACTGAATAAGTAAATAACTGGCTTTGGTTCCGTTTCGACACTTTCCTCTTCTGTTTCATTCCAGTATGACCATTGCACTCATTACGGTAATAAGTCCACGGTGATAATTGGAACCTAGGCACGAATCAAAGGTGTAATAAATCTCAACCTTAGGACCGGTCACGTGAGAGTTATAGTTCCACCTTCTCTCTACCCCTTTCTAGCCTCTCCACACCCCAATTTCCCTATTCAATCTTATTTCAAATTTTTTTCTTCAAGGCAGGTGTTGACGGTGGGAGTTCAGACTATAGCGTCGGATATTTATGGGTAGTTCTGTTAGCAGTGTCTGGTGGTGTAGCAACGCACCCAACCTCAGAAGAATAAAGCTATGATCGTCCAATCAGGACTGAAATCATCCCTTCATATGTATTAGAATCTTATGTAAGTCGAAGTTTTAGGCTCGTTCTGTATAATATTCACTACCACCCTCCTTCATCCGCCTTCCCCTTTCCTCCATCACATTCAGCAAACAAAAAAATATTGGCACACATCTGGCGGTACATGCAGTTCAGAAGTTGAGTCCATAGGCGTTTTGGGCTCTGGATTGGACTTTCCTACTTGCTAGCTTTTGCTTAATTTGGAATCTAGCACCATTGCAGATAGATTTTGCAGACAGATAAGAGGCAGTTCTTTTGGAGGGGGGCGGGGGGATGAGAGAAGTTACAGTTTGGGGACCAGTACATGGAGAATGAGTGGCAACTAGTGGGACCTTGCGGAAGTAGCAGATTGTTGAGTGTCGTAAAACTGGTCATTATTTATTATCGCCTACTGGTCGATTCTTGGTTATCTGTTCGATGCGAGAGGTTCACTTCTATCCTAAGTTTGCAATGTCCTCAAATTATATAGAGCTTGGGTTTTAGTATTTTTATGAACAACTCTTGTTTGTTTTTGGTGTGTGTGTTTACCTAACTGTTGAGATTACCGTGAGCTCATACTTATCTAAGTATTACTATTCACCCGTTCATCCCTACTCTTCATCCCCCCCCCGGCCCTTTCCATCTACCCCACAAGTAAATATTCATCTACCAATCAGCTACTGATAACCATGGCACAAGCATGCCTCTTGGCCAATCAGAACCTGCCCACCACTCTTGGTTCGTTCGCTAACTATGAGGTCCAAACAACACAATGCTAGTACTTTATTGATGATAGCCGATGCAGACAGCGCCTGATTACAACAGATAAAGGTAAGGCCATACTTACACCATCCACCCCTCTCGTCTCGACTTTGTTAGGTAGATTGTAGACTGCTGCACGTGCTTTGGGACTTCCAGTGCTTTGTGGTCGGCAAACCTGATGTTCATTGGGCTCACCTGTTCTTCGACAAGTGTGAGTAACGGGTCTTGTGAGTGCACCTTAGATGGCCGGCGAATCCCTTATTACTTATTGATCCGTTGCCATGGCTGTTGCAGAAGTACTAGATGTGGCAACGTGATTTGTGTTTAATTAATTAAACAGGTAATTTCTCCTCTTGACACGAATTTCTGGTGTCTTTGGAAATCAGTTATGTGAACTCTTTTCGAAGCGAGTTTGAAAAGGAAAGAAGGCACCGGGCAATTTCTTGTTTCTTGTTTGCACGTTCAATACACCCACCCACGCGAAAGAGAGAGAGAGAGAGAGAGAGAGAGAGAGAGAGAGAGAGAGAGAGAGATTGCGAATCTTTCTCTTTTATGTCTACCTTTCTCCCTTTAGGACTTTTTCTGTCTGCCATTCATTCTCTCGCCCCCTGTCTCCTAATTCAACTTTTGAAGTATATAGATCTGGAAATATGGCGGTAGAAGTTACCCTTGTCTCTTGTTTCATAGAATATAGAATATAGATCTGGAAATATGTGTGGTAGAAGAAAGAGGTAGGTTCAGCTACTGAACTGAGCGGTATAACAGTATTTATTTCACTCATTGTTTAGTATTCTTTGTTGTATTTTGCACTACTGAACTGAGCGGTATAACAGTATTTATTTCACTCATTGTTTAGTATTCTTTGTTGTATTTTGCACTACTGAACTGAGCGGTATAACAGTATTTATTTCACTCATTGTTTAGTATTCTTTGTTGTATTTTGCACTACTGAACTGAGCGGTATAACAGTATTTATTTCACTCATTGTTTAGTATTCTTTGTTGTATTTTGCACTGCTAACGTTTTGGGTTGAGACACGTAAATCTACACCACCCCTCTTTTTCTCCCACCCTAACTCTTTCTATTTATGCATTTGTGCCACTGTGCACATCATACCACAGTGACTACAGTTGAGTTTTTCGAAACTGAAAGTCCGCCCACATTTGACGTCATCAACTTGTGACCTGTCAGCCACAAAGCTACCCTCCTCACCCACCCATCAGATAGTTTTAATGTTATTCTTTAGCTACCCTCCTCACCTACCCATCAGATAGTTTTAATTTTATTCTTTAGCGAATAAACTCAGGTGAGAGCCAAGGATTATTAAAAAAAATAGTGTGACTTTCTTGTCCTTGAAAGTTGTTGAACACTATTGGTCAAGAAAAAAATTGCATAGTTTTAATTTTATTATCTTTTTTGCTGTGTTTCAGGAATATATTTTTAGTTCATTTCTTTGCATTTAATTATATATTTTGATTTATTGATTTATTTATTTTATTGCCGAGGGTAAGGTTACTCGTAGGTCGACATGAACGTGTGAGAAACACCCAGGTGATAAGACTCGAGTGTTTGAATTCCTTCGTGCCGTCAGGTCGTTTATTTAATTTATTATTATTTTTAAGCGTTTAAGAACTGATGGTTCATTGATTTTAACAGCCTTTGTGATTTATTGATTTTCGTGTCACGTGACCCTTTCTGCCAAGTGAAGTAAATAACGTGGTTTTGTTAACTCTCCGAGAGCGCGTAAGCGTCCACTCATTCACTCACTAAGTCGCTCACTGACTCACTCCAGGACACACATGGAATAATGTATCAAGATGCGCATTTCTCGACTCGTATTGCAGATAAAAAGTACAGAATATGTCACACGCTCCACTCACACATATATATATCCAAAAATAATAGTTACGGCTAATATTTATAGTCTCACACACACGCGTTCACGTAGACTACTTCAAACTTTGCATGACTGCGATCTCTGCATTCGCAGACAAACGTACAGACGGTCTGACACTGAAGCAAGATAACACTTTTCACGAATCATACAGGTCGATCCTAAACATATTTTTGTGATATTAGACTTTTGCATCTTTAAGCGAATTTTGCTTAGTATTATTAGTGCTGGTCATTAAAGTAGCACTGGCGTTATTTAGTGCTGACGATATTATCTTTATTACTGATGTAACTACTGTTAATGCTGTCATAATTACACTTTGTGCCGACGTAATCGCATTTAGTGCTGACGTAATCGCAATTTGTTCTGACAGTACATTAAATCTGATGTCATCATTGATAATACTTACACCTTGATAGCCAGCGCTGGCATCGTAATAGTTAGTGCTAGCATCTATATAAGCAGTGTTAACGCCGTCATCCTTAGTGTTTGTGTCATTATAAAATTTTCTGTCATCATTATACCAAGTCCAGACGTCAGTTTAGTTAGTCCTGACTGTAGTTAATGCTGATGTCATTATACTTAGCTCTGATATAATTATAATTACATTATTAGTGTTGAAATCTTTGTAATTTAGTGTTAACGTCAGTACAATCATATAGTTTGTCGTTATGGTTAGAATTGTGGCCAATATAATTGTTGTTGACGCCATAATAGTGCTGACTTATTATAGTTAGTGTCGATTTCATTGTAATTAGAGCTGGTCAGTGTAACTGGGTTGACATTGTTATAGCAGTGCTGATGCCAATGTATTTTTGCACAATCGGCATAACAGCAAATCCTGCCATCATTATAGTTTATCTTGACTTTAGTGCTGACGTCATCATGGTCAATACTGATGACAATATGTTGAGTCCTGACATTATGGTTTTTGTCTATGTGATTCCTGAATTTTGCTTTATTGTACATGCTGTTGGTTTTGTGTTTTTTTATGTTTGTATGCAGTTCTGACTACCAAAATTATGCCAATAATTGCCCCACCCCCTCCAACACCTCATTCGCATAGTGATATATAGAGAACTCCCACGATCTGAATATACATGCCTCATATTGTCTCCTAGAAAGTACTATCCGGGGCCACCACCCGTTTGACTCCTACCCCCATTCGTAATGCCAGTGATTGCGTTTAGTGTTAGATTATGTGAATTGAGATCCAGTCAAACCAAGTCCGGTTAAATAGAATTGAGATCCAGTCAAACCAAGTCCGGTTAAATAGAATTGAAATCCAGTCAAACCATGCCAGGTTAAAATCGAATTGAAATCCAGTCAAATCAAATCAGGTTAAATCGAATTGAAATCCAGTCAAATCAAGTCAGGTTAAATTGAATTGAAATCCAGTCAAACCAAGTTAAGTTAAATCGATTTGAAATCCAATCAGACCAAGTCGGGTTAAATCGAATTGAAACTCCCTCTGTACTTTAAACAAAAAAATTAACATTTTCTAAGTGCTTTGTTGAGAAAGGGTATGGAGAGTAAAGGTGGACAACTGTGTGCAGAATAAATACGACACCCTTCAGACAGTGGTCCAGATTGCATTTGTATCGCCTAGTTTAATGGAAAAGCGATTTCCTAGTAAAGAAAATGTAATATTTCTTGCAAATCTATGATGATGTAGCATTTATATGTCCAACTTCCACTGATCACATCCTCGTGTTGATACTTCTGTCTTATGGTCGTAACGGGATGCTCCCTCTCTTTCCCCCTCCCCCATCTTTAGCCGCCTTCTTTTTTCACACGGCGTTGACGCTAGCCTTTGGATTTATACGTGTCTCTCTCTCTCTCCCCCCCCCCCCCCCCGTCCCTTATCTTTGTTTCAAGTGTCCTTGACACTAGCCATTGAATTTGTACAAACCACCAGGAAGTGTGTCTTTATAATCTCTTTATGACGTCATTGACTATGTCCAGTGGGGCATGCCAGAGTTCTAAACTCCGCTTCAGCCTGCTGCATTTCGACGGAAAATCGAACAGATGCCGTCAGTGTTCGCGAGGACCAAACTCTCTGGAATGGATGGATATTCAGCTTGCAGAAATCCAGAGCGGAGGCGACCAGAGAACTCAATATGAATGTTTCATGAGACACTTGGCCTTTGGAAGGCGTCCGCCTGTGGAAATCACTGCAAGTTCGATCATGCGTGGAAAAATTGCAGATTACTCACATAAATGAATGCAATGTTCCTGTCATTGGCGTTGTGTTACCGTCCCTGAAACAGGAGAAGAGAAAAATCTTTAATCTCTATATTATGTTCGCGCTGTCTGAAAATGAGCTTGGCGCTTTCTTGACTGTTTCCCAGCCTTTCTTGAGTACTTACACCCCATACACATGTACGTGTGCGCACAAATATAAACATACATACAGTCACGCATACAGAGTACACTTAACTACTTTCATACATATTGCATATATATGTTCACTTCCACTTTTCCAGGAACATATCGTTTGCTAACCAAACACAAACACACATATTTGCAGACTCAGATTGACTACCCATTATATGCACGTGTCTTGTGTTTATAGGTAGAGAACAGGATTTTAAGACGTCATTCTTCTACAGTTAAAGGTCAGTTCCCCCTAATGCCATAGAAGAATTTTTTTCCTGCCTTTGATCTCTGCCTAATACATCAGTAATTGCCCCGCGCTGCGACTCGGGCGTCATACTTTCTTCAGAGAACGAAGGGGAAGGGGGCACTAAGACTTTAACAGCTAATACAACACCCTTTTTCACGTAAAAGCACGTACGCAAAAAAAAAGTACGTACGCACAAAAAAAAAATACGTACGAACAATTAGCATAATCTGATCACCACCGAGTTGTTAATGTTAGACGAAATCGTGGTGTGGGATTTAAAATTAGGTCACCAACTGGAGACACTTGACCTTTTGTTTTTTTCGAGTTCCTGTGAGGTACCCGTTGTCTGTGATTTAATGTTAGTGGGTTTTATTAATTGGTCGTTGGTTTTCTGTTCACTTCCTGTCTAAGTGTGTCACTGTGTCGTTTACTGCTTAAACAAGTGTGTGTGTATGTGTAGTAGCATTTATGTAGATTTTGTATTGCTATCGCTTTCATGATTTGTCCTGATGACTGGTTGACGCCTTCCTTCGACTAGAGGGTCGTCGGTAGGAGTGATCAGTTTTTAAGCAAACCGAAATATACATGCGGCGTTTCCTTTTCTTGTCGAAATTAAATTTCTGGCCCTCTCTCTCTTTCTCACACACTCACAGAGAGTTGGAATTGCTCCATTGTATCGATCTCCAGAACCACTTTCACCTACAGGATTGCCGTCTCTTCCCCAATCCTCTCTCCCCCCCCCCCCCGCACAACCCTTTCGACCACACCATTCAGAGAACACATTCATCTCGTTGGAAATTTTTTTCTCACGTGAAAGTGAGCTCTCGCTTTTCCTTTAAGGTGAACACAGTAATGCTATTTGATCCTGCTAGTCTATAGCTGTTTTATTACACCCGGGGTATCTGAACGTGTAAATAGAACCAGTGTGGGGAGGGGAGGAACTTGTAAAATCTAGGTGGCCTCGTATACTTAGGTTTCCTTTCGATCTTTCTTGCCCACCCACCCAGCCACTCACACTTTGTTTAAGGTTAAACATCAGATAAAAGATAAAAGATGTTTTTGTTGTGTTTTTTTTTTTAAAGCTCGTTTTGAGAATGTACACAACAGCTGATCGAACATTTATTAAACGCTTTTTATTGGTTTGTTGTTGAGCATCGTCAAACATCCTCTAATTGAACAATAACACTAAACAGCTGTGACCACCCCCATTGTCAGTGATAAATGACTCTTATTTCTCTCTGAATAAGTATGGTTATGTTAGCGCGAGGCAAAGGTATAGATTTGTAAGTTAGATAATATATGTGTGTGTGTGTGTGATCAAGGGCCGAGGTGAGTTTGGGAGGAGAATTTGTTAAATATTTTATTTGCAAACTTTCGATAAATATTTTCATGCAGATCTGGAAAACTGTTCATCGCGAGACTGACTGAAGACAAATTACAAATCGTTTAAGAAAATGCATGCAATTTCTGCACGTTCGTAGAAGATCTAAAACGAATGATATTTATTGTTGATTTATTTTCTTTCTCTTTCCTCCACAGATGGTCACTCGCACAAAGAAGATTTTTGTCGGAGGACTTTCATCATCGACGACAGTTGATGACGTGAAGAAATACTTCTCACAGTATGGAGCGGTATGTAACAAGCTATGATTAACTTACAGTTTTAAGTAAGACACGATTGGTTTTTTTGGGGGGAGGTGGGTTTTCTTACTTCATCAGTTAACTTCTGAACATTTTTGGCGTTCGAAAGTGTTTTTCGGCATGCCTGATCGGATTAAAATAGCCGGCGGGTGGGGGTGGGGGGGAGGATGTCAAAGAGAACGGCAATTTTATTAGAAAGCGAGGCGGGTAGTAAAGTTCTCTCCCTTTATGAAACTGCTCATCAGGCTTAACTCGCGCTGCCTGTGCAGTATTGACCCAGCGCGGAAAGATGTCTTCTAAGACAGTGATCGAAACATACGCCTGAGAACTCGGCTGGACATTCCACTGCCCTGTTGAATATCTTTGGTATGAAAATGTATTTCGTCTCCTGTATTGCTTCCTTTTTTGATGTGGATCGTCTTAACAAAGTCTGCCCGAAATCTTTAGGTTGACTAAAATGGATGCCGATCGAAACACACACACACACACACACACACACACACCCGCGCCATCACCTTCCCTACCCGTCCTTACTCCACCTCACTTCCGGTCTGATCTCTTCCCACGTGACTGAGAGATCTCTCTTGCACTCCCTAGTTACCCATTACGTTCTAGAAGTACGTCCCTTTTGTCACAGATGAGTCGCCTTTGAGTATTTGTTTGTGTGTCTGTATGTGTGTGTTAGTTGGGTGTATTTGGGATTACAATTGGGATGAAAAACACGGCAGAGAACGGTTTAATTTTAATATAACTCGCGCTTTTTAAAAGATCTTGATTGGTACTATAGTTCGTAACGCCTGTATGTATGTATACATGTATGTATACCTTGTACTGAATGTCGTATGTATACATTGTACTGAATGTCGTATGTATACCTTGTACTGATTGTCGTATGTATACTTGTACTGATTGTCGTATGTATATCTTTACTGAATGTCGTATGTATACCTTGTACTGATTGTCGTATGTATACCTTGTACTGAATGTCGTCTGTCGTATGTATACCTTGTAGTACTGATTTTCGTCTGTCGTATGTATACCTTGTACTGAATGTCGTCTGTCGTATGTATACCTTGTAGTAAAGATTGTCGTATGTATACCTTGTCGTACTGACTGTCGTATGTATACCTTGTAGTAATAATTGTCGTATGTATACCTTGTACTGAATGTCGTATGTCGTTTGTGTACCTTGTAGTACTGACTGTCGTATGTATACATTGTAGTACTGACTGTCGTATGTATACATTGTAGTACTGACTGTCGTATGTATACATTGTAGTACTGATTGTCGTATGTATACATTGTAGTACTGACTGTCGTATGTATACATTGTAGTACTGATTGTCGTATGTATACATTGTAGTACTGATTGTCGTCTGTCGTATGTATACCAACGCTGAAGACACCGAGATTTGTAAAATAACCAATTAAACAAAAAAAACTAAATCCATCGCCCCTATAAGACGTGAATGACAACATTAACATTAATCTGTTAATAAAACACAATGCTGTCTAATTTTCTGAGACCTCTGGCGCATTCTGGAATTCACCACAAGAAAGCTATCGGTTCACAAAAGGAAAATCATGTGTGGGAGTTTACCTTTTCATCCTTTCCGAAGTCAGAACGAGCCATGTTAATAATGATTGATGTTACTGGGCCGAGATTGTGCACACTTGTGAGAGAGTGTGTTTGTGTTTGTGTCTGTGTCTGTGGATATGTAAGAGTGTGTCTGTTTGAGTTGTTTTCTTTCTTCGTCCCTCCCCATCTCAATCCCCCAGCTCTGAGCCATTAGCATTGCTGGCGCAAAAAAGGTTGATTTCGAGGGAAAAAACAACCGATTTCCTGTCTAAGGTAGAAATGTCACTTTCCGTGTTGGTGTTTGGAGAAACATTTCTTGATTAGGAAACTAATTCGACAGCCGCAACTCGTTCCTGTATTTCCCGGCATCTCACCCCCCCCCACCCCCTCCCCACCCCAGCAACCCCCGTCCTTTACGCAACCAACGAAACGCGCGCACCATACATACTTAAATCGTCTTTTACTGTATAAAAGTAAAAACATCACATTGTTTCAAGCAACTATCTTTGATACCGCTCATCCTCTTGCCATCATCTCCCCTCCACCCCTCACCCCACCCCATCTCATCAGCATTTGCTGTTTGGCAAGTCTGAGTAGAGCCGAAGACGTCGCTTCCAGAATCAGATTTTGGTATTGACCTTGACCTGTCTGCACGCGCTGGAGTCTTGTCACCTGGCATGGAATGGCTCCATCATCGATGACGTTTGTGAACGCCAAGCTGTCGACGTGTCAGAACCCGGTCCCGATGACGTCAACAGGACAGAATTCTTTTGTGTGACGTGGCCGACGAAGTAGAATGGGTTGATGCAACATCGGTGCGGATTGGTGAAAGGAAATTAAAGTAGATTAGGTTGTTGATAGAGGAACCCCACTAAAGATCCGATCCCTTTCTTTCTCTCTCTCTCTCTGACACACACACAATCTCACTCACTCACTCACTCATTTATACACTGTAGGAATTCGTGGTGGGGAATTAAAATATGTACACAATATTGATTGTCAATTAAGGATGAAGTGAGAGCGTGACTCATTTCTTTCAGACACCAGCAAGACGGCTTGGTTCAGTACCTTCACTACGTTCTCTCGTATCCCTCTCGCTCCTTTCCTCCACTAATGCCTCATTGTACCTACCTTTCTTCATATCCAACTCGCATGAGTTATCCCCTCTTTGATTCACTGTGTGTTGCTAGTGACATATTTTTAGACTATCACGCATCCTGGAAGGATGAGCGGGGTAAGGATGTTTTTAATAAGAAAAATGTTACAAAATAGGGGGATGTATGGAATTATGTAATAATACAAGGTTAATAATTACTTTCGTCACTTTTCTATTTTCGTTATCATATGGGTATCTTTTCGGAGAGGAAAAGCAGATAGAGCAAAAGAGAGGGGTGGGTGAAAAAGAGCTGGAGTTCGCTTATTATTTCAAGAAAACTGCACCATGTTGTAAATGTGGAACCTGTTCCAAGAAAGGTTCCATTCTCGTCTCTTAAGCAGAACAATTTTAAAACGGATTTGCAGTGAAAACTTCGTCCTTTCAGCAGGGGTCTATCTCCTTACTCCACTCCCTCCTCCACACTCAAAAAAATTTGAAGAAAATAGTTCAGCTTGTAATCCCCAACAGAAAACTGTTTGTAAGTTGTAGTCCTTGTTGATAAAGTTATGCCCCTTAGCGGGATGTGCAGCTGCTTTTCGTCTGAGTTTTGCACAAGACTTGAAGACTTTTCAGGATTCCATACCCGGAGCGGCGAGACTCTTAAAAATATTTTCTTTTAACGCTGCTGGATGTCGGTGCCATTGGAGGGGTGACAGTTGGCGAAAAGGAGCACACAAAGTAAATGGGTAGTCAATGATTATCCCCCCTCCTCGTTGATTATCCTTTTTTTTTTGCGCCTAATCGTCTTGAGGTGGTGGTGGTGGTGGTGATCTTCACGTGGGAGAACGATTTTGTTTTGCTTTTAAACGTGTAAGAAACATTATTAGAACTGTTCATGGTGTCTAAGCGCTCAAAAGTCACAAGCGTGAGACTTCACTGGCTACAGTTACGGGAGGGGGGTTATCGATCGATCGAAAAAGACCTCACTGATCCTGTTGGGGTTTTGAACTGCTGACCTAGTAAGGCTTTCGTCGAGATGGAGCAGTCCGACTGTTCCCTACACGAGAGAAGGGACACGAGAGAAAGGACACGAGTGGTGTATTAGTGGAATTAAGTGTCTTAAAGCTACTGCGCATGACCCCAAGCGATTTGCACGTCATAAAGCAAAAATATATAAACGGTAAGCGGGAAATACGTCTGTAGAGCAGATGTCCTTGACGAAGGACGGATGTTATTGGGGAAACAAAAAGTTCATGTCGCAAAAGCGGAAATATCGCAAGTCCAATACGATTCCTGTAAAAAGGAAATGCGCGCAGTGAGACAGAAGTACATGATGTAAAGTGAGTGGAAGTTTACTGTAAACCAGGCCTTTATAAATAAAAAAAAGCGTAAATACAGCAGAAGTTTTGTTTAGGGAGGAGGAACCTCTGGCACAAAGTTGAAGTTCTATATCTAGAAAAGAAACGCACGTTGTGAAGTGGGACTACATGAGGACCACTTTGACTATTAGGTAAAGGCCCTAGACTCGCATGCAGAAAGTGCCAGAGCCCGGCTGTGATCTCTGGGAATTTTTTCTATCTTCACACATTCTTCCAGTTCTCTCACACACTTCCTGGTTCACTCACACCTCTCCCAGCTCACCCGGAGACCTCCCACTTCACTCACGCCCTCTCCCAGCTCACTCGGAGACCTCCCACTTCCTCACAACCTCTCCCAGCTTATTCACACACACACACACACACACACACACACACACACACACACACACACACACACGCGCGCGCGCCAGTTTACTCACATTCCCTGCTCTCCTGCCTGCTCCCCAGCTCACTCATACACTCTCTTGCAGCAGGCATGGTTGTAAGAGGCTGTGGGGAAATAGCGCTAATAAAATTGCCTATTTTGACTTAAAAATTTTTTTTTTAAACTACACCTACACAGTATTAATTGTATTTTCATGCTTACACACTCTCTTGCTCTGTTATCTGCATTTTGGGGAGTAAACAAATCTCTAGCATTAGTCATTCTGGTTGTGAAAGTTTGACTAGCGCAGAATATTTTTTCCTCCCACTAAATCTGCAGTTATGTCCCCTTGTAATCAAATATAGCTTACCACGACTTGAATGACCAGTTTCATTGTTTAAGAAAATTGATTGGCTGATTGGTTTTGATAGCAGCTGCATGATTGGCTTGCTATCGAACCTCTAATATAATTTTCTTTCGCATTTCTTATATCGAATTTACACACGGCTTGCTGAGCCTCAGGTAGGATTTCCATTTCTCGCCGAATTGTCACGAAATGAAAATTTAGCCAGGTTCTCAGCCGGAAAAAAGATTATCTATATTTCTAATTTTACTTCTTACTAAATTTACTAAACACTAGTTAAACACCTTGTAGAATTTCTAGTTAGCTTTTAACCAAATTTTCAAAGCCCCTTCTACCTATAAAGTTTACAGTATTGATAGAAATTCTACCATGAATTTAGTCCAAGTATGACCTTAGAGATTCTTCCATAGATTTAGTAAGAAGCATGTATAGAAAATCTATCATGAATTTAGTAAGAAGTATGTATAGAAAATCTATCATGAATTTAGTAAGAAGTATGGTTGGAAATTCCACAAGATGTTTGAGAAGCAGATATTTTGTAATTTTAGGAAGTATGTGCTGCTTCCTAAAAATCCCGGTAGAATATCCATTCATACTTTAATTTTCATTTGAACATTATTCAGAATTTCTCGATAACGTGCTGCAAAGTTCACATTAAGAGCAGTTAGTTCAACAGCTTATGGGATATCTATAATCGTTTTGGCATATTCATATTGGGAGCTGCAGTTTGCATCTTATGCTATGTTTAAAGGTGCAAAGTCACACTGGAAATTGCAGATGAACTTCAAAATGTAACTTGAATACGTTGTTAGTTTTTGTTTTAGCTCATTCATTATATAGTTATTTCGTAGAACATTATTTTTTTTCAATTCCAAGTTCCGCACATTCACACCCACACACACCTATTTACAATTTCAAACTGCTTAATCTGTCATTCTTTTGTGTGTGAAAATAAAAAGTACAACGATTTATTTTTATAAAATTCTTTTGGTGGCATATTTTGAATGCGTAATAGGATTTCAACTGAGGATATATATATATTATTCCGATTGCACATTTATAGGAATCACGATGAAGATATGTCATTTCGACTGCAGATTAATCAGATTTTTCAAGAAATATAATTTTAGATGAACACAATATTAAACTTCTAAAATAAAAATAATGCGACTTCATTTATGGAGAGCATATGATGTCATCTTACAATATGAAAGGACTATGGCTGATTATTTATTTTGTTATCTTTTTATCGCCAAAGAAGTTGAATACACTTTTTGTTGCACCGCTGCTGATGCGCAGCAGCTAACGCATGAATTATAAGGTATTTATTATTTGGTAGTCGCACACCGTCTGCAGTCTTTTCGTTTTCTGTAAGCGTTAATGATATTGCTCCCCACCCACACATCCCATCCGGATTTGAAGTTTGATGGTGAGAAATGGTCACAACAACGGTCGTGAAGTGTTGTACCTGCCACATTATAAGCGTTCCCGGTTGTATTTGCCTTTGCAGTGGTAACTTTCTTATTTGCCATAGTGGCATCTTTTTTAAGAGTGGCATTTTTCTTATTTGCCAAAAGTTATTTGCGCTATTGGTTGTTGGTGCACTCACCACCACCCCCTACATCCAGAGTCTTACGGGTGGACGTTATTAGTTCCCAATGTTTGCCAGTCTTACGGGCGGACGTTATTAGTTCCCAATGTTTGCCAGTCTTACAGGCGGACGTTATTAATTCCCAGTGTTTGCCAGACTCTTACGGACATAGATTATTAGTTGCCAATATGACTCTTACGGACGGACGTTATTAATTGCCAATGTTTGCCAGATGTTGCATTAATTTGATTTACTTCATATGTTGCCTTGACAACTCCGTGGGACAGACTGCTGGACACTCAGTAAGAATGAATGATTGGTTGTTTGGCGGACTGCAAATTGCCACGCCAGTTATCTACTCCCTACCCCAGATGCTACGTTTTAAAAGTCTAAATACTCTGCAACTGTATTCTCCCAAAGTTCACTCCACTGTTCGTGAAATTAAACAAGCGTTGGCAGTGGACTTCAACTGACCAACTATGGAAACCAATCGCACCTCAGAAATCAGTTTCACATATTGAAATTAGATCCCACATCTTGGAGATAAATCGCACGTCTCGGATATCAGTCACACATCTCAGAAATTAGTCACAGTTCTCGGAAATCACTCACACATCTCCAAAATAGTCTGACACCTCGGAAATACGTCTGGCACCTCGGAATCAGTCTGACACCTCGGAAATCGATCGTTCACGCTGAACAGAAATATATATCAGCTATCGAAATAATTCAAATCAGTATTTACCTTCCAACCACTCACTCTTCCACACTCTCACTCCTCTTCCCCCCACCCCTTTCAAATCAGTCACCATTAACCCCTCTCAAATCAGTCACCATTAATCCAAGAACATTAATAGTTGTTTAGTGTGCTCTTTGGATGCACTATGTTTTGTGATTGCGAGTGAGGTGGAGTTAGTGGTTTGACCTAGTTGGCGTCTCTTTAAAACACACGAAATTACACCTGTGTGAGAAAGATGAACTAGTTGGCGTCTCTTTAAAACACACGAAATTACACCTGTGTGAGAAAGATGAACTAGTTGCGTCTAGTCTTGAGAGCACAATGAAATTACACCTCTACGAGCGTTGGTCTCCGTGCAGTGCTTGCTTGTTGCTCAGACATATTGTCTGCGGCCTCGTTAGAGGTGCCACCCACACACCCTACTGGCATGTTGATGTAACATTTTGTTTTGATGTTTTGTATTCTCCTTTTTTTTTTTTTTTTAAAGGTGAAGAGGCGCTTACATTTTTCTTTTTAAATTGGGCTTATTTAGTAAGGTGCCCTTTGTTCTGCTACTTTTATGATTCGATGTTTTTTTAAAATAGAAAATGGAGCTCCAGTATGACGTATATAAATTTCCAGCCTCTTTCCTCATAATTTGGGCTTTTCATCATTTGGTTGAGTCTGGTTATCTCCTAACGTCAGAGGTGCACAGAGGGAAGAAATAGTCTTTGCGTGACGTATATATATTTATATATTTTTGGTACCAGTCAGGTATCGGAGGGAGTCATGAATTATGTGTTGTTACTAAAAGCCTATGGGTGAGAGTTATCGTCTCTTCGAATAGATATTTAACGTTGTGATGTACATGTACACCACAACTGGTCTTGTGACGTAACGATGCGATAACTCTTCACTACATGATGGGAAAGACAGTATTAAGACATGTACTTGTGTTGAAAATGATATGACATGACCTTGTGCGCTTGTTACTGTGATGGTGCGTCGTTACCAACAATGCAACATGTTAGCCATTTTGTAGAATGCACACCCATTACATACAGATTAGAATATTTTAAACTTTGACGTGATGTCGCAATCACATAGTCACATAGTTGGAACCGTGCACTGCAAACTACAGCCAAGTACAAGTGCTACTGAAGCAGTGACAAGATGCAATTGGTCAGATCGCGGAGAACTTCTGTCCCTGCCGGAAAGTGACCACCGCAAGAAACGGTCCTTGTCCTTCTCCACTCCTCTCCCTACTTCTGCATACGTTTGCTTTCCTCACCACCCGCCCACACATATCCCACAACCACCTTAACTTCTCTCCTTGCATCCGCACTATCTTTTAACGATTTTGTTTTTCACTCATCCTTGACCTTTAAATGCTCTTCCTAGCCATGGAGATGTGTCATCTTGGTGTCTAAATCGACATAAAAATAAAGATAATTTAAGGAATGTAAACTGTTTCAACCTGTGGTTTGATTGCCTCCGTGTTCAGTGCCGTCGTTCGCACGTGCTAGAAGCACTGCCCAAACTCGATATATGCGCATGCGCACAGAACCTTGAGACGTCACGAGATGCTTCTTATTGGAATAAGCGTGTCAGAAGTGCGGTCAAGGGTTTGCGCACGGCACTTAAGGCATCGTGTACGCGTCTGGTTCCGACGGCTGTTGGGTAGTTTATGGACGCGCATTAAAGTCGTCTGATTTATTTTTGTTGTTGTCGTCGTTTGCAGATGCTACCATTGAAATAAAGAGCGAAGCTCGACCAGGAGAAAGAGTGCACTTTTGTCACACACGGGAGAGTTTGTGACGACCGGGTGAACAGTGTAGTGTAGACTGTAGACACTCCTAGCAAGTCCGTAGTATGCAGGTGTTAAATTTGGTTAACGGACTAGCCGTCTGATTCATGCTCGTAGTTTATGATGCAATGATTTTGTTTAAGTGATATGATAACCACCTCTATTTTTTCTCCCTGCCACCATACCCTCACACCTTTATAAGCTCTGAAAGCGCATAAGTTTTTGACACAAACACGATTCCAAATTACGTTCGACTTGGGAATATGTAGACACCCATCCAGCACTCCTTTGACATAGCACTGTATGTAGACACCCATCCAACACCCCTTTGACATAGCACTGTATGTAGATACCCACCCAACACCCCTTTGACTTAGCACTGTACTTAGACACCCATCCAACACCCCTTGGACATAGCACTGTACGTAGACACCCATCCAACACCCCTTTGACATAGCACTGTACGTAGACACCCATCCCATCCAACACACAACACACACAGCAATTTTTTTTTTAAGTTGACAAAAAGGAAATCGACGAGATAAATAATAAAATTTAATGTCTCTACAGTGTCATCACTGTAAGAAGTTCTGGTGCAGAGTACTATGGCCTAAAGCAATGGCAATATCTCTAGTAAAGCAATGTTTGTTAAAAGCCAAGGCAATGGCTTTCAGTACTTTCTCGTTTGTCTTAACTGGGCCAAGGCAGTGACTTTCAGTACTTTCTCGTTTGTCTTAATTGGGTCAAGGCAGTGACTTTCAGTACTTTCTCGTTTGTCTTAACTGGGCCAAGGCAATGGCTTTCAGTACTTTCTCGTTTGTCTTAACTGGGCCAAGGCAGTGACTTTCAGTACTTTCTCGTTTGTCTTAATTGGGTCAAGGCAGTGACTTTCAGTACTTTCTCGTTTGTCTTAATTGGGTCAAGGCAGTGACTTTCAGTACTTTCTCGTTTGTCTTAACTTTGCGAGAGGAGAACCAGTCTTCAGCTTGAGAAAGACGTCAGTGGTGGACCTTGTGAATGAAATACGGTTTGGCATCTTGATGCTAAGATGCTGACACTTGAAATGTAGGTGGCAGTTAAAAACATGCCTTTTTCTTTCCCCTGGGTTGATCAACATGTACTTATTTTAGTGATTACAATTTACGTGAGCAACTTTATTCCCCAGCTGGTCGGGCCTCATAAAATTTAGAGATGATGGACGAGCAAACAGCTTTTACGTTGGCTGTGATCTCTACCAATTTGAAGGCTGGGGAAGAAACAGTAAGGTTGTCCTCCTTTTACTCATTGCTTATAATAGGGTCACTGGACCGTGTCACAAGCACTCATTCAGACAGACAAGGAAAAGCGGGACAACATGCTCTCACTCTCTTTCAGACCTTAATTAATTATTACTAATAAGTATAATATGCATTTCAACAAGCTGTGGGGAAAGCTATATTAGTTTTAATGACAACAACAGCTAGAGAAACCAGGGCTACTAAGCTTTGGAGGCATGACTCAGAATTATAAATCAAAGTGATTATTCTTATCCCTCTTCAGACTTTTTACTATATGAGTTAACTCTACTCTGTATAGGAGGCATACCGTGTGTATAATGCAATCTAATTTTAGTTTTCCCCAATGTACCTATCTATCAGAGGTTGACAGTTATTTATTTACTCTGCTCACATGTCCGGCCTCCATTCTAAGAGGACTGCTGGTCAAGGGGCAAGAACTCGTCTTGCTCCGACACTAAGGCTTTGCGCAAACGTGCAGTGCCTGAGCAGGGGCCAGCAGGATTAAAATTATGTAACTAGAGTTGTGGGAAGTTGGAAGCTAAGTTTAGTTTTGTCAGAACTTCACGTTAAAAAAACTGTTTATAGGAATTTAAAGCGACAAAGTCAGAACTTTTAGTATTAATTTAAATTATTTTTGGGTTTGAAATATGGTTATGAATTAAATCAATTTTATCCTTTGACGGAATTAATACAACGTGAGGAGCGAACATGTGACCAGGATGGTCTTGTTACAGGCATACATGTGTCTAACGTAAATGATTTGCCTTTCTGTGTTCAGATCATTCCTTATTTTCATTTCCCCCCAACCCCGCACACACACGTCCGACCATTCCTTTTAAAAAAAAAAATTCTGCAGTGTTTTTATGTATTTGGGTCTTTGGAGTATTTTGAACCAACTTTAAGAGAATTCATGCAGCCAAATCACGATAAGACTAAATTGTGGTGGGGCGGTTAAACTTCGTTCTGCAATGGGCATCACCACATTTCTGATAATATTGACGCGGGGCCTAATCCGCCATTTTGCTAACAGGCGAGAAACAGTCATGCGCAGATCACCATAGCAAGATGCACTGCCTGGCAGCACTTACCCAAGTGGCGTCATTTTCTCAATGTCAAAATGCATAGGTTGGGGGGCACATTGAGCTCAGTTGCGCGTTGTTATTATTATTTATTTTTAGTATGGAATGGGTTTGGGCAGTCACCAGAGATGGTCTTTAACAAGTCACGCACAAAATGTTTTGCAAAAAATTTAAGCATGACCTGCTGACCTATTTACGTATGTCTGGTAGTTGTTAACACGTGGACCTTACAACCCCAGCCCCTTCCAATCTTCCAGGAATAAATATAGTATTTATTTATCTCATAATACATTTGTTTTGCTTGAATTAAACTTGTGTAGCTTCAAGATCACATTATGGCGTTTTCTTTGCTGGTATTAAATTGATTTGTTTCTTTCGGAGAAATTTTATTATTCAGCATGGCAGCAAATTAGATGATGAATTAGTGCCTTTTTTTCTGGAATATTTTCTTCGCAAATGGGAAGCCAGTTATGCCCTTATCGGAGAAATCTTCCGACTGCCTCGCCGTCCAGTGTGATGTGGAAGTTTTAGTTTAATTATGTCAACCATACCTGACATTTGGTCGGGTTGTGTTGCTTTTGTTTAATTTTTGTGTGTTGTATTTTGTTGCTGATGTTTTTATTTGTCTAGATGTTTTTCTTGGTATTCTGTTTTATGTGTTTTTGTGTATTATATTTTTGTTTGTTGTTTTGGGGTATTTTGTTGCTTGTGTTTTATTGGTTGTGTGTTGTATTTTATTCATGCCTTTTGGTTGTTTATGTTTTTGTTTGTTGTATTTTTTAATGTGTTTTTGTGAGGGTTGGGTAATTTTTGTTGTTAGGTTTGGTTCTTAAGATGAGCAGATTCATTTCATTACAACATTAAAAATATTTTCTCTTACAACATTACAGTTTTTTTGTTACAGCATTGGAAGTTCTTTTTGTTACAACATTAGGGATTTTTTTGTTTGGGTTCTTGGAAAGAATAAATATATAAATAATAATTGTGCAGCCTTTCATACATAAAGTCATTCCCTTCAATCTATGCTATCATTTAACGCCCCTCGACATTAAGCCTGTGTTCTGAACATTGGATGTGTTTCACTGTGTGTACAATAAAAAGGACGTCCAATTTCAGTCGTATTTCATTAGTGGAGTTTTGGCTGTGTAGAGAACTTTAAATTTAAAGATCAGTGGATGTTCATATGTATTGTTAAATCTGTAAAATTTGTTGAACACTTGTTCTATTCCATGCATTGCTGTTGTCACTGTGACGTTTGTAGATCACTCAGTGTTTACGGATATTGCTGTCACTGTGATGTTTAAATAGATCACTCACTATTTACAGATATTGCTATCACTGTAGCAGTTCTAGATCACTGAATGTTTACAGACATTGCGGTCACTGTAGCAGTTCTAAATCACTGAATGTTACAGACATTGCGGTCACCGTAACAGTTCTATATCACTATAGTGTTTACAGACATTGCGGTCACTGTAACAGTTCTAGATCACTTTAGTGTTTACAGACATTGTGGTCACTTAACAGTTCCAAATCAGCGATCGTTCATATACATTGCCATCACTGCGATTCATAATGAGTGTTCCCATATATTGTTATCCTGGTTCACACCTATACCTATCAGTTTTAAATCAGTGAATGTTTCCGTGCATTGCTCTCATTGCTGTCACTATGACAATTGTAAATCAGTGCTGATAGGTCAGTCTTTTGAAAGTACGCAATATTTTCAGACAGTAATTTTGTTTTTCACTCCTGAGAGTTTTGAAATATTTGCATGAGTGTTGTTTTTTTAACAACAGTAATAATATTTCTTATTCATATTTTTCATGTGCAAAATATAGTTGTCCTTGAAAACCAACCAACTACAGTTTCGTTTTTTGCTACTTTTTAAATCAAACGTTTTCATTCAGCTAGAACAATCTTTCACTGAATTTTATATTTTTTTATTTTTATTTTTTATACAAGACCGTAGTAGCTACCTTCCATTTTAGAGGAATCAGCTTAAGCCATTTTGTTATTATTATCAGGCGTGTTATGTGTAGCAAGGGGTATACATCTCGCAATTATTACGAGGCAGCTAAAGCCATTTAAAATCGTATGCTGGAGGAAATGGGGGCTTTTATAGCGAACGTTAACTTCTCACGTTCAAGATTTTTGGCCTAGACAAGGGAGCTCGATCGCAAGGTGAATTAAGGCGGCTGTTTCACCTCTCCTCTCCTTTCCACTACACCCCCACTTAACAGAGTTTACGTCACGATGAATTATTTATAGTCATTACGTCATCTACTTTGTTACTATACTGTCGGAAATTTCAATGCATTTAAGATGGGGTTAGAAGTTCTAAATCTTGTGGATGAGCCGCGATAATATTATATGACGAGCTGGGAAAATATCCAGGGAGTGGTGAATGTTTCAAGACCGTTTAAACGTAAATTCGGTTAATCGGATCAGAATTTACTTAGGAAATCTTCTCCCTCCCACGTTTCCGCCGCCGCCACCAATGTCCGTCTCAATAATTGGTTTTGATTTAATAATTTGTTAAATAATGATGAAGTTGATGTTATTAAGGAGACTGAGATACAAATGAAGATGTGTTTTTTTTTATATTGTAATCGTGAGCTTTACGTACTAAAAAAATAATTAAGTTAAAACTGCTACAACAACTAAATTAATCATGAAATTTACTTTTTATTGATGCAGTACACTGAAGTACGTGGAATAGTGTATATAGATACTTTCTAAGAAGTTGTCGCCCTTCTCAGCAGCAATTAGCCTTAGCTCCCTTTGATATTCACGACTATTTCCTCGTAACCGGAATGCGATGAGAAGCGGTCGACCTACGTCAGAAGACATAACGAATACGTTTTAATTTGTGTGAGTATGCATTAAAAAAAACTTGGAAAAGGCTGAAGAGAAAATAGACATCGTTAAAATCACTTTGCAGGACGTGTTGAGGGTAGAGGGGGGCTCGCTTGGAATCCTCTGTCTTCTCTCCTTCCCCGCTGATTTTCATAGCCTTTAGTTCAAGGTCATCAACCTCAGCCTTTAATTGAAGGTCATCGTCCTTACAGTAAGGTGCCAAAATGTTACCCCGTTTCTATTTTACGGAGAAAAAATACTTTCTTTTTTAAAAACCATCTCGTTTTTTTCTTTTCTAATTAAAAAAAAAAGTCATCTTTGATGAAAAGCCAATGCTTGTACTTAAATCTCCCTTCTTTACCTCCCCTGAGTTTTAACAGGAACTACTTAAAGCAGCCCTTTAAATTGGTATAATGGCCGCTTTAAATAAATGTGAAAGGATCTTACGCTGTGATTAAATTTTGTGTGCCCTAATAAAACGCGCGTATTCGCATGATGGAGGTAGGTGGTGGTGAGAAGTTTTCTGCAGTAATATTATCTTTTTCACGTGCGTTATTACATCATCGCTTCCGATCACGTGATCAGGGGATGACGTCTCACGGTAAGTGTATGTCATCACGCTTGTTCTGAGCAATGTCGCGCTCGCCTCCCCCCCCCCCCCCAAGCGTGCTTGACTTATCTCCTTTTTTTCCTCCATACTTTCTTCAACTTCTTCTGCCCTTCTCTTCCCTCCTCCTCCGGCACGCCACAAGGACACTTCTTTCAATGTACCAAACTCGTTAAAAAGTATTAACGATGAAAATAGTGTTGACAACCCATGGAATGTCTGCAGATGGGAAGTAATGTTGATAACCTATGGAATGTCCACAGATGTGAAGTAGTGCTGATAACCCATGGAATATCCACAGATGGGAAGTAGTGTTGGCAACCACAGAATGTCTGCAGATGGGAATTAGTGTTAACCACTGAATATCCACAGATGGAAAGAGAGTGTTAAGCACAGAATGTGCACTCCTACCTAAAATAAAATGTTCAGATTCGCTGTGTTCCACTGTGTTAAGTAAAATGGAAGGGGGAGTGGGGTAGGACCTCTCGCCCCCATAAACTCTTTTGTGTGACTGTGTGTGCATGCGAGCTGCCTGTTGTAAATTTAGAGTTCCAGCTCTGGATCCAGGTCATCACATCTGGTGAAGAGAGGAGAAAGGGGGAGATTACGGTTTTACAGTATAGACAGGAAGTCGATTTTACATTGTAAACAGGAAGTGCGGTTTTACAGTGTAGACAGGAAAAGCGGTTTTGAAGTGTAGATAAGAAATGCGGTTTTGCAGTATAGACAGGAAATGCGGTTTTGCAGTATGGATAAGACATGTTTGTTTGTTTTTTACAATAAAGCAGTGACAAAGGTAGGAGTGGTTTCAAAACTATTTCCTTTATAATGCTATGGCCTTTTCGGCTTACCAGCGACGCAGAAATGAACAAGTCCGCAGTCTTCCTCTTCTGTTTTCATGACTACTATTGAATTCAAGATTTTTCAAGCATTGCAGACTTGTGAAACACTTTTGACCCTCTCGCTCTCCAAACAACTAGCTAAAGTTAGAGATCCGTCCGGTCAATGTTGTGTGCGACAAGTAGATTTTCAGCGAGTGTTGTTAACCCACGAGCACAGTGATTAGTTACAATTAGTGGACATGTATTTGGAAATTGATTGGTCGAAGTGATCATGGACGTCGGACCGGAAGTGGTGGGACGTAGTGTTATATTTGTCGGCGCTTTTTTGTATGTTTGTTTGTTTAAAATCCTGACTGGGTGCATTATTAAAGCCATTGAAATTCGTTTTCTTTCTTTTCTTTCTTTTCTTTTCTTTCTTTTCTTTGCATTTTGGTCCTGGCGTCGTTGACCAGAATGAGTGTGTGAGACAATATTTTGACCGTCAGTCTATTTGTGTGTGCTTTCCCTGCAGACATTCTCAATTCTGACGTTTGTTTCTGGATGGCTAGTACAATATGGATGTCGGCAGTTTGGGCGTTGAATTTGGAAACTGACGTTAATTTGTTTTTAATGGAAATCAGACTTTTTCACACCTTTTCTCTTCTGTGTCCACGCGTGACTCTTTTCTTGCGACAGTTCGTAACAAGATTGTGTGTGTACCAGTTTACATTAATGGCGAGAAAATGACAGCCTTTGCACCTGGTTGAAATTTTTGTTTCGCTTTTATAGGGTTGTTCATATGTCAACGAAGAAAAATGTTGACGTTTCGTGCATACATATATACGTGTTGAGTGAGAGAGAGAGAGAGAGACTTAAATTGGTTGTATTGTAGAAATGGATTATCTTTTCATAGTACATTGATTTTGTTTCTTGCATGCTTTTGGGTGTATATGTGATTTAAATTTAGTAAACAAAAATATATTGCGGGAATGGGTTATCTTTTTTCTATTTCTTTGACATTGTTTCTTGAATGCTTGAGTGCATATGTTTGAGTGTATATGTGATATAAAATTACTGAAAGAAAATATTACTTTTCCTAGTACTCTGACATTGGTTTGTTTATCTGGTGGAAAGGCGTTTGGGTTGATAACCATAACGTATACTTCTCTTGAAGTGTAATTGGCACTCACGCTCGCATGCGTCAACATTCATTGTTGCGGGGCTTGTGAAAACGATTAGTCAAGCACACTATTCTTCAGATTCTCCTCCCCCCCCCCCTCATCCCCCCATCCAGTTCCCACTATTCTATCTTCAAGCTAAGTTTATAAACAAGCGTTAACAATAGCAAAGGTATTATAGAACGAGCGAAAATCGAGTGAAAGGTTATTTTCACCCATCCACCTGCCCATCTCCGTTGCAAACTGACTAATCTGATGATAGTTTATGATCAGTCGTTGCAAACTGACTAATCCTATGATAGCTTATGAACAAGCATTGCAAACCTGACTAATCCTATGATAGCTTATGAACAAGCGTTGCAAACTGACTAATCCTATGATAGCTTATGAACAAGCGTTGCAAACCTGATCTGATATAGTTTATGAACAATCGTTGCACCCGCATCAGCAGAAACGTACAGAGAGGATAAATGGAAACGACGTTTTGAACAACAATCAATCACGTTCAGTCACACGTGTATCCTTGAAAGGTTTTTAAAAGCGCCACCTAACGTGTATCCTTGAAAGGTATTTAAAAGCGCCACCTAACATGTATCCTTGTAAGGTGTTGCATACTTTTGGTAGCGCCACATCTGAAATAGATTCTGAGACAATATCAGCATAAATGTGCATTGTCTTTGTTTTAAAATCTTCGCAAGAAATTGGTGGTGTTCGCACGAGCTGCGAAGAAAAGAGGAAAGGATTGTTTGTAGGTGACATTTGAAAGGAAAATTCAAGACACTGACATTGATAGCTGTATCATCCTTTGGACGAGAGGTCCATATTTTTCTTATAATGTGTAGCATAAACAGTTCTGTGGAGGGTGGAGTTGGAACGAAAGGAAATTTTATTGAAGAAACAGTGCATTTATGTCTCTTTTTTTTTTCTTTTTACAGTAGAAAACTTAACTCTCTAGTTCAGTAGTCCATTAAACTTATCACCAGAATAATTATTAAAATTCAAATGATTTTAAGATTTATTTAAAAATTACATTTCAAGTGAATCTATTTCCATTTAAAATATTTATCCTATCAGATTTTAATTTGGCGGAATCAGACTTTGAACGCGTCCAGATTCCTCGGGCTTGCTCAGTCTGGATGCCAGTAAACACGCACCTTTAAACGGAAACAGACTCTGTTGACAGCGTGTTCGTGTGTGTGTGCGTGTATACAAATTACTGGGAATATAAACTTCGACTCCTGCATTTCCGGCTGCAGGCGTTTTGCGGTCATTTGTCAATCATTCCTTCCTTCTCTATCCACCTCGCTTTCCCCTTGTTCCAAATTTCTTTAACATGCGCTCTACTTGAGAAACATATTTTCCATATACTTGAGGTAAGTGGATCCCTGCTTCCCCCCTCCCCTCCCAAGAAATCTTTTTTTTTTTTTTTAAAGGATATCCCATGCCTTTTCCTCGCTATGCAATGTGATAAGCGCATTGTGTGTGATGACGTCATTGCACGACAGACGTTTGCATAATTTTCCCAGCATAAAAGTTTATATCTAGCCTTCCTTTAAAGTTTTTCCAAAGAGAGACGATCAGTGTAAAAAGCCAGTCATATTTAAGGCCAAACGTCATTTGTTGCTTCCATTAGTAGTAGTATTTCTAAGCTAGTCTGTGTTGAAACCACTTTAATTGAAAGTACTTTGTCACTGTATTCATTATTATTATTTATCACTCGAAGGATAAAAGTACTTTGTCACTGTATTCATTATTATTACTTATCACTCGTAGGATAAAAGTACTTTGTCACTGTATTCATTATTATTACTTATCACTCGAAGGATAAAAGTACTTTGTCACTGTATTCATTATTATTATTTATCACTCGAAGGATAAAAGTACTTTGTCACTGTATTCATTATTATTATTTATCACTCGAAGGATAAAAGTACTTTGTCACTGTATTCATTATTATTATTTATCACTCGAAGGATAAAAGTACTTTGTCACTGTATTCATTATTATTATTTATCACTCGAAGGATAAAAGTACTTTGTCACTGTATTCATTATTATTACTTATCACTCGAAGGATAAAAGTACTTTGTCACTGTATTCATTATTATTATTTATCACTCGAAGGATAAAAGTACTTTGTCACTGTATTCATTATTATTACTTATCACTCGAAGGATAAAAGACAGATGGATACACCAATCGCGTGTAGGGCCAGCTTGACGGTGAATTCCGCTGTCGAACGGTGTGAGGGAACGGGTGCTGATAATGTGCTTGGGGCATTCAACCATTGACTTCATTCATCGCTTATGAACTTCCGGTCGTGCGTCTGTTTTGTGCAGAACTCACTACACAGGACACCAAGTTGTCCCCATAGAAACCCACCACTCGTATCATCCAGACTTTGCATACTTAATAAGACATAGTCATCGGACTAAGTATTCTCGTAAGATCAACATCATCCAAAGTTTACCCACGTAGGAAATAGGACATACAGTCATCGACTAAATCAAAGCCATCCCGTAGGAGCCAGCCATTTAATCCAGTCTTTGCACAAGAAGACACCCAATCGCCGGGCGGAGAGACACTTTGTAGAAACCATGATTTTGTATCTATTCTTTGTACACAAAGCGAGTAGTAATACATTACAATTGGCCTTAATTTATTTCATAATCCATCTGTTTTGTCATTCCGTTTCCCCCCCCTTCCCCGACGCAGCTCCCGGATTTAATAAATCTATTGGTTTAAGTCGTCCATTTGAATCCACCACTGAGACGTGAATCTGTTAGCTTACTAATCGTCATTTGGGTCATCTAAGTTCTGTACTAATACTATCTCTCTCTTCCCACCATACCCCTCCCCTCATCCAGGGAGTCTTCAACTCCTCTGCCTTTGTATTTTATAGCCATCACTAACTTCTGCAGTCTGTAGGTTAAGGCAACCAGACATCAGTGTTAAGTCATGAATCCCCCGTAGTATACCAGTCAGCTATCACTCTGTGCCACCTGCTCATCGTCCTCCAGCTCCCATGCCCCCCCCCCCCCGGACAAACCAGCAGTCGGCACTGAATTTATTTTTAAAAATAGCTCACTGCTTTGAGTTTCTTCCCTTCTCAGCAACATAAACGCAGCGAAAAGCTACTGTGCTTTGCCTATACTGCCCTATAGCATAGGATTTCCTTACCGCTCTTCTGTATCTCTGGTGGCCTAGTTCTCTGACAAGAGTCTGGGGAAGGAAGGGGATTAGGTAGTGGCGCAGCGGTTAGGACACAATTGTCATCTTGCGTAGGAGATTTAGAATTCGAACCCGCATCGTGGCCAAAATAACTAATAAAAATACATAACCCAACCTCACAAGACTTACAGTCGCTCATCCGCTGAAGATGGAGAGATTTCTGTGTAGACCCGAAAAATGCGACAATAAAGTGGGGCCCCTTGTGCGCTACACAAAGGATCCTAATGGACATGTCAAAAAATGTTAGCGCTATGCATATTAGTTTTATTACACCTGGAAAAGACTCCGCTCACAAGACCCTAGGACCTTTAATATGTCCACTCACATTGTTGTATCGTAAAATCAAATCCCCCATTTAGCCAACGGTTGGCAACTGCATCCATCAGCAAGATTAGCGACAATATGAGGTTTAAAAACCAGTAATCAAACGAAAATATCCATTATCGGTGAATCCGTTTACTGACTTGTACTTCCTCCCCCCCCCCTCCCGGACTACTGTGACGATATTTTGTTTGAACCCAATGAATGCCACAGACTAGGGATAAAGACAATTTGCTGGTGAGTTATTCACATACAGCAAGCAAAGGGAGGCCATTAATCATGCCTGCTGTGAGGGAGAAACAGGGGTCGATGTTTTTAGCTTCAAGGTAGAAGGGTAGGAAGGACATGTTTGTTTCTTTGGATTTTTCTCATTGTATGTTTTGGAATTTTTCGTTCGCACATGTCTGCTCAGTAAGGGGTTGCATGTTTATTTGTGTATCATGTTTAACAGTCTTCATTTTCTCCATTCAAAAGTGGTAGCGTTTGTTTGGGGTGGGTGGGTGTATTCATCGTGAGCATGGGGCTAGAATTTGTTGTGAGCGGTATTCCACACTAACGGCGCCTGTTAAGCACTAACTGGTGTATGTTTCTTTCAGCAGACTATCTTGCTTAGGGTCCACCCTTCCCCGCCACCCCACTCGAAAACAATTGTAAAGTATTTAATAACTATATCACTCAAACTTTTGGAGGATTTTTATTTTTGTTTTATTTTTGGGGGGAATGGAAAGTTGCCTTGACAGTTTTTTTCTGCGATAAATCCTGAACCAATTCTAGTGTTTACTCGATTATACAAACCAATGCCATCCCCTCAAGCTCTACCCCAAGGGTCTTGCCTAGGTCCAGAGAGTCGATTACATTGCATTTCTTGCATAATATCTGGCGTTCTCTATCTACATTGAGTGTTGGTTGTGCCCATTTGCCCTCCCCCCCCCCTCTCTCTTTATCTCTTTTGACCATATTGGACTTTTGTAGAAATAATTTTTTCAAATCTAGTTTCACGCGCCAACTTTCGGTCCCATTTCGACTATTTTCCCCCAACTATGATGGTACCAACTGGCTAATTTTTTTTTTAAGTGAAGGATTAGCTTGGCAAGTGAAAACACACACACACACACACACACACACTAATCCATATAGTGACAGAGCTAGAGCAGTCATTTCATCCAAACATTAAAACATCCACCTTGCTGAGTAATGATAGTGTGAGGATCTGTTCAAGTGCATCGCTCACTTGAAAATAGATAAATCAAAATAATGGTGTTTGAAATTTTCAATTTCCTACAACTCTCACAATAGCAAGAATATCACATAACTGCGCATCTTGTGGAGTGTGATTATGTGAAAGTGTTACGTGTTGGACGGTGTAGACTGTAGAGTGAGGATTTAGAATGAGAAAGGGGCTACGTGTTGAAGGGTTTTGAATGTAAAAGGGCTACATGTTAAAGGATTTTGAATGATAAGGGGCTGCGTGTTGAAGGGTTTTGAATGAGAAGGGGTTACGTGAGGCTCCAGAGTCTAGAGTGAGGAGGGGTTACGTGTAGATAAAAGGTTTAGAGTACGAAGCATTACGTGTTGCTCAAGAGTCAGGAGTGAGAAGGGGTTATGGTTGGTCAAATTCGTTTAGAGTTGTCACTTTTGCAAATATTTTATAATCGGAACATGATAAACAAATCCATTTACACTGGGAAAAGAAAGTTGCTGCGGATCTCTTGTGTTACAAGTTCGTGCTATCTGTAACTCATACCATTTCAAGACAGGGAGGAGAGGTGGGGTGCGAAAGGGCTGCTTATGCTCTCTAAAGATGGAGTACTGTAAGCTTGCAGTGATGCATGGATTATAAACCTAAACCACGCCTGGAACGCACACACGCATGCGACTGGTACATGCTCGCAGTTGGACGCACGAACACACTGATGCACAATTACCGATTAATCTGTATAGAAGTGGAAGGTAGGCCGTTCACTGTGTCAATGCGCAATCTAAATTCGGTTTCTCTGTTGCCAAGAATTGATGGATGGGCAAATAATTTCCCACAGACATCATTAAGTCCCCTTTCTGTGACGTAATGCGTGGTTCCCTTATTGCTTTGAAGCGTTGAGACTGCGTGTGATATCATTAAAGGAATTATACCCCATTCCCTTCTTGTTAAGTTGTATAGTTTGTACTTTAATGCACATGTTATACTTTTAAAAAATAATGTATAACTAGCCAGCAGTTGCATTTTAATTTCCTTTATGGAGAGAAGCAGTTGAGTTTACACGCACGCGCAAACACAAAGTCTTCTGTCAGATTAATTTCATATAGAGTTGTATTCTGTTTATTTTTAGTTTACCTAATTTCACATGCCCAATGTCAGATGCACGCATATGAATCATAATTACGTCCCGATACCTAGTAAGTGACCCATACATTGACCCAGTTATTATAAGGGGCGGGGTATGGTTTTGCACGAGAGTAAAACCCGATGGCAGGTTGAATTTCACAAGTTGTACCGGTTATGTTTTCAGTACATTTTTGTTTTGTGTCGATAATTCATTAGAGAAATTGTTTGCAATTAGCATATTGCATTACGCACGACACGAAGCCACGCCCCTTTATTGTTAGAGAAGCTAGCGACGTCCGGCGCTACAAGTATGGGGCAGAATTGAGTTTGTCGTCCCCAGGTTCCGGGACAGGAAATATTCGCTATTTTTTTAATAGTTTGGATTCTGTGTTGAAGGAATGCAAGGGACATAATTTAGAGTTGTTAATATATTTTACCATTTTTTAATTTCTGAAGTTAACGTGTCACACCCACCGCGCCTGTCATGTAAAAGCGACTTTGCCGTCATATGAAGACTTATGATTTAAATTGGAATTATTTTCCTGTTTAAGATTTTTGTTTTTTTAATGCTGATAAATTAAAGCGCGATAGTGGATAACATTTAAGGCGGTCTGTAACAAATGCGTGTGTTCCTAATGAAAGTTGGAGAAGAATTCCAGACAAATCCAAAGTTCTATCGACAATGCAGCATCGAACGAACCTGTTTGGATTTTGTTGTTGTTGTTTTCCTAAAGGCAAATGTAGTACAAGATGTTCTGATTTCAAACGTGCTCTCGAATTTTGTATTTATAACTACAACCCCTCGCACACTTTTTGTTGTTGTCAACATTTTCCTTTCACCCATGTTGTTATTATTATTATTATTCAATACTATTAAAAACAAATTTATAGGCCAAAACTAAAATAGATTCATTCTTTGTCTTTCGTTCTTTGGCAACGTTAACGTTATTTCTCAGACTAAACTGCTGCCATATTGGATTGACGGTCGGCCACGTGATTGCTCGTGAAAAATCTGATTGGCTTGTTTCATGGTCCCATCTGATTTCCACGCCCCCGCCCCCCACCCCTTGCACCCTTTACCTGTATTTTATGTTCATATTATTTGATTTTCTTGCTATAAACATCCTCAACCATTCATTAGTATTTCATGAATTTTCCCGTTGCTCAGAATATACTCATCAAGGGGAGATAATAAAATGCATGTCATATGTTTCCTTTAAATTTTACTACAAGTATATATGTATATAATAACAAACAAATTTTGGAAGGCTGTCAAGCATGGTTTGTTTCGTTATTGTTACTTTTGAAAGTTAATATGCATCTATCTCATAGAAATCTGGAGGATCAGTTAAAGAGAAAAAACAGTGGGTTTAAAGGGAAATATCACGTGCTTTGTGCACGGAGCAAAGTCTGATTTGTTTTCATTCGCATGCACCATACCATCATCCGGTTTCCGAGACGGAGGTTGACCAAACTGTCACACTCAGACAGTTTTTTTGTTTTTGTTGTTTGGTTGGTATTTCCTTTCATGTTTTTTTGTTTTTTTTTTAAAGAGGGAGAGATTAGGACTGCATTGAACTGGACATTGACTAACTGTCAAACGTTTGTCCAATATTAAGGTCAACTTAAGAGGATATCAGTCCGAGAATCACTATTTTCTTTCTCCGTTCATTTTAATTATGAAACAACATCCAACATACATGCTAGACGTCCTTCCTACTCAAGCTGAATCCCCAGCCCCCCCCCCCCCAATCCATCATTCAACAACATCCAACATACATCCTAGACGTCCTTCCTACTCAAGCTGAATCCCCAGCCCCCCCCCCCCCCAATCCATCATTCCTGCAAATACACGGACTATCGCGCTTGCGCACACGGGCATGCGGATATGCAAGACAGTGTGTGCATTTTGTTTTTATTTTAATTTTTTTTAAAGGGGATTTGTACATTTTCTGTTTGTTTTTAATTTAAAAAATGCAAACGCTTGTAGATGGCGGCCTTGACACGAACATATGTTTGAAAGTCATTTACTCCAATATTTCAGGTTCAGGTTTTTGTCTTACCTTGTTTATTTGCAAGTCTTCATATCTTCACCATACTTTTAAAAATATCAATACCAGTCCCGTCCTTTATCTGAACCAATCAACATCCTCGGCAGTTTTAGATACATGCCAGTTGTGATATAGTCACAAAGCCTGTCTTGGCATCAACTCTTACGCCACGCCCTAATTGGTTGTCAGCTACCGGAAGCAACGTCCAAGACACGCGAGAACTTTTCTGAGCTTGTATTGAAGTAGTTGCAGACGACTTAAAACTAGAAGCCGGTTATATTGTTTGGCAAAGACGACATTAACGGAGTTAAAAGTGGGGCGTGCTAATGTATATTTTAAATTGATAGGTTTTTTTAAATGAAAAAAGTTCATGTATATTATTATTGGCCAGCTTCTGGCAAAACAAACTACAGATTTCTAACATAATTACTCTCTTTCTTTTTTTGATCCAATTGGGAAAGTGTGTGGAGGTATTTGAGAGAGGGAGGGAGGGAAAGTACTAAATAGAATGTGTTTTAATACTATTTTCAGCAAGTTTTATTTGTTCTCGTATTGCACTAAAACGTGTTTTCTACTTGCAGATTGAAGATGCTATGCTGATGTTTGACAAGACAACCAATAGGCATCGTGGTAAGTTCCTTTCTCAGCCAGTAGGCACTGTGGTAAGCTATTTTACAGCCGACATCTACTACCTCCCTCCCCTCTCCCCCCCAACTCCACCTGGATCAGCATTCCATTCAGCTATTTTTATTCTCAAATCTAATCGCACAGTCTGTCCTGTTTCACCATCAACAGCTCTTCGCCCGCCCCCTCTCCCAGCAGCACCCCACCTTAATTCCTTCCTATCGAAGAAAACAAGAAAAGACGCCCCAGAAATGTGCCCCATTACCAGCAGTCGGTGAATGCAGATAGGCGCTTGTATGTACTATGTAAGTGAGGCCTGATTTCATTTTCTTGAAATACTTATCGGTTCCTTGGCCTCCTGGTGGAAGACTGGTGGTTGGTTGTCTAAGAGATTAAATCAAATTGCCAAAGAATTTTTGTGGCTTGTGGTACTGCAGACTCTTTTTAGTCATTTCGTCCTGAAAATAGTGTTTCCTTATGTGTCTTTAATTCTTTTTTGTATTAAATCTGTCAACTTGCTGCATCATCGTGTGTGTGTATGAGAGAGACACACAGAGAGAGAAGCTTATTTAAAAAAACAGATTTTATAAGTTGTGGTCAACAATGTCCCTTGTTTGAGAAGCTTTGTTCTGAGAGTTTAGTTCCAGAGCAGTCGCGGACTAATCAAAAAAGATTTCATGTTTCCAGATTGTACTCCCAGATCTGTACATCATTAGTACTCATTGTCATTATTTATTAGCATAATTGTTATTTTGTTATTTATTATCATCATTATTATTGATAATTATCATTTGTAGTATTTATTTTCATTGTTATTTATTATCATTAGTATTTATTTTCAATTGTTATTTATTATCATCATTATTATTATTTATTATCATTTGTAGTATTTATTTTCATTGTTATTTATTATCATTAGTAGTATTTTTTCTTTGTTATTTATTATCATCATTATTATTATTGCCTGAACCTGGTGTATCCTGAAATGTTCCCAACATTTTTGTTATAATGGGTACCTGAATTGTGTTACCTTAATGCCTGTGCTGCAGTATTACCTAATGAGCGTTTGTGCGCGCGCGCCTGTGTATTTGTTTTTGTGAGGGGTTATCTTTTCTTTGTTTCTCTGTAATATTTGAAAGAAACAATAAGATTTTTGTATGTTTGTAGAAAAAAAAAACTTTTTTTGCTTTCACTTCACCTTACATACTTTTGATTTTATGTCACGTTTACCAGTATATACATATGGTTTCATATCACGTTTACCAACATATACATTTGGTTTCATGTCACGTTTAACAGACACATATACTTTTGATTTCGTGTTACAAATTAGAAAGATATTTTCCCTTATGTATCGCTATTAACAGGGGGGAAAATTGCTTACATATTACTCAGCTAATAGAATCAGATTATTTGTTTACTTGTCACGATTCGTAGAGCATGTGTTTTGTTTTGTTTGCCTATCGCGAATAACTGAAAGAATTAGATTTTTTGCTCACATCTCTTACAAACTAATGGAAGTGATATTGTGCTGTCAAGTCACGATTAATAGAATGGATATTTTTATCGCATCACTATTTACAGAACATACCGTTATTTTCGCTTACGTATCTTGATTAATAAATAGATAATTAGCCCACTTATCGCGTGATTGGTTATTGCGAAATTGCACACCCACGCTTAATTGGGTTGAGGGGTTGAAGTAGGTGTGTGTGTGTGTTCACATCAGCTCCTCTGCAGACCAGGCACGCTTGAAAATTCTCACGAGCTCAACGTCCTTACTCCCCACCCCACCTCCATCATCCCTTTCCCAACCCTTTTGCTGAATCTCACCCCGCCCACCCGTGCTGTTAAAACAAAAGGAAGGTCCTTTGACCTTTCCCTTCTAATTTGTGCAGCTGTCAGATGGGCAACCTGAGCTGTACTCATAATATTGACAAAAGACGAGAGGAAGAAGAAAACCGATAACGGTGGTGGTGATGGGGAGGGCTGGGGGAGCTGATTACCATTGTCTAAAGAAAGATTGGACCCTATGCGGTTCTGTCATTCCCGTACATGCTTTGCATATAATCTTCCTCTTACTAATGTTTGGGTTTTTTTTAACCTGACGTCAATATACAGTTTACAGTGTTCTAATAACATGTAAATTTAAATGAGGATCGGTTGACATTTTTAATATGTTTTGTTTCTTATTATTTTACAGTTCTTAACTAGCGGATGAGTTTTCTATCTCCACCCCTAGTTTGTCGTATATGTATATGATCTCCACTCCTCTTTATCTCATTTATGTATCTGTGATCCTTCTCCCAAGTTTATCTATTTAGCTGTCTCCATTTATGATATCCATCCCGAGTTTATCTCACATGTATATATTTTTTTTTTCCTTGTGGACAAAACTTGAAGACCAGTTGTAATGGTCGCCGGCTATTTTGATATTTACTTTTAAACTTGGAAATTATGAGTGTCTGCTGGCATTATTTCTTGTGAATTGTGAATTCAATACTTTTACATACATTGTAGTTGGAGGAGGATGGATCACTGTCAAAAGGCCCAAAACGATCTTGCTAGAAATAAAATGCAATTGTTCCTAATTGCCCACATTATTTTTGTATTTAATGACTGACGACAATCGGTTGCTGTTCGTAGTTGTTAACGACTTCATCGATATACCCAGTTTGAAATAGTGCTTCTTTATCACTTGAGTAGTAACATTTTACTTGCTTAATCGACGACTGTCTTGAGTCGTCTGCCAGATATTTATATATATATATGTTGTTTTGTTTTTTTTTAAATAACAGAAGTGCGTTTGAATCGTGACATTAACTCGCACTTCATACAGTGACATTTTCCGTAGTATTCCAAAGTCCGCTATTGCGCAACAGCTTCCTGTTGACCTTATTTTCTATTTGTTAATATTGGGTGATCTGTGCTAATAATAGAATTGAATCCCGCACTATTGAATCGTTAATACTTCTTCAGTATTACTGCTACGTTAATCTGCTTTGGTTCGAAAGGTTTACGGACGGAACTATCCCGTAATAGAACTTCTCAAAGGGACGTAACTCTCGATCACCGTATATGCTCAAGTTCGAAGGCCTTGGAAAATATGATTTAGAATTTTAATAATCAGATTTGCTTGTTAATGCTGGCGAAAAGGCATGTAATTTGTTTGAATATACTCTAAATTATGTGTCTAATTTTGGTAAACGTTAGGTCTGATAATTTTTGATAATTAGTACATGCCAGATTCGCTATCCTGCAAATGGCCATGATGTATATACCCTTTTACTCATCATTTCAAAGTTCTCGTCATATACAGATTGAGTTTGATAGGAATATACACGATTTCTTCACTTTTGCTTTAAAAGTATTGACGTGTTGATTCCTTGCATCTCCGAGTCCTGGGTTCAAATGCAGTTTTGATTGCCGATCCGAACAGTTGAAGGTCACTGATAGCGTAATTTAGGAGCGAGGAGCGAGTGTATCCACTTTGGCCACTTTGTAGTAATCATCGACTTTCGCTTTTCGTTCAGCAGCCTATTATTTGTCTGGCTACGTGTTTTTCTCTTCTCTCTCTCTCTTTCTTCGATCTTCGTTACTGTATGCGTACGTACTTTGCAAACACACGCGCAAAGCCTGTTTTGAGTTGTGATAGACACTTAAAGACTTGGATTTGTAGGGAAGAACTACGAATAATATATATTTTCTCTCTCTTCGAATTTGACCCTTAAGTATGTCCCTGAGACACTGCATAAACACATGAAAATGGATTTGTGTTTGACAGCACCGTGCAGAATTGAAAGAAACCCTACACCAAGCTCTAAATTGGATGTCTTGGGAGCCGTAGCATTTTGAATCAGTAAGAAATGGGGAGAAAAAAAAAATTGACATTAACACTGCGTAGAATAAAAAGAAAAATACAAAGATTTTTTTTTTTTTAAAGTTATTGAGTTAATTTTGAAAGACAAACAGTAATAAGCTAAAATATCTGTATTGATTAACGCCCTTTACAGTGGCGGACATAAAGAGCAGAACTGGTGAGAGATGCTCACAAAACACATTCTGGTCTCTTTCTTCGACTGAACAAGAAAGCCCCTTGCGTCACTGACAGTAACTTGTCGGGACCTTGCGCTGCAAATGACGTCATTTGCAAGTATCCTTTGAGATCTCCCATAATTACTTAAAGATTATGATGATTATAGAATAGGCCTAAATCTCTTTCTTCCTTCGAAAGTTATGCAGTGAGCAGGGGATAAAATTGGCGCAGGGTGAGTGATCCTCTTTTTGACTTCGTACTGAATAAAGCGGCAACGTCTAATTTAGGCCGATCTCGGCGACCTTTCGTGTCGTTGCCTGTCTCTGGCAGGTGCATTACTTTGATAATGACAAGTCGAGAGAAAACGGGCCACGCCCGGACGGGATGGACATATTCATGCCAAGGCTGTAGTAGTAGTGTGGTAATAGGTTGGTGACCGCTTTCAGCGCCTGTTGATCCGGTTTTAAACACAATAAAATGAAAGGTATAAAGTCAGGTGAGCTCGAAATAATACGGAGTAATTTGAAACATCAGTACTCTTCCACACGACATGATATTAATTCGATAAGCAGTAAATGAGAATATATTGCGTACCACACCTCTTTGGTATTATCCCACCACCCACCCCCATTCACCTTCAAATCTGTGCAAGTGGATTGACTACTTCCGTTGTTAACGGAATGGAATGCAGTGATCTGCTTTGTCGCAGAACCACCCAGCCACCTGTAAGATTTAAGTCATTTCTGCAGAATAAAAAAAAAATGATGCTGATTTTGAGACAACCAACAAAATATTTTGTTAGTTTTAATATTGAAAACAGACCTGATGGTATTTGCCAAACCGTATCTGTCAGCAATCTCCCTATTTAAGGCTCTTATGTCTGAGTAGATTTGCCACAGTCTATATGTCACTTTCTTTTTTCTACAGACTCCCTCGCATTTCCGCAGTAAATCTAATAGCTAGTGACAACAGTATATAATGCCATTTTCTTTTTTCTACAGACTCGCATTTCCGCAGTAAATCAAATAGCTTATGACAACACAGTATTTGAGTTAATATTAACCCACTTTCAAAACGAGAATTGAATCAAACAAGGTCAGGACTGAGAGACGCCGAGGAAAGCAGGAATAAAAATGGCGGCCTAGACTAAGTAACACACAATCATGTCACGTACATGAAGCGCTTGAGGCCTCAGATGCGGCTAATTAGTAGCCGCTGTGGAGGCCATGGAAGCGAGGTATGCGGTCCAATTGGCATTGAGGGTTCCTCGCGAGTTCGTGCCCAATATACGCATAGCTGTGCTTGGGGGCCCGGGCCATTTCCTGTCCTCTTCACCTGCTGTTCCCACCAGTCCCTCGCACTTTGCGCGGCTAAGTGGATAGGCCAGACACGTGTTTAATGAACCATACACGCAGCGTCACCGTCTAGTACTGTGTTAACCTTTGGCAAGCAGTCAGGATCTGTCTGGGACTTGCCGACTGACTTAAGGTGTTAGTAGAGTCATCTTCACACCTTGATTCAGATTTTTTTCTTCTCACCCTTCCCCCCCGCCCCCGGAGGGAGGCTCTGTGATATATTTTTTCCTCAACGGGTTCTCTAGAAAAGAAAAAAAGAATAGTAAGATTTAAGATGAAATCCAACTTTGCTAAAATTAGTTCCGTGTTTTGTACAGAGCCAGGAAAAAAAAAATTATGCAAAATACCTGTAATGTAATGGATTCATGAAACAAAACGAAGATATCGTCTAGTGTTCATGCCTAGTCATGTTGATCGCTATACTAACATAAGTTATCAGTGACTGATAAGTTACCAGTGGCCTAACAGCGGGCTTTCGTACTTTAATTTGCTTATAATATAATATTATTGATACCAGTGAGCGATCAGTGGGCGTGCTTATATTGATACCAGTGAGCTAACGTGCCTACATAGATACCAGTGGGCTAAAGCGCCAACACATGTAACAGTTGGCTAACATGCTTATATTGGTATCATTATACTGATACCAGTGGGCTTACGTCCTTACACCAATAATAGATTTACGTGCTTCTATGGATACCAGTGGGCCAACGTTCTTACAGGGATACCAGTGTCTAACGTTCTTAGATATCAGTAGGCTAATGTTCTTATACTGATACAAGTGTGCTAATGCACTTACATTGAGCTAACGTTCTTAGATATCAGTGGACTTAGATACTCACATAGATGCAGTGGACTAACGTGCTTATATAGATACCATTGGGCAACATGCTCGCAGAATTATCAGTAACTATCTTACATAGATATCAATGGGCTAATGTGCTTAAAGATATACCAGTAGATGATGTAAACAGGATACTTGCATGGGCCAGATCTCAGTGGGCGGACTACCAGATCTCAGTGGGCTCACAACCAGATCTAAGTGGGCTGACAACTAGATCTCAGTGATGTAAAAGATACTAGCATACTTACGTAGGTATCAATGGACTGACAACCAAATCTCAGTGGTATGGGATACCTCAGATGTACCCACGTTGGTCATGGTTATCGTGACAGTATTTCACGTTTTGTTGTTGGGATCTCTTTATTTTTATAAATTTAATTTGATTTAATTTTGACCGTAACTTGTAACGTCTTGTCAGCTTACAGACACCGCACATCACATAGTATTTTGTTGTAATTTTGTGTTATAAAACACCAGTTACTTTTTTTTAAATGAAAATATCTTCAACATAATGATTAAGTGCGAATTAAATTTGTCACGAAATCAGACATCCTCAGGCAACCATTTCAAAAGGCAATTTTTCGCTCTATTTTAAGCTTGTTTGATTATTTAATTGTTTTTATTATATTTTTTATTAAGTAGTGTCGATCTTCAGACAAAATGTTATCCATACGTTTCCTCTGTGTGTGTGTGTTTTAAAAAAAAGAACCTTGAAGGGTGGATATCTTTCTTGTCGGTTTGCTATATATATATATATTGTGTGTGTGTGTGTGTATGCATGACCAGAAAGATCGAATTATGAGGTTTATTTGTAATTCCTGCAGGTAAATTGTCGCAGACGTGTCAGTGTGTGTTCAAGTGCCGAGATGCTCATTATTATTATGTTAACGTTGTAATTGTTTTGTGTGTGCGTATGTCTGTGAAATCGCGCTTGCTCGCATGTATGTGAGAGACTTTCTTTTTATGCGTCCTTCTAGCTTTTATGAATTCTCTAAAGTTGTGTATATTGTGCTCCACTATATATATATTTTTTTTTTGGGGGGGGGGGTGGTGGGGGTGGTGGTGTACTGGATATTTTGTATATATTTTTTGTATCCCATTAAATATTCAGTATTTGAAAAAATAACTTGCTGATGTTCTAATATCTTGTTTGGAAAGAACGATTAATTAAGATGGATTTTTTGGTTTTGTTTTCTGCTCTAAGCCGTTTTACTTTATGGAGCATTCATTCGTAATTTTTTTTTTTAAGAAGACGCCATGCTAGTAAAAGAATGTGCTGAAACTCCAAGTATTTAGAGGAACTGCTCGTAATTCCGATCTATATTTAGAGTTGGGTAGACATTCACTCCTTCCCTCCCATCGACCCCACCACTCCTCTTTGTGTGTGTGTGTGTGTGTGTGTGTGTGTGTGTGTGTGTGTGTGTGTGTGTGTGTGTGTGTTGCTACATTTTAGTTTGGAGTTACTTTTCTTTTTCTTAGGCGTAGTTATTCTTTCCCATGCTTGACCTAGCAGTAGTCTCCCCGTGTTATGTTTCCTTGTCCTGTTAGGTTACAGGTTTTTGTTTTTTTTATAATGTACTTTTTTCATTTAATCCATTAATTTCGTTTTAGTTAGTGTCTGTTTGCTTAGGAATATTAATACTAAGTTACCATGGGGACAGACGCCATAACGCTTCGGTCATAGTTAGCGTTTATTGCATTGGCTCGCCTGACTTTCTTAATTGAAGAGCGAACGGCTCCACTGACGTCACCAGTACGTGGCATCGCAGACGAGCACAAATGTGTGTGCTACCGTAGCTTATATAGTGCACTTCCTCCTCCTCCCCCCCCCAACAATCCCCAACACTCACAAACGTAGCGTAGACGCAGTCTTCGTTCTTGGCATCGGTTTTCTTGTTGTTGTTTTAAGTTATTCTTCATCTCGTGGACGGCGACCGGAAGTGGATTCATTGTGTCGCAATCCCAAAAGGTATGGCATTAAGGTCAGATGGACAGAATTTCATTGCCCAGGCATAGCCCTTGAATAAACTTGAGTGGCAAAATAATTAACAGTTCCTGGACATGGAAATAATAAAACGTTATCTTCTACATCCCCAACCCCGAATTTTATACCGGAAAGAATTATTTTAAGTTATTGTAATAAAAAATGACTATAATTTTCATTTTTTAAAATTAAAAATGCTAATCATATCGATCTATCCATGTGTTTACTTTTATTCATCATTATCCCATCCCGTTTTGTCTTATTTGAACAGCTCTGAAGGTTATTTTCTTAATAGTTTTTAAAAAGTAATAAAATCTCTCAGTGTTTAAAAGCTCAGATCACTCGATTGACTACCTTATTATAACTGAAGCGTTCAGAATTTCAAGACCTAAATATTTATATGTGAGCAGCTCAGACATTTAAATATGGACGTTGTGAAAACGCATTTCAACAGTCTGAAGATTCGAACATTTGAGTAGGGTTTTGTTGTTTTTTTTTAATAAGAAAGGCTCGAAATTCAGCACGTGGCTGGTTGACAGACATTGGGACTTACCTCTGCGAACAATAGGTGCTGGTTGACAGACATTGGGACTTACCTCTGCGAACAATACGTGCTGGTTGACAGACATTGGGACTTACCTCTGCGAACAATAGGTGCTGGTTGACAGACATTGGGACTTACGTCTGCGAACAATAGGTGCTGGTTGACAGACATTGGGACTTACGTCTGCGAACAATAGGTGCTGGTTGACAGACATTGGGACTTACGTCTGCGAACACTACATGCTGGTTGACAGACATTGGGACTTACGTCTGCGAACACTACGTGCCGGTTGACAGACATTGGGACTTACGTCTGCGAACACTACGTGCCGGTTGACAGACATTGGGACTTACGTCTGCGAACACTACGTGCTGGTTGACAGACATTGGGACTTACGTCTGCGAACACTACGTGCTGGTTTCGCCCACAGGCATGCTTATATTTAAAAAGCCGAAAGTCTCATACAGGGGGGTTAATATTTGAAAAAGCCCCCCAAGTTCACTACCTCAGGAAGATCATAGCCTCAATGTTAATAATCGGAACGACCCACAAGTTCACTACCTCAGGAAGATCATAGCCTCAATGTTAATAATCGGAACGACCCACAAGTTCACAAGAATGTTTGTACTTGCAAGTTCGTGACAAAGGTTTTTATACTTTAAGCGGCGTACAAGTTCGTCACAAAAATGGGTGTTTATAATTTAAGCGGCCTATAAGTTCGTGACAGTGGTGTTTATACTTTAAGCAGCGTACAAGTTCGTGACAGAATGTTTATACTTCAGGACATCAAGTTCCTAGCAAGGGAGTTTACGACAAGTTCACAACGAGGAGTGTTGAATGGCCCACACGTTCACAAATTCACGATAAGGGTTTCTGGAGTGGCCCACACGTTCACAAATTCACGATAAGGGTTTCTGGAATGGCCCACACGTTCACAAATTCACGACAAGGGGGTTTCTGGAATGGCCCACACGTTCACAAATTTACGACAGGGGTGTTCTGGAATGGCCCACACGTTCACAAATTTACGACAAGGGTTTCTGGAGTGGCCCACACATTAACGGCAATGGTGTTCTGGGGTGGTACACACGTCCACGACAGGGATATCTTAATGGCTGACATGTTCGCAAGAGTGTTTGCATTTCAGTGGTTAGTGATAAGAATGGTGCTTTCTTCTTTGACAGCATGAAATTGACAACATTCTTTCAGTTATGGATTATATACGATAGAAGAAAATTTAAAAAGCTCTGCTGTGTGTGTGTGTGTTTGCGTTATGTTTGACACAGTAAAAGAAAAATCGATTATTTCAGTTGAAATCAAGCTAAAAAAAATAAATAAAAAAAAATAAGTCCGGATTTTCAGCTTCGTGAAATTGGATTACCTTTGATCAGAAATTTCTTGGGAGTACTTTTTCTCTTCGTGGCACCATCCGTTGGATATTGTGAACCTGCAGGTGGTCGAGGAGGTTCCAAGAGTCGCAGAGAACTGGAACGCAGCAGGTAGGGCGTAGGCTAGTTGTAGGTAGACTGGAACTCTCTTCTTGGTCTCTGTCTCTCTGCCGTCTTGTTGAATCTCATGTGTCCACCCGCTCGCTCTGGTGAATTCAAGACCTCGTTATATTTTTTTAAATTATTTTTAATTTTATTTTTTGCAAACTAAGTGTCATGCAGTTGGTTGCGGTGCAAAATACTTTCTTGTGTTCAGAACAAGCACTTTTTAGTTTTATTTTGTTTGTTTTTTATGCTTGACCTTGTTGTGTGTGTTCCATCTTTTTGTTTCTTTCTTCTGTCTGCGATTTGTGTGCTCTGTAAGATGTATGTTATAATTTGTTGTTAGATTTCTTTCTCATGTATTATAATGAAGTGTTTACTCATTGAGGTATTGTTTGTTGTGGTTTTTTTTATTAAGTTTAACTCATTGAGAGGTATTGTTTGTTGTATTTTTTTTTAAGTTTTACTCATTTAAGTATTCTTTGTTGTATGTTCTTTAATTAAGTTTTACTCATTGAGGTATTGCTTGTTGTATGTTTTTTTTTAAGTTTTACTCATTGAGGTTTTGTTGTATGTGTTTTTTTTTAAGTTTTTACTCATTGAGATGTTGTTTGTTGTATGTGTTGTTTAAAGTTTTACTTAATGATATATTTTATTATGGTCTTTGTTACTCCTTATTTTTTACACCTTTACCCTGTAAATATACCACTATTTTCTTACACCAAACATTATAGTTTTAAATACAGCAGTGTTGCTGTGTTTTTATACCTCCATGCTTGAAAACTGTTTTTTTACCATATAACTCACTATGGCATCTATTTATTATCTTTCTCCTCCTTCGTTTGAACAGGCCCCGTATTATACATAAAGTATTTTACATTGGTTTGAACAGGCCCCGTATTATACATAAAGTATTTTACATTAGTTTGAACAGGCCCCGTATTATACATAAAGTATTTTACATTAGTTTGAACAGGCGCCACCACCATGCCTAATATTATACAAATTCACTTAACTTTTTTTTTTTAGTAACAAATCCAGTTAAACCAGCATTACCCCTCGAAACTTCTGGTCACCATGCCATGAGCTTCAGGTCTTTGTATTTACATTACAATCCACAATATCCCTTAAATGTAGTCTTTATACGCAACAGGCCCTTAATAATGAACACTTTACCATGAATTTCAAGGTTTTGTGCTTTCCAGGCCCATTATTATAATGAATACCTCATCCTGAAGTTATGTGCATAATAGGTTCATTATACTAATGAAAACCTCACCCTGAACTTCAACAAGTTCAAGGTTATTTGCCTGACAGGCCAAGAACTACGCACGAAGTTGACGACGTAGGCTTTCCCAACAACGTTCCCCCAAGGTTCGGTTCGCGGCCGCACAGCTCATTAGAAAATGTCGCGCAGCTGTTTCGAAATTCCGCGCACAAGTTTTGGTAGCAAAAAATCCCGCGCACAAGTTTTGGTAGCAAAAAATCCCGCCAGTTTCGCCCACACAGAAAAATATTAAAGGGAACGTTGATTCCCAATTGATTCATTAAACAAAGTATACATTATTTAGAGTCTGACGTCTTTTCTTTGAATCAGTGAATATCAACAATTACACTCTCTCAACCTTTGTATCTCGCTAGACTCCAGTGTACAGAAGACATTCAGGCTTGTCAGTCTGACAGGGTATCCCTCTGCTTTTGTTTATTGCTGTTTGCCTCCTTCTCTCGTCGTCGTCTTTTCCTTTCTCTTTTGGTATTTCGTCATCACCTTCTAGACCGTTTCGCTATTGCTATTGTTATTCTTCGGGTGTTTTTTCTCGTCGTTATCGCCACCTTTTATTCCTTCTTTCTAGTCATTCCTCATTTTTCTTCTTCTAGTCTTCTTTTTCTTGTCATTCATCCTTTTTTTGCGACATCTACTCGTCATTCATCATCATCATAATCATCATCATTCTTCTCGTCCGCTACTGATCTGCTCGTCTTTCCGTTTTCTTCTTTTATTCGTCCTCTTTCTTCTAGCCCTTCTAATTCTTTTCCTACTACCTCTCATTAGTCTTCATCTACTAGTTTTTCTTCTTATTCATCGTCCTCTTCTGTTTCCTTTTGTCATTTATTTACTTCTAATCCTACTTATCGTCCTTGTTATTTATTTTCTCGTTCGCCTGCTTCTTCTTCGACTCTCCCCCTTCTCTCTCTTTCAATCCCCCCATTTGCCTTCTTCCCCCCCCCTACATTTTTCTCCCTTCTAACCACTCCCATTCCTTTTCCTTCTGCAAAATCAACGAACGGTGGAAATGAACATATACCACCACCACCACCCTCCTCCCAACCTATCAATCAGCCAAGTAGTTTCGAACACGTGCTTTATTGACTAGGTCTAGCGGTATCCACTATGACAAGCATTTTAATGGAGTGTTTGTTGACTGGTCCAGCAACTTTCTCGTCACACAAGTAATAACAGAGAGAAAGTTTGGGGGGGGGGGTTGTGTGGGGGTGTCTACATGATATTAGGTGCGATCTTTTTGAACTGCTTGAAAATTGCAAGGCACACAGATGCACGCGTGTGTGTGTGTGTGTGTGTGTGTGTGTGTGTGTGCGTGTGTGTGTCTGTGTTTTGTAAAACAGTAGAAGCTGTTACTGGTCTATGGAATTCGCAGCACGACACAAAGCAAAGAATACATTTTTGGGAGAATGTCAATAACACACAAAAATAAAGCCTGGACCCTGTGGACAGATCCTTGTAAAATCAATTGAAATCAAAGTATGGTCATTCATTTCTTTGGTGTAATTAAGAAGCAAGTCAAGGGCCAAGTAATTCTACCTTCTGTGTGGAGCTCTCCTCTCTCTACATATAAGGGCAGGCAGCTAACCTTTAAAGATTCGCTTAAACTGTCTGCTAGATAGAATTAGAACAAGTATATGAATCTTGAGAGAAAGACAGTAAATAGGGTGGGATGTGGGGAATATGTAGTATCCTGAAAGAGACAGGAATTTTAAAAAAATTTTGTTGTTGAATGTATACAGTATCTTGAGAGAAAGATATAGCTAGGAAGGGGTGGGGTGGGGTTGTATATAGTATCTTGAGAGAAAAATTTAGGAATTGGAGTGTTTACATTTCTTCAAAAAATTATGTAGGAATTGGGGTTTGTATATAGTATTTTTAGAAAGGTATAGAAAGTGGGGGTTGTATATACTTTATATAGTATCTTGAGAGAAAGATATAGGAATTGGGGGAAAGTGTATATAGTTCTTGAGAGAGATATAGGAATTGGGAGGAAAGTGTATATAGTTCTTGAGATATAGGAATTGAGAGGAAAGTGTATATAGTTCTTGAGATATAGGAATTGGGAGGAAAGTGTATATAGTTCTTTTGAGATATAGGAATTGAGAGGAAAATGTATATAGTTCTTGAGAGAGAGATATAGGAACTGAGAGGAAAATGTATATAGTTCTTGAGAGAGAAATATAGGAATTGAGAGGAAAATGTATATAGGAATTGAGAGAGATATCTGTATAAGTTTCCTTAAAATATTCCTTGGGGAAAAAAGCTCAATGGCATAATCAAGGAGCTGGTGGTGGATGGGAGTGATGTGATAACTTTTAATCTGGAGAAAGATAAAGCTGATTTGTAGGAGAACCGCATGAATATTAACAAGAAATGTATAAACATAATCGGACAAGGCATGCGAACTCTGTAAAAGCGATAGAGATCTTTGGGAGAAATACAGGGCTATTGGGGAAGAAAACAAGAATCTCTAGAGAGGGTGAACTGGAATGGTAATAAGTATTAAAATAATGTTCGTGTAGAAATAAGCTAAAATTCTGCCTTTCGATCTTCAGTAGCAATGCATGCGGACGATTGTGGTACGATTGTTAAATCCTTGGATAGTGCTTGCTGAAAAATAGGACAGAATGATGTACGTAATGGGGGGGGGGGGCGCTTTCGCGCTGGGTGAGGGGGTTGTGAGGGAAAGGGAGGGGGAAACGAGGACAGAATGATTCCCACTCAACTCGTTCTGTAATGTTTTCTTTAAGAAAAACAAAACCAGATCTACACATCTCCAGTAATCTACCATAGTCCTAACGGTCAGCACATTCTCTCTCTCTCTCTCTCTCTCTCTCTCTCTCTCTCTCTCTCTCTCTCTCTCTCTCTCTCTCTCTCTCACACACACACACACACACACTTTGACATCTCCATAATCTTCAATTATCTTTCTCTCGAACGTGGTCAAACTAAATTTCTTTCGCCAGCTTCAGCTAGCTCGTGGTGGTAAGTTGATGGGGGAGTCGGGGAAGTGAACTATTGCGGTGCACTGTTCTTGGAACTTCCCCCAAGGCAAACAGATTTATATACAGCGAGTCCAGTTGTAAGAAAATGGAAGCGAAGTATTAACAGTTTTATATACAGCGAGTCCAGTTGTTGTAAGAAAATGGAAGCGAAGTATTAACAGTTTTATATACAGCGAGTCCAGTTGTAAGAAAATGGAAGCGAAGTATTAACAGTTTTATATACAGCGAGTCCAGTTGTAAGAAAATGGAAGCGAAGTATTAACAGTTTTCGCCGCAAATTAAATGTATGGGTTGACATTTGGAAGAAAACTTTATCGGGGTGAGTGGGTGGAACAGCATCAGTAAATGATACGTCTGTAGCGCTGAGCATCCACGTGCTTTTACATCAACGTTTTTTTTTCCCGGAAAAGTTTACAACTTTAAGAAAGAAATAGAAACTTGACGTGTTCGCATGTTGGTTTCTGATATGAAGGCATTTTCTTGACTAAAGTAGCATTGTATCTCTTAGCTGCTGTTTATTTTAATAAGTACACTCGTTTATTTATATTTTAATAATTTATATATTCATGTCCCTATATTCCTTTGTTATTGTTTGGTCTTTGATTACTTTGTATTTAAAGTTATTTGTTCGATTTTCAGTTTTTCTCTCATTCCCATCCCAACCAGAGTTTTTCATTTCATTTCTTTTTTGTTTCTTCCCCCCCCCCCCCCCCCCGCCACCTCACATTCACTTGTCAGACTAAAAGGATATTAATTACAGTAGATATTTTGAATACATAAAACTGCCGTCTTGTTCTTAACTTTTTTTTTTTAAATTGGAGCTGATAACACTTTTTTTCGTAATGTAATGACGCTTTCTCATCAGTTTTACTTAACATTATCCAGTTAGACTAGCTGCTTGTTTTTGCTAATACGGTGTAATTTGTGCCCAATTGGCAAATGTGGAACTGGTTTATGATGATTTATTCTTTCTTCTTACCATTCGTTCATATTGTGGCCACCATTAGGAGAGGAACGGTTTAATATATTAACAGATAATTTAATTTACATATTGATTGGAAATAAATTTGCATTATTTAAAGTTTTTTTTAAATAATTAACTTGTTAGATTTTCTATTTTAGTACATTTTTGTTGTTTGTGGGGATGTTCTTTTTGTGTTAGCACCGGTCAGACCCGTTAGCTTGAGGTATCAGAAGCTGTAGCCTGTAGATCGATGTGGGCTTAGATTGGTTGGGATTGACCTTATTTCTAGAGCGCGGCGTTTGCCACATGGGAATTGGTTTACATCGGGTTGAGTTGGCAGTGCAATTTTGTTCCCGCTTCTCGCGCACGCCTCACCCCCCCCCCCACCCCACCCCCCCCCCCCGTGCTAGCAAGCCCTGGGCCATTTTTCACCCGGACCGGGCACTAATACATCAGAGGGGTGTGCTGTATCAGAGGGGCTGTCATCTTTTAATTTTTTTGTTGAACGTTGTGAAGAGAGGTGAAGCGATCGAGATGCTGTAATTAGTTGTACGTCCGGCACCAGATTTGACTGATTCCAGAGTGAAGTGGAGATACGTGAAGTAAAGCTAATGAGAGGTTTTGAGAGGAGTGTGCATGCGTGTATATCAAAACAAAACATAATGACTTGGAGCACGAACTTGGAAAAGGTGAACAAGAGAGGAGAAAAGGCGAAAACATTTCATTTGCTTGCACGTATCTGTACACTTTGACACGCACACATTTAGCCTACATCAATACACGCACACATTTAACCTACATCAATACACGCGCACATTTAGCCTACATCAATACACGCACACATTTAGCCTACATCAATACACGCGCACACATATAGCCTCATCAGGGGTGCACAAACCGCGGCCCAAAACAGGGCTCCATGCGGCCCCAGGAGGACTTTTGGATGTTACTATTATTACGAATGTAAATCACATTATTTCATTATTCGTGTTTTTTTTTTTCTCCTGAGCCATCCATGTGGCGGCCCTCCGTGCACTATCAACTGGAAATGTGGCCCTCTGGCCTAAAAGGTTTGTGTGCACCCCTGGCCTACATCAACACACGTGCACACAGACATGCAACAAGAAATACTTGTTAGTGCCGAAATAACAGTCACTGGTATCACCAAATGCAGCCATTTTTACATGCGAAAAGGTATGGGGGCAAAGGTGAAAGACTATCGACATATTTAAAATATTGTGTTTCAAAGACGCACAAGCGCACATCTTTAGAGGAAATTGCTGCCTAATAGTGTGTGTGTAGTTGATTTAACAAGAAAAGCAGTCTCTCTTTTTTCGGGGGGTGGGAGGAGGGCTCTTTGATCCCATTGCGACTGGCGTGGCTCCTTCTACGGTTCTAGTGTTAGTTTCACTTTTTAAGATTATTTTCAGTTTGATTGATTGATTGATTGATTGGGACTTGGGCCGAGTGATCAGAGGCAGCCATCATACTGTGTGATGTCGATTAGGATATTGATGACTGGTTTTCCTCGCCTAGTCCCGCTAAATGACTCGTTGATGAGCAGTCAAGTCGATTTTGGGTCCGTACCATTGGAGTGCCAGGGTTATCAGCGCCTGTTAATTAGTGTCATTGCTCGTATCGATGAAATTAGAAATAAGTAAGCATGTCTGCTGTACATTATTAGGTCAGTGTTAGATGGGGAGATAGATTGCGCGTGCAGTGTTATGCGTGTGATATGTAGTCGGTGAAAACTGTACAGCGTTGAAGATGATTGAATATGTGCAATTAAACCAATTCTTAAATCGTGGCATTCTTAGAATGCATTATTTTACCACGACAATTTTTTTTTCATTTTGCCAATACATACAAGTGCCACTATAAATAGCAACATAATGAGTCACATACGCACAGTTAGATCATCCTTGTAACATATGAACCAATGTTACATTCATATGAACCAATGTTACATTCATATGCTTCACAACACAGCAACTTACATAACACATTAAGTAAACCTGCTTAGCAAACCAACCATCATTATCTAAAGAAAGTGATAACAGACACAATGACCCGTCCGATCCAATTATACTCCCCTCCCTGTGACTGCACAACAACCTGACAACGCATAACTACACTGGAGTAAAGACCATTAGCAACTGAATCAAGCATTCACTGTTATCTGAAGAAAGCGCCAATGAAACTGACGTACACGCTTACACGATGACCCATCCGATCCAATCATACGCCCCTAAGTACGTCAGCACAGCAACCTAACAATGCGTAACAACACCGAACAAATCCCCTTAACAACTGAACTAGCTGGCACGTGTTTCTATCGCAACAAGAGTACAGCAGTACGGAAAGAAGCATGACAAATGACAATATCTCTCTCTCTCTCTCTCTCTCTCTCTCGCTCTCGCTCTCTCACAGACACACACATACCAAGTAAGCTGACTAGTAGGTACGTAGTACGTAGCCTTATGAAAGCATTATGTGAAATGACACAATGCATACATATCTACCGTAAACAACGTACCGTCTGTTCTTATGTACAGTTTATTCAAGGTCAAGTAAATGGCTGAAGAGCAACAAATAGTAAAGTACGGTACTTTTATATATTTTTAATGAATAGTCGATTTGGGCAGTCCCTCCCTTTCCAAAAACCAGTGAATGTGATTTTTTTTTTCTTTCCTAAGCTCAAACGTGAGACTTACAATCAAAACATGCATAGAAAATGTCAGCGATCAGAAATATGTTGATTGAAAATAGCAGCGATCAAAATGTATGTTGGTAAATTCTCTCACAAGAATATTCTTGCTGGTAAGTAACGTGTAAATAATCTACGACGACGCCCCCCCCCCATTTTTTTTTTTAATTCATGAATTTTTCATTCTTGTCAAATTTTATTTTCTTAGGTCATAACCATGCACCCTGTCTTGAAAAACAAGAAACGGTTAGATATGGCCACTCTTGGTTTCCTACGCTGGTAGGTTTTACAGGAAGTAAAAATTTGGTGATCGAATGGCGTTTTAGTGAATGCATTTGTTGGTGTATCCTATCCAGATTTATTATTTCCCTTGATCACTTTCTGCAGATTGCCAAGATATGTCAAGAAATTAAATATAACAGCATACAACAAAATAACGATCATAAGCAAACAATCAGCAGCCACGTTTCCCTAGAAGCGTTCATAATTTCTTTACGATAAACTGCTCTACAAAGTCAATATTAACGGAGTTAACAAAACTCTTTCATTTTCAAGATTAATAAGACTTTTTATCAAGAGTTATCTATCTTTTTTAATTTCTTCATTTGTTTCTGAATGTCTTCATGGAGTCAATATAATCAAGTGAATTTGATCGAGAGTAATCTGTTCCTGGCAGCTTCATTATTTCCATTCGAGATTCCGTTCGCAAACTGTTTAGTTTCGTAAGAGCAAGAATATTTGATCCGGAAATTATCTTTCCCTGGAAACTTCATTAATTCTTTTGTAACATCACTTTCAGTCGAGACTTGTAAGAACGTTTATTGTCGAGAGCTCTCTTTCGCGGGGTGGTGGGGGGTGGTGGTCACCTTGCTCTTTCTTCCGACGCATTTTGCTGTGTCAGCATTAGCAGAGTATGATTATTAGGAGGGGAGTTAACTATAATTTCTTTAAAAACCAAAAACGCTTTAAACGTGTGCATTAAACAAAAACGTCATCACTTGATCATCACTCAAGATGACGAGACGAATCTTGACATTTTGTCAGTATAATTTTTTCTGAGCCCCCACACGAATGCATACACCACACAAGTATACAAACTCTACATCAAATGCATATTTATTCAAATTCACACACATACACACACACACAAATGCATATGAGCACGACACACGATCTCATGCTCATGTGCACCACACTAGTGCGTAGGCGCGCACACAGTACCACAAAATGTGCATAGGTGCACACAACGCTTGCGCGCGCTTTAAGTACACATGACTCGTACGCACGCACTTAACAACTGTCCAGATCGTGTTTTTCTCATTTCTTAAATGATACAATGCATGATCAGTTTGCAGACTTTGCTTTATTATACTGTCATACAAATACTACATTAATTTCAGTAGAGAAATATGCGTCTTTTCTCCACTTAAAGATTGTTAAGTTGCACGACCACAATATCAAGAGAGCTGCGTTTTCGTTCGTCTCTTTCAACTCTTGCATTGGTAAAAAGGTTTGCTTATTTCCATTATGTTATTTTCACTCTTGTATTACCCTCCTCCCTCGCTCTCTCTCTCAATCAGCATACACACACACACACACACACACACACACACGCGTGCGCGCGCGCGTCCACTAGGGATTTTAAAATTCTGTATTTTATTCCAAAACTAACTGAACTCGTGGCGACACGTACTGCTCTTGCCAGTGAGAGTAGCGTCTTGTTCGGTAGAAAGATTTATTTCTTGTGAAGATTTCCACGCACACTGAATTGCAGTCGATGAAAGGAAGGGGAAAAGAAGGGGGGAAAAAAAGCAAAAGAAAAAATATGCGAAAGCAAGTGTTCACAGTAAATAACTTTGTAATTTTTTAAAAGTTTCTTTACTTCTTTGCAGCACAGCGGTTGAACGTTTCGAGTCCGAACTAGTCCTGAATTGAACCAAAGGCACTCCACGATCTTCTGCCACTGTCATCATGTCACCATTCCTGGCATAAACAGACACTATTAGTTCCCTCCCTTCCCACCACTTACCATGTATCCATCCTTACAACTTTTGAATTGATCTAACTAAGCTAATAAGGGTGAGAAAGAAGAAAGGCCGTGAGCCTTATAAATTTCTTTTTATAAAAATAATAATTATATGCATTTATTTATCTCGCCTTTTCCTCAGAAATCCCAACTTTGATATTAAAACCGTCAATAAATTCAGATTGGAACGACAGGTAGTGGGCACTAGGGAGTGGGACAGAATGAACGCAAAGGGTGCCAAAGGGGAGAACGCCAACTTTATTTTGAACGAAGAATTCCTTTTAGTTTTTTTACTGGCAAGGAAGATAATGGGAAATACAGCTTCCTAGCTGGAAGGCCCATCTGACCTTTCGTGGCTCCCCTCATCCCCCCCTACCCACCAATCTGCCTCGCTAAAACTCATTCCCTCGCGCACCTTCGCACGCGCTGCACTTTATAAAGCTCACTTCCGGAATGACTACACAAGCAGCCATCGAGTGCGGGTCTACACTTCCGGAATGATAGCATCGCTGTCAGTGAGTGTGGGCATACACTTCTGGAATGATAGTATTACTGTCAGTGAGTGTGAACCTATACTTATGGAATGATAGCATTACTGCTACACTTCTGGAATGATAGCATCGCTGTGAGTGAGTGTGGGCCTACTACACTTCTGGAATGATAGCATCACTATCAGTGAGTGTGGGCATACACTTCTGGAATGATAGTATTACTGTCAGTGAGTGTGAACCTATACTTATGGAATGATAGCATTACTGCTACACTTCTGGAATGATAGCATCGCTGTGAGTGAGTGTGGGCCTACTACACTTCTGGAATGATAGCATCACTATCAGTGAGTGTGGACGTACACTTCTGGAATGATAGTATTACTGTCACTTTGTCAGTGATTGTGGGACTGCACTTCTGGAATGACATCACTAAGGCCAGCGAGTATTAGTATTACGAAACACTACGAGAAAGGTTTAGAGAGTGACGTCACTTTAAAAGAAATGTCAGTTGTTGAATTGATGAAAAGGTATTCCGATTTTTTGTGCTTCTTAATGAATACCAAGCAATACTGCAAGTAAGCAGTTTGATACTTGCGATACAATTGTAGTATTCGCTTTCATTGGTCCTTCTTTGTATGCAGGGGACATCACTCGTCACGTGTGAATTTCAGTAAACACTGTATTGCTCAATCAAGGCACAGTCTGTTTATAACAGGTATCCGGAGGGAAATAACACAAGTGTACAAACCAGATATTTTTCATAACCTTTAGCTAATATAAAATTCTGTTTATTTAACGCCTGAATGTTGAAAACATTTATCTATTGTTGTCCATCTTAGTGTGTTCAAATGGTAAACTACTACAGCTAGAATGCCATGTAAATATTTTCGCGACTGGTGAGAATCACAGTAACAGCAGGGGCAGCAACTGTTATCTTCTGTACACGCCAGCAATCCGCGCATGAGCACTTTGCAGAAAGTTGCCAGTCGGGCGGCTGCCGATCGCTGTTGTCGCCCTTTCTATTATTAGTCATACTTCATAGCCGCGGTATGGCCGTAACGGTGCCAATCTGCATTCCTGAGGCTTTGTTTTCCCTTCTCATCCTTCTTTGCCTGCAACAACTACTTGTCGCCTTTAATTTGGTGGTGTCATTTTCAGACACATCTTCACTTAACTTCTTCACATGCAAACTAACTGTGTGTATTCTGTCACTCTTGCTGCTTGGCGGTGTCCTTAAAACAGCAGACACGGCGTTGGGGTTTTATTTATGTCTTTAATTTATTTTTAATTCTTTCTCTTTGCATGCGCTGGAGATGATTTTCTTTTTGTTTGTACAAAAGGGAGTCACGTTAAATTTTTTTTGTTGTTGGTACAATGGGAGACAAATCTGATTTTCTGCATGAAGGAAAACGACAGTTGTTCGTGCTTCGTTTTAACTCTCTCAACAAATGGCTGTTTTGCATAAGAGAATAATACTTAGATGATACTTAAAATAGAACTTTAAAAGAATGTTTGGGGAAGTGTGCAGTATAAAAAAAAAAATCACCGTTGTGTTCAGCGTGGAGGCTGATTGACAAGTTCCGGAATGTTTGTCGGGCTGGCTTGAATGGGGCTGCTAATGATGACAGGATCTCTTTCCCCATTTTTAATTAACTTATTTTCTAAGTCTGTGCATACACGTTTTAACAGAAGTTTGATGCTTGCAGTAGATACATTTTATATCTTAATATTCCCACACCACCACCCCCAGTCCGCAAAGACTAAAAAGTTTCAGTAACAAAATGAAAGCTTCAAGACTAGAAGACTAGAATAGGTTGTTCCTACTGAGTCAAGCTCTTCAACACCTGCTACTGTATGTCATCTGTATATATTTTGGTTGGTTCTTCTTGTTTTCTTGTAATCCAACCTAAATACAATACTACTGTATGTCTTTTGCATGCATTTTAATCAGTCACCTTTTCTTTTTTATCAAAATTAAATATATCAGTATTGTAATAAGCCTTCCACACATATTTTGGTCAGTTCTTTTGTTTTTCTTTTATTCGAACCTAAATATAACATTACTGCATACCTTCCACATATGTTTAACTCAGTTCTCCCTTTTCTTTTTTACTGAACCTAAATATAATTTTAATTCACCTGTGCACAAACATCAACACAACACGTATATTTTCATTTTCAGCAGCTGTTGTATATTTTAAAATCAGTGGAGTTTTGTTTATTGTAATCGCGAGACCTATTCCCAATGACATACGCTTCTTCAGGCATTTTTTCTGCGCGTCAACGTCATTCCTAAAGGGCAACGGTCTGACCTTAAACGGCAGAAAGGTCAGCAACGACTCAGCCCAGATCTAAACTATATATAGCTCAACGTATAAGTTTGACGACTTCTGCTGCCTGCACATTTATAGTTCTTCGCAGTTATTACTAGAGAAATCGAACAAGCTCGATGGCAAAGCAAACGCTCAGCATCATTCTTTCAAGGTGCTCTCCCCTAGAATTTATTTTCCCCATAGTGTGGCTGGTCTTTCCATGCTTGTGATGTGTGGTGGAGCTTGCGGGGGAGGATGTGTGTGGTGGAGTCTCCCCTGATGTTTGTAAGTTTCGTTTCACCTTTGTTTTTTTCGGGTCTGCACATCAGTGTTCACCAGAAACAGCGACTAAGTTGGTTTCCGAAAGCCCTGTTAACTTAGAAATTTGACTATTAAGGAACTTTATTGAAAGCACCTCCGAAATTCTATTAAATAAAGGATGATTTGAATATTACTTTTAGAGGCGCTTGAGTGCAACAGACTGCACTGAGAGTAAAGATAAATTTGCGCCGATCAAAAGAGAATGCAGCACTGGTACGTTTTCCGATGCTACAGTAAAAAAGCTGCGACGTGTTGAACGCGCCCCTTGCCTCCTTCGCCTATTCCATTTATTGTATGTATAATTGCCTAGTGCACGCATGTGATTCTGAGAATTTAGACGGCTCGTCCCGCAAAGATAAAAATATCGACGTAACATGCATTTTTTCTCTCAATGGAAGTGTCACTCAGTCTCTTGTATGCCTAGTGTTTGTTTACTAAGTTAGATTTTTTTGTTGTTGTTTAGAACGTAAATAAAGTATTATTTATCCAACTTTCATGAGTAATACAATTTTATATTATCTGAACAAGATGCCACAGGATGCGAGCTAACAGGCGTTAAGTCTTTTCTTTTTCTTTTTTATGAGTTCGCAAGAGCAGATGGTTTACGCTACCCACCGGTATGGGAACGTGTCTTTATTGAAATCACGTGACGTCACCGACTTTCTCTTGGGAATTTGTGCGAACGTAATACGGCATGAAGACGCGTCTAGACCACGTTCCCTGAGAGTAGCTCGCAAGTTTGGTAGAAGTTAAGCGAGAAGGGTCTCTGTCTCTCTCTGTCTCTCTCTCTCTCTCTCTCCCCCCCTCTCTCTCTCCCCACACACACACACACACACACACACACACACACACACACACCGATCACTGATACTGTAACTGACTATTCAGTATCCAATGAATTACACCGTCAGATTTTGTTTGAAAGCTCATCACTACGACGTCATCGAATTGATCAGGTGTTTCGAACAAGGGTCATCACTGCTTTCGTTATACGCCTTCGATTTATTTTATTTATTTATTTTTTAAAAATCATACTACTAAACTCTGGTATTATGACCGTGTGGTCACCCCTTAATTTAAAATGAATTAGTTTCTTGCTCGCTTGAGCAACTAGGAACAGTGAAACTTTTTTTTTTAAATTGTACAAGCTGAGTTATGTTGCACGCGGCGGAACTTTTCCTAGAGGGAAGAAGCTCTGAGGTAGCAGACGAGATTTAAATGGCATTTACACGCCACACAATTCAAAACTTATGTCCTAATTACACAACTGCATATAATTAAAATGTCTGTTGCGAAATGCATAAAAAGATAATTTAAACCATGTTTAAGAAATAATAATAGCAGCCCGACCTACTGCAGTTTACATTTGATAGCTGAAACATTTTCGTCTTTAGTTCAATCTCTAAAGAGTTGTCGAAGGCGTGCACGGAGGCATGGAAGAGTGACGGGCCTTACCCAAAATGAACAAAAAACCAGATTTGGGTCGATGATGTAGTTAGTAGTTACGAAAGTAATACAGCTAACACACACACGTCACAGAAAACTCGATTTACTCTATACCTCCCACTCGTATATCTCTCTCTTCCCTCATTTTCTTTTTTCTCGCAGTGAATATTGTTCTTTATATTAAAACGTGAGAGCAGCGTACGTAATCTAAAATGGCAGTCAAACGATCGAGCCCTGTATGGTCTCCTGCGTCCGGATTGTGGTTTTATTACGAGCCCTGTATGGTCTCCTGCGTCCGGATTGTGGTTTATTACGAGCCCGTAGGGTGCTCTTATCGCTGTTTTTCATCCTGGTTGGGTATTTCTAGATCCGAGATACGGGATAAGCTAATTTTGAACCGTAAATTGAGTCCGGAACTCGTTATAATCTAAATACAGTTCTGCCTATCGCTATAACTTACCTCCCTTAGTATGGCCTGGTGTGGCAATATTTTGGCGGAATGCAAAGAGCACCCCAGTGGCGAAGTTTTCAGTCTTTAAATTAATATACTTTAAGGCACTGATTTTCATAATCTTCCAGTGCTTCCAGAAATAAATCTCTTAATAAATGGAAATCTCAGCAATTGTAAAGACAAGGAAATCGACTTTGGTGTCGTAAGGATTTTTAAACTAAGTACATTTGAAACAAAGCTGCAACATAGAGGGAATGGAGGTAATGGGTAGGAAATGATGGGGAGATGGGGGGGGGGGCGGGCGGGCGGGAGATAACACGTTTAACAAATAACAGCCGGCAGAAGTGAACCACATCTGAATTAGAAAAGGGTGCTGGTGATGAAGAAATGGTTCCCGCCGTGAAGTATTAAACAGACGATGGAGTAAACCTTACGAAAACCTAAGCACAGAGCCTTGTTTCTTTTACTTCAAGTTGCGTTTACTGGTCCTGTTCCGGTTGCCTCAAATTGGCGCCTACTGGCCTTGTTTCTTTTATTCAAGTTGATCTTCCTGATAAAAAGTAGAACATTGTACGAGCAACTGGGAACTTTTGCCAGCAGTTGTAATTGTCTTTTGTTCCTGCTTAGTATTTATATCCGTCGTACCGAGCTGTCCTCCATCCGATTTGTTGGGGTTTTTTTGTTTTTTTTGTTGCACAGTGCCCCGCCCTCGCCCACGCGCACACGCACACACACATTGTATATGTAGGGCAAGTACGCATACACACATGTAGAAAGTGCATACAGCTTAGATACATCCTCACATTCACACATATGCACACCATACGTACAGACACCACACACTCGTGTACGCACTAAATACTGGCAGTGCATTTTCACTTTTGGTCTATCTTCACTTAGACCTCCGTTTGGTGGGTGTGGCTCTGGTGACCGCCTTATCCGGAAGTAGGTCACGATGGTGACAGAGTTCGGTGAGCTGCTGTCATCGTATGAATATTGAACAGTTTGCTTAAGAGGATCTTTCCCCGCCCGCCCCCACACCCAGCATTTCTCTCTCTTATCCCCACTCACCTCTCACATCTAACTCGGTCACCTTTCGGAGCATTTGACTTCGAGCGGAACATTTCGTCTCCTCCCTAAAGCTATGGTGTCAGAAACATTGGTACCTGTAGTAACGGAGGAGGGCATTAGGATGGAGAGTTCCACTTGTAGCCAGCATATGAAGAAACACAGGTCTGGGTGACCAGCATATGGTGAAACAGAAGTCTGGTACTGTTAATAGTGCCTAATTCAAGAGAGTACGGTTTTTTTGTTTTTTTTTCTTTTTGTTGTTTATAAAGTGTTTATATCTAGTCTCTTATTTGGAGCGATAAAACCAGTCCCCATGTGAAAAAAGAAATTTCACCCAGGCCCTCTGTAGCCTGTAGCTTGCATTTCTTCTTTTTTTTTTTTTTTTTTTTTTGTGTGTATTGGTTACTGACAGGTCTGTGAGCATATTAAACATTCTCACTCTGTAGCCGCTTCGCAATCTCCCGTTTCCACCTTCCACAAGACAAGATCTCACTTGGTCCCCGGGACCATTTCCGGTAACAAGGAGGACGTCGAATGTTTTGCAGAAGAAAAAAAAATAAATAAAAACCGCTATTCTCGACACAGTCACTGATGATGGTATTCACATCTGTCGATGGGGTTTGGGGGGGGGGGTGGACACCCATCCCCACCCTTTTTTGCATCCTACTCCTTTAGTCCACCGTAATCCCACCAAACTCAAGTTCCCGTTGTTGCCCGAAAACTTGCTGTATTTTTTTTTGAAAGTTTTTGATAGTCTACCAATTTTGGGCAATGCATACGCGTTCGTTTTTATCATCCAGCATGCAAAGCGCGACTCTTTTTTTCTGTTGTTGTTGAGAATTTTGTTGGATATGGCTTTGCTCCGCTTTCCCGACCTCCTGGAAGAAGTTTATAAATAGAGTGAAATTAGGTCACGTGAATTTTTTGGTGTATAACAAGCTGGTCTTCGACAAGGCAGTGAGGTATTCTCCCCCCCAAAAAAAAATTTACATTCTTTCACTAGCCCTTTGCATTCCATTCAATCATATTTACTTTCTTTCACTAGCCCTTTGCATTCCATTCAATCACATATTTACATTTCTTTATGTGCTCAATATCTTAATACTTCATTATATTACTTTCCTGTACTTGAAATTCCTTGCGTTCTCTTTGTACTATACAACATTGATTTCTACTTTTCACCTCTTCTAATATTCCTTTCTCTATTGTACATTCCTTTCACTATTGTACATTCATTTCAACACTTTTGTTGTAGTATTTTGTAACATGTATCCAGTGCTCCACATTCATTCTAAATCTGTTATTATATTTATTTCTTTAATGATTTTATTTTGTTTGGCTATCGTCGATAAACTTACACACAGGAACATCGTTCACACCTTGCAAAATGTTTGTGAAACAATTATTTTCTTCGCCCCTCTAGTCTTTGATTTGATCGGTCCGATTTGACACACTTTAGGGATTTATTGACAAAGTCAGATTTGACACATTAGGGATTTGTTGACAAGATTAGATTTGACATTTTATAAGGGATTTATTGACAAGGTCAGATTTGACACTTTAAATATTTATTGACAAGGTCAGATTTGACACTTTAAAGATTTATTGACAAGGTCAGATTTGACACTTTAGGGATTTGTTGACAAGATTAGATTTGACACTTTAGGGATTTATTGACAAGGTTAGATTTGGTACTTTAGGGATTTATTGACAAGGTCAGATTTGACACGTTAGGATTTATTGACAAGAAGCTTTGCTTCGCAAGTTTTGAACGGAGATGAAAGGGAACTGAGCAAAGCTTGCTGAACAGAGTTTGGAAGCAGATGTTCTTCTCTTAAACCGCCTCCTACCCACTTCCCCCATGCCCACACTTCACTTGAGCCTGATAAATCGCAATCGGTAATCCGTTTAACTCGTGTCAATCAATTTTGTCCTTAGCGCACTCGGAGCACCCGAAATCAATGGGAGGAACAGTTTTGTTTTGTTTTTTTGAGGAGTTTGCTGCCGAGAAAGCATGTCTTTAGGTGCGTGCACGCCCACGTTTGCCTATGTGTACGTCTGTGTCCTTGTCTGTGTGTATGCATATGCCAGTATGTGTTTGTGTGTATCTCTCTGCGTGTGTATGTGCCTGTGTGATGTACCTGCTTGTGTGAGGTGTGAATGACATATAAACAAAATTACACACACACACACACACACACACACACACACACACACACACACACACACACACACCATTTCATGTAATGGAACAGAAACCGGTTGGAAATTTTTTTATATATATATTTTGTTTAATATTTTAGCTCTCAGTTTCGTTTTCATAATGCAAGTGATAGATAACTTTTCCTCTACTCCCTTCATCTAATCTTACAAAAGAAGAAAATCCAAGTGAAGATAATTTCTTTGTTATGCAAAAAGACACCACTTTAACTGTAGTTAAAAATAATCTATGGATGCAAAGACTGAGAGAAACAATAATAAGTTTGAACAGAAACCAAATTGTTTCTGTTCCTTTCGCTGCCTTTAAGTTTAAAGTACTGCGATTTCATCTCGATGTTCACTTTTGATTACTCGCCGTCTGAAACACACTATTTTAAGGCATAAATTATCACCGGAAACAACGCATAAAACATGTGTTATTTGTATGTATGCACACGACATGTAAAAGTGACACTTAACGATTTAAGTAAAACTACTATATACAATGATGGTTTGGGGGTACTGGAGAAACTAGTAATCGATCTTTCTTCAATGTAGAGTTCCAGACAGTGCTCATTAATAAGCGTCTATTTTGTTGTTGATTCTTGACTTCATCCTTTATTATCACTTCACTTGATTCACTTATTGTCATTATTTGTATTATTAGTACGGATGGGAAAAGAAAAACCAAGAAACGAGTGAATGAACGAAGAAATAAGTGGAGGAACGAATGAATAAATTAATAAACTCGTGTGCAAAATAACATTTGGAATGTTTAACTATTAATACAGATAATGACGGTGAGTGAAACAACTGAAGAGATAATAAAGGATGATGAAGTAAAGAATCGACGACAGAATAAATAAATGAACAGTAGTAAAGCTAAACAAATGAATCAGAGAACTAACTGAATGAATGGTGAGGTCTCCCGAGTCTCTGATGTAACTAACCTCGATTTCACTGACATAACGGAAGTACGCTGTGTCACGACCTCCAGAAATCGACCGCGCTCCCATTGGTAGTTAAAAATCACATTAAGTCTGGCCTGTGGATGGGTGGTCGCGGTTTGGATGAATATTGACTATGGATTCTGAAAAGGAAGTATGTAACTGCCCCTAACATCGATAATGCCACCGCTACCGCCCGGCCATCAAGAGTCAAAATCATTAACCGGTTGGGCAGTACGACCAGCAGATTAAAAAAAAAAATGAACAGTTTGCATTATATATCGTCTCAAGGTATTGCGTGCTGGCTTGGGACGTGCAAATTGTTGGCAGATGGATACTGGTTGTTATGGCAATGTGATTGCCAAAGACAGTTCCCCGTGAATACCCCCCACCCACCCCCGCCAGTCCTTCGCTGGAGATGTTGACAATAGCAACCTGATTAGTGAAACGTATCGAGAAATATTGGCTGCCCTTTCGTGTCCATGGTTTTCTCAAAACGCTAACATTGAAAGGGAGATAAGTTAGTGGGACAATACATTTCAATCAGAAGTCACGAAGATTGAGCAGTTGATATACTTGCATGTCTGTGCCTGGTGCGTGTGTGATATGTGTGATATATATACTCGCATGTCTGTGCCTGGTGCGTGTGTGATAATATGTGTGATATATATACTCGCATGTCTGTGCCTGGTGCGTGTGTGATATATATACTCGTAATGCGCAAGGGTGTTTATAATGCGTTTGTAATTTATAAATAATGTATGTTTACATTTGCAATAATAGGAAGAGTTTGTAAGGGAAATAATGTATACGTAAGTTAACAGAATAAAATCAACATTTCACGACTTTTTGTCGTTCGATGCAAATAAATAATTATAGCTTTGATTAAAAGAGTTTATATTAAAGTCTTTTCCTCCTTTCTTCGTTTATTTGTTTGCTTTTAAATAAATATCATTGACTGGCGAAGCAATGACAGCATGCAAAGAGTAGAAGACTAACGTACAAATTGCGGCAGCAGCCAAAATGGCCAGATAGTCTGCAAGCGTTGGACACCAGTGTTCATGGAAACTGAAACAACAGCAGCATACATTTTTCGTGTAGGTTTTGAACTCATTAGTAGGACTGGTGACAGTCACCATAAGAATTATCAAAATGAACACTGTTAATATATATATATATATGAGTATATATTTGAACTCATTGACAGTCACCATAAGAATTAACAAAATGAACACTGTTAATATATATATGAGTAAGGGTTCGAATGGAGAGGCGTATGCTATGAACGTATCAGTCGGTATACTTTGTACACTGTTCGGTTGCCTGGGAAACGGCAATGCTTTGTATTGGAACGAGCAATGCTTTCTCTATGCAAAACGCAGCAACTCTTTACTATCACGGCATAATGCCGAAAGAAAAAAGTGTGTGGTGGTGGTGGTGGTGGTGGTAACTCAACGCATTGCCTGATTAGCAAGCATCGTACAGTAGAACTCTGAGAATTATCCGAAGCGTTTGGCATCAAAACCCCATACAATATCGCGTTCACAATCTCCAGCAAACACACATAACACTAACGGTACTAGCGCATTACAGTTGAAGGCGTACTTAGCCAAAGAAATAAGACAAATTGTCAGAGAGAGAAGGAGATGTTGGGGCGGGGGGGGGGGGGGGGGGGGTGGGCGGCGCACAATCCAAAGCATTTTCTTTTCTTCTGTTTGTCCCACAGGAATCCGCTGTTGGGCCATTTCTTGAGCATTCAGACCGAAATTAAGGGTCTTTATTTGTCATCCATAGACTTTGTGAACATTGACGTAGGAATTTATCTTTCATAATCACGTCGGTGTTACGCCAGATGACGAGAAGTGCGGTACGACATTGCATCATTGATAATTTTGTTTGTGTATGTATATACTAATTCTGGTTATGCAACTTTTACTACATAGAGAACTTCCCCACATAACCGTTTGGAGTTCTGGCATTGGTTGATTCAGGTCAGATGGGTCCACTTAATCGCAAATTTGAATTAATGTCTAGGGTTTTTGATTGAAAAAGAAACGAAAATAATTTTCAAAGCTTTTACATGTCATTTGAATTGTTGTTAGTAGGAAATTCTCTAGAGTGTAATGGTATAATTGTAAGCTATGATGGAAAATGTCTAGAAACGAATTTTGGCTGGCTGATCCGAGAAATGAGAACGGAAAAGACATTGGTGTTTCTGAGGAAACGGTTGACGCTTCAGCAGATGGAATTTGACTTCGAGAAAAGAATTAAACACATACAGTAAATATTGTTGTTACCTCTCATCCCGTCTTCCTCACCAAAGTTCCTTATGTTATTTATTTTATTTATTTGTGAGCGATCGCAGGCAGTAATATATAGACTTCTCTGCTTCCTCACCCGCCCACACATACCGCCTTTTTTTTTCATTTACTCGTTTATCAGAGTTCTCCGTATGTTTTTGCTATCTTCCCTAATCTAGTCATTATTAACTCCTCGAACATTATTTTTTTTAAATTCCCAATCTAGCGATAGTGTAATTTGTAATTATGTTTTGTTTCTATCTCATTCTCTAATGGTTTTCATTATATGAATAATGTGTTGTCCCCCCTAGTCTGATTTTGGTAAGTTATTCTCGTCAGTTTTAAGGTTAGGCCCAAATACAACCTCTCCCTCGACCAGTGTATAGTAAAATATACAGTTCTTCCTAACCCATTATTGTAAAATAAGCTACGTTAATAATTTGCTGTCTTCACCTAATCAATAAACAGATTAATAAATTGTTTTTTCCCAAAAAAGTCTTTTATTTTGTAAGCAAGTGATTAACAACCAGTGCACTTATATTTGCAAGTGTGTGGGGGGCAACACTAACCACCATCTATTGTGATACCCAACCACTCCACCAAACATCGCAACTATCCGTTCATAACATTTTGAAAAATCTTTTAAAATGTCTCATTTAAGAGAGATTTCAAAACTGAGCTCATTTTTGTTGTTGTTGCTGCTGCTGCTGCCAGTCTGTGGAAAATAAAGTTTATGTAGAATTTACTGCTATCGTTCCAGTTTGTTGAGTGACATCTCTTATAGGTTTTTAATTCAACTGAACTCAAGTTCTGGCTACCGCAGAATCAACTCCTGTTCAAGTTTTGCTGCTTTCCTACGTACTTGATGTGTGTCGGTTCTTGTGACGCGTGCCGGTACGTTTCATCTGGTATTCGGATCTCTCTCTCTCCCTCTCTCTCTCTCTCTCTCTCTCTCTCTCTCTCTCTCTCTCTCTCTCTCTCTCTCTCTCTCTCGTCCTTGCAATGCTGGTAGCGTCTTGTGGCCAAAAGGTGTTTACAGAAAACCCTTGCTATCTCTCGCCATAGTTTGTGCGGTGCGGATAGCGTCTTGTGGCCTAAAATGTTTACAGAAAGCCCTCGCTATCTCTCGTCATAGTCTGTGCGGTGCGGATAGCGTCTTGTGACCAGAAGGTTGTTTACAGGAGGCTGCCTTCTGCTCCGGAAGCGTTGAAAGTACAAGCACACAAGCGACCGACAAGGACCGGTTTCATACGAGCACCCTGAGTTCGCAGCCCAGCCTGGCTTTCGTAGTGGTTAAGGACCCACGGAATGTTGGCAGGTGTGAAGGAAGGATGGATGCACGATGAAGAAATTCGTAAGCGGCGGTAAATTGTTAGAATTTCCCATCACACCTAAGGCTGAGTTAAAGATACACCTTGACAAAACTTCAAAAGATCTGCTTGAAACTAACAAAGAAAAAAAAACTACTAAATTTGGAAGTTGTGTTTGTGATTTTTCTCTCGTTTCAACCATTTTAATCCTAAAAATGAAAAGGAATCTCTCCTCTCCAAAATTAAAAGTACAGATCAAGAAAACGCTCGCCTAAACAATACGATCAATAATAAAATAAACCTAGTTGCAAAAGTACTTATATTGTTAAAAGTTTCACATCCACGCTCTACTCGTCGATTTTCTGCGAAATAGCCCCTTTAATTCTGTGTTCCTATTTCGTTAACGTTCGTTGTGCTGCCTCCTTCTGCACATAAATAGTTCTGTGGCCCACAGTTCATCGTGTTGCCCTCTTCAGGACATAACTCTGTGGACACATTCAGAAACAGCGTCCGGCGAGCATGTATATTAAGGAGATGTCGTTCAGACAAGAAATGTGGTCGAAATTGATTTCTTACTCTTGACCAGTGCGTTCATTTCTCTCTGCACACTTTTGTTGTGCTTTGTGCGCATCTGCCTTGCGGATTTATTGTACGCACACACTTATGCTCTTTTCGGTGCGTGGCATTATTTTTAGGGTTGTGCGCATGGTATGTGTGTTGTGCTTAACTGTTTAGTGTGCCTCGTGTGTTTGTATGCGTTTCAGGTGCTTTACGTGTTAAATCTTTGGTACACGTGTTTAAGTAGTTCCGTGTTCTTGATTGCGCTCGCGCGTTTCGTTTTCATGCCGTGTAAATGTGTCGCATGCATATTTTTGTTGTTTGGAATTAATTTTATGCGAGTATTTAAGTGCTCTTTGTCTTATGTTTTGTTTCTGCATGTCTTTTAATTACTTATTTGCTGCATTTGATATACTTTATGACGCATTTCTGCCTAGCTTAAAGTATTGTTTGTGTTGTCGCTTCCCCACCCCCCTCGTTGAGTCGCGTGCACCGCTTGAAACGTTTCAGTCGAGAAAAGTAATGACGTCAGCTCTGACCTGACCTACGTTGAAATGTACCTGGAAGCTTTCGGCCTTTATTTTCTCTTACCTCCCTTTGAGAGTCTTTCCTTTTTTTTTTCTTTCTTTCTTTTACAAATTGTTTTAAAATAACTTTTCAGAGACACAAATCTCAGTCTGTTTTACAGCGTAAACAAGGACTGTATTCCCTTAATGAACCAGGCTTTTATTGCCCAACTAACTTGACAAACATTTAATTGTTGGTTTTATAAAAAAGCCTTTTCTCGTCTTCGGCCAAAATTCCTTATTACATGGGGGTAAAAAATTATCAAAACAAACTTTAAAATAACTGATCCTTTGATTGTAGTGTGGGTGAGGGAAAAGATGGGAGGGGGGATTAAGGGAATGGGACTGGAACAAAACCGTATCCAGCCAACACTCTTACTGTATATAATTTAAAAATACTTGCACTCGGAAACAAGACAGAAACAGTTGTTGCTTCTCAGGAAGTAAATAAAACGGGTTTGACATTACTAAGAGCTGATTCCGCACACTGCAATTTACCGGATAATGAGGGTGTGAAGAAAAGACGATAATTTATGGCAAAATGGTTGTTGTTAGTTTTGTGGAGTTGTTCCCCTTTACCGACATTTTGTTCAGCGCGCGTTGTTGTGTAAACATGACCCATGCTAGAGTGTTGTGGGTGCAGAAAAGGATAAAAAGAACACTCGCGCGCGCAAAATTAGCGCCATTCTGTAGATGCGTCTGGAAAGATTTTAATGTCGCCCATTATGAGGGAGAGAAAGAATGCATGCGATGAAGGTGTTAACGATGACAGCCAACATGGCTTCTGCGCGCCAGCCCTTGTCTGCCTCAAGTACGTATCTAATTGCAATTTCAGGATTGTACTTTGAAATTTACACTGCGCTGCCTCTTAAAACTCAATACGAAAGACAATTGCTCCCCTTCTCCCCGCTTCCCCCGACCTACTTTCACCCCACCCCTACCCTTTTACATCCTGGTGCCCTCGCTCCTTCCCCTCTGTTCGACATTGAAATATCTTTACGGTCAGTATTAATCAACACTCCCTTTCTTGCTGGTTCTGCGCGCGCGCACGTGTGTGTTGTTGCAGGGCGAGCGAGTTCTTTATCCGCATGCTTGAGGACTGCATTTGAGCTCAGATGCTTTTTCAATTTAAAACGGTTATTGGCGATTCTTAGCAATTAGATTCCTATTCCAGCCTGGCAGTAGCTGCATAGGAACATGGAACCGCTGTTAGGGCATTAGACTTTCGCACGACGCAGCGAGAGACGAGCTGTGCTTGGCGGTCAGACCTAAGGGAGATCACTTTCTTTAATTAATAGCTGGTGACATGCAGAGATAAAGAGAGCTGGAACTAAGTTGGCGGTGGGAAAAGGAAGAGAGTATGAAACTAGCAAGGGAAGGAAAGGGGAATAGGGTGGTTTTGAGTGTAAGGAGTGGGGGGGGAGAGGAGTATACTGTTAAAACTTATACGAAGGCTCTCGACACGAAACTAATTGTATACAAACTGCAGTTACGACCACTAGGAGGTAATCGATTAAATAGCCGAAATAAATTGACATTAACGAAAGCGGCCTGCCAAGCCCTGAACGTCATCGTCTTCACTCCCTTTTCCCCCCACCCACATTTTCCTCCACCCCATCCTTTCTCTGGTGCCTAGAAGAAGAATGAATGTTTCTCTCTTAAACTCTGTGGATGGTGTGCCCTCACCACCACGACCTTCCCCAAGGTTCAGTTAAGGGCAGACTCGCTGGAAGTTTCGATTTGCTTAGGATTTCAGCATTTAACAAAGCTTGCAGAATCTGTGACTGGCGACAATTGTGATCGGATTAAAACTTAATGCAAATTACTTTGGAAATGACAAACCATGTCAGTAGCTTACGTCATTCAGTTTAAATGGCTGTGTATTGTCTATTCATGTTTCTTTGGCCACGGCACATAACAGATGCATTGCTGTAATCTTTGGGTGGGAAGTGAAGAGAAAAGGAAATACATTGGCTGAAATCATTCATGGAGGGAGGGAAGGAAAAGATTGGCTGAACCCATTCGTACAAATGTTGAGGTGGGGTGTGATGGAGAGAGATGACACTGAAACGTTATCGGAACATTTTGTCGTTGCTTACATCAGCACACTTTTAAAACCATAATGTAGGATTGTTCGATTGGTTTATTGGGGTTTATAAATTCTACTTTCATAGCAAGAAAATAATCTCATTTGCATACATCCATATCCACCTACAACTTGATTTGTTATAAAGTATAAAAAGTAGAAAAAAAATAACTGTCAAACACGTAAAGTTTAATCTTATTTATTTTACCGGAGCGTGAAGGCGGTGTGGATATGTATGTGAGAAAATTGAGGAGATAGGGTGGGGGTGGGGAAGATTAGTAGAGGATCGGGAAGATAACGTTTTTGAAAAGCTTGACAGCGATCGGTTTGGCAGTCAACCCTCCTCCTCTATTTCCCTTCCTCCTTCCCTCTCCCTCGTACCTCGCATTCCATTTCCAAGAGAACCGGTATCGATCGGTCATGAACGGCCGAGCTGCCCCCTCCCCCCCCTTTTTTTTTTTTCCCCCACGCACTCTTGCTAAGTCTGTCCTTGTGTTTGCGGTCTGAGAGGTTTGGGAAAGATTCCTTGAAAAGTTCCAGTCTTTTACTGCTGACAGGGCTTCTGGCTAGGCTTAAGTAGGAATGGGAGAGCACAATGGTCTATGAGGTGACGTCATGACCTTTTACCTTTAAAAGTAATAATTAAAAACAGGTCATTTTATTTATAGCGTTTTGTGTGCGCTGTAAATTTTTCTACGGCTTATTATGTCGAATCACAGGAACGTTTTTATTCATAGCGTGACATACAGACTTATTTTGGATTATTTTGTCTTATAAAGAAATGTGTGATTTACTGCAAAAATGGAAAGTTTACCCGTGTCTCTAACTAGAAAAAAGAAAAACTATGTCGGCACAGCAATATTAATTTTATTCATGTTGCTGAAAAGCAGCAGTAATCCTGTATACATACTTAAACACGCACGGTTGCCCTTAGTTTCACGACACTTTTAATGCTTCTTGAAACAGAACATTCCTGCAGTCTTTCCTTGGAAAGTTACTTTGTTATTTTAAAGGGCGCAACGACTATGACGAGACCTACTGTTGGGAACCGGTAGGTTGAGTCTATGCTTTGATGGAAAATGAAACTAGATTTGGTTCGATTTGATTACAGCGAGAAATATATTTTGACGTAAACGGGATTTTAATGTGGATTGGAACAGGATTTAGTGTGGACGGAATGAAGCACAGGTTGTAATGTGGAATGGAGCAGGATTTTAATGTGGATTGAATCAGGATTTTTAATGGGGACTGCTTCTCAAAATGATTTCGAGGAAAGATAATGAAGCTTCGCGCTCTTTCGATATTTGAAATCGGGGTGTAATTGAAACGTGTCCGTTTGAAATATTATACATTACGCCAGATCTCCAGGGCATACGTATGCGTGCGTGCGTGTGTATAATTATTTGCATTAAACTGTATATCAAGCCTACAGACACACATACATATTAACATGCACAGAAAGTACAAGTGTGTACACTGTACAGTATGTGTGTGTGTGTGGGTGAATGCATGCTTGATAGTTTAGCGCACATAATTACAGGAGGCCGCGCACACACACATGTACACACGCGTACATTTTAGATATAGGTCACTGGGCTTTCAACGTCATTCTTTCCACTAGAAAGGGACGCAATTCAGAGCAGAAAGGGACGCGAACACTTTTTTTCCACATTCTCTCTCTCGTCTCACTCAATAACACACAAACACTCGCACTCGCTAAAACACTGCTACTCTTCCAGTGCATTTCAGTAAGCTGCTACCGTTTGGATTTGAACGTAAAATCAACCATACACTACACTTTACACAGCCTATCTTAAATCTGAGAGAAACCTTTACACGCGTGCGTTATTATACAACTAGGGGGAGAGGAAATGAAAAAGAGAGCGCTTGGGAGAAGGGGTAGGGGTGTAGAGAACGATCTGAGAGTCTGAAGCAGCATTAAGATTCCCACTTTGTAGGGATTGGCAAACTCGTTCAGCATACAGCATTGACCGAAACTTTCACTCATAGAGAGCAAGAAAAGACAACTGCTGACGCTACAAAGGGAAGCAACTACATGCAGCTGCTGTCTAACAGCTGAATCCGAACCAAAACAGTGAAGTGGATTTCAAGGAAGTGACTTTGAGAGCGATTAAAGATAGTGGTTCTGAGAATTTGCATTTGTGGAAGTAGCATGCCTCCGAAAGTCTCTCTCTCTCTCTCTCTCTCTCTCTCTCTCTCTCTCTCTCTCTCTCTCTCTCTCTCTCTCTCTCTCTCACACACACACACACACACACACACACACACACACACACACACACACACAATTTATCCCCAGTTCTTCAAAACGTTTTGGCGTCTTCCGCGTGACTCTGTTAATATATTTTTTAAATAATTAACTTTTAGGTTTTAAAAAAGTTATTATCTTAATTTTATTTAACCACTGTTGTTTCGTGTTTTTCCTTTTAACACTTCGGCTTGTCTGCGAGTATAACTGTTGCCTCTTGTGTCACTCTAGGTCGATCTTAGTGATTTTGTATTAGCATGTACATTGTTTGAGTTTCGTGGATTTTAGTGTCTAAACTTTTCTCTCTCTCTCTGTCACACACACACACACACACACACACACACACACACACACACACACACACGCACACACACACAGTATGTGGATTAGTTTGGATTTTTAATTGAAGAAGTAGTTTTTAAGACATTTTTAAAGTAGTACTTCGTAAGACTTAATTTTTTTTTTTAAATAACAGCTCTTAAGACACATTTTTATTGTGTGTGGGGAGAAAGTAGTAGCTCTTAAGACATTTTAAAGTAGAAATTCTTCAGACAGATTTTTTAATTAGTAGGTTGTAAGGCATTCCTTTTTTAAAGTAGTAGTTCTCAAGACGTTTTTTTTTAAACAATAGCTCTGAAGACATTATATTTTTTAATAGTTCTTAAGACATATTTTTTTTAATAGCAGTTCTTAAGATATTATTTTAAATAGTAGTTTTTCAGCCACGTTTTAAAAAGTACTAGTTCTTAAAGCATAATTATATTAAATAGTTCTTAAGATATATTTTTTTAAATAGTAGTTTCAAAGACATTTTCTTTAACATAGTTGTTCTTAAGACAATTTTTAAATAGTATCTCTTAAGATTTATTTTTTTTTTTTTTTAAAAAAACAATATTTTCACAGTTGCTCTTAAGACGCACTAGAATGCCGTATCTCTGGTTTTTTTCTTTAGTTCTTAAGGCATAATTTTTTTAAATAGTAGCTCTTAAGACGTACAAGAAATACCATAGCTTTTCAAACAGTGGCTACAAAAATGCCATAGCTCTGTTAAACTAGTAGCTCTTAAGACGTACAAGAAATACCATAGCTTTTCAAACTAGTGGCTACAAAAATGCCATAGCTCTGTTAAACTAGTAGCTCTTAAGACGTACAAGAAATACCATAGCTTTTCAAACTAATGGCTACAAAAATGCCATAGCTCTGTTAAACTAGTAGCTCTTAAGACGTACAAGAATGTCACAGCTCGTTAAACTAGTAGCAAGCATTCGCTGCCATCTCACTCTGAGCCTATGTGCCCACACAAAAATGTCGTTTACTGTTGTAAATTGTAATAGATTTTTTTTTTTTATTATTTTTTTTTTTTTTTTTTGGGGGGGGGTGACTTCCTTTCATTAGACATTAAACATTTTGATGCATTTCAGTCATGCCAAATTATGTACTACATACGTTTGAATTATGTTGATGCTAATGCTGGGGGGTGGGGGTGGGGTGGAATTACAATACCCCTGAGTTGGGGAGGGGAAACAAGCGTCCCTAAGCCGGCAGTAGTGACTGCCCCCGCGCGTTGACTCAGAAGCAAATCACCTTATTCAATTTAGGGGCACCGACAGATTTTCCGACTGGGTAGTCATACAGATAAACCTTTTCACTTCAATCTGAGCTGGTTTCCTGGATCAGGGTGGCTGCACTCTGACTTCCGTTTCTTCCCCACTCCACCCCATCCTCTCCCCTCCACCCCCCACCCCCCACGGCAGGGATGGAGAGGGCTAAAAGGGATTTTGTCGTCTGTCCCTAGTGCGATTTAGTGATTTATTAGTTTTCACTGTTTCTTTTCCTTTTTTTTATTTTAAACATTTGCATATGCGCAGTTCCCGCTCGCACCCCCCTTCCTCCCATCTCCACTCCCGCCCTCGTTTCTCTCTCTCTCTCTCTCTCGTGCACTGCAAATGAAGATTGCTCAAAGTGCCTAACCTTTGCCCTTTGCTCCTTTTCATGGTGGCTTTCTATGAAGAGTTTAACTTTGTTGTTGTCTGAACTATTTTTAGTATACAGTTTTTAATCTGATGTTTAAACTTTTTTCAGTTTTGTTGTTTTTTAAATTTTAGCTTGGAAAGTAGAGATTCATTTCACGTGTATCTGTCGAATGCACCGTGATTTTTTTTCCCAGTTTTCATTGCTCGCTGTCTAAAACTGGCTTAATACCATCGCAGCGTGCTAGAAAGGTTTAGTTAGAATGGGTATTGATTGACAAATCTTGTTGAGTTTTATAATGCGCAAAGTTTTTGACATCGGGAACCCCAACCCACCATTATTTTAGGAAAATAAAACCTTGCTGACTGTACTGCAAGATTGGTTATATAAAATATTGGGCTTATCATCAAAGTTAGAGAGAATAATAACAGAAGGTGGTTGATGTATATTTAGGTTTACCATTAAATGCATTTTCCAAATAATTTGTCGGGCCGAGTCCTGCTACAAATGGATGAGTTGGTATTTGCTGATTAACTTTAGTATTTCCTCACACAGAAATACATTTCTCTCACCAAGACATAGAGACATACAGTTCTCTCACCAAGACATAGAGACATACAGTTCTCTCACCAAGACATAGAGACATACAGTTCTCTCACCAAGACATAGAGACATACAGTTCTCTCACCAAGACAGAGACATACAGTTCTCTCACCAAGACATAGAGACATACATTTCTCTCACCAAGACATAGAGACATACATTTCTCTCACCAAGACATAGAGACATACAGTTCTCTCACCAAGACATAGAGACATACAGTTCTCTCACCAAGACATAGTGAGACATAGTTCTCTCACCAAGACATAGAGACATACAGTTCTCTCACCAAGACATAGTGAGACATACAGTTCTCTCACCAAGACATAGAGACATACATTTCTCTTACAAAAACAGTTTCTTTCACCAACACATTTCTTAGTTTTCATTACCTTGACACTATTTCTCTTACCAATATTTACATTACTTTTATTGAGACACATTTGACTTTTACACATACATTTCTTTCACCAAGACACATTTCTTTTTACTGAAGTACATTTCTCTTACCAATATTTACATTTCTTTTACTTACAGTTATTTTACAAATACTAATCTTTTATCAGTGGTCATATTTCTCTTACCCATATTTAATTTTTTCTTACCCATATTTAAATTTCTTTTAGTAATACTTATGTATCTCTTAGCGAGACACATTTATGTTGTCTTCCATCCAAAGATAACTGCATACAATAAATGCAGAGATTTAAGAAGAGTTATATGTACAGAACAATAAGATTAAAGAAAGTATTAAAAATGTAGAGAACAGTATAGGGTTACAGAAGTATTAGAGATGGTAGAGAACAGTATAGGGTACAGCCAGTTTTAGAAAAATGAAGGGAGTGTACTGACACATGTTGATTTTAATGAACTAGTAGAAATTAAGAAAATGTGTAGAATTTTAGATTATCCTAGAAATCTTGAAGCAACAAAAGAATTGTTGCAAGTTTTTAGAACAAATTTGACTGCTTTTGCTTTTGTTCTTAATAGCACTTATATGATCTGTCAGAAAGTGTTGCCAAGTGAAAAAAACTATTTTGTTTTCTAAAAAAAATCAAAGAGATATTTGGAAATATACAAATATATATATTATCGTTTTACAGCCTGATAATTATTAAAAAATCTCTGCATAATTTTAAGTATAAAGAATTGTTTAATACAATGTAATGATCAATATGGAATTATTATTTTTAAAATTAAAAATACGAAGGCAGCGCTCACACTCTTCACTGTCAGCAACACTCATTCACTCTCTTCTTACACGTCAGCAACACGGGTTGACACTCTCCATGGTGTCAGCAACATTTTTCACAGCACTCTCGTCCCTACTAATCATATTCACTCTGTTTTTATGTATTAAATGAAATATATTTTTGTTCGGTTTTAAGGTTTTTTAGCAAATACTGGTCTCCCCCCCCCCTCCCCTTCCATGCGCATTTTACAGTAACAGTGTAGAGTACAACGTGACGAATGGGCGTGTCGTTTTCTTGTTTAAATCATGCTGACTGCGAGTTTCGAACTCTTGACAATCTGCATGCACAGCAAGCACTCGGTGATTCCCTCCCTCCCTCGGCGTTACTCTTTCATTCTACTTATCAGATTCATGAAGAGGATGTAACATTTGTGGGAACTAAGTGCCAAGGAACTGTCTCCTAGTCCTACGCACACTCATGCACACACACTGGCTGAAAAGAAATTCATTATTTCCTTAGTGCGAGTGGCGCGAACTGGGGATGGCGGACAAGATTGTCGGTTAGTTACTTCCCCTACCGAGCAGTTCATCAACAACACAGCCTACCCTTTTCCACATACTCTCTCTCACTCACTCACTCACACATACACACACTCTCTCACACTCACTCACACACACATACACGCGCTCTCAATCATATACACGCACTCTCTAACTCACTCACACACATAAACACATATTCAGGCATATATACACATACGTGCGTCTTCTTAGGGGCTTGTTAGTGAGGTGGGTTCCGTCTTCTACAAGAAATGGGTGGGCCCCTCCAGTCGTTCCTAGTGGTATGGGTCGTTCTTACACCCTGGTTCGTTCATTCACTGGAATTTAAGAGAGAGCATCCGTTTGGTATTTTGGATTAGCAAGATATTTTTGTTTGATAATTAGGATTAATAATGTGATTTTCTTTTGTATACTTTGTTCGGTAATTTGGATTAGCAGTGAGAATCTGTTGGATAATTAAAATTAGTAGTGAGAGATTTTGTTCAGTAATCAGGATTAGCAATAAGATTTTGTTCAGTATCAGCCTAGGGTATTTTCGTAGTCTAATTTCTTAGCACTGAAGTCTTTAGGTAGGTGAGGTCTCTTTTGTCGCAATCATTGCAATTACATCCGACGTCTTTACTCATCCTTGTGTTTGTGTTGTTGTTTTCTTTATTATAAAATGGGAAGAAAATAAATCAAGCTCGAAAAATAATAAGAATTAATATTTGTGCAATTTCTGCATATTTCATAGAGTTGATTTCAAAACAGACCAATCAGCAAACACTCTTGCTGTCTTTGTTGATATAAATGCAAGGTGAACCAACCTGAACAATCCCTCTATAGACTCCTGGGTACGTGTATCTTGGCTTGATATCCGAAGGGCAGAGAGAAATCGCCATCATTGACACCACTTTTTCTTTCTCTTCCCCCTTTCACTCCCCTCTCTCTCTCTCTCTCTCTCTCTCACACACACACACACACACACACACACACACACACACCACACACACACACACACACACACACACAAATCCGCTGAAACAACGGTTCTACAAGCAAGTACCCCCTTCTGCTAGCAGCAAACACTTCAAGTCTTAGGAGAATGTGGGTTTGGGGTCACCAACCAACACCACCGCCCAAACTTCGTTCTAGAGGCGACTGTCATAGAACACAAGATGGCTGATGCATTGGAGTTTGGCTGCTTCTGGCGGCAGTTGATTTCATGGATGCTAAATCCGAGACAGAAGAATGTAACTGTTCTGTGTAGACTGTCAACCTACTGTTGGTGATTGTTGCATCACTTATCATCACTTATCAACTTAAACGTGTGTTATTATAAAGGATTGAATTGGAATTTGTGTTGGTGGCGCTGAGCCTGTTGTTTAAGTTAAAGTATGTAAAATATTATTTATTATAATTTTCTTGTTTTGTTTTGGCTTTTGAAAATGAACTGTTACACTAAAAAGCATTCGATGTTGACTCTTGAGCCGTTGTATTCAAAATCCTTTTTTGTTGCCCAAAAGTAATTATGAAAACATCTCAATGCGAAACATAACGGGGGGGGGGGTGTCGTACGTCATCGGCCAAAAAGTGCACCATTATGCTGTCCTTAAAGTATGTCTCCATCACCACCGAACTCCCTCCCCATCTTCAGCCTCAGTGTATATCGTCTTCGGCTTGATTCGTACAGTATGGGTTGTCCTTTTTTGATCCCTTTCTTCACCCATCCCCCCCAAAAAAAATGTCGAGATAGACAATTTGCTTCCTTGCATGATCGTACGTGGCGGATCTTGGGTTTGTCCTACTTCACGTCTCGCAGCTGCCAGATCTGACGACGTCACACGGCGAATGTAATCTTGCGCCTCAGACCTTGGACAGGCGGCTACAGCCAGAGAAGCCTGAATGCAGCGAGAACGAGTCTGGATGCGCCGAGACAGGTCAGACCTTATTGTCTCGGCACGCATGCTTTTCACGCCAGGACTTGTGTGCGTGCGTTGCACTGCAGAACTGTCAATCGTTGCTTGTCCAGCGATGTTATTCGAAGGAAATTGGATTCCACTTCCCCTCCCTTCCACACACCTTTCCCTACCTCAGTCCCTTTTGCGAATCGATTGACTCTATAATTACCTAAGGAGGGATGGGTGGGAATAAAAATGGAGGGGTGGAGGCTTTGACAGGTTGTAATGAATGATGAAAAGTCTGTTTGCAGAAACATTGCACCCACTACCACCACCACCACCACCTCTGGCGATATAAGTATAGTTTTGTTCGTGCTTGAGTATTCTGTAGTGTGCGTGAGTAGAAAGAAAATGTCTTTCTTATCGTCTTTGCACGCGCGGTGAACATTGAGATTCTGCAAATGATTGATTGGTTGATTGATGTAGAAATGCTACATAGTTGAATAAATATGTATAATAATAACTTCCCCTCGTGCAACGTGCACATAGTAAAAATATTTCTTAATTTATGAGATTGCGTCGTTGTGTGTGTGTGTGTGTGTGTGTGTGTGTGTGTGTGTGTGTGTGTGTGTGTGTGTGTGTGTGTTGCAGAAATATACATTGTTTTCACTAAAGATCTTATCACACAAGTTGGATGTAGGAGAAAGCAAACACGAAATACATGTTCAACCAACCTCTCTTCTCAACCCGGGCTGTTTCTGTCCCTCTTCTTCGAGCCCCCTCCCCTTTCCCCTTCCCACTTCCCACGTGTAGTGTATTTCCAGTTTCAAAAGTATCAACGAAAACAAAAGAAGAAATCTAGTCGGTTTAAGAAATTCTGAAGTTATCCAATGATCACAACCTTGAATATTTGGGGTGGGGGCTGGAGGTGTGTTGGTAGGAAGATTGGGGAAATGACTGACGGTACAAAACCACGTTCATCACCGATTTCATTTCTGTTTTAATTTTTTCAGTGTTCTATGGAGCTTGGGCTTCATTTGTTTAAGAGTACTTTTTCTTTCTATGCAGAACTTAGCTCGTTTTTCTCGATTATTTCACACATCCCTCAGAAACCGTCAGTGGTAGGTCTAATGTCCTGTAATGTTATTTCACGCACCTCTCCCCTCTAAACTATTTGTGAAACTGTCGCTCGTAATATGTAATATAAAACGGAACTGCTTTCGGTATCACACCGATTGCAGACTTATTTCTCGTACTTGCCCTTCCATCCCGATTTTTGTTTTAAAATTCAAGAAAAGTAAAATTGAAGATACACTCTAACCTTATAATTCATGCATGTTTGTGAAACTTTAGGGCGAAACCTATCGTAACCTTATCCCATGCTTGGGTGCTAATAGTAATATCATTAGTACGCAGGCTTGTACGTAATATTGGGTGCTGGTAGTAAGTACTATCTTTACTACGTAGGCTTTTTTTACGTAATTTTTTGTTTTTGTTTCCCGAACTTATTGTCTATGTATACTAACTAGGTCGATCTGTTTCCTGCCGCGCAAGCGCATTGCTCAAGACGTTCCTGTTACCTGGAAGGGAGGTGTTACTAATACGAATCCTGTCGTATAACTTGTGTAAAAATTGTAATTTCACTTCCCAGCCGTCATGGGTCTAAATACATGCAGAATTGTGTGTGTGTGTGTGTGTGTGTGTGTGTGTGTGTGTGTGTGTGTGTGTTTCACAATCTTTGACGCAGTGTGTAAAATATTGAGTCATTTCAAAGTGGCAGACTACCGTCGTTCAGAACAGAGTAACACAAAATAAGGGGTGGGGTTGTTTAACTATCGTGTGTAAACACGCTGACCTCTGCACACGGCACTATACGCTCGTCTGCTGGGTTTTCTCGCCGGTCGCCATCTAGGGTCATTTTCAGTTCCGATTTAGCCTCCTGCCAGCCGACTTTAAGAGTTGATGCACTAGTATGTGTACAATATGCATGTATGAGTGTATACACTAGCACCTGTACGCTATGCATGTAGTAGTAAACGCGGTGGTATCTGTACATATATACATTCTTTATACTGCGAAGCATTGAAGTTTCTGAGCTGTATTAACAAGCATTTTGTGTGTGCTTTGGTGGAATGGTAAAAAGATCTGGAGATAATTCATTTGATTTCGCCTTCACTGTTTCATGTACAAAGGTAGCATTTGCAATAACGGACAGTATCGTACAAAGCGCATGTCGTCAGTCTCTTCCTAAAATCTAATTTAAATTTACTTCTTCGAGGAAATGGGCGAAGAGGTGTCAGTTTCGTTTAAAATACCGGAACTACAAATGAAAACTGATATAAGTTTGTCCATCATGTTCGATTCTAAAGTCAGTAACGTCAGTGGCTCACCTGTATTAATTGTAAAAGAGTCCAAACACATCAAGTGAAACTCTTGTTTTGTTTTTACACGGCAGGTGACGACGTGTGCAACGAACTAGAACCACCCTGCACCCTTTACCCACACACTTAATAATAGGTTATCGTTCCATCACTGATCGATCGGTGTGCCTCGGGGTTGGGGGGGGGGGCACCACATGTATTTATATATAGTATTGGGAAGTTGAACTTCTGTATTGATATGTTATTCTGATGCGAAAAGAATTTAATAGGCAATAAAATAACATGATCCTTCTTTTTCGCCTCCCCCCCCACACACACACACACACTTTTTTTGTCTCCCTTGACCCTGTTTGTCTCCCTTTGTTGATCTCTGTTGGCTCAGAATGCTATTTATAGTAAGAGTTCACGTAATATACTTGTAAAATAATAGTTTATGTTAAGTAACTTTGATTAAAATTAAAAATAAAAGCTGAGATAGGACATTGATATTAAATGCTGGTTTGAGGTGCTGAAGTGGGTTTACGACCCTAAAATTAGCATGTTAGGTTCATCTATAAACAATCCCTTCTTCGGCTCATTCGTCTCTCTCCCCACCTCCCCCACACTACTTTTTTTTTTTTTAAACTGTTTTAACTTTTCTTGAGAGATGTGTTTTGATGACCTATCCGGAACATCTTTTTCGACGTGTGACAGGATCAAAGCAAATGTTTGGAATGATTTAGACATATTACTCTTTTAAGATTTTTCTCCCCACTCCCCCTGATGGCGTGATAAGAAATATTAAAACAAGACAAGTTAGAAGGAATGTTGTGTTAAGAATCTAAAGCTGACCTTTGCTTGCCTGCAGCAGTCGGAAAAAAAAGGGAGGTGAGGGGTTTTTTTAATTTTTTTTTTATGTTGTTTTGTGTTCTTTTTTGTTTTTGCCTACTCTGGAAAGCATTCGCACGTCTGTCATGCACCACACAACCAAGCGCTGTCGATAAATGAAGTAGAACACTGGCAGTCGCGTACATTTACTTCAGCAGGCAGACATCTATCTTATTTCATGATTTGACGGCCTGTATCCGATCGCGCTTGCCCTCTGGTAATTTGGTCATTTATAATGCATCATAGTCGACACAGCTCGCACGGTCTGCCTAAGTGAATTTGGATTTCGGGAAGTGAAGTTGATTCGGTATTCTTTCTCAGTCTCTGGTGTTCTGGTCTGTAACTTAAATGCGCGCGCGCGTGTTTATGTGTATTGGATGTCGGCGAATTTGATATGAGGGTTCTTGAAGTGATTCTCTTGTGTTTGTGAGTGTGCATGTGTTTATATCCAATGATAATAACAGCTAAACTATTCTTAGGATGATTTTTGTTTTCCTTTAGTTTTAAGAAAAGGTATTTTCCTCCTCAAAGTTCATTAGAAATTACCACACTTCACATAACTCTCCTGGCAATCCGGTACACTTCACGTTTGTTTGTCTAATGTGAACAAACACTTATTTGTCTGATTCACTGGGAACAAAAGCTTCATTTATAAAACGTATTTTTGTGTATGTGAGTGTGTGGGGGGTTGTTTAAAAGTATTTGTTTTTATTCATTATTTGCTGACCCAGATCCAAAGGTGTGTGTTCATGTGCAATTCATCTGAAACAAAAAAAATAAAATACACACATAAGAAACAGCACCACACTCCTGCCATTTTTTACACTATATACTTGGAAGATTTATTTTAAAATGTAATAATACAAGTTAGCTTAGTTTAAAATATGCCATTGGTAGTTGTACTTATTGTATTATAGTATATATACCTGTAAATATAAATTAGGTGCAGTAAAGGCATTCCAATTTTCTAATAAATTGTCACATTATTGCAGCATGAACTTTTATTATCACACTATCAGTATGAATTTTCTTGTTGACTTTTCTGTTGGCTGTTCAGTTTTCTTTGTGTAAACATTATTTTTCTCTTTAAAATACATGCAGTATTTAAGAATGAAAACCATAACTGAAAAGTTTATGTTTATTTCTCATTTGCATATATTGCAAGTTACAAATCATTATATGATTAAATTAGATTGTTTGACTAATAAATAATTTTATTTAATCTTCTATTTCTAGGTTTTGGATTTGTCACATTCGACCAAGAAGATGTGGTAGAGAAAGTTTGTGAGATCCATTTTCATGAAATCAATTCTAAAATGGTGAGGATATAAAACATTATATAACAAATCTGGAGTTATTTGAGATACTAATGCATCAGTTATTATTATTAATAAATGGATGAAACCAGTCGGAGGTCATGAAATTGATAACAAATGTTACTGCACATTTGATGGCTTACTAAAGGTACTAGTATTTGCAGAATATGGGGGGTGGGGTGTGTGAAGACTATGAGTTGTAGTATGATATCACTTTTGGCCCAGATTTTGTGGGAGGAATAGAAATGGTTGGTAAATGTTCAACCTTTTGTTTTGGTATGCCTATAGTATCAGTAGAGCATTTGTGGGAGGGGTATAGAAATGGTTGGTCAATGTTCAACCTTTTGTTTTAATATGCCTATAGTATCAGTACAGCATTTCTGGGAGGGGTATAGAAATGATAGGTACATATTCAACCTTTTGTTTTGATATGCCTATAGTGTCAGTATAGCATTTCTGGGAGGGGTATAGAAATGATAGGTACATGTTCAACCTTTTGTTTTGATATGCCTATAGTGTCAATATAGCATTGCATGTGGAGTAAGAATCAGATATTCAGATTTACATTATATGTCTTTACTACTGGTTTAATATTTATGGTGTTAAAATCTGACAAAATATTCATTGTGATACATCTTCAGTACACAAATGTAGAATCAGCAACCTTGTTAGTTGACAGATTGCAATTGTTTATTTGGCTTTTTATAGTTCCTTTTTTTTTTTTGAAGGTAACTTTTGATTTATTTTATTAAAATTTGGTATGTAAAATATTTTTTCTTATGTAGTTAGAATAATAAAACTGTATTGTTAAGGGGCTTTGCATTTCTTTGTTATATTTAAACTTTTCCCCTTATTTTATAAATTGTATTCATCAATTAGATATATATATATATATATATAAATATATATTTATCATTCATCTTTATACTGCTGCACATTTTATCTTTGCTTCAAGCTTCATTATTTTTAATTTGTGTGCTAGTTGAGAGTTGTTTAATCTTTTGTTTGGTGTTATGCAAGCTTTGTGTTTATGTTGGATAATCTGTTCATTTATATGTGTGTCTGTGTACATTCTGTCTGAGTGTGCACTAACCTGTTTTGACATATGTGCTATATTTAGCATTGTTGTGATGTGTATCCTTTGAAATGTATATCATGGTATATTGTACCCCTATGAGATTTTTATGATGTGACCTATAAATTGCATCCTGATGTTTGCATGCAATCTTTCAATTGTGTTCTAATGTGTTGTAAACTGTGTTCTGATATGATGTGGCCTTTAAATTGTGTTGTAATATGTTTCTCTATTTAAATTGTGCTCTGATGGAAGATAAGACCTTTATATTGAGCTTTAGTGTTTGTATGGTGTGAGGTGTCTTTTTCCTATAAATTGGGTTCTAATATAGTGACATATACTTTAAATTATATTCTACCATTATCATGTCCTTGAAATTATGTTCTGATACTGTGGCGCATCTTTTACATTGTGTTCTAATGTTGAAAAAGTCCTTTAAATTGTGTTCTAATAATATGATGTATTCTTTAAATTTTCTGCTGTTATGCTGTGATTTTGAGTTGAGCTCTGATGTCTTGGTGTCCAAATTGTTCTAGGATATCTTGCCCAAAGTTTGGAGCGGGGAGATTTATGAGTTGATATTAGTTTCATTCCCTCCCCAGCACAAGCATATGAAATGTCCTCAATATTTATAAAACAGATTGGAATCGTTTTTTTAAATTTTAAGTCCGTATGGTTGCTTATATGGACTTGAACTCACAATCCTTTGATTTCTTGACAGGTGGAATGTAAAAAGGCACAGCCCAAAGAAGTCATGATGCCCACTGCAATCGCTCGTGGCAGAGGTATCGGGCGGGGAATCAGTAAGTTTATCAACTTTTTCTTCAGCCTCAGCTCCCGGAAGTCTTTCATTTTACTCCCAAAATTAATGTTTTGATTGTAGAGTAAGACTAAGACCCATTCACTCATTTGTTTGTGTCTGTTGGTCCATGCCTTGGTTTTCCAGCTCAGCTGTTTTGCATGTCTTTTAGAGTAGATTTGATAGAGAAAGAAGTTTTATATTATTAGTTCAGATTTTATCTAATTTTTTATTTGTAAAAGACTGAAACAAGACCAACTCAAGGCTGAGATCTCCTTATTCTGAAGTGACTCATGTGAAAATTAAAAACAGTCAAATCAGGCACTAAATTATAAAATATTAGGTTGTTTGAAAAGTGACACTGTTAAGCTAACATTGACTTTAGGTAAAAAAAATAGCACCATTTGTATTATATGCATTCAGACATAATAATTATTATGTAATTTCATAAATAAAATATTCCTAAAAGCTTAATACAAGACATTTTCTGTAGTTTGAAATCAAAGTAGTTTCTAACCGTGATTTATAGAAAATGCAGAAATTATCCATAGTTTAATTTGTAAATACACACACACACACACACACACACACACATATTAGTGTGTGTCAAATAGAGTTTATGTATATATATATAAAGCTGGTTTTGTTTCTTTTCTTTTCTCTTTTTTTCTAAATAAAGAAGCTATTTTAAGGCTCATGACCAACAACCAAAGTGTATTCTCTCTAATAATAAAACTGAGAAGAAACTATAGCTGAGATATTTGTGATAACAAATATTTTGAGTTGATAATTGTGCATAATTTTGATGGAGTTGAGCTTTCCTACTTTTTTAAAATTGGAAATGATTTAGCTCTGCATTTACAATATTTTGAATCAATGCATTTTATTTCCATTTAATGTCAATTCAGCAATTTGTTGATTTTGCTGTTAGGAGCTATTTTAGACAAAATCATTTATCTGATGATTTAAATAAACAGTTTAAGTGTTAAATGCAGTGCAGCTAATTGTTAGACAATCATAAATTAAATAAATATTTCAATTAAGAAAGTCATCCATATATCAGTAGGTAGTCCCACGGCCACCGCTTTACAGGCAAAAACTCGCAAACGCACACAAATTTGCTAAACTTTACCTCAAAGCGGTTTTCTTCACATTAAACCTCAACTAACCATTTTTATATGAAAATAAAGATCGATGTTTTGTCTTTCGAACTGTTTTGTTGTTTTTTTTCTGAATTTTATTATAGTATCCATAAACTTTGACGAAAGTGCCTTAGGGTTGCAAGAAAAATGGGTCAAAAGTCGCCTCACGGCCGAAAAAGTAAAATTCACGTTTTCGGGTACCAATTTTTAAAAAGATTTCGAAACTGGCAGCGTTTTGTAACCCTAAAACTGATTGGTCCTTTAAATAGAGGACATATAACTCTTTACAATCATATAAATTTCAAATTTGTTTTATGCGAATAACCAAATAAATTTTCAAACTAAAAAGTTCACGATAAAATTTTCGGAAGAAATATTTATCACAAAATAGTTTGACCTATATCATTTTCTGCGGAATTTCAATACCTCTCTAATGATATGCTGTAGCCCTTGATTAGTGACCCCTGCCAGATACACTTAATTGAAAACCCCGTAGTACGCATCCTGTTTCAGTCATGGCTTCCACGTGCGAAACACGCGTTGACGCTACCGCTGATTTTTCTCACATTTTATGTGAACAATTAAAACCTCTTATCGGTAAAATCTTTTGTAAGCATTTAATAATGATTACTTTACTCTGTGATTAGTTTATTTGTAAACATATCTCTATTTTTAAAGCAGAATTATTCATTTTGTCCTCACCATCACTACCAATTCCGTAGTTTGAAAATAGGTTAGTCGGTGCGTCACTCTATCGCGAAAGTTTGATTGCTATTTCCTTGCAATATATATTTTGAAGTCGCAGATCGTATTTAAATATATTATTTTATTTATTTAGTTAATTTTAGTCAAGATGGTTATCTTATTATTTAGAAAAATCGTTTTCTTACGACGATAATTTAAAAAAGAAAAGATAACTCTTGATGCAAAAATAGTAAACAACCGAAACACTTGGGTCTGAAATGTTCTTTTCAAGCAGTGGATTTACAATAATGCTAATAAGATATTTATTTAGTGAATGTTTTTATATACATATATTTTAAATAATTTTATCCTGTTTGTTTTGAATTTGAACATAATGTTATCCTCTTAATTAAAAAAAATTGTATGGCTTATGCCTTTGTTTTGGTTTCACGATCTTTTAATTTTTTTGTTGGTACATAAATTAAGAATAAGTTAACATGAAGATTTTATATCACATTATTAAAATGTCGATTAAATATTTTATGGTATGTTCTATGAAGCTGATGAGCAGTATGTCAAACATGTTTTTATATCTATGAATTATGCGTAAAGAATACCATGTATACAGTTTTAAAGATTTTTTTTAAAATATGAAAGTTTCTATTGTGTAAAAAGTACTAATTCAGATAAAAGGTTATAAATAAATTTTCTGTCTTTAGATAAATAGATAACTTCATGCTGATCATTTTAATAGGTGAACCAAAACTGTATGATGTATACTTTCAGAGATGTGACTGTTTATCCGTTTTAATTTTATTTGTAAATAAAAATTGCATGATAAAATGAAAAATGTAACTTAATATGTGATTAAACAGAAATTATCTTTATACATATTGATCAAGTATAGTTTACTGATCATTTTGATATGTGAACCAACTCTGTGTGATGTATACTTTCAGAGATGTGACTGTTTATCCGTTTTAATTTTATTTGTAAATATAAATTGTACAGTCAAATGATAAATGTAACTTAATATGCGATTAAACAGAAATTATCTTTATAGATATAGGTAGAGTATAGTTTGCTGATCATTTTGATATGTGAACCAACTCTGTATGATGTATAGTTTCAGAGATATGACCGTTTGCTTGTTTACGTTTTCTGTAATAAACTTCGTTAATGCTTTTTTTTGGTTAAAATTTGCTGAAATGGTCATTTTCAGCATCCAATAATTTCCACATTTTCTTTGCAATGCCTTTAGAAAAAAATAGGCATTAACTATATGGTACATGATTTAATAATATGCATTTTGGATGTACTTTGTGCATCACTTGCATATGTTATGATGCCATGAATGTTCCTTTTTGTTGCGTTTTGCGAGCAATTTTATGAAACAAAAGCCCATTTTCTTTTGTAATTTATAATAAACTGAAAAGTAAATTTTGCATTATATCTGGTTTTTCTTGTTGTATGTCACTATGTTTATTAGAATTATTAGATTGTTTTTCAGTGAGGTTTATATCTTGCTTGTAATAAACTTGTAAAATCACACATTCATTACGTCTAAAAAAAGTTGACCACAAATAACGACACTAAATTTGTGATATCTCAAAAAGTATTATAGCTATCATCATAATTTTTTCTGTACAACCTTATTTCATCAGAACACACATTTTGAGCATAAAACATTTGTACAATATCAAGTAGAAAAAAATGAGTGGGACTACCTAATATCAGCCATCAAGTGCTGTCACTGAATGAACAAAACTGAAAGATAATTTGGTATATATTGCTATAACAAGCTGATTACAGTGAAATATGCTTCTTTTTTTTTTAAATATTCTTTGTTTTCTGCACTTTATTACAGATCTGAAGAAGATAGTTTAGAGGACAATGTATTACCATATACTATTACAGGAGTGTGGTCATGAGCCTAATACATTTTAATTTTTGCTGTTGATCTGTTGTTAATATTAGTATCAATTTTGTCTCAATGAAATGCTATTTATCAGGTTTGTCTAACCACCTGTGGGTTTGAGTATTTTTGTGCACAATCTTATCTTTAAAGAATGCTTTCTGTTAGTCCTTATCATATTGCTAGAATACATCTCCACTGAGTTTGTTTATATATATATATATATGTTTATTACACATACACAGAGAGAAATATAAATCTTGAGTCATTAACCCATGGCAGCTTCATTTGCATTGTAGTACGAGCCTGCACAGCCTTGAACAGAACTATGCATCACGCATTTAGTGTCTTTTGCAGGAACATTGAGAGTTTGCAACACTGTAGCCATGCTGAATGGACTTTTCATGCTTTTCTTGTTAGTGAGAGTGCTATAGAGGAGATACATAATTTGGTTAAGGGAGAGAGTATGTTATCTAATTTTCTAGTAGTTTATTGATGCTTTTTGTGGTAGTGTTGGGCGCTTGATGATGAAGGAAAAACTAAACTGATATGGTGCGTGTTGACATGTGTAATTTTCTAAGGTTGCTGTTACTGAAGCTTGTAATACAGTAATTGTCGTACAGTTTAAAAAAAAAATAGTTGTTGCTATTAATTTTTATTTGTTATTATCTAATCCTTTTAGTTTTACATATATTTATGTTTAGTTTGGGTGTGTGGTGTGAAACAGATAACTTGCACAGATGCACAGGTAATTATCATGATCAATATTTTCAGCTTCCTCATATTTGTATTTCATCCCTAATTGTGCCCCTGAATGCTAATTAAGAATATATGTGGAGTGGATACAAGATAAATTAATATTTTTATATATATTAACTGTGATTTTCTTCTTTATTTTCCTTTTTACCACCCACTTTCCTCTCCCCCCCCCCCCCCCCTTTAATTTTTTCTTGGTTTTATACTGAACATTTCATCAAGACTATTAAGGTGTGTTGACGGAAGGGAGAGGCTTGGGGGGGTGGGGGGGTGAGAGCATTGCGAATTGATAATGATTTGTTATTAATTTGATCACAATGTTTGGTAAAGTACTTTAATATTTAAATTGAAAGGGGAATAATAATTTATGAGCACAATAATGGTATGTTTCATGTACAAGATCTGGATAGAGTATAGTACAGGCTTAGAAGGGTTGTGGTATGGTATGATTTCAACCAATCAATGAACATTTCTTTCTCTCGAGAGGGAATTCCTTGTTCGTCATGTGATGTTCTAACAATTACATATTTTATTGTTTCTGGATGGTATTGATATACTTGTGTGTTTGATATTTATCATTTCTTTTATGTATTAATTTTGTTGATTATATGTTTGCATTTGGAACTAGTGCAATAGCACACACAATCTGCTATGATATGCCTTTGTGCCTTAGATTAGGGGCTCTTTGGTAAATGTAGTGATGTTTTACATGGTTTTTGCATTTTCACTCCATTGAATTAATTTTCTTTCGTATGTTTCTCTCCACCCCCTTCACTATTTTGTTCTTTGAAATTTAATGGATGCCTTCACTAGTTAGTTAGTTAGTACAAACATAAATAAATGCAATAAATTAATAAGTAATAAAAGAAGAAAATTTCCCTCATAGTGTCTTGCAAATATTGATATGTACAATGATGCCACTGTTAAAACAATGGTTTTTGTTTAAATTATTTTATTTATCTGATTAGTGATTTATTATTACCCTATTAGTATTACTGGTTCTTTCTTGGCTGTTTTAGACTTCTTGTCAGATATAAGATTTTAAAATTCCATATTTTTTCCTTCTCTCTGCAGATGAAAATTTCTTGTAAATTTTCAAATTGCACCAAAACTGAAATTGGCTTTAGCAAATTGGAACTGACTACAATATTATAATTGAAGAATTAAGAAAAAGAAATGAGAATAACAGTTTATTATTATTTGCACATAATTGCAGCTATATCACAATTTAAACTGAGTACACAATTAGATTAAAGAACTTAAAGTAGTTAGTAGTAGTAGTAGCAGTAGTAGCAGAGTCCAAGAACAAGTGTTGAATTTTCTGATCATAAGGTTCAGATTTACTTTCTTCAACATATTTCACTAATGTTACATTGATAATTATTAGCATTAAGAGTGTGGACACATTTTAACTGTAGCTGAATTCTGAATAAAGATCCTAAAAGTATATTAAAACTATATTAAAACTGCTGACTTACCTCAGTAAACATTATCAGTTTATTTATCCATTCATTTTTATACATCCTCAGTGAATACTTAAATGTAAATGAAAAACCATCTTTTTAACCTTTTGAATGTCGTCACACTCACTTTATAAAAGTCCTATATTGTAGATGCGTTTGCTGGTTTGGGAAATAAGAATATAGGTTTTCTAGAGCAGTGATCAGGAGTCTGCTTGTGGATAAATTAACATATATTTACATATATCAATTTTTGTACTTGTTTCCACTCTGGCTAGAAATGCCATTTTAAGCAATATCTGTTCTTAATTTGTGTTAAAGCAGTTTTTGTACTTAACTTTGATAGAATCACATTGAAATTTTTATTTATTAATTCTAAACATATTAGGTTATTTATAACAGGTTGAAGGCTGCACAAAAAATGGTGCTGTTTGTGGTGTTTAGAACTTTAAAAAAAAATTAATTGCACATTTATTTAGAGACACTAATTATTAATTATCAGAGTAAATATTTGTGCATCATAATTGCTTTTGTATATTCTCATCTCTTGAAACTTTGACAATGTTTTTTGTCTCCCCTTTCTGTCTGTCTTGCGTAGTGACAGACGAAGGAGAATATGTAATGGAAATTCCCAGCGAATGTTTCCTACCTGAGCTCTGTAAGTTGTCTCCCTTTGCCAGTTTGTCTATGTGTTCATCTCACTGTCTATGCACTTGCTTGCAGACTGCATGTCGTGTGCATGAATATGTGAGTGTACGTGTGTAAGAGAGAGAGAAAAGAAATGCATTCGTGTTACTCATTGCAGTGCAGTGTGCATGGTCTTGCTCATTGAAAATTTAAAATTTTTTTCTCTGCAATCACAGAATGTTGCTTGATGTTGATAACAGATTAAGCGGACTAAACATGCTTGTTTTGCTTTTTAAAAAAATAACCTTTTTGCTAACACTTCTGGTTTAGAATAGATCTTTCTCCAAGGTTCCTTGCTTGCTTTAACATACTATGAAAGCTTTGACGTAGATTTACTAACATTTACGACTACTCTGTACATTTTCAGCAAGATTTTAGAGCAGAACCCTTGGACTGTGGTATGCAGCAGCATATATATATAGATATATATTTCAAATGACAGTCTAATTCCATTGTTTTAAAATTAAGAATGCTTAGAGTACTATAAGAATCTTAGCTAGGTAGTTGAATTTGCTGGTCTCTGATTTATCAGTTTGACCTGAAAAATTTCTAGGATGCTCTTGAGATTCTCAGTACTTTCATATTTTAAAAACTTATGAATAAATTAAGGATAATGAAAATTGTTCCTGACAAGCAGAGAGGTAAGGATTCATTAATGTGAAAACAGGAACCCTCTTGAAAAGATGCTGCCCTATCTCTTCTAACATCTCTTGTCTTTCTTCAAGTTTTAAAATTTGACATGCAGAAAAAGATATATTCAGTGAATTAAGAGAAAAAAATTGCAAATTTGTTTCTTATGTTGCTTTAAAAAGAAAAAAAGATTTTGTCATGGTTTATTGTTCCTGTTTGTGAACTATGCTGCTTGTGTTAAATACTGAAATGGTTGTAAATGGTTTTAAAATTTGTTGAATGTATTTTTATTCTGTCAGGATTTGTAAAACGATTGCTTTTAAACTGTCTAATTTATTTTTATTTACTTTTTTTATAATTCCAGTTTTTTTTGTTTTTGAAACTAGTAGTTAACTATTAAAGATACATTGAAATGTATATATAATATAAAGAATTTAATTTCACTATGATGCAATATATAAAACACCTGTTATTTTCATTTACATTAGTTTGAAGTGCACATTTTTCATAAAGTACATTTCAACTCAGAGTATTATTACTCTATTATTACACAGTTCTGAAATATTTTTTTAAATTTTGATAAAATAATTATATTTTTAAATATTACAACTTATAATACTATAACTTAAATATACCAAAGTGTTACAGCTGAAAGAAATACAAAAGTAAAACAGTGAAAGAAGTACAGTACTGACGTTGTACATCTTGAATGTTGCATAAAGTTACATAACTTAAAGAAATGCATAAGTAATTCAGAAGTAGTAGAGAAGTATGACTTAAAGGAATTCTAAAGTGTACAACTTAAAGAAGTGCAGTTGAAAAGATTATAATTAAAACTGTTTATGCTTAAGGAGTTCAAAGAACACAAGATAGAGTAATATATATATATATATATAGTTAATGAAGTATAAAAGTATTTCACCTTAAAGGAATACATACATACATTTAAGAAGTGCAAAAGTAATGAAAATTAATTATTGTAGGTTAAAGAATACAAAAGTAATAAAATTTCAAGGAATAAAAGGATATATAACTCCAAGAAGTACAGCAGTTTATGTAACTTAGAGTGAATATGTAAGTATAATCAGAAGTAATACAACCTAAAGGAACACAAAAGTATATAACATTATAACATCAAGAAGTACAGCAGTTTTGCACAGCTTAAAGTGAACACACAAGTATAATCAGAATACTGTGTAAAGGAACACAAACGTATATATAACATCGAGAAGTAATGTGACCTGAAGTATATTCAGGATATTCAAAAGCAATACATAATTTTTTATTCCATAAACATGCTTCATAGTAATAATATATATGTTTTGCATGTGGTTGTATTTGAACCCTTGTTGTTTACTTATATATAGCATGAGATGTATACACTTTAAAAATTTAAATGGTGATATTACAAAGGTAAATAAGACTGATTGGAAGCAATTTTGAAATGCAAATCCTTCACCAAGATTTTTGGTATTTTCTGCTATGTTCAGAAGAAATTATTATGTAATTAATGCAAAAGGAAAATAATTCAGTATGCATGGGGTTAATTGATGCCTGATGTAAGATTAAGTTTAGATATAACTCTTTCTGTAATAAGCTGTCATTCTTTAACAAGAAATGACAGCAGACTGCTTAGCATACTGTGCTCTATAGGTATAGACTGTGATGCAGTACATTCCAAGTTCCTTAAGCATGGAATTTTGTATAGTCAGTAAAACCCTTAGTAAAATTCTCACAAAGCTGCCATGGTTTCAGTAAAATTGTTATAAAATCACTATACATGTAATAATGTGTGAAGATATCCCATTGTATTTACTCATCAACCCAAGATAATTTAGTATATTTCTATAATTTATATATATTTATTTATATTTATAACACTTTAATCAGTGTTAATTGATTTTGTTTCTTTTTCTAGCTCAGATTCTGAATCACAGTTGTATCTCTTGGGGTGGGATTATGGGTGTTTCAAAGAGATTGGTGGGAGGTGTCTTCCACTGTGCACAAAACGAAATCTTTCAATAGCAGAATCATAATATTTTATGATAGTTATTAATTACATTTTAGCTATTATTCTTATTTTTTAAATGGTATAATAGTTTATAACTTTTTATTATCAGAATTTTGAAAAATAAGTATTCATTTGTAAAATAAAAATTGAAATGACAAACAGTGAATCTCTTTAAATTTATTTAAAATATTTTTTCTCAAGAAACAGCTTACTCATTTGCATTTTATTTATAAATGCACATTTATATATACATGCATGCACACATTGTAAACTATACATTAACAGCAAATAGTGGTAAAGTATCTATAAGATACGCAGGCACATACATAACACACACATGCACTTCACAGCAAAATAACAATAACAACATATACAGTGTGCATGAATAACACTTGAAGCACAAATGCACACACTGAGTAATATAGCAGTTACCTTAATCACACAACCACAAACGACACATAGTACACATAAATGTACACACCTCAGCAAGAGAGGCAGAACATATATAACACTTGCAAATGACACATGAAGCACAAAAACACAGCAACCAAAAATGAAGCACACACAACAATACAACAGCAGTGGCATATCATGTATAACTTCTATGAATGATACGCTCAGCTTAATCTCACTGCACTAACAACTCACTTAGATCATAGTGGTGGTGCGTGCTTAAAGTTTTAAATTAGTGCAGTACTTCACTCCATTATATGTCTACATTATTTGGACTGAAATAGCACAAGATAAAAGACATTACAGAAAGAACCGACATATAAAAATAAACATAAAAATAAAAATAAACTTAAGATTTAGCAAGCATGTCTAGATTTGTTGATTCAGTTATAAACATGTTAAGGCATGAATAAATGTAATGGTTGTGATACATTTTGACGCTCTTATTCACTTGAACATTGTCTTGAGTATTTACACAGAAGATATACACTTTAAATGGCATTGAATAGAAATATATTATTATTGTTCAATGCTTTTGCTTTAATAAGTAGAACAGATTGTAAACCAAGCTGTTTTTGTTAGAAAGTTGTGTAGTCTCCAGATGCAAATGAATAAAACTACTAACATTTTTTTTGTCATAGGGACCCAGACGTGCTTGAATTGTGTGTGTATGTGCTCATGTGCATAGTCAGTGGCATAATTTGGAACCCCCCAAAATATATGAGAACTTGAGGCATCTTTGAAATAATTCCATTGAATCAGCATCTTCTTAAAATAAATCTCTTTTAAAATCCTCTTCAAAAAATACTCTTGTAAGAACAAGAGTTTAAGATAGGAAAAAGAAAAGATTATCTATTATTATAAAAGATTATCTATTAAAGATTATTCTGAATACTAAAGTAGATTGTTATTTCATCATTTCAAGACTTTGACTGCTAAAATTGAGCATACATAATAATTTATTTAGCATTAAGTTTGTCTGACCTCACTTAAAACAAGAGTTTTAAAAAAAGGTTTCGAATGTGGAACAAATATGTCTTTTCACCATTTAATTTCTTTATTGTCAGATTTATTATTATTAAATCTTAAAACCAATTTATTTTATATGAATCCTATCAAAATGCTTTGCATGCTTCTGAGTCACAATAACTGCCATGTGACATTGCTCTTGGTTCATCTACATTGTATATTTCCTTAATACCTGTTCTCCATACTAAATCATTTTATATATTTCTAATAATTTGTACATGTTAATTTTTTTTAGTGACAAATTCTCACCTCTCCTTCACCCTCTTTTGAATATTTTCTTTTAAATACATTAAAGTTTATATATGTTGTTCATTTTAAGACAAAGGAACCTCTTCCCTGCTTATATCACCCCCTCCCCCAGAGTTTAGTTGGTTAATAACACATTTCCATGTTGCAAATGGTTATTTATTAATATATGCTTGTTTTTTACTTCCTGAAGACCCTAAGTTCAGAAAATTTATTTACTTGCTGTTGCATTTGTAATAAAATAAAGTTAAAATATTTTGTAAACTATTAGGACCACGACACTTCTCCCCACCCCCCACTACCACCATGTTATTTTAAACAAAAATTTTGTTTATTTTATCCAAAGAATCTGATGCTTAATCCATTGCTTTGTCTTACACGTGTTACAGGCTATCTGCCGCCCGGTTTTCCTGGCATTCCCTATGGAAGAGGGTTCCCAGCACTTGCACCAGCAGGCTACTACTACCCAGGTATGGATCTGTTACATTTGGCTTCTTGGTATCCTGAGCCCCACATAGGCTTCTGAGCCGATTGGGTCGGGAGCCAGCTAAGTTGCATCCCTCTCAAGCATCTGAAACACGGTGGACACAGGACTGGCTAGGGGTAGGGGTGGTTGAATCATGCACCCCACTCCTGACAATGTGCCGTGCTTGGTGTCTATAACCCACCAAGATGCTAGGGGGGAACAAGAATGAGGACAAGATCAGAGTTAGCAATGCCAAAAGGAGTCTGAGACACAACAGATCTGCTGTGAATCGTAAAGACTGTTTATTGCAAGATGTCCCCCCCCCTTTTTTTTTTTTTTTGATGTTGTTGCTAGATTTTCTTTTTCCCTAGTACCCACTGCCCCTACAGTTTTGGTTGATTTGTTTAACTGTAAATTTTTAAAATTTAATTTATATATAAGCAACGATTTTGAAAAAAAAATATTATAAAGATGAGTACACTTATTGTTGGATGAATAGTTGCATTTTTTTTCAGTTGTTGATAAATTGTTATTTTAAAAAACATGAATATAAAATCTAGAATTTACATTAGAATGCTTTATGACCCCAACATTTAGGTGTACTAATCAGTAAAATTTGAAAAAATAAATTTTTAAGAATTGGATTCAGTTTCCTATTTTGTGTGAATACCACATCACACTTTTGCAGAACTTGTATGCTTTGTGTAATTGTTAAGATTTGACCATGCCATAAGTGTGTACTGCACTGCTCAGAAGTGTGAGCAGCACGTGTTTTTTCATAATCCTCAGGCATTCTTCATTGTTCACTTTGTGTCAGCAGACTGTTGTTCATGTTGTGTCATAGGAATGCTCCGACTGTGTATACGATTGATTAATTCATTTTGTCATAAGGAAACCGGCTTGGTAGTGGTGGGTTAGTTTTTTTTTTAATTATTACTTTTTTTGTCTTTTTTTTTTTTTTTTTTTTGGGGGGGGGGGGTAGGGCAGGGGGTAAATTTAATTGCAATGAGCTTCTCCATTTGTGCAAAAGCCATTCATTGTTTCTTTTAGTGTACTTGTGGAAGGGTAACTTTTGTATTTTGTCTGCATGTTGTTTTATAAGATCTGTTTGATGAGAAAATACATTTCCACTATTCAAAAAAATGTAAAATTCTACTCCTATTTTTTTTGTCTGAAATTATTTTATCCCATTCATCTCTTGATCACAATTGTTTTCCAGTTTGAAGTGATTCTTGCCTCTGATATATTTTTTTTTTATTTCTTGCTTACTTACTGCCAATATTTCTTAATTAATTTTATGTATGCACATCTGTTCAGTTTTTTCTTTCAATTCATTAATTTTTAAATTGTATATTTGTTAATTTTTGAAACTGATAATATGTCAGTTTATTGATTTCTTTCACATAAACTTGAATGAAATAGACTGGGTATTTCATTGTATTTTTAGTGAGTAGGTGTGTATCTTTGGAGAGCCAAGGATGGTGTCAGTTGACTGTATGCATTGGGGTAAAACAGGAGAGTGCTTGAGTCCATCCACCAGCTTATTATATTTTTGAAGATTTTATTGGAGAGGAGACAGGAGCATGTTATATTTGGGGGTTTCATGTGATTTTCTTTACTTTCTGATGTTTACTTTCATTTAAACTATCAAAATATATATATATACTTAGTTTTGTTTGCAACTCCATAAAAAAAAAATAGAAAATTGAATAAAATGATTTAGAGAAGAATGTCATTAAATATTTTCTATTTTGATACCATACAATGCTATTATTAAATGCAGAAGACTTTCACAAGTTCATGTGTTTTACAAAGTGTCCTTTTTAGATTTGTTCTCATTTGGAAGCATCAGCTTGCAGTCAAAGAGGCAGTCATTTATATTTTAAAAAATAAAAGTTTTACAGACTTAATTAATGCATATTTATTTACCTGCCTTTATTAAGAAAATATTTTGTTGTTGACAGGACTAAATTTGTTTAATTTTATTACTTTTAAAAAGTTTTGTTTGTGAGACACTCTTTTAAAGTTATTTTACATCATCTGTGATATTTCTTTATAATCCTTCTCAATATCAAATTCTCTGGGAGCAATAATATAAGCAATAATATTATTTGAAATACTTAATTTTCTGAGTTCAAAGGTAATTGGAGAATTGCACATTTTTATTTATTAGAGTAGCATTCAGTATGTTCAGTATGGGTTCTAAAGCAGATACTTATAGTGGTATCTTTTTTAAATGTGTTTTTTAATTTAATAACCAAGAGAATTAACTTTAAATGAATTTTGCACAAGACTGCGGATGTTTTCCGTTGCAAAGAAAACAAGAATAAAATATTTACAGATTAACTTAATTGTATTCACTTAATTTGAGTATTCAGTATTTTTTTTAAAGTTATTTATAATTGCTTTTATCTTGCTCATTGGTTCTCTTAGTAGCTTTATTTTGTGTTTGAGGGGGTTTTTTGTATGTTTGGTTTTGTGTGTATGTTAGCTTTTTTCATATGTTTGGTTTTTATTTGTGTTCAGTGTGAAAACTATTGATTTTCTTTTTAAAAAATTCTTATTCAGTTGTTTAAACAACAGGGTTCCATAAAATTTAATTGGAGAAGACAACTCTCACACAATTTGCACAGTCATCGTCTGCATTTCATTAGCACCCCACTCACTTAAAAGGACTTTGAATAGGGTGTTTTTTCCACTCACAGTAAGTGAAATTTATAAAAGTGTGCAATAAATATAATGGTCTTTATGAACATAGTGATCTTAGCTTCAGCTTGGGGAGCAACAAAAAAAAAAAATAGTGTATATTATATGTGATAGGTTCGTTTTACTTTTCCCACCTTTCTCTACCCTAACCTTTCTTTGTATGGAACCATCATGTGCCCAAACTGAGTGTTTCTGAAGTAATATGGAAAACAGATTCTTGTTACTGTCTGCTATAATAAACTGGATTCTTTTACTGGCATTCTCTTCTAGTAGACTATGACTATTTCATCTGATATTATCTGTTATAATGCACTTAATATTCTTTTTGGTATTATCTGCTATAATCATAACAATGATATTCTTGTTTGGTATTCTGCTGTAATTTTAAAATGATATTTTTTGTCATACTATATGTTATAGTAAAATGAAATTCAGCCTGCTCTTATTAGCTATATAGTATAACGGTTAGTTCTGATAGTGATACTTTCTTCTGTGCAGTGAAAAGAAATTCTACTGGTATTTTTCCGCTACAAAGTACAGTACAGTAAAAGATTTTCTGGTATTATCTGCTATAGTAAAGCTAAATTATCTTTCTAGTACTCCTCTGGCTGTGTAATGCTTTCTTGCTATTTTAATTTCTCTAATATAGCTGTTGCTGTTTGTTTTTAAAAAATAAAGCTTAGAATAGATAGATATCCCTTCAGAAACATTTTGTTTTTGCCTGGAGATGGTGGTGCAAAAATAAAACCGTAATCTGAAATCAGCAGTAATAAATTATTTGTAGTATTTTTTTTTTTTTTTGTCAGGGAGCGACAGGACTTTAAATTTCATTTAATTGTCCTCTATTGAAAAATAAAAACAAGAAAATATTGTCTAAATTTTAGATAATAGAGTTTTTGTTAGTACATTGTCCATTTTTTCATTTGAATGAGATCTCACTAGAAATGGATGATAAAGGTTTGTACAAAAATAACCTTACAGTCCACACATTATGATGTACACAGTGTCAAATTTACCAGTATCTTCTAAAATACTTTTCTTAGTGGTGGAACAGATTTCACACTCGCATTTCTGATGTACCATTTATTCACTCTTTTTTCATAAACATTCTTATGAATCTATATTTAATTTGCTTTGAAATGAGGTGAGGCTTTTTTATTTTTATTTTTTTAAACCTCAAAGCAGTGCAGTGTTTAAAATCATCTTGTACAGGTAATTTTTAGCACCTCTCCCTGAAGGCATCTTATTGTTTGTTTTCAGATTTTCTAAAGATTAAAAATTAAATAAGATTACAAAATACCCAGGTATTCTTTGTTGACACAACTGCACTATTTTTTATTCTCATTGGTAATGGTATGTTGTACTGGTGTCTCTTCATGGTGACTTAGATAAATTTAGCAGGAAACCAAGCAATTCCTGGAGTCTAGCACCTTTTCATTTACAGAAAAGAAGTACATCTATCTATATATACACATATTTATTTATTAATCTTAATGTATATTTTTCAAGCAAGAACTAAATGATGAAATTTGGAAGAAAAAATCTCTCAGCTATAGAAAATGCTTCACAGGCACACAAGGACTTTTTTTGGTTGTTTTCAAATAATATTTTGTGTATATGTTTTGTATACACTCCTTTACCAACATAATACCTCCAAGAACATTAATTTACTAAATCACATCATTTGGGTACTCAAAAGACATCAGGGTGTCACCAAGTGAGATGTTTTTGTTTTTGTTTGTTTGTGGTACTCATCTCCAGTCTCTTCATTAAATATCAGCAAAATAATATATTGTTGATGTGTGTCAGGTTACTTATGGTTCACATGTATTTGATGTGTAAAATTATTTCAAAAATTTTATTGTCTGGATTTTTCTTTTTAAAAAATGTGATTGGGCATGATTTACAAACATATATCTTTGATAAATGGAAATGAATTTCATATTCACTTGTCTTTTGGGATTTTGTTTGTTTGGTTTGTTTTCATTTTTCTTTTCTTTTTTTTTTTTTTTTTTTTTTTGTACATAGTAAGCATGAATTTATTCCGATATTTGTTGTTGTCCATGAAGGTCCCTGTGGATATTATGTGTGGATTACATCCCTTTGCTCTTTTTAATTTTTCCAGCTTTAACAAGATTTTGAATATAAACATGAGTTGGTTTCTTTGGGTTTTTTTTTTTATGCCATACACATGATTTGACAGTTTTAAAGCAGTATGCAGCTGTTGTTGTTTTGTTTTTTTTTTAAAATAGTCCAAATTAAAATTAGTTCTTGCATTTGCTTTGTATTTCAAGTGAGTCTTTTTTTTTTCTGACTAAGTTAGTGTTTGTCCTTTTTACTAGTGTGTTTTAAGTGAAATAATGAAAGCATTTCTTTTTGTGTTGTAGGTTGTTTGGTTGTTTTATTTTCTTCTCAAGTTTTCTGACTCAGTAGCAGATTAATTTATTCCATCTCATATTACAATATAACAAGGAAACAGTTTTGTAATATATTGTTTTCTTTGTTCCCAAAATTGTTGTTATTTACTTCTTTTAAAAGCAACACTTTTTTAATACATGTACATATAAAATCTCTTGCTTGTTTTCATTAAAAATTAGCTTGCATTAAGACATTTGAAAACATGACTGATGAAGAAAGGTCTTGTGTTCTTGTCTGTAGAATACTGGCATTTCTCTGTCCTACCTCTTCCCCAAAATTAAATAAATAAACAAATGAACAAATATTATAATTAAATCAATAAATAACTTTATTAAAATTGATTTATCAATTGATGTATTTGCAGTTGGCATCTTGGGATATGTCTGGAAAGAAAATAACAAAAAATTAAGTTGTTTTAATATTGTAGAGAATTTGTTCAGCTAATATAGCAAATGAGCTCTCTTGATCTTCCAATTTTCTTTTTCAATTTTTTTAAACATACTCTTTTACTTCCTAGTGGTATTTTGTTGTTGTTACCAGGAAAATTCATTTTATATTAATGGCTGATAACTAAAACTGTTGCAACATAAGAACAAGAATTAATTGAGAAATAGTACAAGTACTGTTTGACTTGACAGAAATACCTCTTTCACGTTAGCAGATGAGTATGCAGCAAACAAAATCATAAAATATTTTTAGTTTATAATTGTTTCACCCAAACTGATAGTAATAATAGTGCATATTTTTGTTGCTCTAAATCTCCAAATAGTTCTAGGTACTTACATTCGTGGTCACTAAGCTCAACATTCATGAGCTAATTGTGTGTGTGTGATGGTTGGGATGGGTGGGTGGAAATGAAGATAGAGAAAAGTCCAGTGACCAAGGCAGGGATTGGTCTTGTGACCTTTTGTATGATGTCAGACTAGAACCATATAGCTTCTTTACAGGCGTGAAGTGACATGAAGTAAGAAATGGTTACCGTAAATGGGGATTGAATGGTTAGTTGTTAATTTGTTTGCTGTCCTTTGTCCTAGAGAGCAATGAAGTCATCAAATCCACTAGAAGTAAGAAATGGATACAGTAATGGGGAATGTGTGGCTAGTTCTAATTTGCCCTAAAGAGAAATGAAGTCACAAAACCCACTAGTAAAATGCAAGCAAACGAGAGACTGCCAGAAAACAGTAATTGAAAGTAGCCATTTAGTTATTGCTCCAAATGAAATGAAATGGATGGTATTACAATTTTTTAAAATTTTGAACTGTCAGATTTATGTAACAGGTCCGTTGATTAGAAAGAGTTGATGAGAAGACATGCATAATTGCCTATATACACTAATACTGTTTTAATTCAGGTTAATCTGAAGATGGTAATTAGGGGGAAGTTTGCAAGTCTGAAGAACTTCATTTTTATATTATTAAATGCTTTTGTTTAAAATTAAATTAAAACATTGATATTTTCAGCTTCATTTGTTTATTTATTTATTTTCTTTCGAAGAGTTGGATATAATAAAAGAATTGTCTTTTACAATAAATAATTAATCTGATATTAATGATATGGTTTTCAATTGTTGTGTTGTATTCTTTTAGTTAAAATTATGATAGTGTGATCAGGTAATTGAACAAGCAACTATATATTTGAAAACAAGAAAGAGATTGTAGGAGAAAGTAATATCAAAGCCGTTGTATATGTGTATTTTCACAAACAAGTTGCATATTTAAGGAATATTAATTTATTTTGCTGTCCATTTAAAATCCAGTGTTTCTGGTGTCCACATTTAATTCAAGATGGACTGAAAAGATAACAGTTTTGAAATAAAGAGTTTCAACTGCAGTTAATCTGACTTGCCATCGACTTGGTTTGCTTTACTGCATCTCGCGAGTTCTGTCACAAAATAGTTGTCTGTCTTTTGTTTGTACACAAGTGTTTGGAACGTTTTGTTTGTGTCATTTGGATAAATATATATATATATATACACAAGGGCTGCCATGTAGATTTTAGTTGTGTACAACTTACATATTCAATCCATTTTTGTTGCCAGTATTTTTTATGCTTCATGGTGGTATTATAATTTCTTTCCCTTCCTTTAAATTCTTTTTAAAAAAATTAGAATATTTATTATTGCTAGATTATTTATTATTTATTGTCATAGTCATCAAGAATTAACCTTAACATTACTGCTTTCTTTGCAAGAGACGTTTTATTATAAAACAAGCATTGTGCTGATGCATATAATAATATAGAAACCATCTCAGTGCCTTAGATATTGATTCTTATTCCAGAAATATTAAAGAGTACGAAAGGGTAAAGCTCGTTAGAATAAATGTAGGCTTCTTAAAATCATACTTGTTAAAACTAGTACAGTAGTCTTCATTTTTCTTGATTTGAAGCCACCACCACCACCAAATTTTGGGGGCTGATTAAGATGCATGTTGCTGCTTGGAGTTAATATTTATGATAATATAGCAAATGGTTGAAGAATACCAGAACACAAGTTAGACAGGACTTTACAGGATGTTACATGACTAAAGAAACATAGACAGATATTTATTTAACACATCCTGCCTAATGGTGAAAGTTATTTTGATAAAGATACTCTGATACTTAACACATCATAATGTAAGTTATTGCAATAGGGATGGAGAATATGGCTTAGCTGGTGATAGAAATTCAAAAACAGCCTAGCATTTAAGATATATCATTAAAATTTATTTTGATGCCCCCAAGGATAAGATTTAATACAAGATAAACTACTCTTTCAGATATTATCTTATTCAAAGTTATTTTGAGGGGTAAAAGGTTTAAATAGTATTTAAGAGATAATTATTGAAAATTATTTTGATTGGAGCAAAGAAGAGGGTTGGTCAATGATTTAATACAGGATAAACTTATATTTAAGACATCGTCATATTCCAAATTATTTTGATAAGGGAAAAGGTTTGACTGATGATATAGTCTTAAATTTCAAACCATAATACTCATGTGAGCTACTTTGATAGGGGTTAAGGCTTGATGGGTGTTATAATTAATGGATTGAATTATGTTCTACTTATTATTTTGTTAGTTGTAATTTTAACAGAGAAAGGTTATGCCTTTTTTAAAAAAAAAAATTAAAAATGAAATAAAAGCTAGACTGATGCCCTGGCCACTTTTCACAGGGCTTGGGCATATGCTGAGTCAGACCACAGCTGCAGCTCGCTCTCTTGCATCTCGCCCCATCACACGCGCGCCATCCCGTGGCATTGTGGGAATTCACGGCATGATGCCGGGTAAGCAAGGGGAGGTTCTGTTGCACCACTTGCTTTGTATAGAGCTTTTTTCTTTCTCTCTTTTTTTCTTTTTTTTTTTCTTTTTTTTTTTTCGTCTACTGTGGTGTATCACCCCATTTCCTCCCGTTTGGTGCATAATTGCAATATGGTGTTGTACCTTTGGCTACTGCTGTTGTACTTTGGTATATATTAGTCTTTTTCACATATATACTTGCAGTGAATTTGAGTAAGGTACGACTTTTCTTTCAAGTGTAAGAAATAAGAAACTTCTGTTTATATACATTTATAATTTCTTCACTCATTGTTTGGTTGTTGTCACTCAGCATTAAAAAGGAGAAACTATCTGCATTAATCAGCTTATTATATACATTGCTTTACATTAGAATTGTTGACAGTTTTGATAACTGGTATATTTTCCTTTCCTGTCCATGTTCTTCCAAATGGCGTGCGTGTTTGTGTAGGGTGGGTATTTTTGTGCGATTCTGTGTCTGTGGTCTGGCTTTTAATTAAATTGGGTTGTTTTGTCGTGGTCTGGCCTTAATTAAACTTGTTTTGTTGTTTTTCTTCATTTTGTTCCTTATATGTTAAATTTAATTTTTACAACATGAATTTGTGATAAATTGGTATCTGCCATTTGCAGTTCTCAAGGCCATTAGTATAATTTTTTGTTTGTCACTAATGAATTCACAGATGGTCTTTGTGTGTAGAAAGATGAGTTATTAACAATCACACAGTTTTTTTTCACTTCTCTATTATAATGACAGGGACCAAAAAAATATCTCATTTTGGATATTTTATTGTATAAAGTAACATTAAATTTATTAACTTTTAATTCCATCTTTATTTTCAAAGATAGTACATAAAATTTTATTTTATTAATTTTAATAATCACCTTTAACAAGGTAGGGTTTTTTTGTTTGTTTTTTTTTTTTGGGGGGAGGGTGGGATGTCTTTAAAAAAAGTTAATTTATACATACTTTATTAAATTACCAATTCTAAAACATGCCATCACAACAGCTATATGCAAAATTATATCACCTCTGTTGACCCCATCAAACTATATATATATATGTTCCTCTTAAGTCATAATAAACATTTTTTCTGAGTTTGCAGTGAACTTTAGTGTTGTAGAGCTATTTATTTTTGCCCATAACAAATGAGTTTTGTTTGTGCCCTGGTCAACCTTTTGAGATTTGCTTGACATAATCTGCACGTGTCTTAGTAGTTGTTGCCCTTGTTTTCTTTTTCCAAACTATTTTTGTGCACAGTTTTGCATATTGTGTTATGAAGTAGAACATTGTTTGCCACTTACAGAATATATTGGTGACTGACTGTATTCTTAGCATAATGTTTATGTTTTAATGGAACCTGTTTCGAGAAAGCCATATCTTTGTATTGGAAAACTTAAATTGCTTACAAATGTTTTCACAGTTTAGGAAACAGAACATATGTAAAATAGATATAAAAGTTAACATTTGTAATTGTTTGATTGATTGGTTTTTAAATTCTCAGATTATCATTTAAGTGATCTGTTGATTATTATTTTTCAGTCTACCTTCCTTTTTATTTCATATATTTTAAATTGATTTTAAAACATAACTAAATATGCTAACTTGATTTTTTTCAATTTTTGCATTAAAAAATGTAATGTTGCTGAAGACTCGAGACAGATTCAGTTATTACTTCCTCATCTAAGAATGTAAAGTGATGGAAATTCGCTTTATATATATTTGAGAAAATGTTGCATCAGATGTGTATGTTTTTAAAACTTACTTTATATACTTTGTTGCTGTATTATGTCTTGCACGCAAGTGCTTTTTTGTCATTAGTTGATGCTTTAAATGTTCTTAAAGATCTTTAAAGATGCCACTAACAATGTATACCTTAGTTTATTTTTAAACTAATAGCCTATTGTCATTTTGTATGATTGAAGAAATGTATTGGAGGTACTGCCGAGCATTCCTGTGTAACTTTTTAACTTAAATATTTCCACCCACTTCTATTCAGAGTTTTCCTTACATTTTTCCCTACTTTTTATGTTTTGTTGATTGTCTATCATAAATATTAATAATCTATAAGTAATATTGCATTTTCCCCCTACTTTTTGTGTTTTGTTGATCGTCTATCATAAATATTAATAATCTATAAATAATATTATATGGATATGTTTGTTGTCATCAGTAATCTTGTTTTTCATTAAATTTCAATTGTTAACTTGTTATACAACATTGATGTATCCCATATCAAGAACCCATTTTAAAAATTATATCCTTCATTTATTAGTGCGTGTGCTACTGTAATGGTAGCATTGTTTGGTGTTTTGAAAATTGTTGATTTAATGTGATGGTGTTATGTACTTTATGTTATTATTGCTTAGGAGTTATGTATTTATATATATCTGTCTTATTGTATTATGAGGAGATTTTTTTTTGTATTTCTCTCCAGAATGAAGTTTGTATAGATATGGGATTTCAACTTTATTTCCTTTTTTTTTTTAACCCCTCTCTAGGTTTAATATTTGTTGTACTGTTGTCAGAACTTTAACTTTGTGAACAAATTTGAGCAAGTTTCATTCCTTGTGCATGGTACTGTCAAGCAGTTGCCTCTACTCCCCCCTTTTCACTGCACACATGCAAAAATGGTACTAGAATGCTTGCTTACAAATCTGTAGTATTATTTTTAATTAATATTTTCTTTAGTATATAGCAACAAATTACTTTGCTTGAATTAGCATGCTCCTTATGTCAGATTTGTTATTTCTTCTTGAAATACAATATGTTTAGTTTATCTGCTGCGCTCTTTCTTGTTTGTTTTAGTGTTTTATTTTTTAAATGTAGTAAGCTTTAGTGTAGATTTCCCCGTGACAGATGTTAACATCTAATTTTTTTTTTTAATTTTTGTTGTACTCTGGTGATGCTATTTTCTACATTTAGTAGTACTTTTTGTATTTTTTTTTTTATTTGGTGCTTTCTAGTCTGTTCGTTTTATGTTGCTTGAAGCCATACTCACATTCTCATTATTTGTATGTGAAGACGGGGGAGATCCTTGCCAGCACCAGGGAAGCTGAAATTTGTTCCAGAGTTATTTCATGAGCTTAAAATTATGCCTAGGATTTTTAATATGTTCACACTACTGGAGTAATGTGATCATGTTCAGTAGTACTTAATTATATGTTATACTACAGATTTCTAAGTTAATTGAAAAAGGAGGGGTGTGTTAATAAGGAAAACAGGAAAATGTATGAGAATTTTGTTGTCTAATGATTAGCACAGTAAACAGTAATATAATAGCACAGTAAATTTTTTTTAAATAGATTAAAATTTAAAGCATTGATATATTTTTTACAGCATGTCTAAATTAAAGAAAGAAAATATTTTTTAATTAATGTTAGTTACCGTATTTCAGCAAAGCAAAAGTAATTATTCATTATAATTTCAGTATATTTGTAGTTTGACTGGTAAATGATTATTTAAAACTGCATAATTGGATGGCTAATTATCTTATTTCAAGTGTCTAGTATTTTATTAAGAGAAATTAAATTTATTCTATGAAAATTACATGATAGCTTTAAAAGTAAAACCTTAATAATGAGAAATATATGTAATATTAATACTAGTTATAAGTTATACAGTACTAAATTTCAGCAGCTAATCTCATCACTAAAAAAGAGTAAAAATCTATAAATACTATTACAAGATACGCTTAGAAAAAAACCAAACATTATGTCACCAGAATCTAAATGCAATTTCTAATATAGAAACTCTACAACTAAATTAAAAGTATCTTAAAAACAATGATACCCAGAGAAAAAAAAATTGTTGCTTTGAAAAACATTTTAAAAGTTGTTTGGTTTTGTAAGATCTTTTAGGTGTATACTTTCTTTTTTTTTTTTCAAACCACCAGTCATTCTAATACTTCTTTCTCTTATCAAAAGTAATCAGAATAACCCAGATGTAACTTATCTTTAAATATTAATTTAATATGCAAAAGAACCACATTGCAATCTGAATGTCACCATACATATTAGTAAACAGTAGGATAGGAATCAACCTTAGACTGGGATCTAAAACTGAAGCAGACACTTACTGGGGATGATGTCCCTTTCTCTGTCTTCCTGTTAGGCTTCCCTGGTTACGGCATACTACCCCAGCTGACTGCCGCCCCCACCGCTGATCGCACTTCCTCCCCGACCATATATGCTGATTTTGCTGCGGCCCAAACCGGTGCCCCTTTGGCCATCTCGCGGTCTGAGCCAACCCCCCTCCCCATCAACACGCCATCCCTTCAGCGGGATCACTTTGGAAGGACAAGTCTTGGTGGGTTGTTCATATTCAGCTCATTATCTTTTAGTTTCTAAATTAGTTATTTACTTTAAAGCCACACTAGAGAGTATCCGAGTTTTATTGCACATGTGAACTAGTGCAGGCTAGACAGAGTCACAATGTTGTTTGTGAACAAGTGAAATAATCTGTAAAACAAAGATCAGAATGTTCATAGATACCTTCCACTCCTCCCCATCCCCAATCCTTCCCATTGCTATCTGTTTGGCTTCAAATTATCACCAGCATTGGCACTGGTTGTCTGATATGTATGTGTGTAAATATAAACATTACATTTTAAAAATATATCTACCCTTGATGTCCACTATGCTTTCATAGTGTGGCTTTAAATGTCATTTCAAGATTTGGAAATCTTAACAACAGAAAGAGAGATTGAAATGGCAACATTGACATATAGTATGTGTATTTCATTATTATTTATTTAACACAGGCTAGTATATTTAATCAAATTTTAATTAAAAGATTAGATTTAGTTTTTTAAAAACTTTTATATTGCAGATTTATTATCTTTCTTTTGTCCTAATATATATCTTTAATTAAAGATCTTTCATCCTTTATATTTCTCTGATTCAACAATTTTTAACATAGTTGAAATTTTTATTCCATAAAATCATCAGAATTCAGTACTCTACCAGTTTCTAGTTATAATGTTGGTTTTAAGTGATCTAATGAGTGAAAAGACTAGTGCTTTTCTAGTGCCCTTCTGGGGTTTTTTTTTTTTTTTTTGTGTATTTTATTAAAATAACTTTGAATTTTTATAAATGTGTTAGAAATCACAGGCTGATGAAATGTCAAGCAGTTTTCTAAATTCTAAAATAAGCAAGGGTTTTATTAAAGAATATTTGTATCCCTATTATTATTTTTTACTAATTTTGACGTGCTTTCATATGTAGTGATTAGAAATAGTGTATTTTGGTGGTTTATTTATTAGATTTACATTTGGGGTTGTTTGTTTTTTTTTCTTTTATAGTAAATTGCTTGTAGAATTGTTATGAACATTTTGTCTTTTACAAGTAATAGTGAGATGTCAAGTGTGTTTGCTTGGGCTAAAAAGCATGTTTTGTTGCAGAAGTAGAATTTTTCCTCACATAGTTTGAAATCTAAAGGCAGTTGACAGTTTTCTGTAAAGCGATGCAGTTGTTTCCCTTCATTTCCTTCTCTCTCTCTCTCTCTCTCTCTCTCTCTCTCTCTCTCTCTCTCTCTCTCTCTCTCATTCTCTCAAAATCTATGTGGCAGCCATTGTCTTTTATGTGTTTGTAATTACATATTTTGTCACCTGTCAAGAAATGTATTTTATTAAAGACATAATTGGTTCTTTCACTCATTTGTTTTCAATTTGACATCCAGGAAGATGAAAAAAAATGGAAAGGTTTTATAGTTGTTTTGACATAGTTTTCTAGAAGATGATCTTTGAGCAATATGCACTTGTTAAAACTGCCTGTCATTACCTGAACATTAATACAGAAAAGTATACTTTTCTAGATGATCTTTGAACATTATGTGCTTGCTAAAACTGCCTGTCAATGCCTGAACATTGATACAGAAAAGTACACTTTTCTTGTCGCATGTTCAGTTGAGCACTGCCATTGATGTTTATGGAAATAATTAAGCTGAAAGTTCTGAACTGTTTTCCTTCAGTTGCAGTCAAGAAACCAAGAACAATTCCATTTATTTATTTCCATTTCCTTTACATTTCAGTGACTGCTGATTGTCAAAAAAATTAAAATAAAAATAGCATAATCTGGTCATTGCATGTGCTACCCTATACAATTAACTCATACAAGTGTGCATACACACACACACACACACCAAATGGACACTAATAAGTTTTCCACATTATTAATTTAATTTCTTATAATCAGAAAATGGGAAAATATATCAACTGCCTGGACTCTAGTAATGTTGACCATTTTTTGTTTCATAGTCATCAGACCAATGACTTCTATTTCTTGACTACCATCTTAAAGTTCTGGTGTTTGAAAAACACGTACTTTTTAACTTTCTTTGCAAAGTATTGAATATGAGTTGAAATAATATTTTAATTCTAATTAATCTGTAAACAAATGAGAGACTTGACTTTTATGTCTTTGATGATGTTTGTTCGAAGCGATTTGTTTCTTTGACAAACTTTTGTTGGAAGTTGAATTGGATGAAAGTTGAAAGCGTTGATGTTTTTTCACATCCAACACCACTTTCTTGCATATCTATATAAATACAAAGAAACACAGCAGCACACTCTCACATATTACAGTCACTCAGCCAGTAAGCCATTCACTCTTTAGTTTTTAATTTTCTCTAAAGAATAAAACTTGTCAATTATATTTATAGTTGAAGTGAGAAAAAAATTTTATTGTATAATACACATGTTCCAAAAGCATAAACAATTACACACACACACACACATCAGTTATAATATTCTTGTTTTTATTATATTAGTTCATGCAATAGTGTTTTGAAAGTTCTAATGAAAATCTAAAAGTAAGTTTAATAATGACTTATTGGCACTTGCATTTAATGCCATGTCTCAAATTCATAACTATATAACATTATATTGTATAACAGGGTCTTAGTCAGCCATGTCTCAAATTCATAACCATATAACATTATATTGTATAGACTAGCAGGGTCTTAGTTAGCCATGTCTCAAATTCATAACCATATAGCATTATATTGTATAGACTAACAGGGTCTTAGTCAGCCATGTCTCGAATTCATAACCATATAACATTATATTGTATCGACTAACAGGGTCTTAGTTAGCCATGTCTCGAATTCATAACCATATAACATTATATTAAATTAAAGACTAACAGGGCTTTATTAGCCATGGATAAAGTACATATACAGGAAAGTATGTGAGGAGAGCAAAATTAGTAAAATGATTTTATTTTTACTGATTGTTGTGAGAGAGAGGGGAGGGGGGGGGAGTCATATTAAAATACATCATCATAGAGCAATAGGCATTTTTTTTAACTGTGTTTATATACATGAACAGTTATATGTGTGTTCCTTACAAAAGATCAAAATGCTATTTCCCTATCAGAACCAATTCCCCTGTCCTCCCTATGGGGTTGTTTAATATAGAGGGAGGTTTTGATTTGACCAATAATTGAAACAGCAAATGTACAGAGAGAAAAATCAGCATCTAATTTGGTTTGCCTAATAACTGAAAAAAACAAAATGTATACTAACAGAGATCTACATGCATTTTTAGATTTGGCCTAATAAACTAAATACATATCTAGATTTTATATACATTTAATAAGATTGACCTAATCAATCAAAAAAATATTACAAATAGAAGAATCTATATTTAGATTTGGCCTAATAAAGTTAATAAACTAACTACAGTGTATACAGACAACAGTCTACTTGTATTTAGATATGGCATAATAATTAAGCAAATGAACTGACAGAAGCATATGCATGCATTTTAGATTTTAATTAATCATACATACTGAACAAAATAACTCGTGGATGTACTTGGTTGATTATATTTAAACATCTATTATCTGCATATAGAATTGGGTCCAGAACCTCTGTTAATAGGCCCTATAAATTCTAAATGAACTTGAATACAAAAGTGTTTTAATTGACATGGGTGTGAAATGATGTTAAGGATTTTGTATGTTTGTCCTTTGTGTAGAGATTTGTGTTTGCAAGGGAATGAAACCCACTGTGGTACCCGTATCAAGGTGTTTTGTTTTGTTTTTAAAAAAAAACGACACTTTTTCACAAATTCTTTTAAAATTTATTGAGATTAGTTGCATCTTGCTTTCAAAACAAATGTCAGTCGCATGAACTACTAGTCATTCAAACAAACAAGTATAGTATGACACATTTTTCTTCATCATTATATGACAATCCAATACCAATTCCACACTTATCAAATTCATCACAGACAAATTCAGTGCTTCAGATTCATAGGTAAAGGTTAACATCTGTTACATAATGTAGCATTAGAAATCAAGATATTGGTTAAATGGACATTTTATTTTAAATTGGTGTGTATTTTGGTTTCTTGTTGTTCCTTATTGAAAATCTTACTCGATTTACTTCTATTAGTTATTAAATTATCCTAAATTCTCTCAGTAGTTTAAAGTTTCTGGACACACTTTTAGTTTTAGTCAGAAGGATAAACAGTTCAGCATAAAGTACGAAAAATAATATTGTTGCTATTATTCATAAATAATAATGTGCTTGGCAACAAAAAAAAAAAATGTAGTTTGGATTTGAGTGTTGCAATAATCTGAAGCACTGAACTTTATGCACTCTGCCAGAAACTGCATTTTGACACACACACACAGAGGTTCAACTTAAGTTATGTTCAAAGTCTACCCTCTCAACCTCACCTCCACCATATTGGTATGCTCTCTCTCTCCAACCAAGCAGCACAGGCCTCAGTCCTCAGTACCCTGGGTAGCCAAGGATTTCCAACTGCAGGATCACCAGTAAGCAGTCGCCATTTGGCAACTAGCCCCAGTCCTCTGGAGCTGTACACATCTCAGGATGGGCTGAGTTATATGCAAGCCACAAGTCCACAGCCAGCATCCTTTGGACACAGCATCACTGTCAGCAGTGTAGGCCATAGCCTAGCAGTAAGTCATGACAATGATGTCACCTAGCAATAAGTCATGACAGTATTACCTAACAGTAAGTCATGACAATGATGTCACCTAGCAGTAAGTCATGACAGTATTACCTAACAGTTAGTCATGACTATTACCTAGCAGTAAGTCATGACAATATCACCTTACAGTAAATCATCTAGTATGACAGTAGTATCAGTTCTGCTATTTGTACTTCTTTCTTGTGCACAGATTCAAAAATATTCTGTACTCTTAAATACATGAGGTTAATTTTATTCTTTGGTTTCATTCTCGCACACACATGCCTGTACACAAATAGGTGGGTAGACACGTGTACTTAAAATGTCTTCTGACCTTTTTAATGATTCTTTAAAACAATTTTCTAATGCATTGATGCTTTCAAGTGAGCTGTGTAACTTAACTATAACTAGTATAAGACAGATACATTGGTGTTTACAAAATGAGCCATGTAATTTTAGGATAGATACATTGGTGTTTACAAGTGAGCCATGTAACTGTAGGATTGATTCATTGGTGTTTTTAAGTGAGCCATGCAACTGTAGGATAGATACATTGGTGCTGTTAAGTGAGCAGTTTAACTGTAGGACACATTAATACAATAGTTTTGATTCTCAAGTTTGTTTATAAACAGTGTTTAAATGAATACTTGCTCACATTCAGGACATTCCGTCTTGATGATGGAATTATTTGCTTCACAGAAGAGACTTTATCTAAAGAAAGCATTTTTTCCTACTAAAGAATTTCCACACTATCACAAAAATTATTTTGATAATATGTTTATGAATTTGATAGCATTTTGAAAAGTCTATTCTCATAAATATATTTATATATATTTCTGCATCTTGAGGACATTATTTGTACTTAAGGAAACTGAGACACTTAAAAACAGTTTACAACCAAAGCAAATGACAATAAAAGATAACACTGTTATCATCATGATTTTGTCAAATAAATCCTCATGTCGGTTTGAAATTCACTCATTTCAACAGTTAATGATTGGGTTTTTTTTTAAAGTGGTGTTAATCCATCCTTTTCACTAAATACTCATAGAGGATGCTATGCATTGATATTATAAGGTTGAAAAATAAATAATTTACATAACCAACAATGATTCATCAGTGGAGGCCTCAGGTAGATTCCACAAAAAGAAGCTGAATTTACACATTTGCCATTTTCTTTGATCCTAGCTGTTCCTCCCTCTTTAATCGCCCTGGTTGCCTGTTGTTTTTTTGTACCAATACTTTTAATTTATTTAATTAAGTGAGGTGCTTTTATGTTACTGTACTTTCTAAAACCTAGATTAAAAAAATAAATGAAAATGGGAACTTATTTTTTCATAATTGAATTTGTAATGACTATTCTAGAAGCATTCATTAATAGCATCACACCTTTTTTCGGTGTTTGTTTATTTAGAATATGAGGGATGTGAGAGAGAGAGAGAGAGCATGCAACCATATACATATTTCTTTTTAAAGTATTGATTTTAGGGCAAATGATACCCAGTAATTCATGGAACCTGTGAAACTCCATCATTGGTTTTAAAGTTGTGGACTTAAGACAAGAACAGTATTTTGTCATTTAATAATCTAATAACAAAGAGCTCTTTTATAATATTAGTATTCTCAAACAGTGGTAAATATTTGGTTGTGCTTTCTAGGTGCACACTTTTCACTCTCTTGATCAGACAAGAATTGTTTTGAAATGATTGTATTGCGAGATTAAATTTACCCCTGGTGAAAAATGCTTGTCTAGGAAAAACACTTAACAGGTTTAACTTTATTCCAAGCATACATTCTATCTTGAAAGTGTTTTAAGAAAATATGCATATTTCATCCTATTTTGATATTATGTTGCTCTGTATGTATTGTTTTTAAAAAGTAGTTCCATTTTAATACAATACTTTAATGTAAATCAAATTGCTCATAAAAATATGCTAGAGACACTTTTCACTTAACACATTTTACATTCTTCCTTTATATTATATTTATTTCACTATTAATAGATCCATGTGCATTGTCTCTTTCAGGGCCATCAGCTGATACCAGCTGCCTTCCAGAATGGCTACCACTGATCCATGCTTCTTTATATCTCAGGTATTAGTGCGTTTTAGGGGAATGGTACTTTTAAACATTACAGGAGTAGTAGGGAACTTATTCTCAGATATTTTGATTGGTGCTGAGGTTAAAGGTGGTTTTAATATCATGTGGTTTGTTGCTGGTGGGAACTGGCCATGGTAGTTTTTCATATCAAGCATAGTTAGGGGTGGGGTTGGATAGAGTTGTTCTATGCAGATGGTGGATTGTACTTGGGATTACAGGTAGTTTTAGCCTCAGGTATTCAGTCAGTGGGATAATAAAAATTAAAGGAAGAGAAAAGGTAGGACAGGGAATAGCTATTTATCACCTCATTAGTAATTTCACAAACCATTTCATGGCACCAAACTACTTGTGTAGACATGAAAGTGTATTTGGATCCCATGTGATTACTTAGTAAAGACCAACATTATATAAAAAAAAAAGCATATTGACCAGAAATGAAATACTAAAAAAAGTATTCTAGTTTTAAAGAAATAATGATGTACTTTGTAATGGGTCTTAGAATGGTATTGATTAGGTCAAAGCCAAGAAAGTTAGTTACATGGAAGTAGTGAAATCTAATTCATTGATTCATCACCTTCATCAATGATGGGTTCTTATTTTCATTGGAATTGCCTGGAGTTTGTTGGAAGGATTTTATTTCCATTAAAAGTTAATAATTAATCTTTTAATGCTTTCTCTCACTCTCTTGCGCTTTTCTCAGAATATTGCTACTTGCCTGTGTGTCTACAATAACATTTGTGCGAATTCAGCCCTTGCACACAATAATCTAGGTATTCTTTGTACTACATAAACAAGTCACCTGAACAATAAGCCACATATCTGTTCTAATGCTGTTGGACTGTCCAACATTGTTGGACTTAGTAAGAGAAACAGTGTTAGTCTCAAATGTGGCTTCCAACAGAATATGGCTGCAACAATTCCAACTATATATGATATAAAAGTTAAGAACATAACCCCTTTATAGGCTATCATTCTACTGCATGAATATATCTTGACCCTGTTGACAGTGCGCTTTTGTTTTTTTAAATGTTGTTTTGTGGATTGCTTATTATTCGCCTTGGGATTTGGGGGGCAGTGTGTGTGCCTTGGTCACATACCTAAACCTTTGTTTAGAAAGGGTTAGGATTTTCTCACAATAAAGAAAAGTAAAAATTGGTCACAGTTTGTACCTGTCTTTAAGGAGGGGGGAGATTGAGTGAACACTTTCTCTCTCCCCCCCCCCCCACCTTCTCTCTTTCTCTCTAAAAGTTTGATGGCTGAAAACAAAATCTTGAGGAAATAAAACAGTCCTAGATTGTTGGTTATTTCAGACAATGCTTCTGTTTTTATGCACGTCACTGACCATCGGAAAGTCTGCATGACATCTATTCAGCCATTTCTCAATAATTCTACCAGTAATCTTGTATTTTTCATGGTTCGTTGGTTTAACCCTTCAAATTTACTTCTTTTCTTTTTTTTTAAATTTTGTTTAAATGATTTTATTTGTTATTTTTCTTGTAACTTTAAGCAAGAAGAATTTATTGTAATAATAGTTAATGTTACTGTTTGGTTTGTGATTAATGTTGGTTTTACATTAATGTTGGACAGGAGTCGAAGTGATTGGCCACATATTTGACCTCAAGGGTAATCCGTATGAAGGCACCTCCTGGGACAGCAGAACAAAAAAATGTTAATGGAGACAAGACATGAAAAATGCAGTTTGTTTTGTCAGTTTTGAACAACAGCAGCATCTGTTTAGTAAACAGGTTTAATTTTAAAAAAAGACACGAAACAGATAATACAAAAGATTTACATGCTACGCAGTGAAAATTATTATTCTGACGATAAGGAAGAAACATGTCTCCAGTTCATGATGTTTGTTGTGTCAGATTGTGTCATCGCTGCATATTTTCTTCCTGCCAGCTTTTGCTTTGAAGGGTTTTTAATGCATTTTATATTTTAATTTTTAACTGCATATTTTAATGCTTTGATTTAATTGTAATATTTTTTGTGTGTGTGCACATTTTATCTTGGATCCTGGGGAGATGGGTATGGATAACTTGAAATATTCTTCACAGCGAAAGCATTTGGCTCTAGTAAATATAATGAAAAATAAATCTCTCAAACCAGTTTTCAAAATCTGGTATTTGGGAAGATTAGGATACAGCCTGCTGAAAGAATAAATTTAGGTAAACTCTTTGAAAACTCTTTGATATTGAAATTGTATTGATGCAGTAATACTTCAAATTATCTTGAAATAAATAAGTCAAGTTTGGCCATTATAATTTGAAGGCTGATTTAAGGACTGCACAAAAATCATTCATGTCATCAGAAAGCAAACATTGCTGAAGAGGAAGTGTAAATGACTTCATCTTTTGTAGAATATCACAGTAAAGATGTTAAAACTGTTCAAATAAAATCGTAATTATTGAAATTTTGTTTTATTTAAGATGGCCTTTTACTGTATTGACTTATGGTGGCAACATTATTGCTGCTTCCTCTTTTTATAAAGGCGGTGGTAAAAATGCAATTAATTTTATGTGTATCTTTAATTATTTTTTTTTCTATATTTTTCTGGCTTTCATTTAATTTTAACTTGAAGGATGAAAAACTTCAAATTCTTCATGATGAAATACTTGTTTTAAGATTTATTGACTTGTTTGTACAGGTCTGTTTATATGTTTTCATACTTGTTTTGCTTTTTAAAAAAATCAACAAACATTATTTGTTTGTGTAGGTTTTTTTTTGTTGCTGTTTGATCTTTTTCTCATTCACAGTTTTTTTTGTTTGTTTAATTTTTGATTATGCCTCCTTACTCCATACATCATTGCATGGATGGTGAATAAAATTTTCTTTTATTTACCAACGTGTGAACAAACACAAATTCTCAGTTTTCAAGAGGAAGGCACTGTACTTTCCCTTTGAGCACTGTCCATATTTGATTATGCCCCTTTTACAAATTGATCTATGTGTACAGATATGTTTTTGCATTGTACATTTTATCTCCCCTGAAAATCCCTCTCCCACCACCCCATTGTTTTAATTGACCTTTTTAATAACCATAATTATGTATACACTTTATAATTTTCTTGACATTTATTTAAAGAATAGTGTTGTTCTCTGGGATTTGTGTTAGATGTTTTCGAGAATAAGTTTTATGGCCATTTAAACGAATTTTTTCAGTAATACTTCCTGTCTTTTGGTTCCAGATATTTGATTTTCCTCTCTTTGAAGTTGTGGCCAACTAACTGGTCATAATTAATTAATAATCAGTCAGGTTTATTTAAATGATTCTTTTAAATCAATGAAGTACTGTAGTCATGCTAGTTTGATTGTTTTGGAATTGTTTTATTTTAATCAATGAAATATTATGATCATATGAGTGAAGATTAATGGAACAAACTTGTTTTAAAATCAGTCATGTTTAGTTTTTAAATTATGATTATAAAGAACAGAAATATAAAATGCTTATTGGCATAAATTATAAGCAAGTAAAATGTCTTTTCAGACAATGAAGAATACATTTTTAATAACATTATCTCTGACACTTTTCCATAACTACTGTTAAAACTTTTTATGTATGCATTCTATTATGACTGGTTCTGCTACGCTGACAGCAATATATATGACTATATATCAATTCATGTTTTATCACAAGAACCTTTGTGAGTTATCTACACTTGTTCCTTTCTATCTTCCTAACTCTAATTGTATGCATATTTTATCTTCGGTCATTGCTGTTATATATAATTACTATTATACACTTGTGTGTTTCATATTCAAGTGCATGTTACTGTGTGTCTCTACACTGATGTGTCGACGTTACTGGTATGCTTAGTGTTTGTCTTCTTCCGTCACATATTTTGAGATTTGATTTGTGTTTGTGAATGCTTTTATAAGGTTCTGATGTTTTTTGATGAATAATTTGCAAATTGTTGATGCGATGTTTGGGTTATGTGCAGCAGTGCTGCGGTTGTACAGGATCTACATTTGGTTGTATTCATATTGAAATGTTATTATTTACAATGGTTAACATGACAACGCTGGTCATTAAGCCAAGAGTATGTTTTTAAGCTTTGTTGTGAAATCCTTTTGAAATTAATGCATGTTTTCTGCTAAAAAGTACAAAACAAAACAAGAAAATTAAAAAAAATTTAAAAAACCCAATAATTAATAAATCTCTCCACCCACCCTAACACTTCCTGTTTTATGATTTCATCATTTTTTTAATGCTTACAAAAATTATTTAACCCTTTTTTATTGATCATATAATCTCATTCTTTCTCATGGTGTTTGTTAAACACTGGGTATTTTTCTAGTTCTTCCATTTTTTTCTTCTTTTGTTTTTAATCTTTTTCCTTAATAATATGTTTATATTTTAAAATATAATTTATGTGTAGGAAGATTGTGTATGTTCATCTGTTGTTATTTTTAAATAAGAAGCTCATATCTCTGAACCTTACAAACTAAATTATGATCACAGAGTCCAGTAAATGTAAGCATTTTTGAGGTAGTAAATTTTGTATGATTTTTCAAATGTTTCATTTAACCATAAATGATTCATTTGATTACATGTTGCATTATGATATGCACATTTTGAGGAAAATGGGGGAAAAAATTAAATAAACTCTCTTAATGCAGTCAGATTAAAAGATCTCATAACCTCTATGGTCAAGTGGTGCTAGAAACCAAACAATAAATAAATAAGAATTAGTGGATATATTGCACATGAGTGATGACAGAAGAAAAGTTAAAAGACAAACAAAGCATTTTGTATCACACTTGCTTTGCTATATAGTTCTTCTCAGTACATTGTGGAAAGTGGGTTTTCTAACACAAGTTTCTGCAAAGGCTGATCAGATGTCCCATAATTTTTAATATTCTTTAGATTTTTTATTTTAAACATTTTTCAAATTTTTCAGAGGTATAATATTGAAGGTGTGTGCACAAAAATGATCTTCAACTTATAAAATATAGATATTTAATTTTAGATATACCAAACAACTCCATGGTAAAGATAAATTTCTCAATTTACCCACCTCTCTCACACGCACACACCTCTTACCTTTTCACTGTTTACATTTAAAATCAGTCCAGATTTTACAGCAGTTTTAGTAAATAATTATGCTTAATTGTTTGGGGGTTTTCTTTTCATTTAGGTGGAGTGATAAACCAAAGAATTTTTTAATATAAAGGCACTAACCAATCCAGAACTGTTACCAAACAAAAGTGATTTGTCCATGAAATTTACCTGATAGCATGTTTGTGTGGTTTGTGTGTAATTTATTATACTAAATCTATGCTAATAATGTGAGGGAGAAATTTTCTTCAGTAGTTCTTTTTCTTTTTACTAGACAATTATTTTGTTGAAAATGTTATAAGTATACAGTTTTGATTTGACACCATCTGATAAGCATAAAGGTATTAAGATCTCTAATTTTGTGTATACTTTATAATTGTGCAGCAAATACCATCACACATAGAGATTTTGGGTTGTGTCAAAAGTTTAATTCAAACATTAAAATGGTGCATTTTAAGTCGTGGATGTGTGCTGTTGTTTTCAGGGGGGGGGGGGGGGGTAATTATTTTTTTGCTGTTTACAGGAAAAAATAATGCTGTTTTTTTATGGTTACGATGTTGAGAAATGTACCTTTATATACCTATCTATTTTTGGCTTTTAATGATAATGTATACCCCCACGATCACAAGCATTTAGCAGAGCTTTAGGTATATTGCATTAAAATTGTGTGTAGTTATTTGACTGTTACTTTTACATAAAAGATGCTTAGTGCTGGATTTTTTTTAAAAATCAAATCTCAAAAGCTTAGTTAATTGAGCTTAACAGGTAATATCTAAACCAAAAAGTTGACCTTTTTTATATCTTGTAAAGCAGTACCAGTTTTTGCATTACTCTGGTGTCTGAGGCAAGCAAAACTATTGTAAGCAGACATTTTTAATTTAAATTCATATGTTTGGATCATTTGTACACTTTGTTGATTATCCATACCAGGCTTTTCATGATGTTTATATTAATCACACTTTACACTGCATTTCATGACAGGAGCATCATCGCTTGTAAATACCTTGCAGCATATTTTATTTGTATCAACGAAAATATTTGTTCATCTTTTGTTGTTGTCAAGTTTATACTTTGATGTTAACTTCTTTTATAATCAATCTTATATACTGAATGTTTGCCTGGGTGTTGTGGGTTATGTAAAATCTTTTAACTGGCTGCTCCTTCTCTTTATTATTTTTTCCCAAGATCAGTAAAACCTCTAACCCTATAAACTGCTTTGATTTTGTGCATTTGTCAAAAATGTTTATGGACATAATTGGAAGTTTGAAGAGATGGCTGTTAGGAAGTAAAAATGACATATATTGTATAGTATATACTTCCAAAGCCCTTCCTTTTAGACAGTATGAAACCATTTGTGGTCATTATAATCTTTCAGCAGAAATATTGCACTCAATATAATATTACTATGTCATTTTATTCTTTACTTGAGCTTTTATCCTTAAAATTAAAAGGTTTCCTCTTTCCACTTTTTCACAACATAATGTTTAATAATGGTCTCATATCTCTTGCATTTTGTTTTTTATTAATGCAAATGAATAATTTGTTGGGCTTTTATGGAGAACATAAATGTGACAACAAGTAGCAAAATAAAGATGAGAAGATCACTACTGAGCAATATTTGCATTAATTTCCCTTGACTTTCTTCATTGCATCTTCTATTTTTCTTTGTTGAGTGGTACCATTAGTTATAGAATTACTCAAAGTAGTGTCATTACGTGAACTGATTGCAAGCATTTTTTAATGGGTTTTGGGATTGTCATTTGTTTTACAGAGGACGAAATACTTTTCTGGATTTTTTTTGTCAAAAGCGACTTGAAAATTAAAATGCCATGAACTCCCAAATATACAACCAAATACTAATACATGTATATGCACAAAAAGCAGAATGTCTTTTCTCGTTTGTTTTAAATATATATAATGGTACCCATTGCTTTTACATTTTATTTTGAGAGAATATGTATGTTATTGTTTGGGGGTGAGTTGAAATCTCACGTGCCCTTCATGTCTCACTGTAGAATTGGAGTACGTTTTTGTTCCACTTGCCCCTTGCTCCATACTCCCACAACCACCACCACAACACACACCTACAACAAAGGGGAAGATCACTGCAGTCACGAGATTTTTTGTTTTTTTACCTCCCACATTTCCCATTGTTGAATCTTTAAAAAATAATAATAAATAAATATCTGTGTGTTATGTCCTACCTCGGTTTATGACACAGACGTCTGTGATGTAGGATTAGGCTTAGATGAAGATTCAATTTGTAGCTCTAGATATCTTTGTGAGTGAGTCTGCGTGCCTGTGATGTTTGCGCACAGAGGTGTGTGTATGCTAGCAATATCTGAGTCTCAGAGTTGTTACAAACGTAAATACATCAATGAATTATCAGCAATAATCTTGGTAAATGACATGGAGGTGTTTTGCTCTAGTTTCCATTTTCAAAGTGTCAGACAGTTTTTTTAATTTTATATGTAGGCATTTGAGACTAAGTCAAACTGGCATGTAAATAGTTTATTTCTTATAGGGGTTTTTGTATGTAAACATTTAATTTTTACACTTATAAATCCATGTTTTACATAAGCTAGAATAATAAAGGAATGATTCAGATTTGCAGTAAAAATGCCAGTCATGCAAACTTATTTACTTTGGCATGAAAATTTTAAAATAATTTTGTTCTCCTTTCTAAATGGCTTCTAAATATTTTCTGCCTAAAAAATGAGGACTGGAACAAAACAACCTCCATCATTTATGATACCTTTAATAATGATGTCATATTATTACTCATGTTTTTTTTAATACAAAAAATGCTGTGAATATTTTTTAAATTGCATTTTGGTATAAAAATATTGTCATTTTTAATTAAATGCTGTTGTTTGTCACCAGTGAGAAGTATGATAGAATTGTATTATTAGTGGTACTAGAATTGGGGATAATACTTTGTGCACTTACGTCTTAATACAATTCATCATACATAGATTCACACGTTTTCAGGACAAAGAAAAAAGAAAGAAAGAAAAGAAAACGGAGGGGAGGGGAGGGGGGAGTTCTCATTAGAAACAATTTTCTTCTCTCTCTCTCTCTTTTTTTTGGTATTTTTTTAACATGCATCGAATTTGTATCATTTTCCCATGAAAATGTCCTTTCTTGGTGTTGTATTGTGCACCACCTTGTGTATTTTACAAACACAAGGTGAGTAAATAATAGACACAAATACCTAGCTTCTTGTAAAGTTATTTAGCATTACTTGTTGCTCATGTTATTCACTCACCCCCTTTATTTCCCCCAACTCTGCCCTCCTACCCACCCACCCATTAACAAATTGTTTATTGCCTGTTAACTGATGCTGATTTTAATTGGGTTTTGTGTGATGATGGCTTTACATATTTAAATCGTTTCTGGCACAAACGGCAGCTTGGAAGTGGTCATTTGGATACGAGTGGTACGATACAAAGCTTTGTTTTCCTTTTTCTGATAGAGGGAAGGGGGGGATATGAGTACAGGGGTGTATTGCAGTTGGATTGATTGCAGTGAAATAATATTTAGATTAAAGAACAAACTAGATAGGGGATCATCATAATTTTCAGTTTAAAAACACACCATTGTTTCATGGCCAACAGTAAGGTTGTGTAATGGCTAATTCACTGCTTATGTGAGCATTTTGTTCTCTTCATGGCGTAAGAATAGTGAACAGATACAAATAATACTCGTCTTGCTCATCATTTTAAAAATCTCATCTCCTTCAGGGTTTGTGTGTGTGTGTGTGGTGTGTGCATGCATGTATACACACATTCATTGTAAAGTGGGAATTTATGCAGATTCATTTTTGGGGGGTGGGGTTGTTGGATGTGAATTTTTTTGTGGCATTAATTTCTTTATCAATGCAAGAAATATGATGAAAGATTTATTCCTGAGAATGCTGAAATTTTCCCATACATTCCTGTAGCCAGTAGCTTTTCTCATGTAGAAAATACACTTGGGATCAATTAGATGAGATTTTTAAAAAAAAACTAAGAAAATAGTTAAAATATATAGAAATGAAGTCAAATTTTGAGTACATTTGTCTTGTCTACATAACAATGTTTAGATTTTGTAAAAATAACATGATTTTGAAATCCAAATTGTACAGGATTATGATGTTGTTCCCCCCCCCCCCCCCCCACATGCATCAAGAATTGTATTAGCTAAAGGTTTATCATTATTCAGCATGGAAAAAGTGTCACATTGCTGTAAAACATATTGTTATGTAATAATTTAAATAAGATTCTGATAGTTCTGGTATTTCTATTAAACAACACTGTGCAGGCACACTAAGAGTTAGTTATAACTCACTTTCTGTTTATCATTTAGCAGGCTATAAAATTAATTATGTGATGGGTGAACAACTCTCTTCTTGAGTTTTGTGAAATTATTTATTTTTGTGGATGTGTGCATCCTGCCACATTGTAATTTCGACTTTTGTCATAATTGCACATTTTTGAGAAATAAGAGCTTGTCACGTTTGTTTCTTTTATTCCTTTTGAAAAAGGACATACAATTTTTTCACCATGTAAAATGCAGAATAGATATAATTGCATTGTTGACTGGTTCTCCCCATATATGTACGCAAATACCTCAGATTCAAATTCATTTTAACATTTTCTTGTTCCCCTTCTTGAAAATGAACTATCAGATCTCAAGTGGTGGGCTTTTTTTTTTGTGTTCTGCAGAATCTTACACAATTTCTACATGTGTTCTACATGTGTTGTCCACACACCCCACCCCCTCCAGCTCAGGAATGAAGAATACAGGTTTGCAGTTAAGAAGTTTTGTGTGAACTAAGCGTATATGGACAGAGTAGTGCAAGCTTCAGGTACTTCTCCCCCTTCCCCAGTGTTATTTTTGGCATTTCTAAAGAAATCTGTCTCATTTGGCCAGCATATTTTAAGTTTCTGTGAAAGATGTACCAGTCTTTGTTAACTGTACACTTTCATCCAGTGATGTGATTTTTCCTTCTGTTGGTATGAAAGTACAGTAATAATCAGTTCCCTCCATGTGGACATATACTGGCTAATTTGATATTGAATTGTATTGAAATGTTCATCAGAAAAGAAAATCTATTTGAGCAACAGTTTTTATCCCCACCACCCCTTTCCCCCCCAAAAAAAATTTTAATTTGGTGTACATTAAAAAAAAAAATCACTGATTTTATTTCTTTTGTTAGGTTTTGTTTTTTGGGGGTTATACCCTGATAAAAGATCTGATTAATTAAATACATCAAATTTACCTCTTTTCTTTCCTTCTTCGTACCTCCCCATAGAATCCTACTTTTGCCAGGGACACCCACTCATTTCTGATACACTTTTCATTTCAATTACCCTGCCGTACTTCTACTGCAGGTCACATTTTAAGAACCAACAAACATTAGAATTAAAATTTATATAATTATAGATCCAATCTTGCAGTGTCACTTTTCTCTCTCCCTCTTGAAAACTGGCTGTTGGCTCGTTTGGAGATAAACTTTATAAAAACATATCTCTTAAATCATAGAAAGATCTAAAGGTTGTGTGAGTAAAAGTTGCTGAACTACTAAATCTGAGGAATGTCACAAGCCTGTTTATTCTTTTGTTTTCTGTTTACTACATAAAAAGATCAATCAGATTCTGGATTCTCAATCAGGTGTTGACTGTGGACAATTTCTTTGTGAGTCTTGGACACTGAAGTTATATGCTGCATGTTTATGCTTCATATTGTAGTCATTTCTTGCTGCCATAACAATAATTGCTACAAGATTTCTTTTTATTATTATTACTTAGCAATTATTTTAAACTATGCAAAGTTTGTACTGACACTTGTTAAATATATGTATATTTTATTTATTTATTTTAAAATAGGGTGTTTTCATTTAACAAGCCTCTAATGCAATTTAGAGAACCATACTGAATAAACCTGATATTAAAGGTTGTGTTTCATTTTTTCATCATGGCCATTGTTAACTGACCAGCTTCTGGAATTTTTTCCAAACTTAGATAAATTTATTAATAGTTGCAACAGCAAAAAAAAAAAGAGAATCCACATAAAACTCCTAAAGTGATCACTATAATTGTTAATAATGTGATATACATATTAGATATGGAATTATAAATATATTACTTTTAGGTAAAGATGTTCAATACTTGTTTCTTAACGTCTTTGTAGTTTTTCTCTACCTCCAACCCACCCACTCTTATTTTATGCTCATAATTATGCCACAGTTCAGATTTTTCACAGAAAGTATTTACTTTACAGACTCTTTCGTTAAACTACAGTGCGAAATGTTATTTAACCCTTTCACTGTTGGACTTTAATCTTTGATTTCCCCCTTAATTCACTTATCAGAAATTTATCTGTATTGTTATACCAGTGTAGCTGTTCAAATCCAGAGTGAAATGGAAGCAGTTTTAGACTACAGTGCAAAATGTTATTTAACCCTTTCACTGTTGGACTTTAATCTTTGATTTCCTCCTTAATTCAATTATCAGAAATTTATCTGTATTGTTATACCAGTGTAGCTGCTCAAATCTAGAGTGAAATGGAAACAGTTTTGAATAAGATATAGCACACTATAGTAATCTAGTAATCTTCATGTCACTATTAAATTTGAGGTTCACAACAGTGAAGGGGTTTTCATTCACAGCGCAGACATAACGTTTATATTTTTGTCCCTTTCTTCTGTGGGGACAAATTTATTTTAAGTGTAAAGATATACTTTTTAATTTTAATAGAACATATACTATGAGAATGTTTATATCATTGAACAAGAAAAAATTATAGGTACAGTAAATGGTTATGATTTTAAAAGCCATTTGTTAGTATCCCAATTTTGAGTTGTCGATTTTTGTTTGAAATTTGCCTGAATATTTTATTTCAATTATGACAGACATTTGCATTGTATTTTTTTTTCACTCCATTTCTTACAAGAAATAAAATGCTACATGGAATGATTGTGCCAAAGCAAAACTTTCAGCCGTCTGTTGAGCCCACTTTTCCACTTAGGATACAGGGGCTAACCCAAGACTAGCAATAGAAATCTCTGTTCTTGTTTCATCATCGCGTCCACAGGTTACATCTAAACAACCTCATGACGTCCACTCATTTTCTGTAAATACTTCCGGCCTGCTGTGTGAATGTTAGGGCCTTCATGTTAATAGACCTGTTAATAATAGAAACCACAAAATGCCCCATCGCTTTCTCTCTTGTACAGTTTCCTGTTGGTCATTATATATTTAAAAAAATAATTGAGGTTCATTAATGCCTATTGTATTGTGACTCCTACAATGTGCACTGTTTTTTTTTAAATGTTTTTTTAATTTTTTTTTAATATTTTTTTTGAGAAATAAAAATGGTTGATTGAAATTGTTCTTTGTTTTATATACTTGAGAAAAATGGAATTGAGATCAACATATTCATATTCTTAATTTAAACTAAACCTGACACTTTCTAATAGATTTTTCCAGGAACTGCTGATGAAAAGCATATTGTACTATATAGCTTATTGGTGGATTGTATGCTTAAGTAGAAATCTGGTGTCACCTGAAAGTAAAATTTCCAAACTAGATCCACCCTACCCCCAATTATTTTTAAAGTTTTGCTACAAGTCTTGCTTCAGAGTAATTAAGTTAGAAATTATTTATACATAACTTTCAAACTATCTACACTAGCTGCTTTTGAATCCAGAGCCCATGGCACCAGTAGTGATATTGCAATTATAATTCTTTTATACTTTATTATGTTCAAATGAATGTACAAATATAAACTGAATAGCAGTTGATCACAAACATTCAAACAAATAAATTAATATACGAACATTTTGAATTCTTTTATCTGCTGACCAGTAAGAAACCAGTCATCATAATATAATAAATTTTAACTTTCTATAAAGAAATCTAAAGAGCAAAGAAATATATATTTGACTTATTATAATCCATTTTTAGAAAAAAACAGCAATTATTTTGAGGGACCAACAACAACAAAAAAATATGTTTGTTTAAGCAATAAAACAACAAAAAAAAAGGGGGGGGGGGCGGTAAAAACTGGAGCTTTAGGAACATAAGAGAATAATTTGACTTCTTGATAAGTATACTGTAGAGGTAAGATAAAATGTATTGTATCCCCAACCCATCCCAATACGATGGTGGGAGTGTGGGGATTTGATTGGAAGACGAGCAATCTGCCTTAACCATGCATTGCCCCATCACTCCAATGCTACTCCTAGGCTTGGCTCACACAGTCTGGATCCTGTGAGGAGAGTCCAATATAACATCAAAGACAAAAGTGAAACATGCAATCATTGACATTCATTCATTCATAATATCCATCCTGACTTGAGCACAAATAAAATCAAAGCGTACTGTATGCATGACAAGTTTTCACAACAGTCTGCAAACAATTGTGAGTATAAACTGTGTTGTTTTTTTTTAAATTTAAAAAAAACAAAATCTAATGTGCAGACCAAATAAAGTCGTGATGAAATGTGGAGCATTAGAAATGCAGATTGATTTAATGAGATGTTCTCTCCCAAAAAAACCAAACAATCTGATACATGTTTTCTAAAGTGCAACATTTAAAATCAGGAAGACCAAGGTGTTTTAATATTCTGAAGTGAAAACAAATTCATTAAAAAATAGTTTACATTTTCATGGAAATTATAGTATGTAATATTTGCATTTATGTAACATATGACAAACTGTACCACAACTATACTGCTTAATTATTTACAAATGAGTTAACAGTGAGTGCTTACTTTAAAACTTAAAAAACAATTTACTGTAAGCTAGAAATAGAGTTGAGCAAGCTGATTAACAACACATATAATATTTATACTTCTGATGTAGTATTTCTAATGCATAGTTCAAGCATGCAATCAAGAGTAATGCTGCTTTAAATGAACAATCCCTAATAAAAAAATATGTACCTTAAAAAGTGCACCTGTCCTTGCACATTACAAAAATGTTTAGTAATCAAACAGCACTAAAGCCAACAGTGACCTGTACATTTATCAAGATCAACTACATCAGAATGCATTCAGCAGCAGGTAAAACCAAATGTGTGCAAGTACTTTTGCTATTTTGGTCAAAAATGTACACATTTAAAAAGGAAAAATAATAACATTAAATTAATATAAAAAGAAAACAATGTGCTAGTTTTCTCAAACCTCAGTCATTGCTGCTCCTAAAGCACATAATTAACTTCTGTGCCTTCTGCCAACAACTACTGAGAAAGATAACATTCTTACTTCAATGATTTTTTTTTTTTTAAATCATTAACAGAATGTTTTGTTATTTAGTAGTTGTAATATAACAATGGAAGCTAACTCTTCAATGTCAAACCTTTTAATGAAAGAGTTAAGGTACCTTGTATGTTGACAATATGATTAATTAAAATTAGAGTGGAGCTTGACTGGTTCACTGTACAATCAAATCACTTTATGATGGAATCTCCATAATAAAATAAGGTTCAACTGTGTGATAAAAATATGCACTTTACAATGGGTTTACTATAATCATCTCTAAGAATGTCTTGGGTTTGCATTATAAAATATTTCTTGATACAATGGAGTTTCTGGAATGGAAAAAGAAGAGGTCCACTGTATTCATTTAGGGGGCAAGTTTTGTGTTGAATAAAATTGATTTTTTAAAAATAATTTAAAATGGCTAGCAATCTAGTTAGCCCAGCTTTAAAATATTCTCACGAATTCCGACGTGTGGCTGAAACTAAATATTCTCTATAGTGCTCTTCACATATGGGAAATCAGTTATAATGCATGTTTAAAATGTGTGATTATGGAGATAGATTCAAGAGCAAAAAACACTTGAAATTGCAAGGTAAATGTTTGAAATTAACATCAAAACTTTGAAGCAAAATAACTTTAATAAAACACATCAGTGTTCCTATTGAAAGTTTCCATTCTTGTAAAATCCATCATTTTTTGGTTGCTTGTTTTTCTATTTTTAAAAATTTTTTTAAACATTTAAAAAAAAATTTAAATGTTGAAAATGTGCAATACAAATATAAATCTACAATTCTATACTCCTAAGATTTAAACAATTACTGTTAATGTATAATTGCAATAAATATAGAATAAATTAAATAATGAATATTTAAATCGTATCAAACTAGAAACAGTACAAGATAGGCTATTGACCAAATTGCGTTTCCAAGTACAAAGCTTAAATTAGAAGCTGCTTAGGATTCCTTTACCTCTAAATGAATTCCTTAATTCCGTTTGGGGCGGTCTTGGTCTCAGTGTCTCTGAGGGCTCCAGTCTCTAATTAAGTGTAGGTTATCTCCAGTTACAGATCCAAACACCTGTCTAAGAAGGGGTAAAATACCTGTCTGCGAAGGGGCAAATTAAGTATTCCAATAATAAAGAAAACTAAAAACTGTTCACAATGAATGGCTGCCATCCAGAGTGTGCTGTCAAAGTGTGCATTGTTTATTATTTATTTACTTTTTATTAATCCTTGTTTTGTGTAAACATCATACAGATCATGAATGATAAACCAGTTTGTCATAAAATTGCTGACAATAATAAGCAACATGCAATAAAAAACCAACAGTGCTGTTCTGAAAAAATATTTTTAACCAGAAAACAACGCTGAAAAGTTTTGGCTTGTTTTCATTTCTTTTATTTTTAAAAAATGAAAAGAGAAAGAAGTGAAGAGAAAAAGCTATAAGGGATATGTGTTTCTTTAAATATGATGATGCATTTTTTTTTTTAATCAATTCTTACACATACACTGTAAAATACATTTAAGAGTATAGGCTTGTTTAATTTTTAAAGAAAAAGTGATTGTATCTTATATCATCTTATTTGCAAACTGTGTGATGAGTGATAGGACAGCAAAATAAATATCACAATATAAACTGCATAATGATTTGTGTACAAATATTTTCTAAAGCAGAAATGAGAAAACAGCAATGACCTATGTGTGGCCAATTATAATACTGACAGACAACGTAGATAAAGATGGCAACATGATGATAAATTTTTAGTTTGTCTCAAATAAGGTTTGCTTTCAATGCTTTATAAAATATTTATTTTAAAAATCTATTACTGTCTTGATAAATGCCTGTCACCAATGTATGAATATATTGAAATATGAATAGTACTCAAAGCACAAGGTTGACTTAAGGCCCTGCTTTGATGATTAGTATAGCAAAACAAATTAATCTATGCTAATTTGTTATTCCTTGTTAGTAAAATGGTATTAGGAAAAAATAAAGCACAAGTTTGCAAAATTTATGTGAGGGTTTTTTGTTGTGTTTTACCCCTACTGTTTCTTATATTCAAACCATGTTAATAAACACATCTTTTAAATTTTATTGTATTTTGAAGTGCTTTATATTTTCAAAGTGAATATAAAAATATTTATACACAGAAAACACCATAAAAACCATTGGCTTTAATAGACGTTATAAGACTGATAATAAAATATAGATCGATGTTTCTTCATTGAAAAAAGAGAAGAAAATTCAACATCATAACAAAGGTTGTTACCAAAACAAAGTTGGCAAACCAGAGGTGTATAGGTTTGTACATGAGAACTATCAATATTCAGAGAGTTGATGGGTTGTGGATTACAAGAAAGTCCAACAATCTGTCTCCATTTGGTTTTCTTCCAGTGAACATTCACCCAAACAATTTCACGAAACAAGGATGGCAATATGGTTTGTCATTTTGTTCTTTAAATGTTCCCTTGTTGAGCTGTTTCAGGCAGAAAGCACACACAAAATGTTCTGGATGGAACTTTTTGAACATAGCTGTGATGCAGCGACCAGTAATTGGCTTCTGACAGCTGAAAAACAGAAATAATGAGGCAAATTATTATTCTACTTATTTCCCTTTTATATAGGACAAGAGTTATAAAGAAACTATGAGACTTTTATAAGCATATATAAAGTACCTGTAAATAAATAATATATATGTATATTATTCAGCAATTACTTTTTCACTATTACTATGTGAATTTGCTCTTTTTTTAATCTATCAGATTTCATCTTATTTATTGTTTAATCTTTAAAAAGTACACTATACTAGTGGTCAAAATATATTTAGTATTCTTATTTTAACATAGCTAGCTACTTATGGTTAATTTAAAATATCCTTTTTTTTTATTGTGGTGCCACCAAAAGAATGATGCAATGTGGCAACCCTATGTGGTGTCGCTAATATGAATGATGTGATTTATAAACCATGCATAGGGTACTATCCAAGAACAAAACAACAGGCTTTGTAAATAAATACTCTGATAAATCAAATTGGTGCCATCTAAACTGGTTTTCTTTCTCTAACTGTGGATACTCACAATAACTTTCTTCAGAGTGGTAAGGACCAACAACTTTACACAGTACACTATAAAACTACACACCAGAGACTAGAAGACTCGAGATCATATATTTTATAATACTGACTACAAAATATGAAATGCAATAATATAAACTAATACTATAGAATACTGCCACATGCACAAAAAGTTATATAGCAGAAAGCACTAAATGGATACACCAAGCTTTACCTAGCACAAAGAGATCCCTTTTTGGCATGGTAATGTGTCTCGCAGTAGGGCAGTCCTTCATGGTCATAAAAACTGCCAGTTCCAAATGGTGTCTGACACTCCTGAAAACAAACCACCCAAAAACGATTTTTTTTAAAAGAGTGATAAATCAGTTGTTTATAATTTTAACTTGATGGCACGCACTTAAAGAGTATGTAAAATGAAAAGTCAATTTTTTTCATTTTTTTATTTTAAGTAAAACATAATTCAACCTCAACAATCCAAAGAAAAAGTTTTGTCAGATAACAGAATTAGCTATGGATGGTCAAATGCATCAATTAGTTATACTTTTAACTCCTTAAGTGCTGTGGTCATATACTTAAATGTCCATCAATAATAAAAATAAAATTAACACGATGCCATCAAATAAGTATATTTTATTAGGAGATATCTAAATCAAATTTGTTGTCACTTTGCCCAATGCAAAACAGACTTTTCATTCCCACCATTCTTTTCCTCCCTTTAAGACAATTGGTCAGTTCTGTTCCTTCACTTTATTTTAATTTTAAGCAGATAGTTACAATTTATTGTTTCTTTTTAAACCTACAGTAAATATCTTTGAATAGGGAATTCAAAAAAGGTTTGGAGAGTTTAAAATGAAAAAGTTACACATAATCTTAACCAAATATACATGTGTACATCTCTCCAACTTAGGGGGTCTGGGTCAATACAGGTCAATTATAAGGACAGACAACTGTGTAAAACTAGTTGAACATCAAACTGTTCTGTCAGAATATATGTTCATTAAAGTTTAGAGTACTGTATAAAGTGGCAGATCTCTTGGAGTGGAGTTTTTTTTAAAAGTAATATCTGTAGACTGCATATAGTGAGGGGAAGAAACTGTACAGTATCAACTCTTTTCACTGAAACAAATCAGTACCTTGCATTCTGATGAGGCTAGTTACAGTATTTTCTTTAACAAGTTTTGTGTGTACAGTTTTAAAACATTCAAAATGGCTAACAACCAAGTTGATACAACTTAAAAGTATTATTTTATTTCGTTTTATTGAATTTTGTCAAAGGGGCAGAAAACAAATATTTCCTACTGTACACTTTGCCTTCAAGTGAGTGAAAACCAAATTAAAAGAATATACTTTCTCCAAGAAAAGAAGTGGGTATGCACATAAATATTTTGCATATTCATCAAAATTCTTTATTTTTAAATAAATTAAAACTTAAAAAGTTTTAACATCACAAATTATTTATCAGAAATAACAATGTTACTATTACAGCAGTTTTTTATTCTTTAAATCATTCACTGGTGTAAGCATGTTTTTTTCCATGTCACTTTGACACAGATGTAAGTGCATTTTTCTGCCATTGTTTGGTACAGATGTAAGTGTGTTTTTCTGCCCTCATTTGGTACTGAAATAAGTGCATTTTTCTGCCCTCATTTGGTACAGATATAAGCGTATTTTCTGCCCTCATTTGGTATAGACATAAGTGCATTTTTCTGCCCTTGTTTGGTACAGATATGTGTATTTTTCTTCTGTCATTTGGTACAGATATAAATGTATTTTTCTGCCCTCGTTTGGTACAGATATAAGTGTATTTTTCTGCCCTCGTTTGGTACAGATATAAGTGTATTTTTCTGCCCTCATTTGGTACAGATATATGTATTTTTCTGCCCTTGTTTGGTACAGATATAAGTGTATTTTTCTACCCTCATTTGGTACAGATATAAGTGTATTTTTTCTACCCTCATTTGGTACAGATATATATTGCAACCAGCAATGAAACAACATATAAATCTATGGTGTTAATAAACAGTGTCTGCAACCAGCAATGAAACAACACATAAATCTATGGTGTTAATAAACAGTGTGTCTGCAACCAGCTGATGTACAAATTCAAGGGAGGTAAACATGATTACTTATCATCATGGTTACACTTTTGTTTACCTCCCATTTCAAAATTTGCTACGAAATTGTCACAAAAATGCTGTTTTATGAAATCTACTAACTTCAGTACAAGAAAACACAATGAGATCTACTTCCAATGAAGCTGACAACAATTACAATGCAATTGTCAAATGAAAGCAATGTAGATATTCATATATTTCGAATAGCGAACTGCTTTAACCGATAGAGACTATGATTGTTATCCTTCTAACAGCCAAAATCAAAACTAAATGTGCAGTGGCAATTATACTGGTGCATTCAATATTCAAAGCAGTATAACTTCCACTGAGTGCATGTCAACAGGTCATCTGGGGCATCAGCCCACTATATTTGCTCTTATAAATATATTAAACATTTAAATACCCAGCATGCAAAGCACTGAGGATGCCACTGTCTGTTGAGAGCGGAGATGTAGTTTTCCATGATGGGCATACCACACCCACCACATTTGGGAGCAAACATCTGAAAATAGTCTTCCCTGCAAAAGAAGAAGAGAAAAATTACAGGAGAGGAAATGTGACATTTCTTAAACTTCCTTCACTATTACATCTGCAACTATTTCCAAACTAATGGTATCTCATTCTCAAAGCTATATTTTAACCATTTCTAAACTAATGGTATCACAAAGCTGTACTTTAACCATTTCCAAACTAATGGTATCACAAAGCTGTACTTTAACCATTTCCAAACTAATGGTATCACAAAACTATACTTTAACCATTTCTAAACTAATGGTATCACAAAGCTGTACTTTAACCATTTCCAAACTAATGGTATCACAAAGCTATACTTTAACCATTTCCAAACTAATGGTATCTCAAAGCTATACTTTAATCAAAATATCAAAATCAATAGTATCTAAACATGTCAAAACCAAATATATCTAAACATTATACATTAACCATGTCAAAACCAAATATATCTAAACACTATACTTATTACCACACTGCAACAAAGGCTGTGAATCAATCTGTGTAAACACATGTTGAGAGCTTTTGGATATTTTTTCTGATAGCTTTCACTTATTTGAACACTTTATAGTTTAATCACAAGAAATTTCATATAACTTAATTCTATCTGCTAAATTTCATTAACAAATTATTAGATATAAACAGATTTCATATAACTTAATTCTATCTGCTAAATTTCATTAACAAATTATTAGATATAAACAGATTTCATATAACTTAATTCTATCTGCTAAATTTCATTAACAAATTATTAGATATAAACAGATTTCATATAACTTAATTCTATCTGCTAAATTTCATTAACAAATTATTAGATATAAACAGATTTCATATAACTTAATTCTATCTGCTAAATTTCATTAACAAATTATAAGATATAAACAGATTGTATAAATCAAATGCTCTAGTCTAATAGTGATGTCAGTCATCATCATCAGTCAAGGATCTATAGTCTAACATACAGTTGCCATGTCAGTCAAGGTTACATAATGTTGCTATCATCAGTCAAGGCTCTATAGCCTAACATAATGTTGCCATCAGCAGTCAAGGCTCTATAGCCTAACATAATGTTGCCATCATCAGTCAAGGCTCTATAGCCTAACATAATGTTGCCATCAGCAGTCAAGGTTCTATAGTCTAACATACAGTTGCCATGTCAGTCAAGATTCTATAGCCTAACATAATGTTGCCATCAGCAGTCAAGGTTCTATAGTCTAACATACAGTTGCCATGTCAGTCAAGGCATTAGCTTATATATATAATGATGACAAACTTCATCCTTAGACTAAAGTGTTTGATTGCATTACAAGGAGCACCTGTAGCATAGAGCAATGTAAGTATGAATCACTTTATTAAAATAGTCACTCAAACATGAGCAAAATGCTTGTTCACAAGTTTGGGACAAATAAAACAGTGTACATTCTGATAGATTTTAATGATTCTTTTTCTTTTATATCCCATTTTCCCAGCATTATTACTGATTATCCAAATCAAGAAATATATATACAACTAATTAGCAAGCATTTTTCTTTTCAAATAATTTTCTAATCATAACTTAAATTTTAAAACAATAAATTAAACAATTATTAAATTATTAAATCTGACTGCCACAAGACATTATTTTAACTCTTACCATCTTATTTACATCCAGAGATAACATTTGGGTGGGGGGTAAAATTGTTGCAATTTTGAAATAATTGTTAGAGTGATGAAACTTCTCTAAACCACAAAATTAAATTATAAATTAAACATTTATAAAATATTGCAAATGGTGGAATCCAATAATCAAAGTGCTTTTCTTTCTTTAAAAGATTATTATGTGTAAATTATTTGTTTAATATTCTGACTCATTTCATACGTATAAATAAATTATATAATTATTATAATTACAAAGCACCAAAGCAAATATAAACAGTAAATGAAAACACAATAAATGAACATAATGAAATAAAGCTCTTCCAGACTTTGTTGAATTTTGAACTCATGGAAAAAAGTATTTGCATGTGTTTGCTATATGCTATTTTGCTACATTTAATTCATATATAAAATAAAAAACATTTGCATGTTTTAATTAAATGTATTTAGTAGCTGAAATCACACAGAGAGTAGAAATTCTCAATGAAGATTTAGAGAGTGAACTAAGAAAGACCAGTCACAGAGAATATTTTATTTTAAAGTTGCATTTTTTTTTTGTAGAATGTTTTTGAAAAGCTTCTTCTTTTCTTTCTTTAAAATATGGTTTCCAAATTCCAATCTAGCTTAATTCATCAAAAAACAGAAAAAAAACCCCACATTATTAGAATTTAATAAGTGTAAAATAAAAAATTGATACAATAGTCAAGAGCTAAATAAACAACCAGTAAGAAACTGGTGTATAAAAAAAATACCTATTTTCAATTTAATGCACTGTAAACTTTATAATTCATGCAGTCTACATATCTATATAAAGCAATTTTTCAAATGAGTTTGGAATTTTTTTTTTTTTTTAAAGTGTATTTGAATTTATAGTACAAAACTACTGCTGTAGTAATACCACAGCAGGCTGCAGTCAAGAATCAAGTTGCTCCCCTTTGTATACTGTTTCAAGGAAGAAAATAATTCACAGGAAAACAAGCAGAGTGGCACTAAATGTACACTCATTTGTTAATGTTAAAAGTTTACATTACTAAGTGTTAATACTATTTTCACCTCCATCACCCCCAAAAAATAAATAATAAATACAATACACTAAATGTACACTCATTTGTTAATGTTAAAAGTTTACATTACTAAGTGTTAATACTATTTTCACCTCCATCACCCCCAAAAAATAGATAATAAATACAATTAAATTAAAATTGTTTAAATAATAATGATTATTATAATCAAACAAGTTATTTTAAGATTTGTGAAAAATGTAACATGTATATATTACAGTATAATTTCATGATATCAAATCATATTTATCAAACAGCACACTAATCCTTGGTCCTAACTAATGGTGTAATATTTTCTAAACAGTGTTCAAAGTTGTAAGCATCTTTCTCATTTTCTATAAGCATATCTAAAGTATGTGTACAATAAATTGTTTGCCATTCAGTCTATCAGAATGCAATACTTTTAGCCTCGTGTCATGAAATGATATATCATTTTAACTAAAGTAACATGTTAACACTTTTTTCTTTACTTTTAAACTGTTTGATAAAATTCAAAGAAAGAAAAATTAAATTTGAAAATTGTCTTTTGGGTTGGTTGACAAGAGAAAAATGGGGAACAAAAAAAAAAAAACAACAATGCTAATTGACTTGGACTATGTCTGCAATCCACCATCAATCTGAATTTTAAAAAATTCAAACATTAAAACAAAATAATGGCTATGAATGACTGAACAATCAGAAACACAAATGACAAATAGCATCCCAATATGCCAACCATGTTCTCTCGCAGTATTCAACAAGGTCCTCTAGCATTGCATTGCAGTTGTTAGAAGTCAGAACAAAAGGAGACTGACGCATCAGCTTTATCTATGTTGCTGAACTTGATCAGATATAAAGCACAAGACATTCACTAAGAAGTCTTCAACAATGAATTATTTTGCAAAATATTAATCCTAAAAGTTTAATTTAGTTAATTAATTAATTAATCTGTGTAATTTTAATAAAATTATTTAATTAATCTGTGTAATTTTAATAAAATTATTTAATTAAATTAAACAAGGTGATTCTTCAAATTTTAGCATCCAGCTGTTTTCATTTTTGACATTTAAAATAAAATCTAAGAGTAAAAGAAAACTTAGTGGCAATGATGAACAAATGACTCAACATATTCCTTCATGACTGAAGTTTTCATTTTAAATTAACATTTGCATGCAGTCTATAGTGAACTAATCAGTAGATGAAATAGGCTTGGGGGGTGAGGGGTGGAGAGTCAATTTTGCATTGAAAACTTAAAAACCTATTAAAAAAAGAATTTGTAATTTCTGGTTATATTAGGCTAATAAATATTAAAATAAGCTCTCTGAACGACTGTTTTTTAACCAGTGACAGGATCAAATGCCCAACTTTTGCAAGTATGTTTTTGTTTGTTTTGTTTTAAATGGACTCAGAGATAATTATTTATCAAGGAAATGAAAAAAAATCTCTTTTGTTTAGATTTCTGCATATTTCAATGAAAACAACTGTTCAATGAGAGCTTGGAAAATAAGATGAAGAGTATAAATAACACCTCTCTGGGGCACGTTTCCCTTCAGTGAATGGTGAGACACCTCTAGGGCACGTTTCCCTTCAGTGAATGGTGAGACACCTCTAGGGCACATTTCCCTTCAGTGAATGATGAGACACCTCTAGGGCACGTTTCCCTTCAGTGAATGGTGAGACAAGTCATGTAACCAAAATGGACACATCACTTGTAAAAAAGTATATGAATAAATTTCAATTCCAATCAAGCAAAAAATTTAGTCGTTAAAGTTGGCCAGAATACACCAAAATGATCACTGGCAAAACATCATGATATAAAATACTTTGTTATGAAATAGAATCATTCCAGTCCACACAATTAACAATTCCAGTTAATACATATTTTACCACAAGTGTGCAAAAAGTGCAAAAGAATTAACCTGCAATAAGCTTTGCCATTCTTTTCATGAAAATCTTCATCTCCAAACTGTGATCCACACTGTGCACAAAAGAAATGTTCTGGGTGCCACATCTTCTCCAAAGCAGTGATACATTTCTGAAACAAAAAACCGATAAGACAGTAACTTTCAGTCTGTTCACTCAAAGAAATTTCCTCCACAGGTAAGAAGCAAATGCTTAACTGACTTTCCAGCCCTGTGCCTTAGTAAGGGTGAAGAGTCTAGTGATGTACATTTGCTTTTATGTGCTAATACAGCCTGTTCTCATGATTGCTAGACACTGAAGCACTAACAGCAATGAAGTAATGGACAGGCACAGGACAAAAGTTACTTCCCTTGCACTATCTCAAAATTGGAGTTGTGATTCTTTTTTTAGAGCATTCTAGGGAGTCACATCAAAGGAAAATAATCTTGGACAAACGTGAGATGTTTTACATAAAATAATCAATATTTATTTCAATGTTAAATAATACATAAAAGAATCATGATAGAATTAATAAAATGCATACTCACTTCTCTCTGATTAATTTTTTGTCCTTTAAGAGTGAAAGATTTAACTCAACAATGGCAGTCTTTTCTTTCTACATTATCTGAATAACTATTTCAGATGTTAGACAAACATGTGTACAAAACTCTTCGTCATTTAAAAATTGTTTACTTTTTATAATGCAACAAAAATACAAAAATAGCATAAATACAGATCAGACTTTTAAAGTATCTAAAAATGAAATTTATTGTATCATGCTCAAAGAAGGGGATTATAAAATCCAAAACTCATGGGACTGCAGGCAGTGGTGACCTATGTTAACTGACTGTGGACAAAGAACAACTACAAGAAAGTAATTACTGTGTAAAGAAAATTGTGACTCTATCAAAGCTGTTGCTAGTAGAGATCATTAATGCTGGTCCATAGTGGGCAACAACCCACATAATAATATAGCAAGAATGTGTTAGTTTGATTTTACATTTAAGATGAACTCTGACAATATTGTTTAATATTTCTCTGTTCAGTGTTTGAAGTCTCATGTCCTTCTTTTCATACACTCTAGTCAGATTTTTTAGTCGCACATTCTACTTTTAATACACTCGAGTCAGAGTTTAAAGTCTCACATCTTTCAGAATTTTAAGTCTCACATCTTTCAGAATTTTAGTCTCACATCTTTCAAAATTTTAAGTCTCACATCCTTCTTTTAATACACTCTAGTTGATGTTTTAAGTCTCACATCCTTCTCTAATATACTTTTTTTAAGTCACACATCCTTCTTTAATATACTGTAGTCAGAGTTGTAAGTCTAACAACGTTCTTCGGTATCACTCTTCTCAGTATTACAAGTCTGACACCCAACTTTCAAAACATTCTGTTCAGTGTTATAAGTTTGACATCCAACTTTCATAACATTCTGTTCAGTGTTATAAGTTTGACGCCCAACTTTCGTAATATTCTGTTCGGTGTTATAAGTTTGACACCCAACTTTCATAACATTCTGTTCAGTGTTTTAAGTTTGATAACCTTTATAATATTACTATATTCTGTGTTTTAAGTCTAACATTTTCTCAGATAGAACTCTGTTCAGTGTTTTAAATTTTATACCTATTTTTAATACTATTCTGATGACCTTAAATTCACTGTTCAATGTGTCAAGTCTGACAACTATCTTTAGTATCATTCTGTTCAGTGTTTTAAATTTGATACCTATCTTTAATACTATTCTGATGACCTTAATATCACTGTGTTAAGTCTGACAACTATTTTTAGTATCATTTTGTTCAGTGTTTTAACTCAAACACAATTTTTAAATATTAATGCTCACTGTTTTAAGTCTGACACTCTTCTCTGATATTATTAATGTTTTCCCTTTCTAGCGTTATATTGATTTTATCACATTTTACTACAAATATAAAAAGAATTTCAAAACATCTGACTTTCCAGTGTTTAAAGAGCTGAACAAGGGGCTGCAGATTACACTCATGCCAATCTACCCATTTCAATTCACTTACATCAACGATAGGTCCATTGCAATAGGCACAGCGTGGGGCAAAAAGATTGTGGTAGTCTGTCTCGCAGTAAGCAACATTGTCACGCTCATAGAAGTTACTGGTTCCTAGCGGCTGTTCACAGTGTTCACAGACAAAGTGCTCCACATGCCATGTGCGTCCCAGTGCAGCAATGACCTAGAGAAAGTCAATAGTTATGTAATTCTGTTTTTAAATAGACAATCAGTGACTTTACAAATTTTGAAAGATCTGAAATCTTCCTGCATCCAGCAAACCAAAATGTTTCCATAAGTTCCAAGCACAGCTGGAGAGTGCCTCCAATAATGACTCATTGACTGAGACTTTTCTTCTTTATTATTTAAAAAAATAATAAATACAATTTGCAACTACAACAGTACATCAACACAGTTAACTTTCAATATAAGAAAAGCTTTCTCTGTAATAATAAAAGAAAAAACTCTGGATTTTATTTCAACTCCTAATCCACTAACAATCTAACATTCACTTACCTGTCCGACTATAGGCTTGCTACAAGCTGCACAGACTCCTTTTTTTTTAGTATTAACCCCTTGACGGTTCATGTCAGACTGCAAGTCCCCTAGCATTACATCTAGGTTTTGTCTGCCAATGGGTTGAGTTGGACTGGTTGGACTAGTCAGATTGGTTGGTGGGGGGCTGGTCGGAGACTGACTCGAAAGAGAGCGACTTTTCATGGGTTTTGCATAAGTGGGCTCCGCTGGTGCCCAAGATGGCTCTTGCTGGTTTGAAGTGTTCTGCATCTGGGTGGGTGAATAAAGACAGTAGTTTATACCAAAGAAGATGTTATGGTGTAATAAATTTATTTTTATCAGCCTGTCCATTTGGAAATATCTTAAGAAGGTACTGCTCGTCAAAGAAGTTCAACTTTATGTTTCATTGTTGTCTGGTCCAAACTCCCAAAACTCATAGAAATCAAATCTACATCATCACCACCCCACCCACCCCAAAATACCTCCATTATCTCACCATTTCAGCAAGTGTATAGTCAAAATATTTTTCCCTTCAAACAAACAAGTTAGCAGGATAACTAAAACAGCATTTTTCATCCTTCTTTCCATTTTTAAAAATCCCTCCTCACTTTAATTTTTTAACCAGTTTTCTTTTGTATTCATTTAAGAATATGCTAATGCAGCAACCGGCCAGTTTTATATATGGCCAGATACCAGTTATGTTAAATTACAGATTTATGAAAGAGTATGCAATCACAAAATAAAACCTTAGACAAGAAAATATTTTTACCTGTCCCATCAGAAAGCTTTCAGCACCTGACAATTATTTTATCCCAGACAGACATATATTTGTAACCTTGTAAGTAATAAAGGAAAACTATTTCAATTAATATTCATTAATTAACATGATCAGAGCAGAGAGTAAACAGAAAAATTAAACATACTACGAGTAATTTTTGCACCCAACCTGCATCTGTCACCTTTGACCCCATGTGATTCTCTTGATAAACTATGCTCACCAATAAAGCACCTAGTCTAAATAATAAACTACTGCTTCTATTCATAGACCACACTGACCTTGAACTCTGACAGGGAAGCCATGAGTTCGTCCAGTTCCTTGGTTGCAGATGATGCTGCCTGCTGAGGCTGATGGAGCTGAGCTTGTTGTGAGTGGTGAACAGAACTAGGAAGTGAAGGGTTGATGTTGCTGCTGCCACTCCGGTACGAATGTTGTGAGGTCAAATGAGCTGAAGTGGTAATGTCTTGGTAACCTTGGTATCCTTGTCTGGAATGAAAACCAGTTAAGAATGAAAACCAACATGAGTACCTCTGTAGAAAGCTCCTAAACAACAAATAGGAAGACATAGCAGGTAATTTATTTGTCAATAAAAATATATACCATTCTCATATTCATTTCTAAATATAGCATTTTTAAATATACCTTTCCATTAAAGTTTTGGAATCAAGCTATGTATATTTTAAAATGCTATATTTGTTTTGATGTGTTTTTCAAATATACACTAATGGTGCTTATTTTTTTCCAATAATTCTGTTGCCAGTTTGTTTGTTTTAATTGATGTCTGATGCATATATTCTGAGTTTACATTTGCCAGAATGAGATGGAATACAATGTATGGCAATATAAATTTAAATACTACTATTTGCTACTAAACATTTCAAATTCATTCCAGATGCAGCTGGTTGTTTGGTTAAAAAATTACTTCCTGGGAAATCCTAAATTTGACTGATGACAAGTACACATTTACTCACTTAAAAAATTCACAACATAAAAATTGACAAAAACTAAAGCACATTTCTTCATTATTTCAGTTTTATGGTGTCATAAAAATTCAACACACACAAAGTTAAGTTTAGAACTGCACTTAGCCAATAATGTTTCTTCACAATCTAATTAAAACTGTATACTCTGAAAAGCTCTTCACTGACCAACTACTGTGCTTCACAGTGAGAGTGGTTACATTTTATATTTCCAAGAACCGCTGTAAAGTTATTGAAAAACACCTGCAAAGTATATTATGCACTGCTTCTAGTTCATGGAATACAAAGTACAAAGAGTGATAAATGCAAAAAGTTGAAGCACTCAGTATGAATAGTGATAACTAAACAAAATAAAGGATGAAGCACTCAGTATGAAGAACGATAATTAAACAAAATATAGGATGAAGCACAACAAAAATGAATTACATGTAACTCAAAGAGTGATAACTCTGCAACATGTAGGATAAAGCACTCAGTACCAAGATAATTCTGCAAAATGTAGGATAAAGCATTCAGTACAAAGAGTGATAACTCTGCAAAATGTAGGATAACACACTCAATAACTAAACAAAATGTAGAATGAAGCACACAAAACTGAACTGAGTGATAACTCTGCAAAATGTAGGATGAAGCACACATAACTGGAATAACTCAAAGAGTGATAACTGCGAAATGAAGGATGAAACACAAAAATAAAATAGAGAAAGAAACAACACATGATTAAAGAACAAAAGAAATATAAAATACTTAAAGAAAGAAAGAAAGAAAGAAAGAAAGAAAGAAAGAAAGAAAGAAAGAAAGAAAGAAAGAAAGAAAGAAAGAAAGAAAGAAAGAAATTAAGAAAGAAAGAAAGAAAGAAATTTAGAAAGAAAGAAAGAAAGAAATTTAGAAAGAAAGAAAGAAAGAAATTTAGAAAGAAAGAAAAAAAGAAAGAAAGAAAGAAAGAAAGAAAGAAAGAAAGAAAGAAAGAAAGAAAGAAAGAAAGAAAGAAAGAAAGAAAGAAAGAAAGAAAGAAAGAATACACACCCTCTTGAAGGAGGTACTGATGTCTCTAATTCATCCAGCAGACTTTCTACTGTTGCACGTTCTGTCGGCTTATTAGGTTTAGGAGCAACTGGTGGTGGGACTTTACCTCCACGGGCCACACCATTCACTAGGCCAATGTCTCCTTCTCTGCTTCCTAGCCATGAAAATATATTCAGTTTAATTTTTCTTTTTAAACTATGAAGAGAGAGAAAAAAATATATGTCCCAATAAATTATACTGGAATTTACCGTAGCATCAACAAAAAGTGATTTACAGTTTTACAAAAATGAATGAATGGAAATGACAAAAACATCCCCAAAATGCAAACATATGTAAAACAAACTCATTTAGCATGTATATTTGCATATTCACATGCTTACACAACTTGCATACACAACTGATTTAGACCATCATATCAAGTGAAGTTCAAATCCTCCTGTAAGTTTCTTCATCAAATTGATAGAATTAAAGGCCCCCCTATTGCCAAAACTACGGTAAGGTCCTCAGTTCCCCTAAACTTATCCCCAGCTGAAGCAGCTGGTCACCAGAGCATTCCTGGAAGGCTGAGGTGTCTCACAAGATTCTAAATTTAGCTTGCCAAAATTGGCAGCAAAAGCCTAGCAGGAAAGTCTGGTGGGGAGATGAGGGGTGGAGTGGGGTAGTGTGGATGAAGTGCAGAAATGCTGTTCTTTGAGGAAGTTTCTTCAAGAAGAGGAAGAAGATTATGTAAAGTATATCTGCCAGGTAATACTGGTAATAAAGTAACTATAAATAGCTGGCTTTCTTCTTCATTTAACTATTACATGGGAGACAAAACACAATTTTTTCTTGTTTGCTTTACTAATATTACAAACTATAATTAGCTGCCTCTGCTTTTTCACTCAAACATTGCATCAAAGACAAGCATTACATTTATATATAGTCCATTCTCTAAGCAAGTGCACCACTGTTACACAAAGTACAAAAAATAAAGTGGATTAAATCTAATTATTTTACATGATAATGTACCTAAGGCTCACATAAAAACATAAGAAAAGATATGCTGATGTTATAGGAGTTTGAAATACATATGTTAAAAAGCCCTTTTCTGTTGAAAAGTTAGAAAGTAAGATTGAGACATATTTAACCACATTTTTTTTAAATAAGCAATATAATTATTTTATTACAACAAATATATTTTCTTCATTAACCTAAATTATTAACTTAATCTGGACACATATTTATTTTTTTAATTTAAAACTACAGTATGATGGGTGGAAAATTAAAATGAATGCAAAGAAATCCATCGATGATGAATGAAAATACTCTACAGATGTACTTCATTCATAATTATAATGTCTAAGTGCCTAAAAATGTACTATGGAAATCTTATTTGACTCCTAGTTACATTATCAACATCATAAAATAAGCTCTATTTTTCTCAGATAAACATAAAAAATGGGCTAAGTTATTATGCTGCAAAGACAATATTAAGTAATAAACAAAGTATCTATTCCATTTCTATTCCAATATACCATTTTAAAAAATATATAATAAGCCTAATCATGATGTTTATATTCTTGAATGTTATTCACAAGTTTTTCTACCCCGACTAGCTCTGGTTTAAGACAGAGACACAGCAATGTGAAACTTTAAGTGCAAAACAAACCATATGGATTATGTAATTAAATATGAAAGCTATTTATCATGTTAATCAATTTAACTAAAATATATCAAGATTATCAGAAATAGCTGTTTTGAAATCCCGATGATTCCGGAAATGTTCCCACCTTTACTGTTGCAACAATGTGATCTTAATGGAAATGAAAGTTATTTTTCTTATTTGATACTTAAACTCATCACACTAATAAAAATGACATGATAGTTATCTTTCCAGAATATGGCACCTTGAATATCATCATTATTTTATATTTACAAATTTATTAATTCTATTGTAACATGTTAAAAAGGACAGAAAGTCAAATTAGTTTTTCTGAATATAAAGAATAAATCTGAAGAACAATAGCATAAGAACACTTCTGGTAATGGATTATTTAAAAAGCACATGACATTTTTGTTTGACATTTCAATGTTTGGTAAAAGAATAAAAGTTTTGGATCCAATTTATGTAGAAACTAAGCATTACAAAAGATGTGCCTTTTAAAAATATTATTTCTTCACAAACTTGACCGTTTGCAGATAAAAGGAATACTGAATGTTTATGTAACGTATTATCGCTTCTAAGAAAACCATGATACAGCAAGTTTGTTGGATTATATACATCCAATGAAAATTAAAGAAATTGGCTATATGTGTCCACGCAATAAAAAGAGGTGCCATTTTTTTATTTTATTAAGTGTTGTACTTATGAAAGAAAAATGAAAATGTCTATCAAGGCTCTAGTTCTTTATTCCTAAAATCTCATTTTATTTTTCATCTTCAAGTGCATTAAGATTATGTATGTGTTTGTGCCACAAAACGACACAAGTTCTATTATACTGCTGACATCTCGGCATTTATCAAGCATTGTATTGCAAAGTCTGCCTGTACTTATATGCTAATTACTGATTTCAAGTATGTTTCTACAAACATTAAGTAATACTAAAACAAACATGCTGGTAGCATTTGCATAATATTAGTCACAATTGAAAGTCAATTTTATCTAGTTTCCACTTAGATTTAATTTAGGTCAGCAGGCTTTGCAAAGTGTGCCTTTAAATAAATATTTAAGAAATTACATGTACTTTCAAATTTGAGTGAGTCCCATTTCCATCATAAGCAAATATTTAATCAACTATGCTGTGTTGTGTTTTGAATATGGTTGGCACAGAAAGTGAAAGAGCAAATGGTTTGGAAGAGTGAATGATAGAAAAATAGGCATGCTGAGACAGTGAAACTGGAATGTGCTGGAAAAAAATACCTAGTTAAGAGAATAAGGTTGGTAGAGATCTGGAGGGAAAAGAAAATGTTTGCAGAGAGCAAATGGAAGAGAAAAATCAGAATAGTTTGGTAGAGATCTAGTAAAAGGAGAAGTGGTTTATAGAGAGATGGTGAAAGGACAGGCAGAAAGCAAGTGACAATAGCAATAGATTATTAGGGTTTTAGTGAAAGAAATAAAATTTTAAAAGCTGGTGATGGTGAACATGCTGGTAAGGAGCTAGTGAAAAAAGAAGCATGACAGATACTGAGATAGCTATAAAATGGAATATTCGGGTAGAGACATAATGAAAAGAGTAACATAGTAGTGAGCTAGTGAAAAGAGAAGCAGGACAGATAGCTATAAAATGGAATATTTGGGTAGAGACATAATGAAAGAGTAACATTGTAGTGAGCTAGTGAAGGAAGATTATAGAAATAGCAAAAGAGGAGAGGGTTGAAGAAAACTAGTGATGGAAAAACAGGTAAGAGAATTAGCAAAAGAGGAGAGAGTTGAAGAAAACTAGTGAAAGATAATGTGGCTTTGTCTACTTAGCTGAGTAACTGTGTGTGTGTGTGTATGTGTGCAGGTGTGGGTAGGGTGTGTGTGTGTATGTGTGTGTGTGCATAATAAGAATTAAATTATATAAAATGCATTAAAGTAACAATTTAAAAACTATATGCAAATATTTTTTTTTAAAGTGGCATTTTCTACATTTTTTTTAATGTTGTGCTAAAAATAATTTTCACAATCATGCTTTAGGAATGTGTAGCAATGATGCATGCTGATAATTTTTTTTAAAATTTAAACAAGTGTGCAGATAATGTATCTTTATACATCCTACCAGAGAACTTTAAGGATAAAGAGGAAATCATCAAGCAGCACCCTGTTCGTGTCACTTTAAGGTGTTAAAGTACATGAAGCATTGAATTTGTTACTGGTTAATACTGCAAATACCAATTATTTAAAGTTTACATTTTTCTCACAGCAATATATATATATTTCTTTTCTTCCATTTTTTAGAAGTTGGGGTGGTGGGGAGACGAGGAGAGAGAAATAGATTTTAAATTCCATTTTATGTAGAGGTAGAATAATTATGTATCAATTATTGAAATGTTAAGAGGTTTTTCACATTCCTTATTGATGCTAAAGATGGCTTTTTAAGTCAAAAAAAATTGTTCAAAATTAAAATTACATGTTACAATCAACAAGATGCCAACACTATACTTCTCCATTATATTTTATTCAACAAATACTAAGGGAAGTAACTTCCATGAAACTGTTAAATGGTGGTTACTGAAAACCTTATGGTCAAAATCTTTCAGAGCACCATTAATAAAATTCTATCTGCATAAATTTCTTAAGTGATTCTGTTGTTGTCAACAACATCCAAAGATAAAATGATTATTTTTATCCTATTAGATGATTGCTGTTTTTCTGTTGATTGCTGTTATCCTAATAATTGTGTGGTAGAATATAATAATTATATCTTTGTTGCCAATGTTAATGTGACCCGACCTTGGGCACTGCTTATGATATTTTTGGAGTAAACAACTCAGGTGGAGAATGTGCTAGCACTTGCAGATGTAGTCTAAACTGGTCTTATGTGGATGAGTAGTTTTTATTATCCAATGGTTAAGATTTACAAGAATGAGACCAGCCATTGTTTCTAGTGAACACTTTCATAAATTATTATGTTGTATTTATTATGCTATATGCATGTATTGGGCTAATAAATACTGTTGCAGGAAACTGTAAGTTGAGACCTGAATGTAAGAAAGAATGGAATTAGTAATGAATAAACCAGAAAACTTAGCATTTGTTTCCTGATTATATTTTACAGGGAAGAAGCAACCTCTTTATTCTAAAATTTCCCAGATTATTGCTTTATAAACCGCTACAACAATGGTAGATTCGAGAAATCTCTACCCCAGTGTGCACTCTTAATGTATGATGGCAAGGAATGCTCAACTACATCAAAGAATTTCTGGTTTAAGGAAGTTACTGACAATTGCTACATTGTCCTGCTTGAGGGAACTAATTGGGGAAAGGAGCAACCAGATTGAGAGAGAGAGAACAGAGATTTATGGAACATTCAGCAGTGTTCCAGACTGAGAGAGAGAGAGAGAGAACAGAGACTCATTGAACATTCTGCAGTGTTCTAGTGAAACATATTAAGAATTAACAATTTTTTATTGTGATCAATAAAATTGTGACATTGTAATGTTATGAAAGTGTGCAAAAAACTATTGCAGCATTGTCTTGACAAGATTACGTACAAACTATTACTGCTTTTCTATCTATAACTCCATTTCTGTTCTAAGAACAATTATGTGATTTATATTGACACTAACCTGCTGAATTATGTGTAAGGATATAAGACTGTATAGCAGTTAAATTATTCGAATGTGGTTTTGTGGAAATATTGATGTCAAATAATTATCTTTCCACTGTATTTGCTGTATCTATATTTGATTGTTGATTTAATAAATTTATTGTTAAATCTACTGACCTTGTTAGATATATTGATAACCATATGTTGGAGATATAGTGGGTGGATGGGGGTTCTCTAAATATAGATTTAAAGATGAATTTATCTTCTCCTTTGGTAAGTTTTCCACCTACAAAAATAGTGTGTGACAGTAAATGTTTGTCCTTAATCTAGAGGAAAAGAGAAAACATTTACAATGCCCGCACATCTTCCAAGTGAGAGAGATGAGTGGTGTCTTCTAGAGAATTATTAATAACATAAATATAAATAAACATAATAATAAACATAGTCTCATCACTTCTAATTAGTTATGGATGATTAATAATTATTAAAAATAATCATAACCAATAACTAGGATGGCGATATGTCACAAACTGTTTGTGGTTATTCTATTTATAAGTCTACAAGAGCAAATGGAATAATTAGCCATTTCTGACTTTGGTCATCAAGGCAATACACTGGGAACAAAATAAACAAATAAACTATATATGTTTTTGATAAACAGAAATTTCATTTAAGAGGTGTCTGATGTACTGCAAAGCTTTACATTTTTGTACTGCAAAACTTTACACCTATAAACATATTTCTGCACTACACAATTTTATACCAGTACAATATATTTCTGTGTTGCAAATCATTACATTTATGCAACAGATTTTTGTATTATAAAACTTTATACCTATGCAACATATTTCTACGTTGCCACCCACTCACAACCCTGCTAAGTAGCTAAATTCTAAATCACCCTTTCTAAAAATCAATAGTTCTACAATCACCATTTCTAAAAATAAAAAATAACTAGTTCTAAAACCATAGTTCTAAATTCACCAATTCTTCTCAAATCATTACTTCCAAAATCACTAGTTTTAAATAACTAGCTCTAAATTCACCAATTCTTCTCAAATCATTACTTCCAAAATCACTAGTTTTAAATAACTAGCTCTAAATTCACCAATTCTTCTCAAATCATTACTTCCAAAATCACTAGTTTTAAATAACTAGCTCTAAATTCACCAATTCTTCTCAAATCATTACTTCCAAAATCACTAGTTTTAAATAACTAGCTCTAAATTCACCAATTCTTCTCAAATCATTACTTCCAAAATCACTAGTTTCAAATAACTAGCTCTTAATTCACCAATTCTTCTCAAATCATTACTTCCAAAATCACTAGTTTTAAATAACTAGCTCTAAATTCACCAATTCTTCTCAAATCATTACTTCCAAAATCACTAGTTTTAAATAACTAGCTCTAAATTCACCAATTCTTCTCAAATCATTACTTCCAAAATCACTAGTTTTAAATAACTAGCTCTAAATTCACCAATTCTTCTCAAATCATTACTTCCAAAATCACTAGTTTTAAATAACTAGCTCTAATATCACCATTTCTAAAACCACTAGTCTTAAAACAGCTATGCCTAAATCCTAGTTCTAAATCACAGTAGTGTCTATTAATACATCTATGTATTATGACAACTACTGTGTTTATATTCTTAACTTGCTCAGTAACATTTTCTAAAGTGTATTGACAGGGCTGACCCCTCTGAGGGACTCACTTTTCAAAACACTCTGTTGAGATATAAGCTGAAAGAATTGGGCACTGCTAACCTTATTTTACTGAATAAATAAATTAACATCTTTTTATATAACTTGTTTCATGAAACAATAGCTTTCTATATTGCATAATTGTCCACCTGTTACTGCTAACAGCAGATATAATTCTGATGAAGGTTATTAACTTTGCTTTTGTAATTGTTGTAGACCTATAAAGTAATTTGAATATTCATGCTTCATTAATGTTAACAATAAGACAATTTGTAGTGATTTGAAATCAATCAAGCCTTGTGCAGAAAATTTACATATTCATTCATCATACATCACCAAGTAGCCATGGAAATCTACAATTACAGACCAATTTGGTTCAATGAAACAGTTTTAGCAATAAACCAAACATCAGCAGCACACACACACACACACACACACACCAGCAAAACCACACACACAAAAGTGTATATTAACAACATGTAAATTAATAAAAGAATTACATTTTATATATTCTAACATCTGATCACCAAAACAGTGAAAGAGACCACTAACCCACTGTGGATTTTCGATCAACCTCTGCCAAAAACTGTGCAGAGTTCAAATCCTGCAGGAGCTGGTCCAGCTCAGACAAGTTGCTGCTCAGTGCGGACATTCTGCCCCTGTCCTCTCCAACCCCAAAAGTGGTGGCTGTGCGGTAATCAGAACTGTCAGAACTTGGAGTGGCCTCCCTTACATGGAATGTTTGTGGCTCATAGATGGGCTGGAGAGAAAAAATCTCTACTCATAAGGGATTTTTGATTGGCATATTAATAATACAGTAATGATGTGTGCATGAGATTATGATCAAAAATATTCATGTGCCACGTGTGCAATCCTATTTCTATTTTCATTAATTTTAAACAAAATGCTTGGCTGTTACTGAACACTGGCATTTTGTTATGTCAGTCTTTTGACAATTATGTTAAGCTAATGGGATGGGGACTTTTAACATTTTGATAATTTTTATGATAATTAAACCCGAGCAGGAAATGACCATGCAGCTTACAATTTCTTAAGATTTACATAGCTTAAATCCAGTTCAAGCAAGAATTTCAAAAATAAAGAGTTAACCCAGTGTATATATATCAATGCTAAATCAGTTTTAATGACTGATACACAAGTGTGTACACATATACATTTTTAGTGCATGTATACATTGGTATATGATAATTAATCACGGGCACACACAAATATACCAGTGACACATGCTATTTTTATTTATATCTATCACTAGTATCAGTCTAACTGTATGCCAGCTAAATGCTGTGGATGTATATTTGTCATTATATAGCACACCCAAATAAAAAATAAATTTATGAATACATTTTCAAGTATTAGATAGTGTTTGATATTGTTATACTTCAATCGATAAATTCACAGTACATAAATAACACACGCATACATGTGTATGTAAGCACACACATTTAAACAGATTCTCTAGCACCTAAAGGAGGAAAAACTTATTTTTATAATTAAAATGTAAGCCACAACTAACTAACTGATCATTGACAAAATGGACAAGAATTCTGTAATTCTGCCGTAAGGCAGGTAGTAGCCAACCAAACTTTTCTTTTTCAACACTTCAAGGTGCAACAAATATAAGTAAATTCTGCAAACATTATTTTCTTTTTGAAATCAAATTCATAAAGCTTGACTGCCATATATTTCTGAAGTGCTGTTTATGATAAACTGTTACATATGTGGTATTTCTGCGTATAAAGTGCTGTTTATGATAAACCGTTACATATGTGGTATTTCTGCGTATAAAGTGCTGTTTATGATAAACCGTTACATATGTGGTATTTCTGCGTATAAAGTGCTGTTTATGATAAACCATTACATATGTGGTATTTCTGCGTATAAAGTGCTGTTTATGATAAACCATTACATATGTGGTATTTCTGCGTATAAAGTGCTGTTTATGATAAACCGTTACATATGTGGTATTTCTGCGTATAAAGTGCTGTTTATGATAAACTGTTACATATGTGGTATTTCTGCGTATAAAGTGCTGTTTATGATAAACCATTACATATGTGGTATTTCTGCGTATAAAGTGCTGTTTATGATAAACCGTTACATATGTGGTATTTCTGCGTATAAAGTGCTGTTTATGATAAACCGTTACATATGTGGATTGTAGCTTGGCTTATAAGTTATAGTTATAAACAGTATAGTAAAATTATTATGGCATATAAAGTGGTGCATATTACAACAGAAAAACAACTTGCATATCAGGACTGCAGCACAGCTTACAAACACTATTTTATGGCATTTAAAGTGGTACATGTGATAAAATACTGTTGTACACATGGGCTGCAGCACAGTTTACAAAACAGTAGGCCCTACATTAAAAATTATTATCATGGCATAAAAGAGAGTGCATATGACTAAAACCGCTACACCGTTTTGGGCTGCAACTGTTTACAACAGGTATATTTTGGAAGTGACTCATCGATCAAGATGCCTCAGCAGCTTCTTCAGAGTGGATGACGGGGAATGTGCTAAATGTACGAAGAATGTTGGAAGGAATTATATATGCATTCGAAAACAATGCTTTAAAATAGCCTCTTATGTTAATTCTTTAGTAAGTGATTATTGATCACAGTCAAACAGCATGTACATTTCTAGTTCTGCTTCAGCAACAACACTAAATACAGTAATGTTACCATTTTTAAACAAGAAAAAAGTTATCAGCTTAATCAAGCAAGATCAAGTCAGTCCTAAAAATCCCTCTTAATACTGGCTTTCTATATTTCCTTCAACCAACAAGGGGAAAGAAAGTGGGGTAGAGATGGGGTGGGGTGATGTGAACGGAGGTAGGGGGAGCACAGGCAAAGAAATTTTTTTAAATGGTTAAGATGATGCTTACTGGACATTTCTGTGCATTCATAGTACTTAGTGTACCTCCATCATATACTGCTAAGTTTGTTCTATTTTTAGTGGTGGCAAATCTGGCAAAACAAAATTAATATGTAATGCACCTCTATCTTATCTTGTATGGTATCATATACAATTAAGTTCATTCTATTTCTAGTGACATCTCTAGGCAAGGTAATACTTAGCTAAACCTCCTTCCACATCAAGTATTAAGTTTTTTTTCTGTTTTTAGTGGCAACTTTTGAGCAAGGCTAAATCTGAATGGCACTTTATCACGTCTGACGTGTGCTCTGTTTCTAGTAATGGATCTCTATGACCACTAACAATTTTTTAAAAGGACAGTGAATCATTATTAACAACTTGCATACAAAAGATAAAACCCATTTACACTTGCATACGTATCAAGCACACATAAAATGATGACTGACTGAAGAGTCAGTTTACTTACAATAAAAATCCCACGATTGCATTCCACTGTTGTTTTGTAGCCAACAGTTTTGTAGTGTAGACACTCCGTTGCCATGTTTTGATTCTCCTTCACTATATTCTAACTGATATTGCATGGATCATTACAGACACTGTGGAAAGTTATCTCCAACAAGCACTACCCACATACAATATTGCGTGGGTCATTACAGACACGGTGGAAAGTTATCTCCAACAAGCACTACCCACATACAATATTGTGTGGGTCATTACAGACACGGTGGAAAGTTATCTCCAACAAGCACTACCCACATACAATGATATTGCATGGATCATTACAGACACTGTGGAAAGTTATCTCCAACAAGCACTACCCACATACAATGATATTGTGTAGGTCATTACACTTCTACAGACACATGAATGAAAATGTGAAGTGCAGAAATGACTGTAAAAAATTATATGAATGCAACAAATACACTACCAAAGGTATGATTCAAACACAAAATATTTAATACTGGGTCTCTAACATATGCTGGAAATAAAGCTTTCATAAAGCTTAAAATAAAATTACTAAGGAAATACTAAACTCCTTCAGTAATTTTCTGCAAGTAAACAACATCAGATCTGGAAGAATTAATGCAGTAGTGGGCATGTGGGATATAAGACTTATTTGCTTAATAATGAGTGTAGAAACTAGAAGTGGCAGACTAAAAACAAAATCAACGACAAAAATGTGTATATCATGCAAGGCACACGTCCTTGAGAGGGTACCACAAACCTTCTCTTCTTGATCCACAAATTCAAATTTCAAATTGATGGAAAAAAGAAATTCAACAACAAAACTCAATGCCACAGTTTTACCGCAAAATTGGAATATTTTCCTTTTCTTTGTATGACATATTCAAAAGAAAATCCTGCAGCTCCTGACTGAAATAAGAGGCAGTGTTACTTCCCTGGGTGTCACCACTCTTCTGCTGAAGCAATTATCTCATAGCTACTTTCCTTCCACAATGGCTCAGGAAAAAAAGCACCTTTCAACAGTGGCATGTCTCTCTACCTTCAACAAGGGTCATAGCAGGCAGCTTTATCTGCAGGCTCTGTGCAAGGTTGAAATAATATCTGGATGCAAAATTTGTTGGTGTAGTCTGAAAATGTGCCAACAACAGTCCCTTCCCACCTCCCACGTTTGCAGCAGTGAACAAAATGTCAACAACTCTCTCCCCCTACCAAACAAATCCTGAACAAATCTTCATAAACAAATGGCATCTTCAGTTGGTCTGTATTTATACATTATCCATCATCTTAAGGCAAGTGTAGGAAAAGAAATAGTTAAAAAAAAAAAAATGGTAAGCTGTTAGTGTATTGTGTGAAGACTTCTCTCACACACACACACACAAACACACATTAACATGTACACAAATCATAAACATATAAACCAAAAAAACTGTTGTCTACTTTTCTTGCACTATCACCACCTTTTAATTGTACCTTGTATCCACCCTTCCTTCTCAGTCCCCAACCCCTACTTATGAACTTTGACATTTTGGAAAGTGTGTAAGGTAGAAAAGAAGGTGGGCAGTTTGTTATGTTGCTGTCAAAATTAGAAATCTCAGAAAATGTTGCAGATTCGAAAATCACAAAATATTTCAGCTCTAAATGGACAAAAGGGTCTATGATAGATAAAAAATATTATAGGGAAACTGAATAAAGAAGATTTGTCAACTAAACTAAGATCATGTCATTTTAGTCTCTGATTCCACTGGTTTGAATACATACATGGGCTTAATGGAATGCTCTGTTTAGATTTCAGATAAAATATAGCGTACTAATGAAATTATTTTATAGTTTATTTTTTTATGGAATTTTACGGACAGGTCATTTTGGTTCAAATTTTTATGGTTAGTCCATAAATTTACAGACAGTTGGCAACCCTGGGTGGTATGTGTCTTTTACCAACGACAGCGATAAAAGTTGTACATAAGATAAAACAAGATTAAACATAATTTTATTATTTCTTTCTGGGTTTAAAACATCTCACCATTAAAAAAAAAGCTAAATACTGAAAGCCTATGATCTTTCTTTGTCCAGAGGAAAAAAAGTCTGCATTTCATTAAATATGTGATTAAGCAAACAGCTCATTTGATATATATTTTATTTAATTTATAAATTGAAAAAGCCTCCAATAAATATCTCTCCCCATTGTCAATTCAACATTAGCAAATGTCTTACTAAATTTATCTTTATTTTTTCATTTAAATTCATTAATCAATTACAATAATAACTATTGGTAACTAAATAATTTATTACTGCATATTAGGTCAAATAACTTTCTTTAGTCCAATAGCAAAAGTGGTAATAAAAATTTATACTAAAAAGGAGATTATTTAAAGCACCATCCCCCACCACTTTAATACATTAAAATAGTAGACGATTGAATTTGCTTGTGATAACATTGCTAACTTTATCTTTTTATTAATGTGTCACTGTTCAAAGTTTTAAAATTTGTTGCCCTCTATACCCTGATGTACCCAGATGACCAGCTGAAACAGAAAGATTTTCTTCTCAACCAAGCCATTAATGGCTGCTTTGTTAACCTAAATAAACATCCCTGATTCACCAGTAACAATAAAAAAACTGTCACTACTTTTCAGTGCCAGTGTAATGTGATGGGCAGAGAAGAAATGACTAAAGTCTTGACTAGTAACTGCTCTTTTCTTCCAACTATCACACTGATCTCTTCCTTACAAACATTATCCTGATGTGCCAATGTCATTCATAATACTCATTATTAACCTACATAGAGGCAGCTCATTATTACATTTCTCCCTATCTTGACAGCAGTGACTGATATGGATTTGCTGTCAGTCATCATACTGGTTTACAGTAAAATCAATTTTTAAAAAAATTACATCCTACATCCACAGCATTCCAAAATAATTTATATCTGAATAATATTTAATTTTAAAAAAGGACATGGTAAATGAAGTGTATAACTCTTTAACACCTTAGCATTAAGCAATAAGATAATGTTCTGATCAAATGTATCAGATGTCTAATCACTGAATCTGTATCTTAACACTGACAAAATAACAGTTAAATTTTTATTGTTTGGTGGCACACACTTTATTTGAAAATATTCTAAACTAGGTGCACTATGCATCTAGAACAACCCCATTCATCAAGATTGAACAATTGCTGAGGCATATAACCATGCTTCTCAATTACAGTTCAAAGTTGTGTTGGAAATTTCTCAGCATCCGCTGTCAGCTTAAGATTATGAAATCCATATCATCCCTTGAAGAGTCAAAAACCACCCAGCACTTGCAGCAAAGTATTGCTCTTTAGGATCCAGGTCAGTAGCATTCAAGAATAAGTTCTCACTTTGGATAATCAAAGTGACTAGTGGAATAGCACTTTGATTTTCATGTTCAACCCACTGAGCTGACATCCTTTCTAGTTTCTCCATAATTGATGCTCTTATTTGTGTTATCTTAGTTGTTGTCATTCTTGTCACACAATTATCTCTGCTTAATTTCTTATTTATTGTTCTTAACAGTTGATTCCGAGATTCCTGTCACATGATGTTGATAGTTACTCATTATGTTCATACCTCCTTATAATATCTAATTTGCCCTCCTGTATTATAGAATTCCTTTGCTTCTTGCTCTTAGAAAACACTTATCTAATTTGTCATCTCGAGTTACAGATTTCCTTTGTTTCTTGTTCTTGGAAACATTTATAATATCTAATTTGTCCTAGAGTGTTACAGATGTTCTTTGCTTCTTGCTCTTGGAAACATTTATAATATCTAATTTGTCCTCCTGTATTATAGACTTCCTTTGCTTCTTGTTCTTGGAAACATTTATAATATCTAATTTGTCCTAGAGTGTTATAGATGTTCTTTGCTTCTTGTTCTTGGAAAACACTTATCTAATTTGTTGTCTCGAGTTACAGATTTCCTTTGTTTCTTGTTCTTGGAAACATTTATAATATCTAATTTGTCCTAGAGTGTTACAGATGTTCTTTGTTCTTGTTCTTGGAAACATTTATAATATCTAATTTGTCCTAGAGTGTTACAGATGTTCTTTGTTCTTGTTCTTGGAAACATTTATAATATCTAATTTGTCCTAGAGTGTTACAGATGTTCTTTGTTCTTGTTCTTGGAAACATTTATAATATCTAATTTGTCCTAGAGTGTTATAGATGTTCTTTGTTCTTGTTCTTGGAAACATTTATAATATCTAATTTGTCCTAGAGTGTTACAGATGTTCTTTGTTCTTGCTCTTGCAAACACTATGATCACTGTTTCTTCTTCTTTCCTAATGCTGACCCTAAAGAAAAATATATTCAAATACCCACCATAGAACTTGCTAGCTCTACACCTTCAGTGATCAAGTTCATCACACACAAGGTGAGTGTGAAATTCCAGCCATTCGTTAATTTTTTTAAAATTTAAATATTGCATTATAGTGATAAGAGCTAAAAAAAAGTACAGACAGTTCCATAAAGCAAAACCTAATGGATCAAATGTTAATGCTCAATCTGTCTTTACAGCTTTCCAGATTTAATTAATTAATTATGTTAGTAATTGATTAATAATTATTTATTTACTGATACAATTATAAAATTTGATGGTTTTTAGATTTTTCAAACGATACAGGGAATTAATGCTTTTTTTAGGTTTCAAATGTTTAACAGGGATGGACACAGAGAAAAACAGAATGAATTTAAATTTCGAAAGTGACAACACCTGAGGGCCATTCCCATCAGATTAACCAGATAATCTCACTGGCTGTGGATCAAACATGAAAGCTGAATGCATTTAAAGGCAATAAACTACCCTCCCACTCACTGAACCCTATGGAATTGAAACCTGAACAATCTTTACTATGCACTCAGGAGCAAAGACCCCTGTATGCACTCTTGAGTGAATCATAAAGTATGTGCTGTTGAGTGCAGGATGATGCAGCAAGTGGGTGGAAGGGTGGGTGCAGGACAGAGATTTATCTAGGCCTGTGATCAATGTTTACACACTCATGATATGAAGGGTTTTAAATTATGTAAGCACTTTCAATTTGGGGGGAAACGAAAGAAGAATGGAAGTGAGATTTTGGCTTCCATTATGATGAAACTTAAGAAAGCTGGAATACGGTAAAACCATTTTACCAGAAATGCAAGTGCCTTTTGAATATGACTGACTTCCAGCAATATTGTTGTTACAATGCACAGAAAAAAAGAAACTGAAAGCATTGCTTTCAAGACTTAAGAGCAAAAGAGTAACTTAGTAATTGTTCTGAGAGAAACATGCTGATTATTTTTTTTTAAGTGTGTATTAAAAGTATTTACTTTTTAAGTTCTTTAAACAGAAAACAACAAACAAAATGCAAGCAAAATATTTTGACTATTATAAAGGAAATAATATTTTAGAAATATTTTAACTGAGATAATCACTTTTTTTTTAGAAGCTAAACATTTTCCTACAACTAAAACAGTAAAAGTGGAATTGAAGTCTTTCTCTTCTTGGTGGTGAAAAAAACAAAAACCAACCTCGACTGAACGAAACGCAGGAATACTATCCAACAGTTCCTGTGAAGGCGGAGGGGGTAGTGGTGGTGTGGAACTCCGTGAATCCTGGGACGATGAAGAACTGTCACTCTTGCGGATGACTGTCCGTGGTCCTTGTCCATAAGACAAAGACTGCTGCTGTTGCTGTGGGCTGTTGGTGACGATGTAAGACTGCTGATGCTGATGTGTTGCTGGTGGTGGCACGTACTGCTGTTGCTGATACTGCTGGTATGTTGAGATGTGCTGAGTGGTGCTCTGGAGGTCGGCTAGGAGGGCATCTGAGGGGAGAAATGTAGAGATGAGTGAATTTTTAGAGGTGTCTGAGAGAGAAAAAGTACAGGTGACTGAGTTTTAGGGGCAAAGAGGGTATTGCATTTATGTTCTTCATTCTCATGGAGATAATATAAAATTAAAATATTAGCAGGTACTCTTTTCCTTAAGAAGAGAAAATAATACCTTTTTCCTTAAAAAAAAAAAAAAAAAAAAAAAAAACAATAGCTCCAGTTTGTACCTTCTTTTAAGAAAGGAGAGATAGTGTAAAGATAAAAGACCAAATAACTATTGTTTTCCTAAGAAAAGGGAGAAAATATAAAGAGATCAATTGATGCTGTTTGTAATTTTTAAGCATATAGGATATTTTATAGGGGGAGAAAAGGGAGAAAATATAAAGAGATCAATTGATGCTGTTTGTAATTTTTAAGCATATAGGATATTTTTAAGCATATAGGATATTTTATAGTAAAATAATTCATGTGAGTAAAATACGGGTGTGTGTGTGTGTGTGTGTGTGTGTGTGTGTGTGTGTGTGTGTGTGAATATCAATAACATGTGTGCTGTATGAAATAATGTGTGTGATGTAAGAAAGCTCATAAAGTGAGGTAAGCACACATAAAAAATAAGACAAGAATATTTAAAGAATTTAAACCACTGTATTCCTTAACTACATGCATCAGTCCATCTAGCCAAAGCATCACAATTACCTTTCTGGAGGTGAATGTGAGAAGACTCCAAACCAGAATCAGAAATTGAAAACAAATCTAACAATGTGACTAATTTAATTACGTGTAATGGCATTCACAATTTTGCACTGGACACTCCGGCCATAAATACTTTCAAGCTCTTTCAATAATAAGTAAACTTTGTTCAATTTATAAACACATCAGGCTTTTTGTCAATTCATGAGAGAAAAAACTAACACACCATGCAGATAACTTACTACTACTAGTAGTGTTTTCAAAACACCTGGACAACAAGGAATATGTTAACTATTTTATAAAGCATTTCTCATCATCAAATGATTTAGAAAACAAATGGTTACATATTTACACCTCACTCACAACCATACTTAGCTACATATCAAAATAGGAGCTAGTAACAAAATAATAAATAAAATTAAAAAAGATTGCCTAAAGAAATCTTCATTGAAATACTAACCTGTTATAATAGCAAGATATAAACTTCTTGAAATGCAAGCTAGTGTGAGGAGTACAAATGATTTTGTAACTGTATCAGTCACAGGCGGATACTGTACCCACAAAGAAATCACTGTTCTGATGGATGAGAGGAAGCCCAGAAACTTCCAGTGGGAAGCATGCACATGTGACCACAAGATAAAGGAAATTAAGCTAATGGAAAGTCTGACTCAGAAGATTTTAGTTTTGAAGAAGTGACACATTTCATATATTTTTCCATCCTACAAACTGAAACTGACCTTATTGTACAAGCCTCTTTGTTCACAATCTTTCTGTTTGTGTGTGTGTGTGTGTGTGTGTGTGTGTGTGTGTGTGTGTGTATGTATGTGTGTGTGTGTGTGTGTGTGTGTGTTTGCATGCATGTGCAACTGTGTGTGTGTGAAAATTTGCATCCTGTCATCTTAACAATTTTACAATAACTAAGGGTTATTGAATGATGGTTTCAATTCATGTTATCTACATATAAATACAATTCATGTTATCTATATTTAAATATAGCTTTGCTAGCAATGTTTAGAAATTGAAATAAAATTGAAACTAAAGTTGCAGACATTTACAAAAACTGAGGTCCTACTCACCAGGCCTCAGTTTCAATATAACAAATGTTCTTTACCATAATACTATTGATAGGTCAAGGTCAGAAATGCTAAGTTCCAAAAGTACTGTTAATAAACAACAGTGATCAAACAGACAGAAATAAATCAGTAAAACAGAGTGAACAACCTCATCTGGATTTATTCATTTACATTTTGCAAACTGCAGGTCAGAATTTTTGTTGGCACTGTTTGGGTAGAATTATAAAAACAAGTGCCAGTCAGAATCTTGAGAGGCAATGTTTAACTTTAAGTTAACTGATGCCAACCAGAATCTTAGTAAATGTAGAAATAAGCCTACTTGGATCAAATCAGCTTGAGAACCACTCATGAATTGCAGTTCACAAATTTCCCAGAACAAGTATCTAAGCCCCTAAACACACACACACACAGACTTTAGTTTAGCTGTTGCCATTTTAATGGAAGATGTAATATTAATGAATTACTCTGATCAGTTTATTTTATCACACTCTGAAGTAATAGAAAGTACACCAATTCTTTAGCATCTGTAAGTTTGGCGCCTGTGAAATCAGCTATTTGCAAAACAGCCTTATATGGCATTTTCAGTCTTGCCTGCATTCTCCTCAGGTCACGTTGTCCTTGCTTTTAGTCAGTTTTGGGGAACCTAGTGACCCCAATTTAAAATTGAGTATGAGGCAAAGCAAAGGTCATAGGTTATGTGGTGGTAGTATAATCAGAGCTTATTCACAAATTTCCACTTCTGCAAGGGTGTTAGCAATGTATGTATCTCTTGCAAATGACAGAGGTGTTATTAGTGCATATATTTGCCATGGTAATAGAGGATCTATTAGTGATCATGCCATAATTACCCTGAGCTGTTAATTTTTTATCACAAGCCAAGGGAAAGATGTACACAATACTTTTCCAGTTAAATATTTTTCTTAAACTAGTTGTCTAAATTGTGAGAGAATTTCTTTTCTACATAACTTTGTGAAAATTGTTTGTTAAATCTGTTCTTCTTCCTCAAACAATATTTTAATGCAAAACCTTTCAGTGAATTGGGTTTCAGCTTTACTATTTTACCAACCAAGGCTACTATCTGTTCAGGTATTATCTGTAAGAATCATTACAAACATCTTCCTGTGTACTGATGCTTGCACTTAATTAACAGACTGTGTTGTTATATCTGTATATGCAGTACATCTACATAATTTTAGGACTGTAACTCTTGTTTATAAGAAATTATATATTTAACTATTTGATTTTTACTTCTTAGTAAAATACTAGTTATTTACCCTGAGACTGGCTAGTATAAGCACTATGCACTGTTGCCTTAGCCATATGTTAGGTGGCATCATACATATTAACTTGTGCTATTACCTGACTTATTAAGTCATGGTCAATAAAACATTCAAGTTATCCCTGTAGGTGACCTCATTATCAGATGGATAGACTGAAAGAGTATAGCACAGTTTAGGAAATAAATTAGTATATACATTTATTATAATGCATAGCACTAAAGTGGGACTGTATATTTTTTTACATTGAAAGCATTTGGGTATTTTGGGGTTTGTTTATTTTTGTTTGTTTTGTTGTGGGGGTTGGCTGTATTTTTGTTTGTATCAAGACATTCATTCTTTACTCTTCTGAATCACTATCTACACAAGTGTCTTCAGAAATTACAACCCTACCTAAAAACTTCTGTTCTGAGACTACAACCTACAATAAATAACCCCCACCCCCACCCCATGACTACTAATATTGACTGCATCATCCTAGACCTGGTTGTCAGTAATCCTTTCTTAGTCAGCATATCAGTGACCCTGACTGGGAAGATGTATTCCACAGTGCCATAGTTGTACTAGAAACATCCTTCCCAGCACAAACACATACTGCAATTTATGCATATCTGTCAAGTGAGAGAAGGAGACCAGTGGTGTCTGCTGGAGAATTATTAATAACATACATTAAGATTCTCATTTGTAATTAGTTATGGATGATTAATTAATTAATAATAATCATAACGATTAACTAGGTGGTGTTGGCATCATAGATAGATAGATAGTGTGGTGGAGTAAATTTGCCTAACCCTATTTCTAAACTTAATTGTAAATTAATATCAAAGTGACTGACCTTGGACACTCCATATGGTGGTATTTTTGTAATTGGCAGAGTTGGAGTAAACACTCAAGTTGAGAATATGCAAGAAATTGCTGATGTAATGCAAACCAGTTCCAACTGGATGAGTAGTTTTTATTATCCAATGGTTAAAATTTATGAGAAAAAGACTAGCCAATGGGCTGAGATCAAAAAGTTTACATGCTGTGGAGAATTCTATTGTCTGATCAATTGAATTTGTTGTTGCAAGAAGTCCTGTCTTGAAAGGCAACTGTTAGCTCAATGGTGAATTAAGTGACTGATTGAGAGAGAATGGATTTAGAAATATTTTGTGCATTTTTGCTATTGATATGTTATACTTGCACTTTATGTAGAGATGTATTATGTGAGTAGACTATTATTTTTACAAACGTTTGAACTAAGAAGTAAGATGCTCATTTATAGTATGCTAAACACTTCACATTGTTCCTAGTGAACCTGTTCATAAATTGATGCGTTGGATTTTTGCTCTGTGCGTGTGTGTGTGTGTGTGTGTGTGTGTGTGTGTGTGTGTGTGTGTGTGTGTGTGTGTGTGTGTGTGTGTGTTGTGTTTGTCATTCACATGTGCAGTCATTTATGCCAACAGAGGTGGAGGTAGGGCAAGGAAAAAGAATATTATTTATACAGATATATAAATCAGTGACTCATAATCCTCCACCCAAATGTAACCACCATCCTCCTTCCTTGCACATGCATTCTAATTTCTAGGTCCGCCCACAGTCAACTATTAACAAGAGGTGGAAGAAACTTTACAAGATTCTGCACATGCTCAGCGATCGAAAACTCAATAGAAGGAAAAGAGAAAAGACAGCTACTGTTTTTATTATTTCCTTTTTTATATATATTTTTCTTAAATTATAATTATTCTGTATGGCACCAACATAAAATCAATGACTGTTGATGCTGATGCTTGGCAGAAACAACTAAATCCATGCATTTATGCAAACATACTCCTATTTGGCATAGAGGCCATGTGTCCAGGTCTCCAAAATCAGCAAAAATGCAAGTCAACAAATTTAATATACAGCACACTAATGAAACACAATTTTACTTACAAACTGCCTTAAGAATTGTTTTCACATACAAGCATGGTATGTGCAAGAGCAGACAAACATGTAGGGATTTAAGCCTGGCCCAAATGCTGGAGAACTTTCAAACTAGTAAAAGCCAATAAGCAAATACACACTCACATGCACAACTATTTATAAACACGGTGTAAACATCTATGCCGAGATAATGCCAGATGCAAAGATTTAGAGATTTGCACCAAGACAGAAACCACCAGCAGAATGGGTAGTGTGGGTAAGTTTCTAAGTCTGCAAAGTTTATGTTATTTAATTTTCCACTTTGGGTGTTGGTATGTAGGAGGATTTTTAATGTGTGTGTGTGTGTAAGAGTGTGTTATGCGAGAGAGAAGTGTGTGTGTGTGTGTGTGTGTGTGTGTGTGTGTGTGTGTGTGTGTGTGTGTGTGTGTGTGTGTGTCCCTCTTATGGAAGTTCTAAAGTTTATTTCATAATCATAGACATATTTCAATGATCATGTTTTGGACACTATATGCCCACAATACTGGACATAACTAAAGCGATGTTATAAAGTTTTAGTCTCTATAATTTACAGTAACTCAATCTTTGAGTTATTTGAGACTAGACTAGGTTGATGGTTTCACTGGTATGCTTTTATAACCTTTGTAGGCAGGTATAGTGCAAGCAATAGATAAATATACCAAAAAGTGAGCATGTAGAATAGAAATTGAATTATGTACACACACAGTGCCCTATGTAAATATTATAAAGTGTGAATGTGCAGAGATTTAATTATGTCTGTTATTTTATGGGTGTATGCAAATCTGCCCTGGTCATTGGATGAAGATCTATATTCAATACTAAGTCATCTTTTTATAGTATTGTCTCTTTGGTCAATTAGTAAGAGTCCTCACAATTTCCAATACTAGACTAAGTCATGTTTTCATGGTGTAGTCTCTATAGCCAATAGTAACAGTCCTCACAGTGCTGGACACAACGTTATGGTGTAGTTTCTAAAGTAAGTAAATAGTATTAGTAACAGTCTTCACACTCTCAGTGCTGGACACAAAGTTATGGTGTAGTCTCTGTAGTCAATAGTAACACAGTCCTCTCAGTGCTCGACACAAAGTTATGGCGTAGTCTCTATAGTCAATAGTAACACAGTCCTCTCAGTGCTCGACACAAAGTTATGGCGTAGTCTCTATAGTCAATAGTAACACAGTCCTCTCAGTGCTCGACACAAAGTTATGGCATAGTCTCTATAGTCAATAGTAACACAGTCCTCTCAGTGCTCGACACAAAGTTATGGCGTAGTCTCTATAGTCAATAGTATTAGTAACACAGTCCTCACAGGGCTCAGCACTAGACTAAGTTGATGTTTTTACAGAATAGTCTCTACAGTCAATAGCAACATAGTCCTCACATGCTCGATACTAGTCAATATCCTCATAGTATAATCTCCTAAGACTATAATTTCAGTCCTTGCTTTGTTCAATACTAGACTAGATTAAGTCAACGTCTGCATAGCCTAGTCTCCAAGAGAATCGAAACAGCACTATCTATGAAATGAAGAATCAAACAAACCAAAAGAAAACATACTTGCAAGTATTTTAAGCAAATACAGATGGTTTTGGTAGCGTCCGGCTTCATAAGGAATCCCACCCCACACGACTTGTTTTTCCAAGTCCGAGATTTCTTGTCACACTGGGAATGATGTCGATGTCACACCGCATAAATCGCACTACCGTTACACAATAACACGATTTACTAACTGTGTAGTTACAGCTACATCCGGCGTAAGTATCTTCCCTGTGCCAAATGACTCACACACTGAAACAAGTACATGTGTATTTTATTTATCCTACGATGCAGTAAGCGACTGGCGGAAGAAGTGTCGGCATGTTTCCGTTCCCGGATTCAAAAGGTCTCGATGTCTAGCGCTCTCGCCTTCTCCTCGGGAGTTAAAAAAAAAACAACAACACAAAAACACAAATTACATCGCTTTGTTAGTTCGTCTAGTTCAAGTTCCCAATCACTGACTAATCTGACTTCATGTTGCTACCCGTAGTTTTCTCCCCTTCCCCCTCCCCCACTACGAGGTGAACGGAGAAATGACGATGTCTGTTTGATATGAAACGCGACTCCTGTTGAAATTTTTTTTACAAAAATTCTACAAACAGCATCATGGGTTTACAGCAGACCGACTAGGAAAGGAATCGGTCGTTACGAGTCGTTACGTTACCTAACTGTTTACGAAACGCGGTGCGGGTAATGGGCATTCCCGTCTGCAAAGCAAAGAGCAGATTATAATATTTTTATTTTTTTCTTCTCAATGCCTCTTCCCTCCCTTTGCTACGGCAAGACTTTGTAGCCACAAACTTGTGGATTATACTTTTACAGGCATTCAACAAACAGTCAACAGGCAGTCAACAAAAAGTGACAGCAACCAGACGTACGGCACCGATGTCACTGGCACAAGTCGGAGAATACGATGTGCAACGGTGCAAATGATGTCAGTACGAATAATTAATACCGATGATGTCGACATGACAACGATGATGATGATGACGGGGAATATAATTTCAATAAGTTTTTAAGAGAATTAACGACAGCATCATTGAGTAGGTTGAAATGTTTTGCTACAATGTGTCACTAGTAAAGCAATGTATACACACAATGACTCACTAGTGACATACTGTATATATTCTCACTAATAAGTGACTGTATATGTTTCAGTAATAATGCATGTATACATGTATCACTAGTGAATGACGTATACATGTATCACTAGTGAATGACGTATCACTAGTGAATGACACATACCTACAATGCATCAATAGGCGTGCACTATAAACGTATAAATTTGCAGCATACATTTTATATAATATACTGGATATCCCCTCGTTAAGAGTACATTGTATATATAAATGCACTTAATACACGTCTCATTAATAATATACCGACTGTATACAGTCTCACTAGTAACACAAAGCATAATGAATCGCTGGTAACATTCTATGCATAATGACTCATTAGTATTGCGTTGTATACCATGTTACAAAAGTACTGAGCTGTATACGATTTACGTCAGTATTATATTTTACGTGTACAAACTACCTCAATAGTAGGCTGGGGGTGGGGTGTATGTGTGAGATAAGCACTACTGATTGTCGGGTGTGTCCAGTATTAAATGCATACGACATGTCTAACTGCATTAGAAAGTCAAACTATATACATAACGTCTGGCGTGTGTTACACTGCCCGCGTAGTGTCCTAACAAATTAATGCAAGAAGGAAGAAAGAACTAATACGCGTGCACACAATCTAGAGGAAAGAACTAATACGCGTGCACACTAACGGCGAAACTATGACTAACATGACACAGCTTTCTCTTCTTCTTCTCCACACACCTCCGAATGTCCACATGGACGCTGGAGTCCACAATCATGCTTATCAGAACGAACCAGACCATGTGGTCCTTTGAGGTAAATCGATTTTCTTATTCGCCTTCGCTGCCACTTGCACAATGGTTGTTTGGCAATCGTTTACTGTTTGATGTTTTTGCTAAATGTACACAAACCAGTCCAAATGAGCAAAATCGATGAAGTTATGTGATTTTATAGAGCACCATTCCCACAGATTTCCAATCAAATGGTGTGTGTGGGAGGGGGGAGGGGGGAAATTAATTCGGTTTGGAATTTCACACTCCAGTTTTCCAAATTTATCGATCTGAAACGAATACCATATGAAGCAATTGGGTAGAAGTGGTGTCGAGGTGCAATGGGAAAGTTTTGGTTTATGGGTTGATATGCAATGGGTAAAGGGTACATATACGATGTGTAAGCGTACTGCAATGGGTAATGGGGACATATGCGATGTGTAACTGTAAGCGTACTGCAATGTGTAAACGTTGTGCAATAGACAGGAATAGTGCAAGCAATGTTAATTTGTGGGTGTATGCAAATCAGCCTCGGTCAATGGAGAGCGGCCTACATTTATATTTTCAACCGAACAATAACGTACACAACCTTTAGCAAAAGGGTTACCTATATTGTCCTCATCCAAGGGACACATTAAGTTCCACCCGATGCGATATACGGAAAGGTCAAGGTTAAAATGGTCTGCCATCATCTCGTCCAGAACCACGTGATTTTCAGAAAGGACCAATTGCGGTGGTCATTTTTTATAGTAAATATAGTGATTGCTTTTAAATATATATATGTAATAAACGGTGTTAACCGATCGATATATATTTGATGGACTCTGCTCTTGTAAATCAAATATTGGCCGGCATATTAATCGCTACACTGACGTCTAAGGGACACACTCCAACAGGTGCAAGATGAATATATCATGTCCCGATCCTTTGCTCTGTACGCTGCCATTTATGATTTTAGAAAAGAAAACAAGAGAGTAGTAGTTTCATCATCATTTGTAATGGTAGCAGTTTCATCATCATCATTTGTAATGGTAGCAGTTTCATCATCATTTGTAATATTAGTAGTTTCATCATCATTTGTAGTTGGAGTAGTTTCATCATCATTTGTAATAGGGGTAGTTTCATCATCATTTGTAGTTGGAGTAGTTTCATCATCATTTGTAATAGGGGTAGTTTCATCATCATTTGTAAAAGTAGCAGTTTCATCATCATTTGTAATTTGTAAAAGTAGTAGTTTCATCCTCATTTGTAATACGTGTAGTTTCATCATCATTTGTAACTGTAGTAGTTTCATCATCATTTGTAACTGTAGTAATTTCATCATCATTTGTAACTGTAGTAGTTTCATCATTGTTTGTAATAACATTAGTATCAATTATCATCATCTTTTATAGTAAGAGCAGTCATTTGATGTATGAGTGTAGCATCATGTGCATTAGTAGTAGCAGCTTCACCAACAGGAGTTGGCTATTATTATTATCATCCTCATCGTTATCAAGGCTTGGCTGCCGAAAATATTTCCTGAATGCAATATAACAACAATGCAGACGACGACCTGGGTCACTTCTGTTGAAAATCCCACGGCAATCCCACGGCTATGTGCAAATCACAGGTACTTTGCAGTTTATTTCATGTATTACGGGTCACCAGCAGACATGCGAAAAGTATCATTGTTAACGGTGTTTCCCATCTGGCCTGCATATGCCGCACAGCAGACAGCCGATTACTGAATCATAAAATCCCAATTCGAGGTCAAGGTAAAGCAGTGATCGACAACCCATTTAGTGCGTCGTTATGTACTGCAGGATTCCGGAGGGGGATGCGGTTGGTGGAGTTGGGCGGAGAAGAAAGGAAAGAAGACAGCCGGTATAATAAATCTAGGGCTGACTAAACTGCCGTAGAAATGTGCGAAGCTTAGTCACGACTTCACAGGCACCAAGAGGCCGTTAGCCGTTTTAAAATTAATCTGGATCCATCTTTTCAGATGACAGTGAAGGGAGATAACTTCATATGCAGTACAGAATCGAGTTTAAAGCCGTTCAAAGTTTTGACAGGTTGCTGGGTGGTGGGGGTCCACTTTTCGTTCCTGGGGTGGGTGGGTAATGCACTACTGGGATTTGCATGTGTTACTGTTGCTGAATTTACTATAGTCCCTGGATCGAGAAGAAAAGAGTGGATGAAAAGTAATAAAAGAAAGTAAGTGACCAGTCCACAGAAGCAGTTCTCTAGCATCACGCGACAGTCTAGTTAACCGTTAACGGACCAATTTGACAGTGTACGCGCGCGTTCGTGCGTATGTGAGAGAGGGAGAGGAGTTTTGGGTAAAGCGCACGATGGAAGGTTGGTGGGGGAGGGGGAACAGGCCGGAGGAAAGGTAGATGTGAAGACAATTCGAATGATAAAGTGGTGCAGATGCGCGCAAAATGTCTGCATGTTTTGACACAAACAGTCCGCCATCTTCCAAAACCGACTTTTCGTCTTTTATTTTACATTCGAATACAAGCAGAACAAAAAGTTCCAAACTGATAAAGAGAACGTTAAAGATAAAATCTTATCCTCGTTCCAAACTGATAAATAAAGAGAGCGAGCCATTGGTATTTACATAATTCGATAAGTAATTCAACAGGCAGCTGGTTACTATTTCTGTAGCATTGCATAACACATTTGCAAGTTATTTCTTTACAGACATAAGAGAGTGACAGCGCTAAAATGGTGTATATATTTAAAATAGTTTTCGAAAAGTGATGCTGTAGTCTCGTCTTTCCTATGTAAAGGAAGATAACTCCAAACCAGTTTGCGCGAAACTGAGCGAACTGGGAACGCAAATCTCTGGCAAAGTAGCGCTTGTGTTTTAACACCAACCAGAGAAAACTAATAGCAGGCCCTTTTCTCCTGACCCATCAAAGTTTGCTTCAGACAAGTGTAATAATAGGTCAAATTTTTAACCAATCAAATGTGCACCAAACTTAGAACCAACAAGTCTACTCGAGTAAGAATGATGCCGATGAGATGTTTCAGTTTAATGCATTCATTCTTTAATTATAAGTATAAACATAACTAACCCCAACCTATTGTGTTGCCGAATACAAGCATACAGCAGCTTATCAGTTAACAGTCGATGACATCACTAAACATACAGCAGTTTATCAGTCAACAGTCGACGATAGCACTAAACATACAGCAGTTTATCAGTTAACAGTCGATGACATCACTAAACATACAGCAAACAAGACTATTACAATCCAGAGACGTTTTGGAGTCAATCAAAACAAGAACCCAAAGAACTTTGAATACAAGTGCCATAAAACAAACTTGACGGAGTCAAGGAATGCATTTCCATTGGTCGACTAAATAAGACAGGTGTTAAGGCCAGAGTTATAGCTGTGTTGATATTTAAATCTCGGGCAAGCTATGCTAATTTCCTACATGTTATAGTTTAATTAAGGCGGTGTAAGTTTGCCTCAAAACAATTACTGCAAAACTAAACTGTTGTAACAATTGTTTTAATTAAGGTAGTGTACCTTGTCCTAACAATTCCAGTAACAATGTGGTATCTTAACTAGTACTACGATGAAAGTTTTTTCCTTTTGCTATTTTTCTTTTTAAAATGTGCCATCCTTCCTATTAAAAACTCACCAAGGTAAGATGCTATCACCTACTCTAACTAAAGAAATAAGTGTTATCGCATTCCCAAGACATCTTTTTTTCTACAAAGCAGCACACGCCCCAAAACACGAGAGGTCAAAACAGCACACGCCAAAACACGAGAGGTCCAGAAATGAAACGAACATCAATCAGCCTACAGTGGGCGAAAAACGATTATGTCTATGCTGGGTGTAAATTAAAACTGTAAAGAATTTCTTTTTTTTTTAAGTTAAAACAAAAGAAGAAGCAAATTGAAACTGACATTTCTCGATCACAGACAAACAAATGGCCGTCAACTGACAAAAACCTACACTTACCGTGTCCCAGCTCTGGTCCACAATCACATAGACAGTACATACCCGGCATGCGTAGAAGCACATGTACACATTTGCTTCCCAAAATAAACTTAGCATTAAAAAAAAAAGAACAGGTAAAGCGCAGGGTTATATCAACATTTATGTTCATGGCTCGGAGAACAGGACACGATACTTTTTTTACAATTCAGTTTAAAGATCCCTGTAGTCGGCAAAGAAACCGAAAGCAGCAGGGAGTAAAAAAAAAAAAATTACAAAAGAACAAATCGAGGTGACATAGTTGTCGTTCCAAGGACCCCATCCTTTCACCTCCGCCTACTCAATCGTCGGCACAATCACTGAATCAGTGTAGATGCAAAAACGGACAAAACTTTGAGAGAATACTGTCTTGCCCTCGTACAAACAGAACTATGACGTCATCTCATACCCACCCACCCTTAACCATGCACACAAACATGTACGCAAACGAATATTTCCTACAGCCCTGTTTTATTCTGTAATTACTACTATCAAAAATATATAAATAATTATATTGTTTTTAAACTGTAATTCTAGTTCAGGAAATGGCATTACATACCTTTATGTCGCTTTAAGCTTCCTGTCCCGATAACTACAAAGTACAAACGCCATCAAACTGCCAAACCTCTCAAAGTCAAAAGTTTATTAACAATTCTGTTAGAGGCGAATTTCTTCTAGGTGCTCTCCCTCTCTCCCCCCACCCCAAACAAGAAAAAATAATGAAGAAGGTTACTGTTGCTGTCTCCCCCCCCCCCCAATGTTGCTGTTGTTAAAGTTTTAATAGATGTGCCTATTTAAAGGCTTTTCAAAACAATTTTAATATGTGTTTTCGGGATTCCATTTTTTTTTTTTTTAATTTATAAAATTTATGTTTTATGGATACTTTTTCTTAACTAGGTTACTGATTTTATTGTCAATAAGAACTTTCTTCTCTCTTTAAGAGCGTAACCCAATTCTGTATAAAGCGCTAACATTTTGGATGTGCTTAAACACGATTTCCAAACACGACTATTCGTACATCTGTACGTATATGTGCATTCCATGTCAAGAACGACAACCACGTTACATGCGTGACTATACTAAAATTACACTTGACTTGCACAATGCCATCTAGTCCTAAAATCGACAATATTGCAAAGATCCATTTTGACTGCTTGCATAATCCATTTTTAGACTAAGCAAACTCCTCTTGATTCATAATTCCACCTCTCCAAGTAACTCCTCATTATGCGTAACTTTGCGGTAAACAAAATTCTGCACGATATGTAATTTCTCATTACGCACAATTGTGCGTCAACGTAACTGCACTCTATGTAATTTCTCATTACGCACAATTGTGCGTCAACGTAACTGCACTCTATGTAATTTCTCATTACGCACAATTGTACGTCAACGTAACTGCACTCTATGTAATTTCTCATTACGCACAATTCTGCGTCAACGTAACTGCACTCTATGTAATTGGGCATTATACGTAACTGTGCATTACGTGTTTAAATAACCCTTGCACGCAGAGTAACATACATTCTTTTTTACTATAGTCACTGTTTAGAAGCTTTTTGTTTGCCTCTGTTTCATTAGTCTTTTTTGTGAATGAGTTCTATTTATGGAGAGGTCACAGGGGAAAATTCGCTGTCGCCAAACGCCGCCATATTGAAAAGACCGAAGCATTGTAGCGTCTATGTAAATGTGCGTTTGGCAACGACCGTTTTTTTGATATATTGATTATTAGAGTGTTTATGACTGATCAGATTAGAAGCGTTTGGATTGCACTTTTAAATATACCTGAGTCAACTGAGAGACAGCGTGTTTTGTTTTGTCATACAGCTTTCCTCTAGCAGCGCAGCAAGCCGATGTGCAGCCAATAACTATGAGGCTAAACTTACTGCAATTTGTTTGCACACTCACCCATACATTTACACTACACTACACACATTCATCAATGAGCTATAAATAGATAGAGAGGACAACCAAAGATAGACGTGCTGCCGATGTGTCGCTATCTATAGATAGAGAGGACAGTCAATGATAGCAATTTAAGGCGGCTTCGGATTCCCCACCGACGGAGGGCGGTTGAGGGTGTGCGCCAAACTGGTGCGACCTGTTTTACTCCCTTCCGCCAGCCCTCTTGCCCTCCACCTCAGACGCACCGCGAGGCTGTGGGGATCCCCTGGAAAAGAGGTGCACAAACCGCGGCCCGAGACAGGGCTCTATGCGGCCCCCGGAGGACTTTTGGATGCTACCATTATTACGAATGTAAAGCACATTATTTCAATATTTGTGTTGGGTTTTTTTTTCTACTGAGCCATCCATGTGGCGGCCCTCCACGCACTATCAATTGGAAATTTAGCTCTCTGGCCTAAAAAGTGTATGCACCCCTGCCCGAGAAGCAGACCAAAACTGAGAACATCGTGAAGATGAAAGGTCTATTGCGGCTTCTGGGGTGAGCGTGAGCGAAAAACACACAACAATCAATGATAGCTGCCGATGTGTCGCTAACGGAAGTTTCAGTGCGATCATTTTGAGAATACCAACCTAACAGTGCTGAAAGCTCAATCGTTGGACCCAACACTGGAAAAGTTCCCACCCAGTTCCCCCCTACAAACATTCACATTACATTTGAGGCAATGATTTTGCTGTAGCTTCCTGTTTGGTTTGTTATTCATGGTATGCAATTCTCATTAATTAAAATTTTCTGATTAAATGACATGCATTATATAAATAATGGCATTTGTTACATAAAAAATATACGGAAAATTTTTTTATAATTATAAATGCTTAAAATTTCGCTTCTCAAATGTGAAGGAGACAAAGAAAGAAACAAATGTATTTATTGCCACTTCAGGAATAGCAAATAGTGGGGGGGGGGAGGATAATCAGAATTAATTGTTTATTTGTCATATTTTACATAAATTTAAAAGTCATACTTGAGAATAGCTGGTTCAACAGCTTAATAACAAAATATGGCACAAATAACTGAACTCAGCGTTCAACCAGGTCTGGCCTCTAAGTACTCTAACTCTGCCCAACACCAACTAGTGTTCAGCCAAGTTTTGGCCAAGTACTCTAACTCTGCCCAACACCAACTAGTGTTCAGCCAAGATTTGCCCAAGTACTCTAATTCTGCCCAACACCAACTAGTGTTCAGCCAAGTTTGGCTCAAGTACACTAACTCTCTCCAACTCTTCATGGACCAACTATGTCAAATGAATCAGGCTGAAACACAAATATATATATTTTTTTTTTAAACCGTGATATTTGTATAGGAAAGTCTTTATTCAGTGTTTATATACCGTCAAGTAAACTTAAAATAATTATTTTAAAACTTAGGAATTCACCTTCGTGTACTGTTCAAAGCATTTCCTACAAACCGTCAATTTTCGGCAAAACAATGTTACAGATATCGATAGCAGATTTGGGGGGAGTGGGTGTCAACAAAGACAGACAAAAAAATGCGACTTTAATGCTAAGAATAGTATTTATCATTTAAATCATTAATATGCATCACATATGAGCACCTATTCAGGTAGTAAAGTATGTTATTTTTCTGTTATTAACTTTATATATCTAATTATAAATTCAATAAAATTAATATAATCAACACATATAATTTTAGTTTCTTTTCATTTTAAATGCCATCTTATTAAGAAAATCCGGTAGATTTACATTTTAAGATATCAATTTTATTATATAAGAAACACTCACTTTATAAATGAGCTGTCAAGAATATAAATTATGGAGCTATCGGGAATATAAATTATAAAAGGCACGTGACGATTTTTTAAAAAGTAAAAATCAAATCTGTTAATATTTAACATTCTCTTTGTTTTAAATGCACCTGTTACAATTTGTAATACGAAATTAAGTGCTTTGTAGCAGTGACCGGAAATGGACAAAGTTAAAGTCATTAGCAACAAAACATATTGCCTTTTCCTTAAAGGTAAATCACTATCAAACTTCATCAGAATCTAAAACATGTTCACATTGGAGTGAACATGTTGCTAGAATCCAAATTTCGAGTTGCTCAGCATGACAGTAAATTATTTGAAATTTTAAAATCACTGACGACATGGATAGATATTGTCGAATATATAGACTGAAGCAATTGCACATACTTTGTACTGGTCAAGGAACAGTTAACAAATTTCTGCAGGAATCACCAAAATAATGTTTTGGGTTTAAAAAAAAAAAACTTGTTTATATATTATATGCGTCGATAGAAGGAAAATGCAACAGCCAATAATACGAGCTCCTTTCATCGGTCTGACTAAGTCAGCCTGATCTTCCTTGGCGAAGATTGAAATCCTGATGTGAGCGCAGCCATATTTTGAAGGGGAGATCAGTAAATCAATTATACCAAATTTAGATCCATATATATTACTTTAATGACTTGCTTTGATAATGAGGCTGCTAGCAAAGCGAACAAGATCAAGGTCTCGCATCTAAACAGCATCGTCTGCAGTAACAGAGCAGCTAATTCCATAAAAGAATTGAAAGGTCGTAGATTTTCGTATTTTTAAAATAGTGTGAGTGTGTGAGTTCACGCTCTTCTAATAAAGCGACCTGGTGGAGCAAGGGGAGTTAAGGATCCGATACTTTAGAGGTATGGTTTAATCCTGAGATGGATATGGAGGGGACGGGAGACGTCCCGGTCCACCCCATCCCCCGAAGCATACTAAAATTAATTAATTAAATGTGTTATTCATTAAATATCAATTGCTATCTATACACGAACAAGCCGCGTTCTTTTTCCTGCTAGCATTAAATAGAAGGGAAAGCCTTAAATTTTTTTTTTTTTAATTATTGAAATTATCCACTTCAGGCGCTATGTGCTTTCCAAATGTTACTTATTCTTGCAGGCATAGTTTTCATATGTAGGAGTGTGTGTGCGAGAGGGAGGGGGGAAGTGAAATTTCCTAGTCGATTAATTATCTCGTTCACTTAGCAGAAGCCTGGTCATGGCTGAATTTCATTAACCACCACACAGGAGTCTGTTTTAAATGTGAATCATTCTACTTCCGAAAGTATTCCACACACACACACACATACGTGTACACTTTTGAAACCCGTCAATCTACGAAGAAAATCAAACAACAATAATAAACTCACGTTCAAGGTCTCTTCGGCGCACGTGACCAAATTCTGGTGTATGTGGAAAATTCATTTCCACCTCTTCTGACAGCCGGTGCCTGTATACCAAGGAAGTTAGAATCGGACTGAATAAAAATGTCTGGTTTCCTTCCTTATTCTACAACCAAAGAAATCCACACGGACAAAACTATTTTTTTTTCGATTTATATCCTCTCGCACTACCGCTCCGACACCGCTGAGACTACACGAACGTAGACTTACACAAAGATCTACCCATACCGAGATAACTAGTTCTGCGTGGGAAATAGCGTAGATACAAATTACTGTTACCGACACAGCTGTAAGGACAAAGTGTGTGTGTGTGTGTGTGTGTGTGTGTGTGTGTGTGTGTGTGTGTATGAGTAAAAACCACTCTTACCTAAAGTACTCAACTGTAAAGAGCATAGTGTGTGTGTGTGTGTGTGTGTGTGTGTGTGTGTGTGTGTGTGTGTGTGTGTGTGTGTGTCGGATAAGAGAAAAGGAATCTGCCCCGATTAAAGTGGCATCTCAAATTATGTCGGACACACTGCATCCGGAAGGAGTAGGCAAGAAGCCAAGATTGTGAAATCGAAAAAATCAGTTCTTTTTCCTTTTTAAAGGATCACTCATACAAGTACAGGCTTACATAAACACTTGTGCTAGTTTATGCTGCAAGCGATAAACACGTGCTAGTTTATGCTGCAGGTGATAAACAATTGTGCTGGTTTATGCTGCAGGAGATAAACACTTATGCTAGTTTATGCTGCAAGAGATAAACAGTGAGTTTGGATTGCTCCGTCTTCTGTTTTCGACTATACTTTTTCACTCCTGGATTTTTCTAATCCTGAGTAGGAGTTATGTCCCCTTGCTATTGTCTGTCTCTGTTATCTTGCTAGAATATCTGATTGATCGATTATAAGTTATCTATCTATCTATCCACTATAAGTGCTAAGGCCTATAGGTGCGCTTTTTTTTTTTTAAGTCAAGGATATTTTCTAGCTTTCTGGTATGCTTTAACAGTTTAATAAATAAACACATATACCTACTTAGCATATTAATTTGCTTTAAAACTTTTAAAAGGCAATGCTCTCTTCGTTAACATTATTCTGTTGTAAATAACTGATTGCTGAAATGACATTAGATTCAGCAAATATCTTATATCATGGATATTTCACTTAACAGATCATGTATGGTTAGAAAAGGTTGGAAGGAGGAATTGTTTTCGTTTTCGGGTGGGCGAATGGAAATAAAATTAAACCAAACTTGACAAAACTATAAAAAAAAAAAAAAAAAAGACAGAATTTCAATTATCAAATAAGAATGCCTCTAACAAACAATCTATGGCCAAAATACTGGCACCACAAAAGCTGGAGACATGTGACAAAAAAATAATTAGAGCCATAACACTGGCACCATACAAGCTGATGATAGACAAAAACAAAATATTTGCCCAAAAACATTGGCACCATACAAGCTGATGACAGACAAAAACAAAATATTTGGCCCAAAAACGCCATAAAAAGCTGATAAAAGACAACAAAATATTTGGGGGAAAAAACACTGGTGCCATAAAAGCTGATGACAGACAACAACAAAATTTTGGGCCCCCAAACACTTACAATATAAAAGCTGATGACAGACAACAACAAAATACATGGCCCCAAACACTGGAGCTATAAAAACTAAGGATCACCAAGAAACTTAATACAACCAACTTTCTGAGAATTATTTTTGATATCTTCAAATTTCTTTAGAATTCAAGCAGAAGGAAGATGCGAATCATCTCTACGGACTCCCCTCATATATCCTCCCTCTCTTCCATCAACACAGCACCACCATTCAACGATCAGCCCAAATCGTGAAGCGTCAAAACCTAGAGCATAACTCGGTCAAGAAATCCTATTAAGAAAATCTCTCTCAGTACTCCTAAACATTTTGGAGGATTTTTTTCCCTTTGAAGACCTGGCCATATGGCATTTTACTGCCTGCCTCTCCAGTCCAGGATATGCACCTAGAAGTCTGAATTTTTTAAAATCTTGGGCGTCTCAAGCAGTGCCATAATAACAAAGTTACCAACTTGAGCAAGTCCAGCTTATCAACTTGTTGTGAGGTAACAATTGCACAGATCTACGTAAAGCATAAAGAAAAAAGATAGATACCCTTAATTCACACTTAATGTTCTACCCCTATGTGAAGAGTTCAACGTTTTATCGCTCATATTTTAAGAAATAGAACTGTGTCTTATCGATCATATTTACAAAGAGCTAGAGCTATATTTCTAATCACTTATATATTCTAAGAGTGAGATATGTGTGTTATCACTCACATATAATAAGCTCTAGAGCTATGTGTATTGTCATTCAGAGATAGGAGGAAAGAAAAGAGAAAGAAAGAGCCCATGAGAAAGAGATGAAAGATAGACTCAAAAAATAAAGCGAAAACCAGAGAGAACTGGAATTTGAGAAAGTCTGGGTTGAACGTGAGCGAATTAAGCTAGAGAAAATAGCAGCAGCTGATGGATTAGCTTGAAATGTATTGCATAGCATCTTTCCTGCATCGGACATGATTAGTAGTACCAGTATTGATAGCAAGCCACAAATACGCTTTTCTACATGAAGCCACACAAACTGAAGGAGTAACTTAGACACTTACATAGATTGATTTGCAAGCTTGTGCGAGGACTATGAATTATCTGTTAAAGACTGGGCTAGAATATTAGCGGTAAACCTGAGGGGCAAAGCATTTTCCATGCACAAGCAGCTGCCAAAAGACCAAGCTCATCATGACACTGAAATGAACTCTTTTAATGCATTTTCAGCTGATGCTGGACACGCACTTTAAAAAATTCTGCACCATGCAGAAAGAAAAAATAAAATGTACAGGACATCATAGCCTACTTAAAAGATTTCATGGAGAAATGGACTGCTGAAGAGGTGCTTAAAAAATTTGTGGTTGAACTGTTGTACGTGTACTGAATTATGTACAAACCTGCATGAGGGGAGCAAGACTAACCTATACAAGTTAGCTTCCATTGCTAAAAGATACACCACAGCTCATAATCTGGTAGCAGCAGTAAAGCCATATGCTGAAACAAACTGCGACAAGGGACCCCACCAAATAAATCCGCTGGTAACAGCCCATCAACCACCTCCCGCACGCAACTCACACAGACCTCCCTCTCCTAAAATGAACCGTAATGTTCATGATAATGTGATGTATTGTACAAAGTGCCATACATGTACTCACAATACATGGGACTGCCATAGTAAACTGAAACATTTTGGTACCAACAACGTACAAAAAAAAAACCAAAGAGGAGAGAGTGGTCAAGGTGAGAAAGGACCCTCTACCTAATGCTGCCACAGTCAAAGACTAGACAGACCAGATAATCACCCTTATATATGCAAATCAAGGGGACAAAATCGTGACTACCCATCGGGTAGCATCATAAACATATGTCCTGGTGTAGAAAAATACAATTTGGCCGAGGTTTTAGACAAACCAGTGCCAAGTCTCGTTCTAGGGTGCAAATATGTTACCCTCGCAGAGCCAAAAGAACATGTTTTAGCTAACGTAGTACACATGTGTAGTATGATTTTTTAGAAATATGAAACCATTATGGAAGCTACCCATGAACCAATCGTGACGAATGCTCATCCAGCCAAAATCTCTACTGCACAAGAGAACGATGACAGTCTAATTAAATACTGCACAAGATGACAGTCTGGCTAACTGCTGCACAGTTGCCATAAGCAACACAAAGGATCAGAAGAGGTCTTCCTACCCACATAAAAATGGCATTTTCTATCGTAATGTGGAGGTCAAGAAAGACATGCATACTCAGCTCGTCTGCACTTCTTTTCAGAACCAAGTAATGGAAACAAGTCATGCCGCCCTGCTTAGTGGACATGCGGGGATAGGCAGCACACACCTGCATATTAAACAGCACAATGCTGGCTGAATATGAATGTGACATTGAGAGAATTGTCAAATCATATAGAACCTGTCAGCACCAAGTATTTAACGGCTGCATTCCCCTGAATGAACTCTGCTGGTGGATACCCTCTTCCAACGTGCGGCAGTGGACATAACTGGACCGCTGCCACGTTCAAAGAAAAGGAATGAGTATATTCTGAAGATAGTAGATTATGCTACGAGGTACCCAGATGCAGTGGCCCTCCCCATAATAGTCACTGTATAGCGGATGCTCTACTCACTGTGTCTACAAAATTATTGGCCACCAACTATGCCATTAAAATAAGACAAAATCAAGTGCTATCATATTAACTTGCTCGATCATTATGAGCGCACCCTAACTGGTGGGACAGACACTGCCCTGCACCATCTTGTCAGAGTAGAGGTGACAATAGAATTTACTGCAGGAATAAACAACAAGGATGCAGATTTTCACTGTAGGCATACGGCTGCTGAAGGAAATGTGCAAGCAATCCTGCATGTGTACCCTCATCCAGTTATCCAATAGAATTTGTACTGCAGACCTACTGAACTTTATGTCCTCGTAAAGTCAACACTTGAATCTCGTAATGTGATTGTAATGTTACCCAGATGTTAATTGTTCGCTAACTCAACTAATATCTTGTAATTATTTTACTTTGAAGCTATATGCTTTTCTTGTTGTGCTACATAAAAGTAACTGTATAGTGTATTCATTGATATGCACTATTTTCTAAAGAATAATTTGTCACATATGTGAATGTACATAAAATTAAATGCTGTTATCTCATTTCCACCTATTTAATCAAGTTTGTCATCATCATTACTATTCTACCACTTAAAAGTATATTTTATTTCTTAAAACTTTCTGAAACTTAGTATTAAATTGTCATGCTGGAATTATTATGAATATTTATTGTATCTTTCTATTTGAAATTAATTAACCTAATGCATTTTCTTTTATACTGCTAACCGTATATGAGTAGCTATTTTTTATTGTCAGTGTTAGTGTGGTTTTAATAAACTTGGAACCCCAATTTTATTCTTTGTCTGGTGGGTTCACATAATGGCATATGTAGCCCACACCCACCCCTCCTCTAAAAATAGACTACACATAAACCTACCTTTTAGGAAGCTGGCCCTTATCCTCAGGCTAGGAACATACCTGACTGCTCTAGATGACTCACTAAACTAACCAATCAAAGCATAGCTCAGCCATGTAAACAAATGTATCAGAAACTCTCCTGTAAATCATTAGTCAAATGCAGCTGACTGTTGAGGCAACATATTTTGGCTCACGGTGTTAACAAAGTATACTCATACTATTAACCTTATCACCGGTAATCACCACAGAAGGAAATCACCCTCTGTATATATATATATATAACTGCCAAATGTATGTGGTTTTCATTGCCTAACTAATATTATATTCAAGTTTATCTCTTGACATTAACTTTATATTATACTCTTACCAAAAGTTGTGTATTTATAAAGTCACAACCACACTGCCTCAGTCAAGATACAATCAAATTCAAACTTAAAGTACTTTTAGAGTACACTCAGAAACATTTCAGTGTTCTCTTATAAACTCATTATAGTTCACTCATATGAATGTACCAAATAACTACTATAGTGACATAGGACTCAAAATGAACATTTTTATATGAAACCACACGGTCGTGATTATGATATACATATATATAAATTCTAACTGTTGAACCACTGCTTTATGTAACTATACTGTCTTATGTTATTTCTTGTTGAATACATTATTGTTGATACATAGGCCACTCATGATAGCTGACTTACAAGTTATACATTGTAGTCTGTCACTTGTATTTTATTTTTTACTTACTATCCTGGCTGTATGCATCAGGGGGTCCAGGCTATCTTCTATAACTATCACTCTTCTATTCTAAATTATCTGTCATTCATCTTTCTAACATGTGTGGCCACCTAAGTGTGTTTTGGGGATTAGCCTAAGGTTATGGGCAGCCCCTAGCTGACAGTGGTGAAAACTATTCCAGACATGTTCAAGCCCTCCAGTCATGAATAGTTATATTTCACAAGTCCATAGTTCAACAATTAGCAGGAGTAAGTGTTGTTATAGTATGGTGTAATGGGGGAACCTCAACATCTTTCCAAAGTGAAATTAACAAAGATGATATTTTATGTCAAATAGTGCATCTAGCAACTCCATACTGGAAAACCACTCACTCATACTGAAATACAGTTAAAGGTTTGCTGTATGTGTGTAATGGTGTGTGTGTTTGAGTGCTTAATATTATATTGTTTACAGGTGTTTACATTAATACAAGTAATAAGAGGTTTGAGAAACTAAATTTTTACTGACTGCTCAAATTCAGTGATTCAAACAAAACAAAAAAATTATTAATGACAGGAGAACACAAATCTATTTTTATCACTGAGCACCTAGTGCTTATTGAAAATAATTTTACTTTATACAGTACCCTTACAGAAATGGACACAAGTCACTCAACAACTTTAAACAAAGAAACCATTTACAATTAACTTTCAAAATAGAAATTAAAACATTTTGCCATCCCCCACCCCATTATATACACACACCACATTCACTAATGAAAAAAAAAACATCAGCAATAAGTGCCCAATTGGGGCAGCCTAAGAGCAGATAATATTGTATATCTGCAACCAAAAGTTGTTAGACAATTCAAGGTGAAATACTGGTTCAAACTATGACCAGCAACCCCTGCCAAGGAACTAAACAAAATAAGAAAGAGTTATATCCCTTGCTCCACTAATCACAAGTTTTGTAATTGGTTTCAGATTTGTTTGGTTAATTGTAATGTAAATGAAATAAACAATGACATCAAAATATCATGGAGAAAAAATTAAAGCACTGTACACAACAAAAATATTTTAAAAATATAATGATCTATGCAGAGTCCACTGTTAACTAGTTTTGGATATTCTAAATGATTAGTTATATGAAACAATAGTGATAGACATTTTATACCAGTCAATAAATATGAATTTCATAACAAGTAGCATTCTAACTAGACATTTTTCCATTATACATCAGTGAATCAAGTATGAAACAGAAGATCGTTGTTTTAAAGGTATTAATGGCCTGGGATATTACTTGAATGAAAGTAAAAGACCAGTAGTGCCTGTCACTATCTTTCACACACCTAGTTCCCATAAATCAACCCACCCACCTCCAGTAATTATTATTTTTAATTAAATGACTGTAGTTTCTACAGAAACAAAATTAACATTGGTTAAATAAAAGAAATATGTTTTGGGAACAAGTTGAGTTAAAACTAAAAGGAAAAACTGCCAGCTTATATAAACATTTACTGATTTAGACTGATTTTTTTTTTAAAGAGAGTTTGTAATAAACTCATTTACCAAAGACATTTTTTTTTTTAATTCTTAATAAAAAAAATATATATACATTCACATTTTAAATTTTATTAACTCAAATGTAACATTTTTCAACATGCTTTGTTTTACTGCATAAACAAACTACCCACAGATAATAAAAACCAGGCTACAAGCATTCTTACATCAGTTCACAAGAGTGAAGGCCTCCCAAGTCCTGAGAAGTGCTCACAGGTTACAACATATAGACTGTAAACTAATAGTGTTCACAGGTTACAACTTATAGACTGCAAACTAATAGTGTTCACAGGTTACAACATATAGACTGCAAACTAATACTGTTCACAGGTTACAACATATAGACTGCAAACTAATAGTGTTCACAGGTTACAACTTATTGACTGCAAACTAATAGTGTTCACAGGTTACAACTTATAGACTGCAAACTAATAGTGTTCACAGGTTACAACATATAGACTGCAAACTAATAGTGTTCACAGGTTACAACTTATAAACAGTTTGTTCTGTTGCAAGAATGAAGTGGTTAAAACTAAACTCCCCACAACCAACATTCAATATAGAGAACTATATAATAAGTTTAAACTCAACATACTTAAACTTGCTCTTTTTTTTCATGAAAGAATACATAGATGGATTGCAGTGACAGTCAAATGGATGCATAGGTGAATGGATCAATGAATAAAGTATAGAAACATACAGAAGTCAATAGTTAAAAAGACAAACAAATAAAGACATTTGCAATAGTATATGCTTATAAATGTTGCAATTAATGTTTAAAAACAAGATACACTTTCAGTTTAAGAGAGACATCACTAGGGGTTTCCCAAAAGATCATGATTGAAAAAGTTGAACATATTACATATATACTAATTTCTATGCAGAGGTTTTCCTGAAAATTATTTCAAGGGTTCTTCCAGTGTAAAAAGGTTGAGAAAGGCTAGTGGAAGTCAATAAATAAAATGCAAATCATAAGGGTCAAAAGTTATTATCTGTAATAACTGAAGACCAATTTCCAAGTACCTGGTGCACATATTGCTAGTAGTACAGTACTATTTAAATACAATGAGAATAAAAATTAAAATTGAGAGAATGACAGACATCCTGAGATAACAGAGACAAAGTGAGAGCGGCAGGCAACAGAATAACAGACAAGAGATATCGAAAAAAACACTCATACAAAGGTTTATTTATTTATCATAATTAAAATGCAAAAATTGCACAACATATACTGAAGACAAAGTGATACAATTAAATTCACCCAATTGATGCACAGAGCTTTTTATGAGACATTTTCATTTTTGCTGGTCTACAAATGAAATTTAACATTACAGATTACATACAGACCCTTTTGCTAATGTTACTGGTGATGAGGGCCAGAATGAAAGTAACAAATGCTTTTTTTTGTATTTAATGGTTATCACATTCTCTCTCTCTCTCTCTCTGAATATTTATGATCAGGAGCCAAATGCATTCACTATCTTCTCTCAATAATAAGTAACCAATAAGAGGATATTCCATCAAATTTATTTTTATTTTTTCTAAGTGTACAAGTAACTGAAGAACTGATCTACAATTTTATAATCAACTTTTTTTATTAGTGTCTTGACTGACAGTATGATAGTGGTAATTGGTATGCAATTAGTACATTTTTAATTTGTTTCTTTTCTTCTAACAAATCTCTTTCATTTTTATACTTTCTTCTACTCTGCAAAATTATTTGCCCAGTCACACATAAGTATTATACTCTTGCAACTTTCAAAAGATAGTTCACATTTTCATGATTTACTGTTAGAGAATTACCAATGTATGTGACACTCTATGTTTGATTTTCAAAATACCTGATAACTAAATTTAGTTAATGGAGCCCAGAGGGGATGAGTTGGATCAATCACCAGAAAGACCAGAACAGAGTGTTAAACTGCAGACAAAACTTGTTTCATGGAAGCAGGAAGTTTGGACCCAACAGATCAAGGCTTATAATTACCATTCTTTAATTCCCTTTTCCCCTCAACAAAGTGTGTGCATTTGTGTGTGTGTGTGTGTGTGTGTGTGTGTGTGTGTGTGTGATTGTGTGTGCATGTGTAAATATCAAGTGGGGTTGTTGTTGTTGTTGTTGTTGTTGTTATAAATGTAATTCAAGTATATTTTAAGACCCCAAGTAGTTAATCACTCTGAATCTGACATAACAAATATGCTAATCAAAAAGAATGTAAAATCTACTGTGTACCGTTATATAATATGCTTTGAGTAGAGATACATTTTAGTATATCTAATCAATCTCCCAAATACTGTTGTACTCAACATGTGTGTGTTGAACCTTTAGTCCTGCATTACCAACAGGATATTGCTGAGTAATCCAATATGTTTACGCCCAATAATGGAAATGCTGTGTGAGTGCAGATAACTGACCATCCTTAATCTCCATTTACCACTAATTATGCTATGTAAATAGCATTAAAAATGTTCTTTAGCTGTTTGTTATTCCTCTCTTTACAGCTTTCTTTTTTTTTCTTATGTGGGGTGAACAGGAAAAAACTGTGATAAAATATAGTGTTGTTTTGGGCTTGGGTTTGTTTTATTTTGTTTTTTTTTTTCGAGGGGGGGGGGGGGGGGTTGCACACTTCCTGCAAGGAAAAAAACCAAAAAAAGACTCAAAGTTCAAACATGAAAGGAAATAGGAAACTATAAATGTTTCACCTCTTAAGTATTATTTCTTAACCAAACACACCAGTCACCAGATATGTTTCATGGTATCTTTTTTTTTTTTTCTTTACTAAATTACAGTGGATCTCCTCCCATCCTGCACCCCCAAACCTTATGATGGGTACAGCACATAAATATAATCATTTCACTTTATGATGAACTCCATAATAAAATAAAGTTCTTTGAACAATAAGAAAAAAAGCACTTTATATTGAGCTTACATTTGCCAACAAAAACAATATATTACTCAGTACTGGTTCAAATTATTAGTATATAACTATGGCTATACATGCATATCATTATATGTATAGTTATATTAGTTAGTGTTGAACTATTGCAATCTATAAATATGTATTTATTTTAATGCATAACTATCCCAATATATATAGTCATACTAGTAAATACCTACTGCAGTGTAAATTATATAATTAGAATAGTGTTTAACTACTGCACTATCCATGGTTCCATTAGTGTACAACTACTGCATTAAAATACTGTTGTGTTATCGTAAAGCTATTGCAAGATATATTTTTTAATAATATATATATACATTTATATTAGTGTATGACTATTGTAATACATATATAGTTACATTAGTGTATAACTACTGCAAGTAAATATAGCTACATTAGTGTATAACTACTACAAAAGATATAGTTACATTATTGATTAACTCTGTATATAACTATTGCAATATACACAGTTATAATATGTATAACCACTGCAATAAAATTAGTAGTATAAAACTAATAGTAATATAAACTACCAGTAGTATTTGTATATTCAACATATACTACTACTGTACTACTACTAGCTTCTACAACATGTAACTGTACTCAACATTTAGTAATACATGTACTAGGTTCTATAGTTGTAACTGTGCATTCAACATGTACTACTACTACTACTACTACTACTACTATAGTAGTTAGTACTAGCTTCTAAAACATCAGAACAATTAACTGTATTCAACATTTAGTAATACTACGTTCTATAGTTGTAACTGTGCATTCAACATGTACTAACACTAGCTACTATAGCATGTAAATGTGTATTCAACATAATATTACTAGCTTCTAAAGTGTTTAACTGTGTATTCAAACTGTACTTTGCTAGTACTAGCTACTATACTGTGTATTTGGACATTCAAAATGCATAATGTACTGGAATAAATAATTAAAATGTACAACACAGTATTATTTTTCTATTAATAAATATAACTCTGCACTGTACAAGTACATAACAAAAATGTTCTACATATATGGTCTGTGTGTTTCAATTAATATGTAATCATATGTCTTTATTTAGCTTATCTATGTATTTAACATGGCACAGAACACTGTTACAAGAGTAAGAATTATAAATATAACTATAGTATTAATGTACAATACTCTGACTTCATAAGAGACTAGTATAGTGCATAGCTGTTATATAATATTAATATACTCTGTATTCACAATCTAATTCATTTTATAGAAATCGCTTCTAGGTGAAGTTAGAAGTAGTAATTTTGTAAGAGGTCAAAATGTTATAGCACTTTTAGCAGTTTATCATTGATATTCAATCTACAAATCAGTTTTAACCCTTTCAAGTAAACTCTGTCAGCGCATCTCCAATGCATTAACTCCAAGTTAACTCATCCTCCACACGTGGTAAGCATATGCCTGTCAGAGGATGGCCATGGTCTGAGATCAATCTTCATCCAAGATGTGTTATTGTTCTGATCAATCATCCATAAAAATGAAACTATGACAGTAATCACCATATGAGACAGTGTGATACTGTTCTCTATACATATCATGTTTGTTACAGTGTAACACATTAGCAACAGCAAGCATGAGCATAAGGGAATTCATTACAGTGCTAACACATGAATTTCAAGTACATGTATTACATATTTGTTGTTTGTAAATTCTTATATTATGTATTGAAATGCTATCTGAATAATAAGTAATAACTTAATAATTATATAGTTCAGACCAAACTACCAATTATAATATAATCGGAGTTTCAAAATTTTGATCCAAGGGACATAAATCAATATATGTGTGCATGTTTGTGTGTGCTTTGCTACAACCAATTATCTTCTATCTGTTACAGAATTACCAGTGTATGTGACACTCTATGTTTGATTTATAAAATAATATTATTATTAATAGGGCCTACCATTAATGACTATTCATGTATTAAACAACAGAAATGCATTTATTATATGTCTATCTATTTTTTTAAAATTATTTTAAAGTTGGGTTGGATGCAACTGAGATAAAGTTTCAAAATGTTTTTACATTTTATAGATGCAGAATCTTAAAAATTAAATAACAATCTAATGAAATATTGTATCCATGTCACAAGACTTCATACTGAAAATTAATAATTCTTAGTACGACGAGCATTCACCGTGGGGTTTAAACTCAGCTGTTCGGATACTGACGGCCAAACCATTATTTTGTAAACTTAATCGCTGAGGAATGGGGACTAGGTTAACGAGCAAGCACCTACCTATGAAGTTAGTAGGCAAAGGTTACTTACCTAGATCATCCATTACGCGCTTTGTATATGTGACAGTGCGGTTGCCTTCCCCAGCTGACTCGCTGTTGTCTTCACTTTGCATCAACTGCAGACGAACAAGGGTGGTGGTGAGGGGGGAGGGTTTCTGAGGCTAACCTACAACTTCCGAAAGCTATGAAACCGCACGAGCGGGAAAGGGCAGGGACCTTTGAACTTCACGGAAAGAACTGCTGAGGTCAGAGCAACGAAGAAACATGCACAACCTGCCAACACAAGTAGCTGTTCGCGCTCCGCTCGACGTCTGGCTATCAAAGTGCTGAAATTTGACGGGAAGTTATTGCTCGCGTTCCGGCTGCCATGTTGGAACTTTTTCGTGACGTCACGCAAAGGGAGCAGTTATTATAACTTCGGCCATAGTTAAGAAGAGCTTATTTCAGTTTTAGTGCTGCCCGCAAAATCAGTAATTGAAAAACTTAATTACGATATTAATTATTTGTTCAAGGGGTCACAGTTCAACAGATGCACAATACGTGTAATGTCGACTGTATGAAATAGCAATTTCATTCTATGACAAAACAGTCGTGCGACCTCTTCCCGTCCAAATTATAGACATGCCGCTAAATGAAGCTAGGGAAGTTCGTAAATTTTTTTCGATTGTTTGGGGTTTTTTTTACCACCACCACCACCCAAAAAAAAAAATGTACTAAACTTATGCATGCTAATTGTTTCAACACAATTTTGTTAATAAGAATGCGTACAATTGTTTTAATTGTATTATTGTTCTATGGGCTAATTGTTTTAATATGCATACTAATAAGTAATAGTTTTAAATTACAATATTGCTGCTGTAAAGTAATAGTATTGTGGACTACTTGTGCGTACTAATTTTTACATTTTATTGTTGCTGTTTTTAAGTAGTATGTATTTTAGTAGAATGCCCCAAGGTTTATTGTTGCTTGTTCTTAAGTATTATTGTTGCTGTTCTTAAGTATTATTGTTGCTGTTCTTAAGTAGTATATATTTTAGTAGAATGCCCCAAGGTTTATATGAATCGGTCTAGTCGCCTTGCATGTTATGTTGCCAGATGTTTCAAACCAGTTTGTCCCTTCTTGTCAGGTTTTAGTGTCTCCCAACCGACAGATCTCGTTTAAAGTGTCTGAGTTTTGTTATTCAATTGTTTTTATTTTTGTTTGTGATTTTTATTTTTGTTTTTCCTTTCTTAGATTTGTCTTCTTTAATCGCCAACATGTTTAGACCTGATTAATGAAAAACAAAACTTTCTTTCTCTGTGTCTCTCTCTTTCTCTTATTTCCTGATTATACTGCGCCTGTATACTTGAAACTCTTGAATTCCTGAATTCCTTTCACGTGAATAGAGTACGCGCACACTCACTAGGAATGTGAACTACAATGTAATCAGCGTCAGTGAGAAAGAAGAGTCTTTTTCCGGCCACAGAAATTATTATTTCAACGAGGTAAAACCCGCAAGCGATCAGAAACAGTAGAGTTTGCGGTTCTTGTTTTATTTCCGTTTAGGCTGAGGTTTCAGAACTTTCGATTATTGACCATGAGTAGCCAACCTGACCACTAAGTTAGCGTCTTTTCATAGTTCAAAGAAACACGTGAGCGGTTGCAACCATGACCCAGATTTACTCACTTATTGTAATACTACGAGTTTTAGAAAGCTATGTTTTCGTTAAGGAAGATGTTGTATGCGCGTGACGTCATCACTTCGCTTATATAATTATTTGCACTGAGACTAGTCACGACAGTTATTTAACAAAGGACTTTTATGGCACTATTTCCTCCACCCCCACCCTCACGTAACTCACTTTCAGGACAGTATGCATTCATCATCATAATGCAGTAGATTTATAAGCTCAGAGAATGTTTAGGTGACTCAAAAGGGAAGTTAATTTCGCAGTTAAGCGTCCATTAGAACTAGCTTCGGACATCATACTCATAGATAAATACAACTGGTCTTAATGTCTGCTAAATTTTAAACTAAAATAAGTCCTTACTTACAAACTCACAGATAAATACAACTGGTCTTAATGTCTGCTAAATTTAAAACTAAAATAAGTCCTTACTTACAAACTCACAGATAAATACAACTGGTCTTAATGTCTGCTAAATTTAAAACTAAAATAAGTCCTTACTTACAAACTCACAGATAAATACAATTGGTCTTAATGTCTGCTAAATTTAAAACTAAAATAAGTCCTTACTTACAAACTCACTACTTAGGAAGAAACGAATGAAACTGTAATAATATTAGTAGTAAATAGGTACATGTTTTAGATAGATAGATAGAATATAGATGGATGTATGGATGGATCGATGGAGATAGCTCCTAAATTCAAATTCTCAATAGAGCTATTCGTTACCATTACTTTATTCTGAGTGATACAGTGCGGTTAATTAAATACTTAACGAACCCACTATGACACAACTACAAAAGTCTACAAAACTATCCTATTAACTTCGGTTCAACCCCTCCGCTCCTAACGCTTCGTTAAGTTGTTCGCGTCTAAAGCTTAACTCATTATGTGGAAAGTTCCATACTAAGACTGAAACCCTGATCAAATCAACGCCATCTTGTGTGCAAACTTCCTTGCGAACCGCACGCTAACTTTACTTAGTAATAGACACGAACATTTTTTTTTTTTTTTTTGTAAAAAAGATGCAGACAACCTTATAAAGCGTTAGGAGCTACCAACTTAACAAAGCGTTAGACGTGAACAACTTGACGAACACACATGCACAGGGAGTTAGGAAGAAAGGAATGAAATTATAATAATAGTAATAGTAAATCGGTACATGTTTTACAGTACGACAGATGTTTATGACCCACTTGTGTAGACATTTTTTCTTTCGAGTATTCTTCGGCCAAAGGTATCCTAGGATTTGTTTGCTTATATTTTGTTCGTCTTGATCTGATTCCATTGTTAACAACTGATTTTATTAAAATAAGCGTATCGCCATTAATAGATGAAGCATGCTTACACACACTAACACACACACGCACGCACACACACACACACACGTTTGTCTCGTTGTAATTAAAGTCTTGTAGCTGTGTTGAAATAGTGTGGCATAAATTATAACAAAGTTGTGCATAATAAAAATACTCCTAGAGTAACAATTTTTATCATGACATGCCATTTAGTGCAGTTGGCTACTCTCCGAGTGTATATATACACACACATAGAGGCACACACCAACACGTTCACTGTGCATGATTTGCTATTAATTCTGTAGTCACCATCTTCAAACAATTCGCGCGCAACAGCCGGACCCCGTTCCACAGAGATCGAGCTTGCCTAACGTTACGATATCTATAAAACCTTTGAATGCGCTCGATTAATGTTACTATAAAGCTGTTGAACGTTCTCGAGTAACGTTACGACATCTATAGATAGAACGCGCCCAACTAACGTTACGACATCTATAGCGCTTTTGAACGCGCTCCATTAACGTTGTGACCTACATCTATAGCGTTATTGAACGCTCTCGAGTACTGTTATATCTACAGTTGCTGAACGCGCTCGACTAACCTTACGACATATACTGCGCTGTTGGACGCGCGGTTGATTTCATGTAGGGTTAGTTTTCATAACTAGTGAACTTGCACGTGACAGTCTCCAACATTAACATAACGTTCCCAACCTTTTGGCATTGGTCTTACACAGGCCACAAATCGCCTCCCAGCCCCCCACCCCCTCGATAGACGTACCTTAGCTGCATCAGTCATCACTAACTAACTCACAAACAATTTTCTGCTACCTCTCTCTTCGTCGTCAACTTCCCTTTCACTTTAACGCCAGTCGTTGAAGTCAACAGTCTGATGGAAGCGGTTGTTAGGTACCAACGAATGAATCAATGTCAATTTACCGTTAGTAAAGTGGCTGTGATTTCACTTGAAAGCACAAGTTCCCTGTCAAGTGTAGTCCGTCCTAAACACACACAGACATGCTCACACCATGAATTTCTTGCCTAATAAATGGAAAGAGGGGTAGCGACAACCGATAAGACCCATTATGCCGGCTAGAAATAAGCTAAAATAGTTGTCGTAGTGTGGCTACAGATTAAAGTCGCTAGCAGGTGAAACCCAACCTTATCAGACCACACATATAGTGACGTCAAGTATTGCTAATCGTTGAGTAATTATTAATTCTTTAATTTATTGATTAATTATTTAATTAATTAATCATTAATTATTTTTCACACTGGACTTCTGTGCAGGATTTATTCTAAGAATTTACAGCGCCCCCAAAAAACTGTTACTGTTGAAAGTTGCAAAGAGTGTGTGAAAGCATGCAAAACGAAATATTTATTCTTATCCTAATCCTATATATATGTATGTAGCCCGTGTTAGCTTAGGTATTTGTGTCATCATCGTGTATGTATGTGTATAGTCGCATCCCCACGCGTGCAGCAAAGTAGGTCATCGGCCGCTAGTGTGAATCACCGGTGAGTGCGTGCTTTTATTGTTTATGACCATTCCCTTTGTTTTAAAGCGCGCGCTATATTGATACTAGCTGTGTTAGAGTGCGTGCCTTTATTATTATATATTGTTTTAGGTAGTTAGTGAGTGAAGTTAATATTTATATAGTTAGAAAGGAGATAGTTTATATTTTTAATTGATGTATTTTTGTATAATGAATAATGTTATTGTATTTGTGTATTTTGCAATTTATGTGTGTGTGAATGCTTTTTCTGAAGCCCGCCAACACAGATTTTATTTTATTAAAGGTTTAATTTTTTAGATTATATATATGAAAAGATCTGTATATTAAAGTATAATTAAAGTAGTTTTACTGTATATTTGAATTATTATGTAATTGTTAGGCATGTAGCTATAATTGATAGTGGAAAGCAAGTAAAGAAACACAAAAGTTATTATTAGAAGCCTTTCCACACTAGATTTTCGTTTTCATAACCTGTGGGCTTCGGGGAGGGCCGCTCCAATAGGATATAATGAGCGTGTGTGGTTTGAGTGAACTACTACAATTAGAGTCACCTAAAGTCTGGGCATTGGTAGCGGAACTAGAAAGAGTGTCTGCCTCTGAGTCATCCTTGGTCGTCCGTTGGCGGTGTGTCGGCTAAATAAAGATCCTATGAAAATGTAAAACACGTGTTGCGTGTTCTGCCTCTCTCCTCTGCTGTGGCTGCCGTAGCGGTATTGTCTGCTTGTCTGTCTTATCATCATCGTCATCGTTCATCCAGTCATCTCCTCGCATCCTAGAGTGACCCATATGACGAACAACCTACAACAACCACACTCGATCCCATTTCACAACAAAATTGGCGCTGCGAGCAGGATGGGCCCAAAGGGTGCGAGGAATGGCCAAACAACATTTTCTGGCTGGACAGACGGACGGCAGCCATTAACATCATAGCAGAGAGGGACGGCAGTGGCAGCCGACATGGCCGTGACAGCACACCGCATGGCACTGACAAAACGCCGACGACCATCCATCGCGGCATGACGGACGCCAACTTCATGGCAGAGAGGGACGGCAGAGGCAGCCGACATGGCCCTGACAGCACACCGCATGGCGCTAACAACGCGCCGACGACCATCCTTCGTGGCATGACGGACGCCAGATATCACCAACAGCAGCAAAAAAAACGGTCAGGACAAGCTAAAGACGTATTTTTCACTCAACTATATAAATCACAAACTTTGTGCCCTTTGTTAAAAAGGTATGGACGGTATTAGACATTTTTTTAGAAAGAAGAAGAATGGAACAACAAAAAATGTGTCACAAACATTTGCTTTATTTGAAAGACACAAAGTGACTTTTTTTAGTGCTAGTACTTAGTGTAGATTTTAATTTTAATTTGTATGTTTATGTGATTATTTTAGTTAGGCTAAAATGTGCAGCATTAGAAAGTTGTATTGAATATGATCAAGTTTTTAAAAAAAGAAAGAAAATATATAGATATTTAGATTTTTTATTGAAATTGTGCTAAATTCGGGCGTGCATTTATTTTGTTATGTGATGTTACTGCATAGGTATTGGAATGTAAGTTTTTGTGGCAATACCTATTTTGTTAAGTAAGAATTTATGTCCCGTGTGGTAATACAGTTTGTAGTTGTATTTTTGTTTTAGAGTTTCGCTGGGTTAGGAATTTGGAATTCCTTGGCTAGCTCTAGTTCATCACTGAGGTTTGGCAAAAGATAGTTTGCATCCTAGTGAGTGGTCTATGTGGTGCTAGTCAGGTCACTGTGGACGCTGCCTGGAAATCGTTTCTTTTGTTACGTGTTGTCTCGTCTGATTAGATGTGTAGCAGATATTTGTTTATTCATACTGTGTACTGGAGCCAGGGTGCTGGGAAGGTATTTATTTTGGTTACTTCTTTGGTTCTTTTTTTTTGACAGCTGATATGCTGCAGTTTTGTTTAAATATTGCTCTCAAGGTAGGTGCACAAGAGGGGAGGAGCTTAAAAGCACCCTGCTTGTCTGCATTGGCGTCAAGTACACCCCTTGAGGTTTGCAATATAGGTTTTAAAGGAGCAGGAGGAAGCTCCAGGAATATTTTAGTGAGTTGACAGCTGTGATGCTGTATTGATTTTGTGAATATTATACATTGCTCCTAGAGGTTATGTAGCAGTGAGGGGAGGAGCTTAAAAGCAACCCCATTGTTCTACATTGTGCGTAAAGCAACTCTGGTTTAGCAGATGTGATCAGAAGTCTCGGTAGTGGTATAAAGCATTGGATAGACAGAATTCAAAAGTAACCATAGAACAGTTCTTGTATTTAAAGGTTTCCATTTGAGATTGTTAAAATAGTACAACTTTATTATGTTTAGTGATTTGTTTGACTTTTTGGTGTGCTAGACCTTTGAATCATGGAGGACCATGATTATTTTTAGTAGGGGGGAATAATGTAGCCCGTGTTAGCTTAGGTATTTGTGTCATCATCGTGTATGTATGTGTATAGTCGCATCCCCACGCGTGCAGCAAAGTAGGTCATCGGCCGCTAGTGTGAATCACCGGTGAGTGCGTGCTTTTATTGTTTATGACCATTCCCTTTGTTTTAAAGCGCGCGCTATATTGATACTAGCTGTGTTAGAGTGCGTGCCTTTATTATTATATATTGTTTTAGGTAGTTAGTGAGTGAAGTTAATATTTATATAGTTAGAAAGGAGATAGTTTATATTTTTAATTGATGTATTTTTGTATAATGAATAATGTTATTGTATTTGTGTATTTTGCAATTTATGTGTGTGTGAATGCTTTTTCTGAAGCCCGCCAACACAGATTTTATTTTATTAAAGGTTTAATTTTTTAGATTATATATATGAAAAGATCTGTATATTAAAGTATAATTAAAGTAGTTTTACTGTATATTTGAATTATTATGTAATTGTTAGGCATGTAGCTATAATTGATAGTGGAAAGCAAGTAAAGAAACACAAAAGTTATTATTAGAAGCCTTTCCACACTAGATTTTCGTTTTCATAACCTGTGGGCTTCGGGGAGGGCCGCTCCAATAGGATATAATGAGCGTGTGTGGTTTGAGTGAACTACTACAATTAGAGTCACCTAAAGTCTGGGCATTGGTAGCGGAACTAGAAAGAGTGTCTGCCTCTGAGTCATCCTTGGTCGTCCGTTGGCGGTGTGTCGGCTAAATAAAGATCCTATGAAAATGTAAAACACGTGTTGCGTGTTCTGCCTCTCTCCTCTGCTGTGGCTGCCGTAGCGGTATTGTCTGCTTGTCTGTCTTATCATCATCGTCATCGTTCATCCAGTCATCTCCTCGCATCCTAGAGTGACCCATATGACGAACAACCTACAACAACCACACTCGATCCATTTCATCACATGTAAATAGAACAACACTAAAAGTGTAGTATTCTATATTTACAGTAAACTGTGTAGGCGGGTAAGCTTGGTAATATTTTAAACTGGGCTTCTCCCAACCAGCAAAGAAAAGAAACATTTGATGTTTGACATTGAATTGCATTTTTGCCACCAGGAACAAAAGCGTCACGCAGTCCGTGACGTCGGAAACCTGTGCTTCTACTTGTACTTGTTGTTAATGGGTTGTTTCTTCAGGCCAGTGCTCTGTGTAAAGCTTTCCTCCCTCGTGATCAGGTAAGAAAGAAAGATTGAATAAGCTTTAAGTTGGGAATCCTGCCAGGTTATACGGGGTGGGGACTGCAACTACCACCGTTGATGATTGACTGACGAGGAAAACCCTCTATACTACATTTTCACACGCTGATACAGCATAGAGTTCAGAATGACCAATTTGATCGTGAGCTGCATAGGCAAAAGTTATTCACCGTCAGTGACTATGACCACACTGACCCTGGAATTAACCAGCATCATGAGATGAACATCCAGGTGCATTCCACTGTCCCTGACCGTACCACGGTTCACAGGAAGGGTTCACCTAACTGTCATAGCTCCATGAGCTACTATTTTTTTGTTGTATGGAATGTATTTTCTGACTCTATTGTCGACATTTGGGTCACGAAAAGCAATACGGGTACTTATCGTTTACAGACGACACTGGGGCATTTTTGTGGCAGCTTTATAGGCAGTTACAGCAAGGGCTTTGTACGTTAATTATACAGTCTAGACGGAAATCTATAGCAGAACTAATGTCACGGTGATCCGCTTAACCAACCAATATTTGTAGCCCGACTAGCTCTTTGGCGAAGCTCTACGGGAGTCAAGAAGGCGGGGGCGGGATGGGGGAATATATTTTAGAAACACCGCCAATACTGAAACTATTTCCTCTTCTATTTTAAGCTACGTACCTGAATTTAGATAACTAAAATTACTATCCCTTTGATGTTCAATTTAAAATGCAGACACAGTAAAGCGATGCTCCCATTCTTATTTCGCCAACCAGCCCATTAAATGCGCACTGGTTTGTAAGTGACTTTCGATGGGTTTGAACGAAGGACCACGTGATCTGTGACACCTATGGCAAGTATATGTTTTTATTATTGACAGTCTTCGATATATAAATCCAGTTTAATGTCGTTCTAATTCAATAATACAATTTTTTTTTTTAAAAAAAAAAACAAAAAGACATAAGATCCTCAACACTGTTGTTTATTTGGAATTCCTAAAATAGCTGCAATGAAACTTACAATAGCGACACGCTTGCTATCATTGGATATCCTCCCCGTTTATAAATAGCTCAGCAACGTCACCTTGGCACGTCATGATTAAATCAACATACCAACGTCACTTTGGTACGTCATGATTAAATCAACAAACCAACGTCACTTTGGTACGTCATGATTAAATCAACACACCAACATCACCTTAATATGAAAAGTTACGCGAAAATATTAAATAATAAGATAGTCCATGTAAAACATAAAACTTCTCATCGAGAAAACTTGAATGATACAATTAATTAGAAATTGAAATACATTTGTAAAATATTATATGGGTCAATTAAAAATTATCATTTTATTATTATGTTTGGGAAAGTAAACAAACCCGTCATTTCATAAAAAAAGCAAAATAGCAACAACAAGAAAATATTGTTCAATGATCATTTTGTAAACAGATCATGACAGTCATATGCCTGTCCAACTCTTTAAGTCTAATACATTCAATTACTTCTTTTAGTACTGAAAAAAACAGTCACCACACGCAGATGACTTTTGTAGGATATTATTTTTCTGTAAATTTCGTCATGAAAATGCAGCGGCTTCCTTTAACTGTTGTATCTTGACGAGCAGGCTAATCCACAGGTTATAGGAATCTTGCTTTAATGGCCTTGATCGGGGAAAAAATGCAAATGGTGAACTGCTTAAATTACAGGGCTGGGTAACATTATCCATTGCTTTGAATGTGTGCGTATGTGTGTGTTCTTAGACAATACGTACTGCTGATATTGTAGTTTTCTCACGTCCCATTGGCGGTGAATATTATTTTGTGTTTTATCCGTGGTCACCGATCGGTTGTACTGATGTCAAAGGGTCATTAGACCGCGAAATTATTTTCATACCATACTCTGTGGCATGGTTCCCTCCCCTCCTTCCGCGTGCACGTAAACAAAGAGGTAGCAAAGCGCGTGCACACACAGAAGAGTAGTTTGACCGTGAACTGTAGGCATGCATAAATGGGACGACATGTGTTAACAGTAACTTAAAGGGTTAAAGTTTGGCTATTATTAGACCAGGGTTTCAACCAGTTTGGAACTTTGCGACTTTGAAAGGTTGGAGGTGGAGGTGATATTCTATACCTGGTTCAGAATTTTCCACAAAATAAAAAATTGCCTCGCTTGAGCCAGCCACTAACATTTTATTATCTTCTTAACAGGCACAAAATCCTTGAAAACTGTTAACCATACGCATCTCTAGTACCCATTTAGCAAAACGCCACTAGTCTATCTATTATTATCTACTGTTCGTTATCCATCACAACAAAAGAAAAAGTTAATAACTTGTCAACTTCTAGTGTCTCGTCATCAGATCTGTGTCGTCAGTGAATCTCTAAATATGGTCATATCCTATGGATTTCTTTTTTTTTAAAGACGAAGTGCATTATTTATATAGTATATCAAAGACCACATAAATTTATGTCACGAGTCTGTTTGAGCTTTCAGCAGAGAAACTCGAAAGGGCAAACCCTTTTACTGATAAATTAATACTTAACCGGAAGCAAAGCTTTATAGTAATGGGCCATTTCCGCATCTGGGCTAGACGGCGTAAAAGAAGTGAAATGAGCGAGGCACACACTTCATAATATATATACATAAAAAGAAGATACATATAAGTATTCAAACTGCAGGCATTTAGTAGTAAGGTCAGCTGAGGCAAAAATGTTAGCAACAATTAATTTACTTATCCTCCTGACAGTTTACTGTTCGTGTCCTATATTTCGCTATTGAACTATTTATATAGATTAAGAGTTTATAATATTCTTTGTTATAGTTTTGCCAGGTCTACGGCTTTACAGGGTGGGCTACTCTCATTTAAGGGCTATGTGAACGCGCTACGTAAGCCATATTGAGACAGTAATCTTAGTAAAGCTAAACAGCGAAATGAGAACACACATTTGAGTGACATGCTGACGTCATACGCCAATTGATAGTCTTATACTGAAACGTCAGTGCAGACATGTGTGGTCGGCGTCAATTTACCAACACAGAAGCGAAGAGAAGAATTCTTTATTTAAACAAAATCGAAATAGATCGTTAATTATTCAAGCTAACTTTGCGCTTCTGACTGAAGGTGGTCACCATAGAAGTAGATGTTAACTAACTAATATAGGAAACATTGAAACATTACAAAGACACGAGTTTTGAACCCACACACCCCGAACTTCTTGATGACGTCACGAAAAAGTCTGCTGTTCAGAGATAAGACACGAACGCACGGTTTCCTTCCCTTCCTGGTCTGCGGCAATTCTTTGAGAATTCTGAGACCCATCTTGCACACACTTTACAAAAGTTAAATCTGCTACGGAAAGTTGTCATAAGGAGAACCATGGATAATTTGCATATGATTTGTCACTTCGTCAAGTGTCACCTCTCTGTCAGAACCCTGGCACGGACATGTTCAATGATGTCATCAACAGCTGGCACAGACAGGCGCACTTGCCACACTTGTGGCGACCGTTTATGGAATTTGTCCGATCATTCACAGGTGTTCCGCTTACGGTGAAACACGTGTTGACAGCAGACGAATTTCATCCTCTGGTGTACACCTTCAGCCCACGAAAAACGCGAACCACTGCTTGCTACGCTTTGGTGCATACGGTGCTTGATTGCTAATGGGAAGCGCTTCCGGCCAAGGCCGTTTTCGTGCATTGCCTACGGAAAAGGGAGCGGTCATGGTAAGGTCACGTCCACACAAGGATTGACTAATCAAGGTCAGACTAACATCACAGTGACGTCAGAATCACCGCGTTCAGAAGTGCATGCGCAACAAGCAGTACAGCACACCGAAAAGAAGTTAGAACTACGTTCCGGATAATTAACAGCATTTTGTTTTAATGTTAGTCAAGTTCAGTGCCTGCAGCAGCTTATTAAAATCTTAATGTCGCCAACTGACCAGGACGTCATTAATTATAATATATTCATTAAACGCTTAATTCCGGCGTTTGACCTTGACGTACAAGTAACGAACAGCGAAAGGAATGAAAAAGTATTTAGGGTAATGAAATACACCAACCTTTATTGCGAATGTTGAAATTCGTGTGCTAAAAATAAATAAGAGTAATGCACAACACAATAAGAAATCTAATACACCGAAAGTGCGTGTTTCATCTATCCCTTAATTAGGATTAATTACTCTTCACATGTTTTAAACTTTCACTGAATTGTTGATGACACGACCGTATGTTAATTTCATAACCTTGCATTGATTACTCGCTTCAGTGTGTATTTCTTTGCTTGTGTGTGTGTTTGTGTATTTGTTCGTCGATGTGGTTATTTGTCCGTCTGTGTGATTATTTGTCCGTCTGTGTGATTATTTGTTCGTCTGTGTGATTATTTGTTCGTCTGTGTGATTATTTGTTCGTATGTGTGATTATTTGTTCGTCTGTGTGCATTAATTTTGAGTGAGTAGTTGTCAAGCGTTCACACTGTGTATGCGTGAGTGAATATGTATGATGAAATGGGTGGATTGGGGTTCTTCGAATGCTCTGGATCGCGTGTTGCACGTAAAACTCTGTGTGTGTGTGTGTGTGTGTGTGTGTGTGTGTGTGTGTGTGTGTGTGTGTGTGTGTGTGTGTGTGTGTGTGGTGTGTGTGTGTGTGTGTGTGAGAGAGAGAGAGAGAGAGAGAGAGAGTTTATGTATGTGCCTGTGTGTGAGTTGATGTTGAGAGTGAAAAAAGTGTTTGCTGTACGTATGTGTGTCGGGCAGTTGTCTGGTTTCTTTTTATTTATTTTCGTCAAATCGAGTTTTAGTCCTTAATGTACATCGATGATCAAAATTAATTCATCAACAGTTCCATGGTATAATATGATATTAACATTGCTACAATATGTCACATCCTGTCATCAACAGCTCTTATACGTCACTAGTCATGGTACGGCAAGTGTGAACAGTTTTACTATATGGCACATCCAGTCATCATCAATTCTTGTACGTCAGTAGTCAATGTATGATACGGCCTCTTATACGTCACTAGTCAAGGTACGGAATAGCGCGAACAGTTTTACCGTAGGTCACGTAGGCATCAACAGTTCTAGCACGCAAATAGTAATGGTACGTCAAGACATCAGTTCTAGCACGCAAATAGTAATGGTATGTCAAGACATCAGTTCTAGCACGCAAATAGTAATTATACGTCAAGACATCGGTTCTAGCACGCAAATAGTAATGGTACGTCAGAACATCAGTTCTAGCACGCAAATAGTAATGGTACGTCAAGACATCAGTTCTAATACGTCAGCAGTCAGGGTAGGTCTAAAAAAACAGTTTAGTACGCCTGTGAGGAGGTGCGTGAGAGATGGGTTGTGGTTGTTGAGGGGGGGGGGGGGAGAAAATAGTTATGATAAATCACCACATGGAGTTTTACAGTTTTTTTTGTCAAACCAGTATTCTCGTTCAATACAAATTCTTAATTATTTCCCAAAATATGTACAAACATTTTTTTGTAAGCCGAAGATTCGTCAAAACATAAACACGCACGCACACTCATTGTACGGACATACATGCGCACACACAATCACATATACAATTATAATGATAGACAGACGGACGGATAGATGAACGGACGTACAGATGGATTGATTGACTGATTTCAAAATGAATAACTGCTTACATTTGAATAACATTAACAATGGCGACCAAACAAATGAGAACATAAAGTGCCATACTTTCGTACTAACAAACATTAGAAAATACGCCCATGTTAGTAATGATTTTAATAATGCCAGCAGATCTGACATAACATGTATTCCAACTAAGGGAATACAATATTTACACAGCTTATCAATGTACAAGTAATTTATTTCATTAATTAGGATGTATCTCAAATTATTAGTGAGCAAGTGTTTGTCTTTAAGAAAAATAATGTGTGTGTGGTTTAAAAGAAAAGCAGATTATTAATAAAATTAAACTGGAACAATTTGATTCTTACCACACGCAGTGGAAGATGACCTTTAATGAACAAGTCTTTGAATATGTGGGAGGAGTCGATGGCAGCATTAGCCTTATTAATTAAACATGTAACCCATACGAGTTCGTTTGTCACCATGACCTCAGATAATTAATTTATGGTTCTGGTTCTCAAAACCACACCAAAGGCTATCGTCAAAAAGGCGCATGCCAAATGGCTTCCATCGAAAAGGCGAGTGATTAAAATTGCCCTGAACAATAAAGCAAGTTATCAAAACAAAAGCAAAAACCCCAAAACAATAAAACTGGCAAATATTAGAAATGAACTCGAGCCCTTTTTAAAAAAAAAATTAAAGGTCGACTCAAGGTTATTATCACAACAAGCAACAACAATAAATCTCACTTTATAAAAGGCCGTATAAAAATATAATAAATGTAGGAAGTAAACATTCTGTATTATATTAGTTTTAAGTACAAATGAACGAGGATTTTTATTAACAAACTTTAATATGAAACTATAACTTTGTGTATGTATATATATCTTGTTGGAAGGCACATTTGAAAAACACCACAAGACTCGTTTCACATTGCAATAAAAAATGTGAATACATATTGCATAAAGTTAAAGACCCAATTTTAGGTGAAAAGTATAATAGGTTGGAGACATGCTTCTGTCAAGCTGATTCTGGAGATAAATTTCTGAAGATTATAAGACAAGCTACAAATTCAATTCTTGCTACTTCATTGCTGTTGTTGTTACAAACCGAAACAACAAATTATGCTTACTAAATTGGAAGGCACTAAAGTAATGCGTGAACCTCTGCATAGGTGAAATTTCAAACCTCGTGTTTGATTTCATGTTTTTGTGAGCTGGCGAATTTCCTCAGCTAAAACTCTGGTCACGTGCATGGCTTTCTCTACATCCGGTCCACCGATCTGCTGTAGCGCCACCTGTGCTGCCTCTCGCACGTGCGATATGACATCGTTTCTCCTTCAATTGAACCAAATCAAACTCACAATAAATCAATTGTACATATCAAAGCTATTGATTTTTACTCTTTGATTATAAATATTTATTCGTGTAAAAAAGGAGGTTGCTTAAAATGTCCCGATCTACCCAGACATTGTCGATTCCCAATTTTCTTTGGATAAATTTTGAAACAAAGCAAACACAATTCTTTTGAAGAGGAAATATTAGGTCGGAAAGATAAAAAAAAACCATTTTAAACAGGACGCTGGGCACCTTTTTATCTTCAGCGCATGAAGCACACATTCAGCATATTCGTCTAAAGCAGGGGTTCTTAACCAGGGATGGGCTTCAGGGGGTCCGTGAAAGTCAAATATATTCACTGCATTTTTATATTCTGTTTATGTGCATTTTTTTTTTTTAGGGAGGGGGGCTCATAGCTTTCACCAGACTTTCAAAGAGGAACTTGACTGAAAAACAAATTCAAAGGGGTTCGTGACTCAAAGAAGGTTAAGAAACACTGGTCTAAAGCTTGTGTCGTCTACGTGCTGTAAACTTTAACACTTCGGGAGTAACGACTTCCAATATAATTATTGTCCTAATCTACGATACCAGAAGCGGGCAGCAACCTTTCATCAGCAATCTACACGAGGCAAGTAGAGTTATCTATCCATAGAGGGTCTCGCGTTCTGCAATCTTTCACTGAGTACATGTACTAGCTAACTAGCACTTTGAAAGGGAGTCGTCAGTTGTCCTTAGGAGTAGGGTTTCGAGTTTGATGACAAGTCGGTAGAGTTCGTCAAATTTGTAATTGTGACGTAATCGCTAGGGGAAATTAAAGTCTCCTTATTTTCTGCTGTTGCCATTGTAACCCCACTGTATAAAAATATGTGTGTTTGTTAGTGCGCGCTATAAAACTGAAATGTTATAAGCCTATTAAGCCGAGTAAAAATATATTATTCTGCCAACACTCCAAATGTAGCATAAATATATTACGCAGTGTGTAGGCTATTAAATTTTGCCAAAATATATTACGCAGAGTGTAGCCTATTAAATTAAGCTTAAATATATTACGCAAAGTATAGACTATTAAATTTAGCTTAAATATATTATGCAGAGTGTAGCCTATTAAATTTAGCTTAAATATATTATGCAGAGTGTAGCCTATTCAACTGAGAATAACTGTATAAAGCTGTGTAAACGTATTCCATTGAGTAAAATAACTGTATAAAGCTGTGTAAACGTATTCCATTGAGTAAAATCTGTTCCGCTGAGCACAACTATTTCAACTAAATAAAGAACAATACATATTACTGTGAATAGAAACCTATCATTCTAGGTAAAATAAATCTCTTACTATTTCACTAAGTAAAGAACAATACATATTACTGTGAATATAAACCTATCATTCTAGGTAAAATAAATCTGTTACTAATCGCAAAATCTACTTCGATTTTCCAGTCTGGATGAAAATCCATTCAGCTAATCGTAAATCTGTTTTCGATTAATCAGATTGGGAGAAAATCTGTTTCAATTTACCACACTCAAAGAAAATTTGCTAAATCTGTTTTCAATAGATCAGACTGGGAGGAAATCTATTAAACTAATGGATAAATCTGTTTCGATAGATCAGACTGGGAGGAAATCTTTTACACTAATGGATAAATCTGTTTCAATAGATCAGACTGGGAGAAAATCTATTTAACTAATGGATAAATCGATTTACCAGACATGCAGCAGTTTAGGCACAGCTTGCTTCGCGTGCAGATGACCCAGGGCCAAACATCCAGCCTCCCTGACCAGCCGGTCCTTGTCGTCCAGAGTCTTGGTCAGGGACTTGAGTGTGACAGGATCTCCCGTTTCTGTGCGGGCCAGCGACACTGCAGCCACGGCTCGAACGTTGGCGTCTTGGTCAACTAGAAGGTCCCGGAGAGCACTGATGACGTCAGCACTGCGAAATTTGCCTGATAACGTCAAAAGAGGAGATACGTGGGTAAAGCTAGGAATGGTTTCGATGGATGAGTGGCAGAGTGGTTAAAATTGTGGGTGGTATAATAAAGGGCGATGAATGAGTGGCAGAGTGGTTAAAATTGTGGATGGTATAATGAAGGGAGATGGATGGATGGAAGAGTGAAAGGATAGGACGAATAATGTGTCGACTGGTGGAGGACGGGGTTCCTATATGTAACAGGCGGGGTAATAATAATACTAATTCTGCTAATAATAAATCACGTGACGGTTTAATATCAAACAATAAATCGTCTACCGCTATGCTCACAAAATTACTCACACAGAAACTTCAACTTTTCCCACTGCCGGATACAATAAAATAAATTAAACCAACAACAGCAAAGTATTACAAACAAACAGAAACAAAACACGCCTATCACAACATTACAAACAAATAAAGAAAAAAACACGCCCATCACAACATTACAAATGAAAAAACAGAAAGAAAACACGCCCATCACAACATTACAAACGAAAAAAACCCAGAAAATAAACACGCCCATCACAACATTACAAACAAACAAACAAAGCAGAAACAAAGAATGCCTGTCACAATATAAAACTGAAAAGACAACGAACCAAGGTTCTCAATGGCTTCCACTCGTACTGAAGACTCCATGTTGAAAACTTCCTTCATCGCGTAACTCTCCCGGGCCTGGTCTTGCACACGGGCCCACACTGACTGAGGTTTGCCATCAATACTGCAGAATGCTGTTAGTGATTCAAACCTTTTGAATTAAACTGGCTGGCGTAATCGTTTGTGTGCGCTTATATTTGTGTACGTCATGTGTGTGTGTTTGTTTATATATATATATGTGTGTGTGTGTGTGTGTGTGTGTGTGTGTGTGTGTGTGCGTGAATCAAACGCTAAACGCAATGAAGTAAACGAAGAATGTTGTAATCTATGTGACAATTAACTTCCTGACTGAAGCTTAATGCAGTGGGTGTGAGTGTGTGTATGTAACGGGGGGTGGGAGGCATAATTCGAGATTCAAATGAATTTGATCGAGTAATCCGTAATAAGTTAGTTCATTACCCTAATGAAAGAGTTACCAGTAGTGCAATATCCTTTTTTAAGACCAAGACAGACAGCCATACACACGTTCGAAAGCACACAAGCGCACGCACAGATTTACACATACACAGGCGCACATCTTCATATGTAAACAAAAAGCAGAGCGAAATCAAATGCTTTTCCTTTAGATTTATAAATGTGTGTGTGTGCGTGCCTTGTGTGTGCGTGCGTGTATGTGTGTGTTATTGAGTATAATATTATGTGCGTGCGGATTACATGCCTATTCGCTTGTGTACTTGCATGCATAAACAAACACACGTGCATACCTGTATGAACCATAAGAAATAAGGGTTTTAAAAGTGGCTGACAAAAACATTATTATTCAATCTGTTAACTGCTCGCATCGGAACAGGGAGTTCCAATCACGCATACATGCGTACACACAAACACACACGAACGTACATGTACGCACGCACGCCCCCTAGGATGTTTAGATTAGCGTCACGTAACCTGTACCTACACAGGAAATTGTGTTTGTATAGTTTTCCATCGCTTTCGTTCACATCCATTTCACGCCTCAAGACGCCCATAAGCCAGGGCTGCTCCTCAACAGTGAAGAACTCATCAATGTTTTTCCTGAACGTGTTCGTGAAAACCTCAACAAACCTTCAGATGTTGAAAGAAAAAGAAAATAATTAACCGAACACCCTAAAGTTAACAAAATACTATCATAAATTATTCAATAAGCAGCAACAATAAAAGAACTTTTTCAGATTTATTTCCAACGAGTTCAAGGTTATAAACGGAATAACTGAACACCCTAAAGTTAACAAAATACTATCATAAATTATTCAGGTGCGAACAATAAGCAGCAATAATAAAAGAACTTTTCAGATTTATTTCCAACGAGTTCAAGGTTATAAACGGAAAAAGTATGTCGTATAAGAGTTTGTTAATTTTTGATCTGCGGTTTATTTCAATATGATTTTTTCCCGGAGGTGAAACATCTTTTTACCTCTTCTTTGTCGGGAACGAGTGTGTTTTGTGTGTGTGTGTGTGTGTGTGTGTGTGTGTGTGTGTGTGTGTGTGTGTTGTTTGTGTGTGTTTGTGTGTGTGTATGTATGTGTGTGTGTGTGTTGTTTGTGTGTGTTTGTGTGTGTGTATGTGTGTGTGTGTTGTTAGTGTGTGTGTGTGTGTGTGTTGTTAGTGTGTGTTTGTGTGTGTGTGTTGTTTGTGTGTTTGTGTGTGTATGTTGTTTGTGTGTTTGTGTGTGTATGTATGTGTGTGGATTTGTGTGGTGAAGGAGGTGGGTGTTCGTTTTTTGGCTTTATTTTGGATCAGTAATTTTATCAGGCAATATAAGTCTATTTTTACAAATTATAGATAGATAGAAGGACGGATGGATGGAATGGATGGATAGGCGGCCTGACGGACGGAGGGACGAAGAGGCAGATAGGCATACAGATATACAGACGGACAGAGTAAACCAATCAGACTTACTGTTGATACTCAATGGATTCTGCACTTTTGAAATTATCTTTCCAGAACATCTCTGGCATCACATACACTTCTCCTGCAGCTTGCTTCTGTTCAGTTTGCTTCGTTTCTAAGTTTTGATTATCTGGATAAGAAAGTTTATTTGCTTTGGTCAATTTGTCTACATATATTTTAATACAAAATCTATTGAAAAACATATACGCTAGCCTGTTTTAATGTTTTATCCCAACATTAACTGATTTGCATGTATATGTGTACTCGCTGGGTTTTTTTTTAAATTAAAAACAAGGTTGTTGAAATGGTTCGTTTCTGTGAAACTGAATGCAAAAGAAAAAGTGGAAATTAAATTCCAAAAAAATTTTTTTTTAGATACTGGCGGCTTAATCTAATTACAATTGGCAAATTTCATGAGGGTAGTTTAAACCTATGTCTCTTATTCACTTACTGATTCTGTTGTAACGGAGTCACGTGTTTTCTCTCCATTTACTGAATGTATGAGGTTCAAACCTTGAATAGCGAGATCTTTATTTCCACACTTTGCTACAACTACCACTGACAAACGTACTTTCTTACGCATTGTCTGTGCAAACACATTCACACCGGTCTGCGTGCGCATGTCTGTTTGCCTTCTTTGGGGTAGTTTATACGTACACTGTGTAAGCAAGTCTGTCTATTTATACACAGGTTTGAACGAAATGTGAATGTTGTCTGTGGGGCTTAATGCACAATGTAAGCAATTCTGTCTATTTGTACACAGGTTTGAACGAAAGGTGAATGTTGTCTGTGAGATTTAATGTGCACGGTACGTATGACTGTCTGTTCACATACAGGTGAACTAAGCATGAGCAGAATCTGTGCAGAGATTTCAAGTTATTTTTTCTCTTTGTGTGTAGTACGTTCGTAAATATGATCAAGGCAGATATGTGTACATATTTTGACCTTTAACCCTAACCTTTTCCAGCAGCATCTTCCGTCTGGGACCTTCTCTTGAGTTCTTGCTTCATCTTGATGATAAGTTTATCGAATTGTTCGTCAAAATTGTCCTTGTTGACAAGCGTCCATTCATACCGGGCAAGCTGTAGTTTCCTGCATTGAACAAAAAAGAACACAACATACCAGCACTAAGTTATAACAGAACACAACATACCAGCACTAAGTTATAAACAGAACACAACAAACCAGCACTAAGTTATAAACAGAACACAACATACCAGCACTAAGTTATAAACAGAACACAACAAATCGGCACTAAGTTATAAACAGAACACAACATACCAGCATTAAGTTATAAACAGAACACAACATACCAGCACTAAGTTATAAACAGAACACAACATACCAGCACTAAGTTATAAACAGAACACAACATACCAGCACTAAGTTATAAACAGAACACAACATACCAGCACTAAGTTATAAACAGAACACAACATACCAGCACTAAGTTATAAACAGAACACAACATACCAGCACTAAGTTATAAACAGAACACAACATACCAGCACTAAGTTATAAACAGAACACAACATACCAGCACTAAGTTATAAACAGAACACAACATACCAGCATTAAGTTATAAACAGAACACAACATACCAGCACTAAGTTATAAACAGAACACAACATACCAGCACTAAGTTATAAACAGAACACAACATACCAGCACTAAGTTATAAACAGAACACAACATACCAGCACTAAGTTATAAACAGAACACAACATACCAGCACTAAGTTATATACAGAACGCAACATACCAGCACTAAGTTATAAACAGAACACAACAAACCAGCACTAAGTTATAAACAGAACACAACATACCAGCACTAAGTTATAAACAGAACACAACATACCAGCACTAAGTTATAAACAGAACACAACATACCAGCATTAAGTTATAAACAGAACACAACATACCAGCACTAAGTTATAAACAGAACACAACATACCAGCACTAAGTTATAAACAGAACACAACATACCAGCACTAAGTTATAAACAGAACACAACATACCAGCACTAAGTTATAAACAGAACACAACATACCAGCACTAAGTTATATACAGAACGCAACATACCAGCACTAAGTTATAAACAGAACACAACAAACCAGCACTAAGTTATAAACAGAACACAACATACCAGCACTAAGTTATAAACAGAACACAACATACCAGCACTAAGTTATAAACAGAACACAACATACCAGCACTAAGTTATAACAGAACACAACATACCAGCACTAAGTTATAACAGAACACAACATACCAGCACTAAGTTATAACAGAACACAACATACCAGCACTAAGTTATAAGCAGAACACAACATACCAGCACTAAGTTATAAGCAGAACACAACATACCAGCACTAAGTTATAAACAGAACACAACATACCAGCACTAAGTTATAAACAGAACACAACAAACCAGCACTAAGTTATAAACAGAACACAACAAACCAGCACTAAGTTATAAACAGAACACAACAAACCAGCACTAAGTTATAAACAGAACACAACATACCAGCACTAAGTTATAAACAGAACACAACAAACCAGCACTAAGTTATAAACAGAACACAACATACCAGCACTAAGTTATAAACAGAACACAACATACCAGCACTAAGTTATAAACAGAACACAACATACCAGCATTAAGTTATAAACAGAACGCAACATACCAGCACTAAGTTATAAACAGAACACAACATACCAGCACTAAGTTATAAACAGAACACAACATACCAGCACTAAGTTATAAACAGAACACAACATACCAGCACTAAGTTATAAACAGAACACAACATACCAGCACTAAGTTATAAACAGAACACAACATACCAGCACTAAGTTATAAGCAGAACACAACATACCAGCACTAAGTTATAAACAGAACACAACATACCAGCACTAAGTTATAAACAGAACACAACATACCAGCACTAAGTTATAAACAGAACACAACATACCAGCACTAAGTTATAAACAGAACACAACATACCAGCACTAAGTTATAAACAGAACACAACATACCAGCACTAAGTTATAAGCAATTCATTAAAGTATTCCCCTCAGTTGTAAATAAGCAACACAAACAAAGGACCCCAGCAACGATGGCAACAACAAAATCAGATAACAGAAAGACTATGTACAAAATAAAATTTTATTTTGGCCTTTTGCCAGCCATGACTGAATAAACGCCAAAACGAGGTTAGAACAGGGTCTGTGGGTCTGTAACACCATTGTGTCATAAGCTTAAGAGAAGAAGAGAATGTATCATAAACCAGGAGGTTCAAATTATACACAGAAAGTAGAAAATAGAAGCTGCTTGACCCTGTACAAATATAATCAGGGACAAACACTAAGTTTACATTTTATCACTTTACAACTCCATTCTTTCTTACATTCCAGTCTCAACTTACAGTTTCCTGCAACAGTATTTATTAGCTTAATACACGCACACAGCATAATAAATACAGTATATCCAAACAATGTCAAATGTTTAGAATACTACATGTGAGCAGCTTACATCAAACATTTGTAGAAATAATAGTCTACTCACATAATACATCTCTACGTGAAACACAAGTATAACATATCAATAGCAAAAGTGCACAAAATATTTCTAAATCCATTCTCTTTCGACCAGTCAGTCAATTCTCCATTAAGTTAACAGCCACCTTTCATGACCAGACTTCTTGCCAAACTACTCACTCGGTTTGAATAGTTTCCATTAAATCAGCAATTTTTAGCGTATTCTACTCGGGTTGTTTACTTCCAACTCTGACACAAAAATACCATCATAAGAAGTGCCTACGGTCTGGTTACTTTGATAATATAACAATTTATATTTAATAATTAAATTTTAAAATAGGGATAGGCAAATTTACTCTGCCAACATGCAAACAATAGACAGATGGTTTGCCCATCATAGTCACACTCAGTTATGTCTACACAGGCAAGGACAGCTGGCCGAATGAACAGAATCTGGTGTACTAACTGGTGACCTTAATAACTAAAACAATAAAAAAAAATAAACTGACCTTCTGCTTACGTCAGAGCATTAAATATAAGGGACCAAGCAACTGTTGCAATTGGCTCAATAGGCTTACTCTACGTCAGCCTAAGTAAATATTACTATAGGATGAAGCTGCAATCACTCAGAATAGGAGGCTGCAATCACTCATAATAGGAGGCTGTAATCACTCATAATAGGAGGCTGCAATCACTCAGAATAGGAAACTGCAATCACTCAGAATAGGAGGCTGCAATCACTCAGAATAGGAGGCTGCAACCACTCAGAATAAGAGGCTGCAATCACTCAGAATAGGAGGCTGCAATCACTCAGAATAGGAGGCTGCAACCACTCAGAATAGGAGGCTGCAATCACTCAGAATAGGAGGCTGCAACCACTCAGAATAGCTCATGGCCGAATCTGAGCACTGATGGTGACGGAAGCAGGCCTAGTTATAGTCCTTACTTTCTAGAAGTCTCTTGTGGTTCAGTGCAATGCTGGCACACCTTGATTTGACTTCCGCTTTTGACTAAGACTAGGTGACTGGAGATGTTAGTCTAGGCCTAGGGTGAGCTGTATGGTAGCCAATCTAGTAGCAGAAGTCTGGCGATGATAGCTTGTAGCCAGTAGCCATAGCTGGACCAAGAAGGATTCAGGCATAACGAAAGAGATAATGTTTTTAGAAACAGAAAAGCTTTAACAAAGCATATGCAGACCATCAAATGGAAGATTATATGAGAATGAAAAACATGTTTTCTCACATAGCCGAAACACATATTCCGTACTTAAATTGCGGGACTCAGCAGCACAGCACTTGCTTGACATTTCCTTCTCATTATCTCTTTCGTTATGTCTCGAATGTAACATGTAAAGCACACCATTTATTTAATAATCTAAGTTGAAATAAAACATAACAATTTTTATTTTTAAAAAAAACCTGTCAAAATTGTGAATGAGAAAGAAAACACGAAAATCAGCTTAATTTTAATTGGATAGTATTTACATGCCCGTATCCATGGCGTTGCGAAAATTATCTGGATCCTCGATAGCTACAGGGAATATAGCCGAATCAGAGATGTAGGCCAAGGCAACTTCGTCCTGACAATATCGTGACTTGACACAATTCAGACTCAGTAAAGACAGGAAAAGCTGCAACAAAATAAGATGGCGATAGTAATGGTGGATAAAATCTATATTTATTTAGAACTGCATAAATAGCGTTACTCTAATCAAAGATGTACAAGGATTACTATTAAAATAGTAGTGGAGAAAGATTTGTTTTGGTTTGCTGTGATTAGCAATATTAGTGTTTGTAATGCTGTGATTAACAATAGTAGTGTTTGTAATGCTGTGATTAGCAATAGTAGTGTTTGTAATGCTGTGATTAGCAATAGTAGTGTTTGTAATGCTGTGATTATCAATAGTAGTGTTTGTAATGCTGTGATTAGCAATAGTAATGTTTGTAATGCTGTGATTAGCAATAGTAGTGTTTGTAATGCTGTGATTAGCAATAGTAGTGTTTGTAATGCTGTGATTAGCAATAGTAGTGTTTGTAATGCTGTGATTAGCAATAGTAGTGTTTGTAATGCTGTGATTATCAATAGTAGTGTTTGTAATGCTGTGATTAGCAATAGCAGTGTTTGTAATGCTGTGATTATCAATAGTAGTGTTTGTAATGCTGTGATTAGCAATAGTAGTGTTTGTAATGCTGTGATTAGCAATAGTAGTGTTTGTAATGCTGTGATTAGCAATAGTAGTGTTTGTAATGCTGTGATTAGCAATATTAGTGTGTAATGCTGTGATTAGCAATAGTAGTGTTTGTAATGCTGTGATTAGCAATAGTAGTGTTTGTAATGCTGTGATTAGCAATAGTAGTGTTTGTAATGCTGTGATTAACAATAGTAGTGTTTGTAATGCTGTGATTAGCAATAGTAGTGTTTGTAATGCTGTGATTAGCGTGAACATTTTCACCCCTATTCTTTTCCGTGTTGTACTTCCAACTGTCACATTCTCAGTGGCTAAATGAATGCTAAGTGCATATAGTATAATTTAAAAACAAATCAAGTTAACGAATTATGAAAGAATCCAATGATCGACCTCTCCACCAACGGACGTCCCCCCTCCACCAAGAATTCCTTCAACAGGACTAAGAGAAGACGTACGAAACACAAAAAATAAAAAATGAAAGAAAGAAAGAAAGAAAGAACAGACAGAAAGAGGTGTGCCCTACACTACCCTTAGTGTTCGGATAAAAGTCGTGTGAATTTTTATAGAAACTGAAATATCAAGGTTTCGAGTGATCATACTCATTTACACACCCCACCCACCCCACCAACCCTATCAAGACATCATTGTATTAGCCTTGATAACAAATAATTAAGACAGAGGAATATCAACCGGAAAGTGATTATGCGTGCATGCCTCGACTTGAAGTGCTCTCGTCATAAGCGAGTAGTGATTATAAGATTGTGCTCAAGACAAGTTTAAAAATCTCATGTCTGGGCAACAGAGCCTGGCTTTGGGAAAAACTAAGATCATTTTCTTCAGTTCTAAGAGAGAGAGAGACTTTTGTCGAAATACGATAGCTTTCCCCAAAATCTGGATGGCAAAGATACCGACCTTGACCTCCACTACCGTGCTGCTAATTCTGATTTAAGAAGCAAAGTTACTGACCTTGGCGTCGATGATGGCAGCGCCAATTTTGCTGAGGAAGTCCACGCCAGCTGAAAGTCCCGAGACATCCACCCAAACTGAAATTCCATTTTGTTCCAGCTTGTCTGCAAGTGGAAGAAAATATATTTATTTTTATTTTGCTCTCGAATGGATTAAGATAGGGAAAAAAGTAATCGACGCACACACGCGCGTACTTAACACACACACAGTCTCGCAATTAGCTAATCGTACATGTGTTTTTTTCTAATTAATTTTTAATGCAAGATTTAATTAATTCAACGTTATACGGTGCATACACGCAGACTACATAATTCGTGGTTACAAGTGCTTTAGTGTGTGTGAAAGACAGCGGGGGTGTGTAGATTTTAGTGAATACTTAATATATGTGTTTGTGTGTGCGTGTGTGTGTGTGTGTGTGTGTGTGTGTGTGTGTGTGTGTGTGTGTGTGTGTGTGTGTGTGTGTGTGTGTAAGCGTGTTCATATGTGTGGAATGGATGTATGGACTATCGTTTAGAATTCATCAGTGTCTCCAGTTAACCGCTCTTTGTAAAACACTGGTGTCAGACCATGAATTTAATTCCCTAGTACATCTAATGTTTCTCCAGTCGACCGCACTTTGTAATACATTGGGTGTCAACCTATTATGTAAGCGAATACTATTCGACTCTATAAACATGTTCTAACTCATGCCTATCATTGCCATTGTACAAAATAAAAGAGGGGAATAACTCTGTTGACAAAAAAAAAAAAAAACCTCTGACACGCAGCATAGTATCATTGTCGGCGTGGGAGTAACTGATCATCAGGTCCTTTGACTTGTGTTTGGCACTGACATCTGCACTGCTTAGCGATGTGTCGGCTATTGCGCTGTTTGTGGTTTCTACTGCAATAATAATACGTGTTTGAGCATTGTAAACTGATCACTGAAAGAATTATGGTAATATTATCAACATGTACATGCATGGATGAAAGATAGATGGTCGGACAAAATGAGAGAGAGAGAGAGAGAGAGAGAGAGAGTTAAATTATACAACTTTTTAAAAGTGGTTTGTCTGTGACATCATAGAAAATCATAGAAAATTATTATTAATAGTAAAAGTAATATTTCGCCAAAATTTCAAATAATCCTGGATAGACAAAGAACTACTAGGAGGACAAGTAAAAATATGAACATGCAACTGCCTCAATATGAACGTGTTATTGCCTTCACACACACACACACATTTTATACACGCTACAGTGTTCTGATATACGTGTTTTAATGCAAATAAACACCTGGATTGCTTGGCACCTTTGATGCCTCGGAAGTAGGGTTGGCTTTCTCTGCAGATCTTGTTTCCTGAGAAGGCCTCGATTTCTGACCTAAATGAAAGAAAATACATGTAATGAATTCCCTTGTAGAGGAGAGTTTCTATTCCAAATCTGGAAAATATTTTGACTTTTTAAATAAATAAATAAAAGCAGCAACTCCAACTAGACAACACCAGGACCAAGAATATTTTCTAAAGCAAACGATAAAAAGAGCCATAAATAATTCTTGGGTGCAGTAGTGAGTTGAAGATAATGATGTATAGGTGATTGGTAGTACTGTCGTTTACAATTTCTAAATAAATGTTCGTTTCATTTGGTGTGCGTGCGCACGTGATATACATATATTAATAGTTGTGATCATTTGGAAGCACAGATTACTAACTTGTTGCTTTAAAAAGGCAGAGTACACTTGAAATTATCTAAAGATCTCTCTCTCTCTCTCTCTCTCTCTCTCTCTCTCTCTCTCTCTCTCTCTCTCGCACTCACTTTCCAATCCTTGCACATTTACACATATATTACCACACACATGCTGCATATACACAAGCAGATCACTTGATATGTAAATAGAACTTCTAAACTCGACAGATCACTTGATATGTAAATAGAACTTCTAAACTCTACAGTTCACATAACGTCACATTTCTCGAGTCAACTTCACAATCACATTATGTCACCACACTCCTTGCCGCATCTCAACTCTTCAAATTGCATGCCACACTTCTTTCTCATCTCCATGTACACTTCTCGATTCAACTCCACAGAATGTCCTCACACATCTTAACTCCACAGATCGCATAATGTCATGTTCACGTCTCAGTCTCAATTTCACATATCACACAATGCCAATCACACTACAAGTCTCAACTTCACAGATCAAATGTCACATATCTCGTCTGAACTCCACACATCCCCAAATGCCACACATTTCGTATGGACTCCTCATAATGCATGGTGTCACACAGGACACATAATGTCACTTTTCATCTGAACTCTACATCATATAAAGTCACACATTTCGTTTTAATTCCACAGATCAGATATTGTCATACATCTTAAAATAACTCCACAAGTCACATAATGTCACACCTCATCTGAACAGTCCAGTTGTTATGTAATGTCGCTCTTCTAGTCAGATTATAATGCAAGTCCCTATGAGACCCTACACCACACCACACCACTAATGACATAATGTCACAGTTCAGTCGGAAATAATACATACCGCATTATGTCAAATTTGAAGTGTTAAATTCACACTGATCTACTAATATCCTATTCACAGCCAAGAATTCACACAGAACTATCCTATTTGTAGCCAGGAATTCACACAGAACGATCCTATTTGTAGACAGGAATTCACACAGAACTATCCTATTTGTAGCCAGGAATTCACACAGAACTATCCTATTTGTAGCCAGGAATTTAGAACTCCAAATGTCCTATTTGTATCTTTTGCATCGGTTTTCCAGGGTGAAAATAGTTGACAGCGTCAATGAAATCCACTCTTATTTCCGCCGACTATTTATTAAAATATAACATTACAATAAAAGCCCACAAAATATTGTGTAAATCTGACAAAATGTTGCGTACTTATTGCAATGTATATTATTAAATAAAATCTGAAAACCTACGGGGGATCTGAGTAAATTATCATTTTAGGCCACAAGTATTTATAGCATTAAGAGACATTTGTGAATTTGGGGCTGAAAATAATGTTTTTGGAGATCGGTGTCTAGTTTAGGCTACAAATAAGACATTAGGAGACCCATAAGATGTAGTGTTATTTAGATAGTTTAGGCTACAAATAAGACATTAGGAGACCCATAAGATGTAGTGTTATTTAGATAGTTTAGGCTACAAATAAGACATTAGGAGACCCATAAGATGTAGTGTTATTTAGATAGTTTAGGCTACAAATAAGACATTAGGAGACCCATTAGATGTAGTGTTATTTAGATAGTTTATGCTACAAATAAGACATTAGGAGACCCATAAGATGTAGTGTTATTTAGATAGTTTAGGCTACAAATAAGACATTAAGAGACCCATAAGATGTAGTGTTATTTAGATAGTTTAGGCTACAAATAAGACATTAGGAGACCCATAAGATGTAGTGTTATTCAGATAGTTTAGGCTACAAATAAGACATTAGGAGACCCATAAGATGTAGTGTTATTTAGAGAGTTTAGTGAAGCATGCAGCAAGTACACACTTCTACCCTCAATTTCACATACATTTCTCTCCATGTCATAAGTCTCACCCGGACTTCTCAAAGATCACTCAACATAACAGTTCACGTTATAATAATTTAAACCTAAAATTAGTCGTAACGTGACGGACAGACACACATGAATGTAACCATAGAACAGATCTTAGCAAACCTGTATCCATTTTCGGCGACCCGGGGTATAACACTGGGTTGAGAGAGGAGTCTGAAAATTAAATTCATGAGAATCATGTCAAAATTCTGATTAAAAATCGCACGTTTATAGATTAACAGAGTACACTTTAATAGTATTTAAAAATACACATTGTGTTATCCATACGTCACGTGCAATTAACCTCAAGCTTGTTCCAGGGGACTCTGGCGGTCAAACTGCTATCAATCTCAATGAATCTATGTTATTTTGAGAAGCATTTGCACGTTGTATGTGTTTATATGTGTGTCTGTGTGTGTGTGTGTGTGCGCGCGTTGTTGGAAAATGCATGCTAGTTCGTTATATACACAATTTGACAAATTTTGCATGATTGCAAGCCTGATGTGTTGCCTGCAAGGGTTACAAACTATGTTTGAGTGCAGGTTACTGGAAGAGGTAATCTGATTTTTGTTTTCACCCTATTTTTATCTACTCTTCTAGAATACGAAGACGCCATTAGCTGGTAGCTTAAGGGATCGGAGTGGAGTGGGGGTGCAGATGATGGGAGTGTTGAAATTGCGAGACAGTAGAGAATTTAGATGATGATCAAAACATTGAACAGATGACATTAGGGCATCCATTTTCAACAGTGATCTCGGTTACCGCTAACAACGTGTGACCTTGCCCTTCACTGGGAGCTCTCTCGATGATTTATTTTGAGATTATAACTGCTATGCCATGCATTTATTATGATTACAGGAATCTACATGTAGATCTGCTTTGGATTTTTAAAAAAATGGCACGCATTCATTATAACTAAAAGTGAATCGATTTTAATACATTAAAGCTACGAAATGGACTAATAAACTCAGAAACAATAGCAATCAGCTGCATACTGCATGTCACAAAACGGGTAGGCTCGTTACAAGCCGACCCCGAGCTGAAGTTAGAGATGCAAGGGGTGAAGTCTATTTTTGGCCTGCTCCGGTGCACCTCCAAGAAAAGCCCATGTGACGTATGCCAGTACTACGTCGTGTCAGGTTGTTACATAGACACACATGACATACACCATTGATGTTTGGGTGGGGCCCAGTTTATTAGTGTCATGCCAAGGAACGTTTTATTGGCGGTGTGTGTTGTGAGTGTGTATCATAAATGTGAATAAATGGACGAACAGACGAACGGTGCAAAACAATAGTACAAATTCTTTCGTCCCTCTCAAAAACTATGAATAACAAGAGAGTTGAAAGATGTTTAAATCAGGTTATTTATTTCCCGATTTAAAAGGGGCACTACTCTTTCGCACAGTGATTAATCATTCATTCAACTTTCCAATGTCATACACTCTGTGGGAAATAAGGGGAGATGAAAATGATGAAATTCAAAATATAAAATAAAGATTAATTACACAATTCTTATGCGGCAAATGGGGCCGCTTTAACAATAGTTGACATGTAAAATAAGCATTACTTTTAACATTAGAGTTCTTATTTTGCAAATGATATAATAGTGTTCATTTTCTTAGAGTTCTAGAGTTAAGTATGTGCGCGTTAGCCGTGCGAATTATTACTCACTATTAATGTCAGAGTTCCAAGGAGATGACGTAAACTCACACGTCACTTATAAGCGGCACTTCAAAGTGAAGAATCACGACGCAATTGAGGCGTCGCATTACAGGTGAAGATTCTGCAGAATCTAGGCACCACTTTCAGATTATCACTGGGGAGAAATCTGAAATTTAGCTGACTGTTGTCGGCCTCGATAACTGTCGTTGGAAACGGACACCCCAACGACGTTTAGCATTATCGGGTAGAGTCGTCCAGTGGGATGTGTCGTCGCATTACATTGAGTGTAGAACTCCGGATGTCAGAGACGATCACGGTGCTAGCCTTCTCAATAGCGGGATAGACTGCCAAACGAACTCAGACAGGGGGAAGAACAAATTTGGTCCCTCGTGTCGTTAACTGCATACAACCAGCGTCGCATACATCGGGTTTTTTCTTGGCAGTGAACTTTCCACTTTGCCAAAAATTATACTGAGTAATTTTGCCTCGTTACTCAATATATGGCATCAGACGGATGGAAAACGGATGGAAAGAGATTATTGCAGCTTTCCTTTATGAAATCTCTGTACATGAGATAATTCATACGTGAAGTTAGACTGGCTTCAGACGAATCGACGTTTTCAACATTGAGAATAAAGTCTTCATTTTGCCTCTTATATAGCTTTACTGAAGGTCTCCAGAACTTTCCAGAAGCTATGCTGTGTGACATGATTTTTGCCTTGGATATATAGTGGTAATCGTGATGCACGCTTTTCTGTGGTCAATTCTAATGCGCACTGGTCATTTCTCTCGTCAACAACATGTGACTGTAGTGCGCAGTTGTCCCAATTTATTTAATATACATATTCTTCATAAACTAATATATATATTCAATATGATAATTGACACACACTGCGTCACGAACGTCTGTCTACTAAAGAGATCTTAGGTGACCGTTACTGGAAGTTACATGCTACATACGAAAAATAACAAAACTCGGATTACTTCAATTAGTTTTGTTAGCGGTTTTTTAAAATGAAATAAAATATAATTTCGGTCCCTCATTTCCTGTGACACTGCAGTTAACTACATCCGGAAATCCGTACAATGATATTAATTTAAGTAATTAATTAACAGCTAATTATAACTAATCGAGAGGTCTACTCCAAGTTCTGTGCCAGAACGAGAGGCATAGCTATGTGCCCTCAGTTTTGCGAAAACCTTGTATGCATAATATTCACATGTAAAGTGCCAAGCAACATACATGCTTGAAAGGAATAATTTTAGCCCTTCGGGCAAAAGTAGGTTAAGGACTTGCACAGACTGGCACGCTTGATCACACCCTAACTTTCAAGTCGAAGGCGGCCGGTCGGCTTCAAAGAACAAATAATGACATCACCCACACATACACACACACGCACACATAAGCATACATACACACATTCCACCATAACAACAAAAAGTAAAGAAAAACCCGAGTATAATTTTCATAATCCGAAATAGAACTGCATGTCAATTGCCAGAAGAAAATTATTCAGACGTGCTTTTAGTCTCTATAGTATAAGGCAAAGCTATCAAAGACAAAGTACTATATAAAAAAAAAAAAACATGGCAAGTTTGCTACCTTTTATGCTTATAGCCTTATACCTGCCAGCTCAGACTCGTACAAAAAGAAGACCATAGGATTATTTTAAATAGGATATGTTCATTAACTGTTTCTTTTAAGAAATTATTAATATTATTGCACAATTCTAGCAATCGTTTCACTGAGAATTTACACGGACGAAAATTAATATAGATAATCTGAAGGTTTTTTTAAATTACCCCCACACGCGCGCACACACACGAAAATAAGCAGTCAGACATTACTTTCATTTGGGCCAACATTCGGAATTGTACGATATTTAAAAAGAAATAGTTAAAAAGTTATACATACGCAACAAGTCTGTTGAACGTTGATTGTATGTACGACGATACATGAACACAATACTTGTGATTTGTTATAGATTGTCATTGATCAACAGGAAATCTGTCGTTTAACGAAACTTCGCGGTCGGGAGAAAAAAAAATCCTTGTACCTCAGTCAGTGGGTAACTGTAATGACATATCGTGTCATTTTCAAACGTCAATCATACTCTCCAGTCATTACGGTTAGGTAGTGGTGTTAAAACTAAAATCACTGTTTTCATTCGAGCTTAGTAATTAACATTGAATCTGAATTGATCTGAATTATCTGCTCTTGAAATGAAAATTACACTCCCCCCCCCCCCCCCTTGTCTTTGCTCGATCTCTTTTGCTTGCGGCATGGATTAAGAATTCTTTAGTGTGGCGTCCTAGACAACGTTCACGACTGCACTCGAATTCGTCACCACGTCGTGTTGCGATGGTTAGCCAAGCCTATCACAATTTACGAAATGAACGTTTAAAAAAAAAGTACAAATTATATGCAGACAAATACTTATAAAATGTTTCATAAATGCATATTGCATTTTACACATACACGCTTCTCTCACTCACAATATGTATAATAGATTAAGTAGCGGTGACATCGCATTAAAGTAGTTTCTTTTGCTTCAGTATTTATGAGTGTTATTTAAGTCGTATGAGCTCCATGCCCGACGTGCAGTCATATAAACATTAATAAAGCAGAGAGAGTACAATGAATCAAAATTAAAAAAACAAACAAACAATACATCACTGAGCTATAGATATGCTACATCTCTCTCTCTCTCTCTCTCTCACACACACACACACATACACGCTCACTTTTAGCATTCCGTCACTTCCCTGCTCACTTCCGGTATTAGTACTAAAAATAGTTCCACACGGAGTACGCCTACTGAATTTTGCCGTGTGGTAAAATTCCTTCTATTATTCTTCTCTTCCTCCACAAACACAGAAGAAGAAACAACAACAAAAAATTATATATTCAACCATTTTTTTCTTGTTTAGATATTGATATATCGGCAACTCAGATTCCCTCCACGATCATTTGGCATTCACTGATTCACACTATTAGTATTACTTTGTAGTTGTATCAGAGTATTTGTCATTTAATGTCAGTTCTAAACAGTTTTCAATATGATAGTTAAATATTATTAATTACATTTACACATTTGTAGAAAACATCGGCATACAAAGGAAATTAAATAATAGTAAAAATAAAAAAAAAAAAGACATTGAAACCGGCAGGATATGGGTTAGTGATATGTAAGATTATGAAAATCAGTCTACTTGAGTACATGTATTTCATGCATTTTCTTTACATTTTGTCTTTCCTTTTTTTTTTAATAGGACGTATCAAACACTCAACCAATTTAAATCTATGTTACTTTTTAATAATAATTCATTCAATCAGAAATTATATTTACAAACTCTACCATTTTGTGTTTTCTACGTCAGATCTGTCGTGAATGAATAGTCAGAATAACATAGAACGTTGCCACTTAGCATGATTAATGTTTTTCTGGTATCTACATTCAGTATTTTTATTCAGTATTAATCTCTGATTTTATATTTTGATGGTTGATTATTATAATTAAAATTATTTTGCAGGTAGCCACAGGTTTGTCACCAGTATTGATTTAGACTCAGAGGTCATCCACATAAGAGTCTGAAATTTAATTCACCTATGGAATTTTTATGAAACCCACACAACAAAAACCGTAACAACAACAAAAAAACCGAACTACAAATAAAGCTAATGAAAGATCTTCTTTATATATAATTAATTTATGTTAAAATAAATTAAAATACAAACAAAAACTTGTAACTGTAGGTCAAATAGTATTTTACATTACAATGTATCACTATTGTTTTGTTTTAAACAAATTGAAATAATCTACTGTTAAACATATAACTGTTAAAATCTTATAAATCTTTATTTACTAATATTAATGTGCTGACATAAAAATATATGAATATGGTGATTTTAGCACATCATACAAATAAATTCATGAAAATTAAATGTTTCATTATAAAGTTATAATGCTGTTTTAGTTTTATAATACCCCACATACACTCACACACACACACACACACACACACACACACTCTCTCTCACTCTCTCTCTCTAGTCTTGAATGTAATTTTTGAAATAAAAAGATTAACCTTTAGAAAATATACTTGGCTTAACTCAAAACAGATTCTAAATCTAAGGTATTGAGGATTTTAAATAGTAAAATCATTGACACTACATGTAATATAAATAATACATGTACCTTTGTTATATAAAATATTGAGATGTGCACTGCACTTGCTGAGATACAGTAGGACCCTTTATTCACAAATTAAGTAAAAGTATCTTGTAGTATCTTTTATGAAGTATTCCAAACATTTGAAGAAAAACATATTTTCAAAAGATACAGCATCATTTTCCAGCACTGATAACTGAAAAGTCAAGAAAAGAAAGAACCTTCATTCACTCTACACAGTACTGAGTTAGTCTTAGTGAGGATGTTCACAGAAAACTAGGTTACAACCTCCTCCCTCTCCCAAACAAAAGTAACAAGAATGGGGTCCCTTATCTTTTTGTGCATACTTTGGAAGATTTAGCAGAGTGTTGAGAATTGACTAGACCACAGAAGCCACTGAAAAACTCGCATTATGAACTGAATGGCCTGTTACCCGCAGACAGTCACAAAAGGCTTGGTGGGTTCTTTTGTGACATTAGAGTTCACATTTCTACCAAGAATACCAATGTCCTTGGTTAAACTTTATGTACATGAATATTCAGTTTTCATTGGTATAGAAATAGAAGAAAATTAATCAAAACACAAATATATACCTTTATAAGCATTTATTAACTAATAGTAAATATGTTTATGTAACTAAAGAACTAAACATACATTGGAAACTTGCCATGTATGTCATCTGAAATAAAACTAAATAAAATGCTCATATGTACTTTGACAAACATTTATTGACTAAAAGTAAATGTGTTTATGAAAATTAAGAACAAAATATGCATTTGAAACTTGCTACATATGCCATTATAAATTCAGATTATGAATATGAATTGGAAGGTCTTTAGTGATTGTGCTGGGAAAAAATCATAAACTGGACAATCTTGTCAGGGGGCATCCATATACATATTAATTCACTGATAAGGGTCATAACTGCATTGAAAATATGTAGACAAAAGTGCTATGCACCATTGATAATCTAGCAATACAATAGTTTTTAATCGTAAAACAGTCCAAATGTTGGAATCATTACCCATTTGTAAAAAAGGTTCTCATCAAACACATTCTGATGCAGCGTAACAGTTGAATTAGTAGCAGGTGTTAAGTAACATTTGTCACTGGCATAGGATTAACAGCATGACAGAATTAACACTATTATAAACATTTCTTTTTGTCCTTTCTCACAGAAACATTCATCTGTTGTCACATTCTGACTCACTTCAATCATGCCAAGAGAAGGGAAACAACTTTATCTGACTACACCAGTTGTCTTGAGTCCTGTCATGTCAAAGTTGACGGGTTGTGAGGTGTATCTAAAGTTAGAAAATCTTCAGCCCCCAGGCTCCTTTAAAATCCGTGGAATTTCAAACATGTGTCAGAAGGTAAGATTGATTTATAATTTGCTTTATATTTTTAAAGTAATTTTAAAAAAATAATTCCATAAATTTATCCTTCTTTATCAAATTTTGCCCAAGGGTGGTCTTTGGGGTGATTTTGCAGGTTTGTGGATCATATCCTGGGCCAGAGTGTAGATCAATTTGTTGGTGTGAGAGGCCGTAGGTCCATATCTGGCCCAGTCTGTGGATTAGACTTTGATGATCTTTTGTACATTAATTCACAACATGACATTTGACCCTGATAGCTCCTATCTACGGAAGCACCACCACATTGGCTTCAGGATTGTATGAAAAAGGAACATCAGCGAAAGCTGATACACTCAGATATAAACTTTCTAAACATCTCTGGAAAAGTTATTTCTGTAAATGATAATACAGTATTGACTTTTCATTATAACTACATAAGTGCTATAGTACCCAGGCTTTATATAGTTCCCATTTGTACCACTATTACTGTTTGGGTCTAATTAAAAGGACCATAGCTACTTTTAGTTTAACTTCAGCATAAATGTTTGATGATTTTAGGTTTAAATAGTTGGTATTAACAATTTTTATTGTTACATAGTTTCAGTGAATGAAAACAATATACACTCTTGTAAAGTTGTATTTCTATTAGTGTGTCAGTAGTAGAAATTAAGAAAAACCAAGTATTCTCATATAGGTATATTGAAAAAAAATTTAAATTTGAAAAAGAGATAATTATTTGGTAATCAAGTAATTATCAACAGAAGTATTTACTATTATTTTGAAGATTTTTACCATATAAGAATTTAATTTTTGAAAATAATTTTAGCTTGAGCATCTTAGTATTTATTTGCCCTTCTATCATACTGGTATAAAGTATTTCATACTTTATCAAATTGATTTTCCTTTGTTTATAATAATTATTTCGCTTGTAACTAACATTCTTAAAATAAAGTACATAATCATTAGTTTATATTAAAAGAAATACTTATGATTTTTTTAAAAGAAAAGATAAAAACATAAATATAAGAGCTGTTGTGAACATCACTTGAAAAAATACAGACACAAAGAATATTTTTTCCTTCCCTTAAATTTTTTTTTATGGAAGGAAAGAAATTTTTTCTTCTTCTTGAAATCCTGATTGTTAGTTAACTTAAAATTTTCTATTCAGGCAATTAATGAACGCAACTGTTCACATATCTACTGTGCTTCTGGTGGAAATGCAGGTCTTGCAACGGCTTACGTGTGTCAACAGTTAAACATACCCTGCACTGTTGTCTTGCCAGAAACCACTCCAAAATTCACTGCTGACAAGCTGAGAGACATGGTGGGCTGGTTTTTATTTTGTCCAAAATGAATTTTGAAAATATAAAATGTCATTTAAATATAAGTATATAACTACTTGTACTAGAGACAATTTGCTGAGTCTTGAAAATAGTACCAATAAATGATGCACATTTTCAAAGAAGCATTAATATCAATTATTGAGATAGGTTGTCCATTAGTTCTAGTATATATTAATGTTTGTCTCTTGTTTTATATTGTGTAGTCCTTATGAAGGGCATTCAACTGAAATTTTGTATTTTACATTTTTATTGTCAGCACATGTACATTATTTTTTAAACCATTGGTGTTGCATAAATTTCTTACTTACCACTTTATAGTCTTGTTGCTTTGTTTAATAGAAAGTTTTACATTTTAAATTCACTTTTATAGTTGAAGACATTTTGAAAACTTGATCCTAATCACTTTCTCAATAGAATTTACAAATATACATTAGCAAGATAGTAGGTTTAACTAAAACTTTTGGCTGAATGAATTTGAACTAAACTTGAATAAAAATTAGTTTTATTTTATAAAATCTTTCATTAACAGGAAATGATTGCTATTACTTTAAAAAAAAAAATTAATTTTTGGGAGACCCAGAATATTCACATCCTTCTTTCTGTAGCTTATGTGGTGCTCTACTGCAAAATCTTACTGTTATTTCTAGGGTGCAGAAGTTGAGGTACATGGGAAAGTGTGGAACATTTCTAATGAATATGCCATTGAGCAGAGCAAAAAGCCAGGTAAGCATTTACAGTTCATCTGCAGCAGCCACAGCACGTTAAGAGTGGCAGTTGGTTGAAATATAACCACTTCTTTAAATGAAATGTTCGTTATCACCGGCACTGTAAGTGTAAATGGTATGTGAATATTATAAGCACTAATTATGATTTTATTGTGTGGCTATCGCATTTTAGCATATTTCACTGATTCTCTGAACAATATGTGTGTATTATTTCCTGTTCTCTAAATGGCCACTGAAAATCATAATTAGCATTTAACCATTTAACCAGTAACATTATCTCTTGTCAATAAAACTAGTAACTATATCTCTGAATAGTCATGCTACAGTAATGTCAATAAAACTAGAAACTAGTAACACTCCATGTCATCAATAATGAAGAAACAGTATCTCTCACCAGTAGCACTAGTAATAATATCTCTCATCAGAAACACTGGTAACAATGTCTCACATCAGTAATACTAATAACAATATCTCTCATCAGTAGCACAAATAAAAATATCTCTCATCAGTAACATAAGTAACAATATATCTCATCAGTAACAATAGTAATGATATCTCTCATCAGTATCACTTGTAATGATAGATCTCATCAGTGACAGTAATAATGATATCAATTCAGTAACACTAGTAACAATAGTAATGATATCTCCCATCACTAATGCTAGCAACATCAGTTACACTAGTAACGGTATCTCTCATCATAGTTTGTTTTTTATTTCTCAGACTTAAATGTTTTTCATTACCTCCCATATTTCAAATGATTTCATTACCTCTCAGTATTTTCCTTTGCTATTCACATTTGAAATTTTTCATATTTCTACTCATATTTTAAATGTATTTTATTATCTTTCCACTTTAAAAGTTTTTCATTTTTACTCATATTTTAAATGTATTTTATTATCTTTTCACTTTAAAACTTTTTAATTTCTACTCATTTTTAAAATGTATTTTATTATCTTTTCACTTTAAAACTTTTTCATTTCTACTCACATAACACTTTTCGTGACCTTTAACACTTACTATTTCCTTACCATTACCTCTTACATTTTCAATGTTGTTCTTTTTACTTCATACACAATAAACATTGTTAGTTGTTACTCACACTTACACAATAATTGTTTTTAATTGGTACTCACAATAAATGTTTTTAATTGATATTCACACTTACACAATAACCGTTTTTAATTGCTACTCACCTTTACACAATAAACATTTTTAATTGCTACTCACACTTACACAATAAACATTTTTAATTGCTACTCACACTTACACAATAAACATTTTTAATTGCTATTCACACTTACACAATAACCGTTTTTAATTGCTACTCACACTTACACAATAAACATTTTTATTGCTACTCACACTTACACAATAAACGTTTTTAATTGCTACTCAACTTTACACAATAAACGTTTTTAATTGCTACTCACACTTACACAATAAACGTTTTTAATTGCTACTCACACTTACACAATAAACGCTTTTAATTGCTACTCACACTTACACAATAAATGTTTTTAATTGCTACTCAACTTTACACAATAAACGTTTTTAATTGCTACTCACACTCAAATATTTCTGCATACTACTAATATTAAAATTGAAGTTTGTGTATGCCACTTATAATCTAAATGTTTAAACGTCATGTTTGAACCTTCCACTGATAATTTTGAAAGTGAATTCCCAAGAGTGTTAACTGAATGATAAATGAATGTCTTGTTTACATTTTTCAGGATGTGAGTATATTCATGCCTTTGATCATCCAGATGTTTGGTAATTAATCGTTATTTTTTCTTGTCAGTTTTGATTTATAAATGAAGTGTTTATATAATTGTAGTATATACATATGCAAAAAAAGACTAACTAGAAATCATTCCCCACCCCCTCCCTCCATACCAGTAATGAGAAAGCGTATTGTTCATAGATGTTTTCTTAACTTGGTTCTGATACAGAAAGTCTGTAATCAGTCATTTGCAGTTTTTCTTTCTTGTTATCTTTTTCTTTCTTGCTAGTTAATTTCACTACCACTTTATTAATGATTGCATACATAAACATTATTCAGCTCACAGTATAAAAAAAAAAAGAAACATTTCTTTTTAACATTAAGAAATTTCATACTATTATTTATTATTTGTAACTTTGACTTTGACTTCATTAAATTAAAAAAATCATGTTCTCTAAATTATAGTGCCATATTGACATTAAAATATCAGCTTTAAATATAAACTAATCCAAGGATGGATATAAGTTTCACAGTGAGCAAAGGTCAAATTGCAATCATTTGAAGGTAAGAGTGCATTTTTAGCACCCTTGCATTTGTTACTAGTAGTTCCATCTGTTTTAATACAAATCAAATTAAGAAAAGTGAATATGAAATTGCATCTTTACTGCAATCAGGTACTGCATGCCGAGGTAATGCATGCTTAGGTACTGCATGCCTAGGTACTACATTTATTAGAAAGAACAGTGGAATTATGCTCCCTTTCTGGCAACCTTGCAGTACGTGTGTCAGTGTTTGATACATGTAATTATAAAAATTGTTTTCCTTTACCAGTGTCTTATATTTGTGTGGTGTGTATGTGTGTTCATGCATGCATTCATACGTGTGTGAGAGGAGCAGAAGACTGCTATTGCTCCTTTAATCCTCCACCATACAGCAACATTTAGGCCAATTTCTAAGCATTTAATACTATTTGATATATGCAACATTTAGGCCAATTTCTAAGCAGTTAATGCTATTTGATATGCAACACTTTCTCCATTTTATTTGCAAATAATCTGTAATAATCACTAATCTGTAATTAATATATTTAAAACTAATTCAGTTTTCTTTTTTTTAAAAAACAGGGAAGGGCATGAAAGCATAATAACAGAATCTGCCCAGCAGCTTCCTCAAAAACCTGATGCTGTGATTACCTGTGTCGGAGGTGGAGGTCTGCTTAATGGAATTTTACAAGGTTTGAGTAAAGTAGGGTGGGATGATGTGCCAGTCATTGCCATGGAAACAGTTGGTGCTGACTGCTTCAACCAGACAGTGAAGGCTGGGAAAGTTATCACTCTCCCAGACATAACCAGGTTAGCATTTCTATTTATAACTTACATGAACCTCTTTTCAATGCCAGATCACTGTATCCTAGGAAACCTGCCTTTCTGACCACCAAGTGCTGCAGTGTTTAAGCATGTATTCATATATTTAGAGACATACTGGCAGTTTTGATTCAGGGTGTGTGACATCAACGCCAATTAGTTAATGATTATGATTATTATTAATTAATTAATCATATTCATAACTAATTACAAGTGATGAGAATCTTAATTTATGTTATTAATAATTCTCCAGCAGACACAACTCGTCTCTTTCACATGGAGGATATGCGGGCAATGTAACTGTTTTTCTCTCAACCACCACATTAAACACAACATTTGCTAAAGGAGAAGACAAATCTGTCTTTAATCTGTATTTACTGAGCTGCCATCTACCCACTTTTTTCTCCAACATAAGGTTATCAGTATGTGTAAGAAGGTCAATAAATTTATGTCACACAAATTTATTAAATCAACGATATATATATATATATATATATATATATATATATATATGTCATATACAATGAAAAAGATTATTTGACATCAATATTTCCTCAAAACCACATTCACATATTTCTGTACAACATAGTCTTATATCCTAAAATACAATTCAACAATAGTGTCAATACTAGTCTTAGGATAGTCCTTATCAGAGAACAGAAATGGAGTTATTAGAGATAGTGATAACAGTCTTTACATAACAATTAATTGTTGTCTTTCATGCACTTTTGCAACAATGCCACAAATCTATTGTCCGTGTCAACATGTGTCTCTCTCTGCACACGTCAAAAACACTGACATGCTATTACTCTGTACATTTTACACTTTATTTTCACCTTTCTATTGGAATAATTTTTGGCCTTATGTCAAACAGGTATGAGCATTAAATATTCAAGCCTTGCTGTATGTTAGTTGATTTCAGCAAAATACACTAAGTGAATCTTTTTAAATGAGTACTACATTTTTGTTAATTTAAATTAGTTTCGATGTGTTCATTGCGATAGGTTGTTTTGATAGCTATGTTATTGGTAGGGTGTATATAGATATAACCAATTAATTAAAACTGAAACGTGTAAAATAAAACTTTCTATATATTAGTTGATTTCAGCAAAATACACTAAGTGAATCTGTGCTAAGCGAGTGCCAGTTTTGTTAATTTAAATTAGTTTTGATGTGTTCATTGCGGTAGGTTGTTTTAATAGCTATGTTATTGGTAGGGTGTATATGGATATAACCAATTAATTAAAACTGAAACGTGTAAAAGCCTTTCAGAAATATTTGATACTGTATTTGAAGTGTATTCATGTAGTTGAGTTTAAAGGAGCTTTACATTGCATATTTTCTTCAATAAAAAATATTTAGAAGACTTTCCATGTCAAGTGTGAGTAATAAGAGATGACCTAGCTCTTGTCAGTTTTGTTTTACTGTGTAACAGCTGACTTCCCTACTGATAAAACTGAATCTTTATTTATTATTGGTCTTGTAATTGAATATGCCAGTCTAAATTATTGCTTATGTCAACTCACCAATGTGTATCAGGAGTTTTTTTTAGATAAGTTGTTTCTAAAATTCTCTGCTTTTTATAATGACACTTGAAGTAGATGTCCTTTCATTCTCATTAATCATCACACATAATAAAAAAAAAGCATATTAATTATTTTTTATCATATTGGGGAAAAAGAACGTAATGTCAGCTCAGAATGCCATGTGTTGTATATGTATGCCACTCCTGTACATGTCACACAAATTCATGATGCATGACAGAATGCAGTCATGCATGCCACCCATGTGAGCATTATACAAATTTACTATTCACTCAGCAAAATTCAGTCATGCATGCCCTTCATTTGCAAATTTATGATGATTCACACAAGAGAGTGCATCATATGTGCCATTTGCTTGTGCATTGCATTGTGATGATTCACACTACAGATTGTACTCATATGTGCCACTTATGTGCATTGCACAAATTCACAATGATTTACATAACAGAGTGTACTCATATGTGCCACTTATATGCATTGCACAAATTCACATTGATTTACATAACAGAGCACAGTCAGGCAGATGCTACCTGCTTGTGCATTATACAAATTCACCATGATTCACACAACTGCAGTCTTGTGAACCACTTCTTTACATTGCAAAAATTCACACTGATTCTCACAGAGTGCAGTCTTGTTATCACTTCTTTAAATTGTAAACATTCACACTGATTCTCACATTAGAGTGCAGTCTTGTTATCACTTCTTTAAATTGCAAAAATTCACACTGATTCTCACATTAGAGTGCAATCTTGTGAACAATGAGAGAAGAAAGAAAATGCACATATGTTTTAATTTTTACATAGAGTAAATGTGTCATTCTGGATAATTATCTCTTTTATAATAAAAAACAAATATTCCAGATACTTTTCTGTGTACAGGTATTTTAATTTAATATATATTTAACAAAAATACCAACCACTTAGCGTTGCCAAGTGCCTTGGATCTTTGGTTGTGTGCCAGCAACTCTTTGACTACTACAACAGTGCGAAGTACAAGATCATTTCTGAAACTGTGCCAGACAAGGAAGCCATCAGTGCCATTTTACGTTTTGCAGGTAATGTTCCAGAACAGCTTGGCTGCATTGTTTGCAGTGTTAGATTTTTTTTTTTTAATGGACTTAATTATTATATATGTAGTATAGGCAAGGTTCCTACACATATCTGGAATTCTGGGGAAAGTCTGGAATTTGATTTTAGCTTTTCCAGACCTAGAAAAGATCTTGAAAATCAGCAAAATATAAGAAAACTCTGGAAAAGGTTTAAATTTGAGTTTTGGGTTGGGAGGTATGTTTTTTTTAATTTTAATTTTGGGTCATCTGTAGAGTGAAATATTCCATCTAACAATCTGATTTAATCAGATTTTATGCATAGCCTTATTGGTTGAACAGTTGGTTGCTAAGTACACTCAGACATATGGGTCCTTTTCAAGCACTTCTGCAATTTAATTTCATTGGTCGATATTAACTTTAGTTAACAAAAATTTGGTTTTAAATGTATATGTCTCATTGTATTCTTCCAAATTTTGGTTATTATATTGTTGGCCATACTTAGGTGCATTGTAAATTAGTGTTCTCAATTTAAGGTCTGGAATTTAAGAATGTTTTGATCTGGAAAAGTTCTGGAAAATTATTTGTAAACCTTAGCAGGACACTTGAATAGGGTAAAGTATTAAATCAAGTCAAACCAATGAATTTGTTGTGAGAACATTCGAAAAGAATGTCTGCTTGTTTGTATTTTTAAAAATTGCTACTTATCGAAGAGTTATTTAAAAATATTGAAAAAAGATGCCTACCATTTTTTTCCTTTTAAAAACCCACTAAAACTAGTTTTTCTATTTAATTTTTTAAACCATTTTTTTCTTCGTGACTTTGGTAGAATAAGGGCATGTAAATGTAATTTAAAAAACATAATTTTATGTCATTGACAAGTCTTACAGATAATTGGAGGAGATCGTAATGCATAATTTAAATAAAAATGAATATTTTATTCTTTAATATGCTTTGTTCTTGTTGGGAATTGGTTGACCATGAGGTCTAGGCATTGGACTCATCATATACCTTATCATGGTTGCTGGAATTTGTGCAAAATCATTGCATCTACTGATTGAAGAAAACCGTTATCATACCAGAACTGAGCTTTGCCTTTGTTATAAAAACTGAAGCACTTAGAAATAATATTTGAAATTAAGGAAATAAATAAGTGAATAAAATCCATCATAGAAAGAGGGGCAGAAGAAGAAGTGGTGCCAGCAGCCTATGTTGTCTCCCTTTGAATCATGGCCTCTTGATTTGTCAGCTTTTTTGTCAGAACAATACAGTGGTTTTAGAAGATAATAATTTCTTTAATTTGAGTTATTCTTTTCATCTTTTGATTGCCAGCTGTGAAGTTTGATTTATTGCACATATTTTTTTTATAAAGGTTGTGTGGAAAATATATTTGCATATAAATGAAAATATGTGTGATGTCTGTTTTGCTCATTTTAGTTTTCTTTTTTTATATATAGTATGTACATTTTTTCTTTTGAATTTTTGTTAGATGATCACAGATACATTGTGGAGCCAGCCTGTGGAGCAACTTTGGCTGCTGTTTACTCTGGGCTAGTGAAAGAGCTACAGGCCAGAGGTCAATTACCAAATGATATTTCATCCATCTTGGTAATTGTTTGTGGAGGTGCAGTTGTTACGCTGGATTTGTTACAGCAGTGGAAGCTACAGTTTGCTCTCTAAACACCAAGGAGATGACATTGAAACTCATCCAGGAATTTATGATTGCTGCTTAAGATTTTATTTTTAGAAGTAAATTTTGTGCCTTTCATACATAAACAGATATAATTAAAACCTGAAATCCTGTTATTGGGTATTGTCATGTTTCTTCTTTGTGTGTAGAATACATATGAACTATTCTCAACAGAATGGCCAAATTTACAAGAATATAATTTTGAAATAAACAGGTTCATAGTTTCAGAATTAAATTCGTAAGTGTTGCTGGTAAGTGGGTTCATTATTTGAGTAAGATCACCAGCTTGTGAACTAAGCCATAACATAGGGAATGATTCATCTGTCTGATATTAAACAAATTTCACAAGCAACTTGGTAATTTTAGTGAAAACAGTTCTACATGTCTCACATTTAAAAATGATCAGTATTTAAATACACACAGTAATAGAATGCAAACAATTTGTGTTAGTAAATGTTGTAACCTATAGAATACAGCTATATAATATACAACTATATTATAGTTCAGTCTTAATCATGCATTCATTGTAAATGGTTCATGTTATTCCATATACACAAGTTAACAAATGCAAATAGCCTGTGGTTTGAAATATACACACTAATAAAATGCAAACAGTTTATGTTAGTAAGTGTACAAACTTAAAAATGCAAATCATTTGTATTGTAGAATTCAAATGGATTTTTGTGATTTAACATACTCCCTAACAGAAATCAAATAGTTGTGTTACACACTTACTAACAGAATACAATGTTCTTGTCATTAAATATATAAACTTATAGAATGCAGATAGTTTGAGATATTAATAGTTTGCAGAACATAAAATAGTTTATGTTAGAAAAGTTCCAAACCCTTTTTTTTCTTCTTTCTTTTTATGATGTCTGTTTCCTAACCAGAAAAACTATGCAGAGTTTCCTGAATTAATGATGTCTGTTTCCTAACCAGAAAAACTATACAGAATTGCCTGAATTAATAATGTCTGTTTCCTAACCAGAAAAACTATACAGAATTGCCTGAATTAATAATGTCTGTTTCCTAACCAGAAAAACTATGCAGAATTGCCTGAATTAATATAACCTCAGTAGATTAAAATATTTCATAAAAGCACTGTTGCCGAACTTGCTTTGAAGGTTTGGACTAAAAATTATTTTCACCCTTAGACATACAGAAATATTTGATCCACAATTATACAATTCTAAATGCATTCAGTCTGAAAACTCTACAAATAGTGTATTCAAGCATATACAAAATGACTGCTTTTCACAATGTCTAATGATTAGATTTCATGCTGGACCGACACTAGACTTATGATCAAATGTTTAATAAATAGTTTATTGGTGAGAAGTTGAGCGAAGATGAGAAATTAATATATACATTTGCTGTTATTGGTGTCTATCTATATTACATGTAATTCCCTCATGTTTTCCAGAAGGGTCTTTCCTCAGTAAAGTAAAATGTCAGAGAATCAGTAGTATAATTTCTACATTCTCTATTGTGTTGAGTTCATCTACAATTCTAATGCTGGCACAACCCATATTAATAAGAACACCTGTCCATTTATGGTGTGAAAGGTATCTGATGTCAGAACCTCACTCTAAATAGAAATGAATTATATTAAATAAAAATGAATACCACATTAATTGGGAATGAATATTACATTAAACAGAACTGATTATATATCCTGGTAAACAGAACTGAATCACATTAAACAAAACTAATTATTACATTAAACAGAACTGAATCACATTAAATGAAAATGAATATCACATTAAATGAAATGAATATAACAGAGCTGAATCACATTAAATGGAAGTGAATATCACATTAAGTGAAAATGAATATCACAATAACAGAAATGAATGACATTAAATGGAAACGAATCACATACACATAGAAAGTCCTCCTAACTAGAAATGAGTCCTGGTAAATAAAAACATTCATGTTAATTCTAAATCACACACAAAGATACTTTAGCAATTCAGTGAAGATTTTTTTTTATGACAATAAAACTTAAGGCCTTTAATTTAAATTTTTGTGAAGTCACATTGCCAGATTTTCATTTTCTTTTGGTCTGTGACTAGGCCAAGCAAGTTAATTTTGCCATTGTGTTCTTTTCATTCAGCCCAAGAATGCTAACTTTGTGATATATCTCAACTAATATTTTCATGTTTAATAAAGACTGAAAATGTGTAACATTTTTTCTAATCTGTACTGTCTCTAGTCTCAAAGTTTATAGTCTTCCCAAGTTATAAATTTATTATCTCAACAAATTCACCCATGTTTGTACTAATCGGAGAGCTGGTTTTGATTTAATCCATTCATTTAATTTTTGCTCCTAAGAATGATTTGCATGTTCTTTTATGTGAAAATCACAATAAATGATTCTTTGTTACCATTGCATGCAATAATTTTTGTAATTTAATACAATTTGCCTGAGTTAATTGCATTGGTGCTGTTTGCCAAGAAATGTGTGATTTTGTTTTAATTTAACAATGTTTATCCTTGTTTTCTTGTCTGATTTCAGTGTAATTTGGTTTAAGAATATTTATTGTTTTTCTGTTGTCTCATTTCAGTGTACTTTGGATTAAAGAAACATATGGTAGCTTTGTGACATTGCAAGATTTATTATTGTTTCTTGTTATTTTAATTTTACATTTCAATTTTTTTTTAATTTGAGCAAGCAAATTTTTTCAATGGTATTTAATTTTTGTGTATTAAGCAATCAATCATTGTTCATGCTAAAAATAAACTTCAATTATTACAAATTTAATGTTTTCAAATAATGAATTTTTAGTTTACATGTATTTATTTATTTGTTCCAAAAAGCAGCTGTACTATATTTTAGACTAATTATAAGCAGGGTTTCACAATGTGTGTGTGGGTGTGTACATGCATTAACTTATGGAGGTAAAATTGATTGTCAGAAATTTGTGATTGTCAGAAATACCTCCCAACCCTGTTGACAAGAATCAACAATTAAGTCCTTCTGCATGATATGTGTGTGTGGCGTAATCTACTGTTTAAATGGTGGGCTGTGTTCGTATTAGTGTTTTTGTAATGGTTATCGAATTATTTCTTATCTTAGTTTTATTTTATGTGCATCTTTTTGCTTTTTTATATATTAAAAGTACAAATCAGAAAAATGAATTAACTTGAGTGCATGGATAAAAAGAGCACTTCAGGTTAGATGGAAATTATTGATAAATTGGCTTAGAAAAATAACTTTTGACTTAATTAAATTTGCCCAGAAAGGGTATCTCTTCAAAAGTAGTTATGTTGCAAAACACCAAAGTGCAAAGTTCAAAATATTCTTCAAATATAATTATCCAAAACCATAACCCCTTTTCGTGCCCTTCTTTTGGAAAATAATCTCTGGAGACGTAAGATTATGGTACCTTTATAACTTATCAAATGTAACTTATAACATTTATAATCAAATACAAGTTCTTATTGATATAGATTGTGAAATCTTTAGGAAAAGTGAATCAGTATGAAAAATCTTAATTTATGTTTTGAATAAAATGGTAATAAAATTAATTTTTATATGAACTATGTTTGTAAGGTCATCATTATACTCTGTAATTTTGGGGTGACGTACAACTGAAAAATCACAGTTTGTTTATTTTTATGGTCATAACTTCTGCAATATACCTGATCACTCTGTGATCCTATAAAAACTGATTACTATACTGTGCAAGTGATTATCTCCATTAAAAATTAAACAGCTTAGAAGTTTAACTTCATTATTGATGCTAACCACACTTAAAACTTTACAATATATTTGTCTTTCTAAACTAAAACCATCTGTAGTAATTAATCTTTGGATTAACTGCTCAGTTTCATCAGGACTACACTATCTCTTGCCTTTCATGTTATTTTGTAGGATCTGTATTTGCCCTTTTTATGTCGATAGAATGTCGATATTACTTCTACATGGCATTTCTACTGTTAATCCATTTATACTGGTGGACATCATTCCTATTATTAACCTTTTTGTCCTGCTGCATGCCATTAATATTGTTAACCCCTTCATACTGCTACATGGCTTTCCTCTTGTTAACCCCTTTATACTGCTACACAGCTTTCCTATTGCTAACCCTTTCATACTGCTATATGGCTTTCCTATTGTTAAACCCTACATCTTGCTGTAGGTCATTCCTATTGTTAACCCTTCATCTTGCTGCATGCCATTCCTCTTGTTAACCCCTTCATACTGCTAAATGGCATTCCTTTTGTTAACCCCTTCATACTGCTACTTGGCATTCCTGTTGTAACCCACACGTCCTGCTGCATGTTATTTCTATTGTTAACCCCTTCATCTTGCTATACGTCATTCCTATCGTGAACCCTTCACTTTGCTGCACATCATTCCTCTTGTTAACCCCTTCATCGTGCTGCATGTTATTCCTATTGTTAACCCCTTCATTTTGCTGCATGTCATTCCTATTGTTAACCCCTTCATCTTGCTGCATGTCATTCCTATTGTTAATCCTTCATTTTGCTGTACGTCATTTCTATCGTTAACCCTTCATTTTGCTCAACGTCATTTCTATCGTTAACCCTTCATCTTGCTGTACGTCATTTCTATAGTTAACCCTTCATCTTGTTGCACGTCATTCCTATCATTAACCCTTCATCTTGCTGCAAGTCATTCCTATTATTAACCTTTCGTCTTTCTGCTCGTCATTTCTTTTGTTAATCCCTTCGTCCTGTTGTACGTCATTCCTATTGTTAAACCGTCATCTTACATCATGTCATTCCTATTGTTAACACCTTCATCTTGCTATATGTTATTCCTATTGTTAACCCTCCATCTTGCTGCAAGTCACTTCTATTGTTAACCCTTCATCCTGTTGCAACTCGTTCCTATTGTTAATCCCTTCATGCTGTTTCATGTCATTCCTATTTTAACACCGTCATCCTACTGCATATCATTTCTATTCTTAACCCTTTTATCCTGCTGCATGTTATTCTTATTGTTAACCGTTTCATTACTTATATTCCTGTAAGATCATAAATTAATCGTCCAGAACATATTGCTTAATTCAGTCAAAGGGAGATTACCAAGCTTCCTGAGTTAATATCTTTTCTGCTTTGTGGCTGCATTTAGAATAAATGTCTACAAAAATGGGCGGTTATGGATAGAGTTTTACAATCTGTTAATACCATAGCGAGGGCTGAATAGCCGACAGTTGACTCCTTCTCTACCTTGTATGGTCAGTGAAAATGGAAGTTTTGACTCCAGTTGTTTGCTGATACACTTGTTGTCTTCCATTCGGTTTTGCTTGTTGTTTGGCTTTGCCTGTGGTCATAAACTACCGTGTTTGTTACTCCAAAGTTATTTGGAAAGGTCGTGTCCAACACTTCCAACTTTCATAAACCACGGTGTTTGTTACTCCAAAGTTATTTGGAAAGGTGGTGTCCAACACTTCCAACTTTCATAAACCACCGTGTTTGTTACTCCAAATGTATTTGGAAAGGTCGTGTCCAACACTTCCAACTTTCATAAACCACCGTGTTTGTCACTCCAAATGTATTTGGAAAGGTCGTGTCCAACACTTCCAACTTTCATAAACCACCGTGTTTGTTACTCCAAATGTATTTGGAAAGGTCGTGTCCAACACTTCCAACTTTCATAAACCACCGTGTTTGTTACTCCAAATGTATTTGGAAAAGGTCGTGTCCAACACTTCCAACTTTCATAGGGACGTGACCGTAAAGCCAGTCTGCGACTATTTTTATTATTAAAAACAAAAGTAATTCTGCCTACGTTCACATAACCTTTTAGTACCATTATTTAGCAACAGTATTTCAATAGGCAGGACAACTCTGGGAGCGCTAATCGCAAGAAAGTCGGCCCCAAGTTCTCTTCAACTTGACTCAGTGACGAACTGTCACAACCTCAAGTCTGTGACGAGAAAAAAAAATGGACTGGAAAGGAAGTTCGGCGTAAGGAGACAGGAAAACGTAATCACCTTGTCATGGTATAAAGCGACCTTTCTTTCCAAGACAGGTTACAAAGATCAGCTGAAATTAGTACTGTTGGCGGAATTACTTCCACGCAGTTGCTCCCCAGGTCATGTGACTGTGACGCCAGCGACACGAGTCGTAAAGTACGGTCTCACCCATCCGCAGTTCCTGCCGCCTCCGTTACACTGTAGCTTTGCTATTTTTTTTTTTTTAAAATGTGCATCCTTAGTTTGTGAATTTATCATAATTACACGACAGATGAAAAGAGAAGTAAAATTAATGTACATTTACACGGAACATAAATTTTGTGTGTTTATCATTAGTGCCAGATATTAAGTGGCTGGTAGCACCAGTTAGGTCAGTGGCCCCAAACCATGTGGCAAAGGGCATATTCAAATTTTCAAGAGTGCTGCGTGCGCCAACAATTTTTGAAAGCTTATTTTGTACTGGATATTAAATAATACACAAAACATCATATTTAGTAATACATGATATGTGAAACTGTAACATTAAAGAGGTAATTTTACTTATAAAATGTTTTCATTAAATTTTTCGGCAGTTACTCTTTCACTATTCCTGTGCACTGCTCTTTTTGGATCTATCCGGAAGAAAAATTAAGTAGATTTACAAAATAAATAAGAAACAGAGGTATTCTTATTTATTTTTAAAAGTGTAATGTTGTTGAACAAGTGATCAAAATATATTTATAATTCTTACTTTAACATAGATAGCCAGTTATGGCTAATTAAAAATATTTATAATTCTTACTTTAACGGAGATAGCCAGTTTTGGCTAATTAAAAATATTCTTTGTATTGTTACGTGTATCTGGACTTAAATAAGCAAGCATACAAATAGGAAAAAATGTCAGCACCAAGTTTTATTGTTATTTGTATCCGGATTTCAATAAATAAACGTATACGAAAAAATGTGAAGCACAGGTTTTAATCACAAGCGCTCATAATGCAGTGAATGGATAAATGCTATTAATTCACGTGCTTTTTGTAAGACGTCAGTGTGATTTTGGGCACAGCAATTCATCAGCCAGATTTTGCACTTGGGAGAGTGAAATTATATTCCCGTTTGTAAGCAATCGTCAAGGTGGGCATCTGGAAGTCAAGGTCAGTATTTTGGCTTATTATGTTCATACCTAAAAACAGCTTCACATGGATAAGTGGGGCCGAAGTAACAATTTATTTTGTATCCTACAGGAAACCCTTTACGGTCAACCCGGATTTAAAAAAATGTCCTATGTACTCCTGATTTTGCATTATCAATTATTAGCGAAATTCCGGGTTGTTTATGTGCCTCACGAAATAAATTTGCGGGCCGCGCTTGAGACTCCTAGTAGAGAGACAGGATTTAATACATAAAAACACTCATATCATTAAGTTCAAGCACTAAAAGCCCACAGGATTTAATACATAAACAAACACTCATATCATTAAGTTCAAGCACTAAAAGCCCACAGGATTTAATACATAAACAAACACTCATATCATTAAGTTCAAGCACTAAAAGCCCACAGGATTTAATAAATAAACAAACACTCATATCATTAAGTTCAAGCACTAAAAGCCCACAGGATTTAATACAAAAACAAACACTCATATCATTAAGTTCAAGCACTAAAAGCCCACAGGATTTAATACATAAACAAACACTCATAGCATTGTGTAAGTTCAAGCACTAAAAGCCCACAAAGAAAAATTATAGAAGATCTCAAATGCCGACTCTGAAAAAGTGTAAGTGAAGCAACAGAACATACAGCTTTCGGATGTCAGCTTCCAGCTGGAACAGAATGTCAGAAGGCCAAAAAAAAAAAAAAGAAAAAAGAAAAAGAAGGGGGGGGGGGGCAATAATCCTACAAAAAAAACTGTGTGAGAAACGGAGAACCCAATCACCATGATCCACAAATCACAAGCAGACAGTGGAACAGGAAAAATGTCTAAACACTATGGGACTTCGAAAGGACGTCACTTAATTTTCACTTGAAGACCTGACACTGGGGTTACCAACAAGTACAGCAGAACAACAGTTATCAATATGGCTAGACCGAATGACATACAGCATTAGAGAGAAATGACTGAAAACTACCAGATCAGATTAGAAATCCAGAGACTATGGACTGTAAAGGCAGAAGTAATACAATAGGCCCCTTCTAAGTGTAATAATTTTAAAAAATTGCTAATTTAATTCAGAGTCAGATTTCGCACTGAAGATGTAAACTGAAGCTAAATAAATTGATAAGTTCAGGTGATGTAAAAATAAATTGATAAGTTCAGGTGATGTAAAAATAAATTGATAAGTTCAGGTGATGTAAAAATAAATTGATAAGTTCAGGTGATATAATGCACGTGTGTGGTTTTTTTTTACAATGCGACATATGGTGGCCCAACAGAACAGGTCATTTATCTCTTATCTTTCTCTTTTCCAACTCTATGAAAAGAACTCAAACTTTAAGTAGAGATTGTTCCCTCGAAGTAGCCAGTGTTGATATTGACTGTAAATGAGATAGACTTGAACATTTATTTAATAGTATATATATGTGACTGTTTCAAAACTTAGTTGTATTTACTTGTGATAAAGTTATTTTTATAATAAATCTTTATTTTTGTTAATCCCTTCTTACGCATGTTAATTGATACATGTCTGGAGTAGTAAGTGGGTGGATGGGGGCGTGACGAGTCAATGATTGGATGAATGTTAGTAAGTTGATAAATTACATTATTTCTTAAGTAAGAAGTTCCACCTGCGAACAGATAAATTATGTGTCGATAGTACGTTTACTTACAGTGGTATAAGATGTGAAATTCATATGGGAAACCGACCCTAAATTAAGATTTAACCACTGATAAGTGATTATGCATTATTATATAATAAGGTATTCAAAATAATAATCATAACAGAGGCAGAACGTATTATAACACCCACTGTGTTATGAAAGTCGTTTTTAGAAGACTAAAAAAGTGAGGGAAAAGTAGCAATTTCGGATCTTTTATTATTAATTTATTTAGCAACTGTATCCAACAGATAGCTAAAAACATTTAACGCCAAATGCTCCCTAAAACGTTGACGGTTGGGGCTCCGCCCAGACCCCGCAGGGGAACTAAACTCCCTCCCCCCCTGCCCTCTAATCATAAGGGTCTTCACGCCCGGGTGTCTTCGGTACCGTCGTTCGTCCACCAGAAGCCCTGGCTTCATGACATTTTTTTTTAAGTGGGCCACAGCCTGAAGAAGTTTTGACCAGCACTTCTGTAGGGTTTCGGAAGAAACAGACCTGCTCCTTTACCAAAAGCAGCACTCTTTGAATGCACCAGCGTCCTCTGTAACATCTTGGATCTTTCGGAATCTTGCTAGGTTCCGAGGTCAAATTTCACACCGCAAAACCTGCAGATAATAGAAGTAAAAAGAATCAATACTGATAACAAAAATATATTGAACACTCTTGTCTCACATATGAATAAATTATGGGTAGTGTGATGGGTAAAAACCACATGGAATCTACTGTTCATTAGTGGAGTGGAATTCTAGAACCAGTAATGGCTAATTAGTATCTGAATGTATTCAGCTCACAGGCTAGGAGAAATTAATAATAATAATTATTATCATTAATTATAATATGAATATGCATGCACATTATACATTCACAGTATTAATATCAATGCCGTCATGGTCAAGCTGGGTAGTTGCCCGGGGTTCTCATGCTAATCTATGTATGTTGTGACTTGCTGTCAATTTTTACTTCTGTGAGTGGTTGTGTAGGTAGGGACCCCAGTGCACTGCTTTCCCCTTGAGCCTGTTAAGATGTTAAGATGGCCCTTCCAAGGACACTGATCACAACTGACGATTAATATTTCTAACGTATCCTTGTTTTATGGTGACGTACATTTTTCGCTGTTTTAAACAGGGAAATAGATGAAAACACTCAAACACATATCACTGGCAGTTCAAGAAAAAATGAAGGATACAGGCGCGGACGGTATATAGCTGACATAACGACTCCCAGTAATAGCACACTTTTAGTCTCGATTTAAGTTTCCTTCTCCAAATCCAGGGGCGACGCAGGGAAAGATCACTCTGTCGTGACAGGCAACTCTTGCGAGATGTGATGAACTGCGTCAGCCAGGCTAACGAATGTTAGGAAGAGTCAGGCATTGTGGTGGGGGTGGGGAGGAGGCCGAAGGTGGGGAAAGCCGAGAGGGCCCTGTCAGCACAGGGAATAGAAAAAGAAAATCTTTAATTTATGACCGCTTCAGGTAAAGTGAACAAAGTTACTGTTAGTCGGCAGCAAACCATGTTTCGCGTGCTAATACGTTTGCTGGGAATTTTGTTGTTTGTGACTCTCGGTGATTCTTTCTAAGTGAGTATTATTTCGCGGAGTCGCAAGTAATCTGTGAATTTTACAATGTGTTCCTCGAGGATGCAGAATAGGCGCTGATTCGATCTGGACAGGTGAGTGATGGAGGTAACTCTTACATTCAATCAAAACTGTCATTTAGTGTGGTGAATTCCATGCACTCCAGCCAGCCGTAGGTAAGGGGACATAAGTGCGCGCGCGCGCGCGCGCGTGTATATTTAGAGTAGTTTCGTACAAGCAGGCATTCTTAAGGCTGCCAGCACAGTGAAAGACACTTAATAGACTGGATGCACGCATATCTGTATCGTATACACGGGCATAAAGACTGCAAGAAAACTGTCAACGAACATATCAGCTTGGTCTGTGACGTACGAGATTGTCAACTTCTGTATGATAATACAATCGAATCTGTTTAAATTACTGATTATATTATGCATAATTAGCATGGTCAATATTACAGTCGTTCATATGATTTATACATTTAACATGATTGCCAAAGTCAGCATTTCAAAAATGTTGTATGTAGTCTGTGTGTTCAAATATTAGCATCTGAATCACGCAGATTGCTCGCCTTCTATTATATGACATTTACACATTTTTTTTATTTCACTTAAACTTTCATCATTGCACTTTCTGTCATTTTTTACTTCCCTGCCATCTGATCACTTCCTGTCAGCTTATCGCTTTCTGTCATTTCACATTTCCTAACAGTGGAGTATTATTTTAACTTCGTTTTGTGATCGATGGAATTTGGAATTCATTTCCAGCTGAACTGTACATATCACGTGATTGACATTTATTCGCGTTATTTGTTTGTTTGTTTGCATTTATTCATTCCATGTAAATATATATCACTTCGACTGTCTGCTTTGATTGGGACTGTGTATGTTTGTATGAGTGTGAGTGTGAGAGAGATTCGGAATGCATATGCGTTTTATTTGCATGCGCACATGTGTGTGCGCGTGCGCGCAAGATTAGGAAAGTTTTATTTGAGACAGAGAGGTGTAAAGAGAAAAAGAAAGAGAGCGAAGGAACACGCATCACACATTATTATAAGATTTCTTATTACCACAAAAAAGATAGCGGGGATTTCCTTTAGATGTCTCTTTGTGGTAGTTTTTGGTAATTTGTTGTAGTTTGTGACACTATGTGATAGTTAGTTACACTGTTACAGTTTGTGACACCGTGGTAGTTTATGGTAGTGGCATGCTCGTGTATTAATGGATGGGTACGTGAATATCCTGGACAAATGCTAAATTTAGTCAAAATTATTTAGCCTCCAAATAATAAAATTAGTGTACCAGTAGGCACGTTTAAATTGATGAATAAAACACTTACATTTGGACGTGCTTGGTCCAGAAAGCACTAATTTAGAATCAAATAATTTGATTTTGTTGTATCTGTTATCCGTATTCCCCCCCCCCCCCTCATACCCGCCGGAAATAAAATAAATAACAGGCATCGAAAGGTTTTTACAAAACAGATTGCAGGAACACCTTCACCAGACAATAAGATTTTGTAGATTTCTTCATACCGCATTTCCATGGATTCGTTGCACGCCATTTGAGGATACTCGTATTTCGTATAATTTTATTTAAAAAATTATTTATGCGCATGCATGTTTGAAATTAGTTGGAAAAGATAGTGTGTTTACGCCCACGTATATTTGAAGTAAATTTCAAGAACTCGTTCTTCACAAAAACGTATGTACGAAGTTGGCAAAAATAAGTTCAGGTGCACACACATTTATGAAATTAATTGGAAAAAATAAATTCTTGAAGGAAACCTCGACAAATCATGTAGGGCTGACAATTTATTTATTTGAACACAAATAAAGTTACATTATTTTTTTTTTACTCCACTTGGATGAAGAACACAAGTTCAAAATTAAATGTGCATAAATGCATTTTTTTTGTGCATGTAAACCTACCAGAAAGAATGTGTATGTGTGTGTGTGAGTGTGTGTGTGTGTGTGTGTGTGTGTGAGAGAGAGAGAGAGAGAGTTGTTTGTGTACAGCTGAATATTCATAATGTGAACATATTTCACATGTGTTTCTTAGTATGTAAGACAAACAGAATTTCAAAGATTTCAAACCACCCCAAGATAGGTTACAAGCCAAGTTCCCCCCCTCCTCAATTTTATTTCTGTCTTCAAACTAATTTATCTTTGAGGCATAATATTACTTCAGTAGTTTTGGGTGCAAGTGTATTTTATTTCTATTTGGTATCTTTCATGTCATATTTATATATAAAACGAGAATTTAAGTATTTCTGGTTTTGAAATGTATGTATTGGGGAAAAAAGTACTGTGACACTTTCAGACACAATAGCCTCAGGGGAATAACAGAGAAACAGGAAAGAAATTAAGTTCTTCTGCGACACTTTCAGACACGAATAAAGTAAAAATTAAATAAAACAAACACCCTATGTGTCCAAATAGCGTTTTCTGTTCTGCTGAAGTCACACGCGAAACTCATGTCAGTCATTCCTTCAGAGGGCCACTATAAATAGCTGTATGAATGACAAGCCACGATATAGTACCTGACTGTGTCACACAAATCACGCAGCGTTCCCTGATTTGCGTTGAAACGCGAGACATCAGCAGTTTTCTCTTCGTGATATCAGGAGACTGACAGCTTGGAATTATTCATCATACAGGACTTCTGACAGGATTCCTCTCTAAATTACTCTTTAAAGTGGAGTCGAAAAAAAATACAAGTGCGCACACAAGCAATCTCATATACAGTCTCTCTCTCTCTTTTTCTCACACATTTGCTCGGTAAGGGGACCTAACCATAAAATGTATACGACTTGAAAGAGATGCTATTCTGAATGTTTACTTTGATCCTAGCACTTTCTGGGTCAGAGTTCATTAAGGTTAGAGTTCATTAAGGTCAGAGTTCCTTAAGGTCAGAGTTCATTAAGGTTAGGATTGCGTTTCAACCTGCTGTTAGTGCTGTAGGTGACACCATGATTCTGAAGGTGGGATAATGTTTAAAAATGAAGCCTGCCTCAAATTTAGTACAAAAACAAAAGCTTAGGGTTACAAATCATTATTAACTAAATAGATCTGGAGCCTACATATTGATCGTACCATATTACAATGTAAGCAAAAAATTCGCTATGTATGTATGTCTCTTTTTCACACATTCAAATACACATACTATCTTCTTCAAGCTCTCTCTCTCACACATACACACACACACATACACACACACACACACACACACAAACACATACACACACACACACACGCACACACACACGCGGAAATAAAGCTTCATGTACATAAATACACATCATACATTTCAAATAAATCTAATATAGCCATAGGTTTCTGTGTGTGCAGTAGACTTCGACTGAGTGCATAATTAACCTTTCAAATTGTCTTCTTTCGCTCACTCAGCGAACACTGTGTGCACAACATTAAATAGCCATAGTCATTGAGTCGGTTTCTTTCGTCACACTGACCAAACACTGTGTGTACGACATTAAAGAGCCATAGTCATGGAGTCTGTTTCTTTTGTCACACTTTGTGCATGACATTAAGTAGCCAGAATCATTGAATCAATTTCGCGAATAGTACTCTGGCCCTATTTTAAAATTTAATTGTTATATAAATTGTTAAATTGTCAGAGTAACTCGACCTTGGGCACTCCTTATGACAGTATTTTTGAAAGAGTCTAAGTTGAAGTATACACCCGATTTGAGAATATGCAAGAAATTGCTGATGTAATGCAAACCATCTGTGACAGGTGCGAACTTAGTCAATGAAGATAATTATTATTATTATTAATTAATCTTTCATAACTAATCTCAAGTGATGAGAATATTAATTTTATTTTATTAATGATCCTCCAACAGACACCACTCGTCTCTCACTTGGCGGGTATTTTTGAGTTGTAAACGTTTACATAGTTCCACAACATAAAACAACATTTACAGTCACATAAGGTTTACTGCAGGTGGAAAACTTCTTACTAAGGAGAAGACAAATCCGACTTTAATCTATATTTAGCGAGCTTATCCACCCACTTTCTTCTCCAACATAAGAATATCAATATGACCTGGCGAGATGTGGGAATCATCTGCCACAGTGTGTGTGTAAATGTAAGGGAATACACTACACTCCTTTAATGTATCATGGCAAAGTATGTTGATTACATTGGGCAATTTCCAGTACAGTGAAGTTACTAGAAATTGCTACATTTACTGCTCTGTATGAAGGAGTTGACACTGCAAAAAGAAGTTTCCAGGTTAGCTTGAGAGAATAAGTAGTGGAACAGTGTTTTTCATGTGTGAGAGAATAAGCAGTGGAACAGTGTTTTATATGTGTGAGAGAATAAGTAGTGGAACTGTGTTTTCAATGTGCAAAGTGAAACACATGGAACTGGTGTAATAATGGCGGACAATAACCTTGTGATATTGTTGCAAAAGCAATCGAAGGACTGAGTTGGGACAGTAGTTAATTCAGGTTAGTTAAGCCATTATTACTTATCTCAAATAACTCCATTTCTATTCTCTGATAAGAACTATCCTTTTGATTTATGTTGAATTGTACTTCTCAGACTGTGAATCTAGAAATTATTCGAATGTGGTTTCATGGAAATATTGATGTCAAGTAATCTTTTCATTGTATGTTTATTTAATAAATTTATTGACGTTCTTACTCATATTGATAACTTATGTTGGAGAAGAAAGTGAGTGGATGGGGGCTCGCTAAGTATAAATTTAAGACGGATTTGATTCTTTTTTAGTAAGAAGTTTTCCACCTAAGGAAACATTGTGTGAAGGTAAATGTTGTCTTAATGTTGTGGAAGAGAGAAAATGTTTACAGCGCTCGTATATCCGCCAGGTGTCTGCTGGAGAATTATTAATAAGCTAAATTAAGATTATCATCACTTATAATTAGTTTTAGATGAGTAATTACTTAATAATAACAATATCCATTAACTAAGTGACGTCAGCATCACAAGTACCGTTGTGTAATGCGCGCGCTCGGTTCGCCGACCTCTGACCTTTCATGCCTGAGCTACTGGTTGGCATTCTTCGCAAGGTTATTTTTATTTTCTTCTGACTTAGCTACACTAGTGTTCTCTTTGCTCATTAGTAATGATATTAATAGAAGAGCAGATAGCAATGACGTTGATGTACTGCAACACTTGATCTTAACATCTGGGCGTCTGCAACAGAAATTCACGATTAATATTATTTTAACAATAGACAACAGGTGTAAAATGAATGTTGTCATTCCTTCGAAGGCTGAAGTCCGAATATACAGCATCAACAGGATCTGCACCGTTGTCAATTTACGTTCAAGATATCCCTCCTCCCCCTCCCCCCCCCCCCCCCGAGAAAAAGTGAAATTAAAGTGCAAATACTATTTTTCTTAAAGTGAGAGTTCAGTAATGATGTACTGAGAAATTTCATCCACCCACCTTTTCTGTGCACAGTGGAAAATTACTCTGGAATTTCAGCATCCTTGAACCCTCAGTATTTATACTGTAGTGCTACCGTTGCACGCCTTGACTAGACACATTATTTTTCTCTCTTCCTGTCACTCTCTCTTGAAAAGATCTGGATAAAATGTACGAGGTAAACATGACCAGCTGACTGCTATTTTGATGGGTCAGCATGTGGCAAACTGCACATTTTCCCTATTTTTTTCACTGCCAGCAGTGTATAATCGGACTAGAAAATGCAGAAGGGAAGAGCAGAGATTTTCATAGTTGATTACTTTATACACCAGATTTGTACAGTACAGATGGGCTCTTAACATTTTAACATAGGAAGTATTAACGCTCAAGCCAAAATTATCTTGAGTTGACAGTTTTAATGCTTTGTGAGGTAAGATCAAAATTTAATAATTGATATTACTCTGTTGTTGTAATATAAAATTATTTAAGTTGTGAGAGAGTTATTATGTTCTTCTTAACTTTTGTTTAAAGCTATTTCGTGATTTTATTTGACTGATTGTTGTGATGTAAGATTTTTCATCAAAGAACACTTCTGTTCTTTTTATCCATTTCATCTGTTGTTTATTTAGTATTATCCGATGGATGCCTTGCAACAGATAAGATGTACGTTTATGATCCAATATCAGTCTAGGAAGTTATGTAATTAGTAATTTTCAGTTAGTAAAATATAAATCACTTGTGTCTAGGAAATTATGTAATTAGTAATTTGTAATTAATAATTTGTAATTAGTAAAATATAAATCACTTTGTGTCTAGGAAGTTATGTAATTAGTAATTTGTAATTAGTAAAATATAAATCACTTGTGTCTAAGAAATTATGTAATTAGTAATTTGTAATTAGTAAAATATAAATCACTTGTGTCTAAGAAATTATGTAATTAGTAATTTGTAATTAGTAAAATATAAATCACTTGTGTCTAGGAAATTATGTAATTAGTAATTTGTAATTAGTAAAATATAAATCACTTGTGTCTAGGAAATTATGTAATCAGTAATTTCTGATTAGCGAAACATGTTATTTGCTCCACGACTATGCACAAATACTGTGTAGTTTTATCTTAGCTAATGTTATAAGACTATCCACAAATACTGTGTAGCTTTATCTTAGCTAATATTATAAGACTATCCACAAATACTGTGTAGTTTTATCTTAGCTAATGTTATAAGACAACTGCACATAGCATGACCTAGATTTTCTAGTATGTGAGTTTGTGTTGTGTAGAATAGATATTATATCAGGTGACATTATAGTCTATAGACTATATTGCTCAACAGCTGAACATTTAAAGTGCAAAGTACTTAATGTAAGACTGTAAACGTTTTACAGTGGTTCTGGGCTAGAGTCAATACTGAAACACTGTTACCCAAGTGTATACAAAAGTTTGGTTCAGTTCTGGTTCAAAGGTATGTGCTGCCATCTCAAACTGCACTGATATTATTTCTTTCATTCCACCTCATCGTAGATCATGATTCAGTAACTCAATCCTTTCTGGGAAGAGAATTCAATCCCTTCATGACTACATTATTCTAGAATTATCCCCCACCCCACCCAGCGGCCATAATACACAAGTTATATCTGGAGAGTTTACAGGTATTGGCTCTCATTAACGTGTGCTAGTTTAATAGAGTGAACTCTTTACAACTTTGACATAGTGTTATTTACGTAGACTTAGCAAATCTATTGTACCAACAGTAGCATTTTGTTTAAAAATCTTGAAATGAACGGTGATACCAGTCTACCATTTTGCGATATATTAAGTCACCACTTCGTTTGTCATAATCTTCGTTTTATACTTTAATATACCAGCATCTGTGTAGGCGAGTGAGTGTGACGAGGGGCGAGCCAGTATCTGTCTATCGATCTCTCTAGCGTTCCATCAGTCACACCACTTTGTGTTTATATATGCTTACGTCATCCGCAGGTCAAGTAGCATGTGTGTGTGTGTGTGTGTGTGTGTGTGAGAGAGAGAGAGAGAGAGAGAAACTCGCACACATGATACCAACATCTATAGTCGCATTCACCTTCTATATATCATAGCGACCAATCAAGTGTCGTGTTTGTAAATAAGCCAATGCATCTTATATCAGCAGTTTTAAAAAGACTTCTCGGATATGTTCACAGCTATAATTTATGAGCAGAAGTATACTAAACACTTGTTTATTTTTAATTTGATCATAGGTTTAATTGTGAAGTTAAGTTTAAAAAAGAACAAACTTGCCAGGTGCACAAATTACTTTTAAAGAAGAATAAAATGAAACAAGAAGAGTCGTCAGAAGATCTCTCCACATGGCACACGTTCCAGAGTGACAAATGACTGTTAAAAAGGGCGCCGGATGTTTAAAGAAAATTCTGGTGAAAAATTGTCCGTGTCATGAAAGTAACATTTATATTTTGTTTGCGTGTGCAAATGGTGTGGCGTGTGTTTGGTTGCGTGTGCAAATGGTGTGGCGTGCGTTTGTTTGCATGTGCAAATGGTGTGGCGTGTTTGTTTGCGTGTGTTCATATATCTTGTGCATTTACTTTAAAAAAATATAAAATATTGAAATATTAATTATTCAGTAATAACCAACACTAATATTTTGTAATAGTTGTGTTTTTCAGAGACTTAAAAAAAATAAGAAAAGGAAAACAGGGAGATATAAACATGTCTGGAAAGACAGAGACTTTTTAAATAAGAAAATTTATCCAGTAACACATAGTCAGCTTATTTCATTTTATAATTTACTTTGTAAATAAGAAACTTTGTTCAGTAACACATAGACTGCTTGTTTGATTTCGATATGTACTTTATAATTAAAAAAAACTTTATTCAGTAACACTTATACTGGGGAGAGGGGATTTAGTGTAACGATATTGTACTTTAAAGTAACACTACTGCTGAGTAACACTACTACTGAGTAACACTACCACTGAGTAACACTACTACTGAGTAACACTACTACTGCTGGGATGATATATAAACACTTTTAAATAAATAGAAAAACCTAATTCAATAGTATTATCACCGCAAGGATGAATTAGTGACTAAATACTTTACCTTTAAATAAGAAATATTTGGAGAGTTATTTATAATACATAATTGGTAGGCGAACACTCACTCGCAAACTACTTGCATTAATGACAACGTCTATCACATCTTAAACTTAATAATAGTTATAATTAGTGCAAGAAAAACAAAACTGATAAACATGACTCAGATGGTTGTCCGCTGAACCCTGTCATGGTGCAAGAAAGATGACACTTAACGGAAGTGGCAAGCTTGCCACAAATATTTAAGTGCATTACCTTACTGATTGATTTCTAAAATCCACTTGAATAATTTGTAGCTAATAGTAACACAAACCCTCCACACACACCCCAACCCCCATTAATTTCCTCATTATTGCCTTTGTTTCTCGATCGTACTAGTAATCCAATTAGAATTGTAATTTGCTCGTAACATGGCCTGTTTTAGGTGCGAACATTCTCTTTTATGCCAGACACCAAGAAAAGAATAGCACCCTATCTGATGAGTAGTGAGCGGGGTCCTTGGAAGTTGACTCAAATGGGCACAGTCTACTAGTCACAGTGAGTGAACACGTCAGCTAATAATAATAATGAACTTGTTATCAAGCTGTGATAGCACTTAGAGATTAGCTGTATGGAAAATAAAACCTAGAATTATGTTTGGATCGAGTAGATTACTTCCGTTTCGTTCCTCCTCTGTTGTATTCCTGCAGAGTCAGCATTGTGGAATTTGTTTTTTAAAGGAGTTTTTTTTTGTCTTATAGGATTTAGGGTTGAGCGTCTGATCCTATTTCAGTGATGAAGAACGCTTGTTTGTCCATCTCAGCAACCTGTACACTGACTTGGTAAAGGTTAATTGGAATTTTTCATCGTGAAATGGATTGTGCATCCAATACCTTTAGTTTTAGTCTTATTTTGGTTACTGATGGCTCTTCTGTTATCTTTTATCTGTCACTCTTACTTTCTTCGCTGATGTTTTCTCTGTTGTCTTTTTATGCCTGCATTGTTGTCTTTTTCTGTGTTTATCTATTCTTATCTTCTTTACTGATGTTTGCTCTGTTGTCTTCTTATGCCTGCATTGTTGTCTTTTTCTGTGTTTATCTATTCTTATCTTCTTTACTGATGTTTGCTCTGTTGTCTTCTTATGCCTGCATTGTTGTCTTTTTCTGTGTTTATCTATTCTTATCTTCTTTACTGATGTTTGCTCTGTTGTCTTCTTATGCCTGCATTGTTGTCGTTTTCTGTTTATCTATTCTTAGATTTTTGCTCTGTTGACCTTTCTTCGTTGATGTCTATCCTGCTGTCATTTTTCAGTGTTTGTCTATCCTTATTGATGTCTCTCCTATTGTCTTATTCACATATTATTGTCTATTGTCTATTCACATTTTCTCACTGATATCCGTTCTGTTTCTGTTTCCATGTTCCCCGTTTCGAATGTTTGAATGTTTCTTTCCGTATTAGATTTGATCAGTTGCTTAAGAACCTTGATTTCTGGATGACGCCAGTAAGACTTGTGACCGTATATTGATCTCCTTTAGTCAGTTGTCTCCCTTTTTCAAAGACGTAGAGTGAACCCTTACCTGCTTAGAGGTTAATGGGCACGCGTGTTGCAAAGCAGTTCTCACCCTCCTTTGTATCTAGTTCACTGACCTCATGTTGTAGCGTCCACGTACTGACATATATAGCGCGCACATTGATGGAGTGCATTATTAATAGGAACGTTTACTTTTGACCTTGACACATATGTGTCTTTATGGCGTAGCACGTTCTATTTTCAACTATAGTCTTAATTTTGAGATATTTGTGTGCGTTGTTCACCCCGACCTCTATTCATATTTCAGTGTTATAGAATCTTTGTGTGGATTTGATGTTGCCTCAACGCACTGTGCCTCTTCTAGTGCAAAATTGTAGAGTCTTTGTGTGGATATGATGTTGCCTCAATGCACTGTGCCTCTTCTAGTGCAAAATTGTAGAGTCTTTACGCGGATTTGGTGTTGCCTGAAATTGTAGAGTCTTTGTGTGGATATGATGTTGCCTCAATGTACTGTGCCTCTTCTAGTGCAAAATTGTAGAGTCTTTGTGTGGATATGATGTTGCCTCACTGCACTGTGCGTGTTCTGAATTTGTAAAATCTGAATTTCGTGTTGATGTCCTCAAGAAGGGGGAGAAGCCATGATAACGCCCTACTAACAATCTGCAATAAGAACTGGCAGACTGGGGAATGGCTGGTACCATGGACTCAGTCACTCATAATAACTCTCCTAAAAACAGGCAATTTTCAGCAATGTCAGAACTGTCGTACGATGAGTCTTAGGTCTATATGCCATCCATGTAAAGTCTTCTAAAAATCATATTAAACAGACTGAAGCTTCAGGCTGAGGAAATCATAGCTGAAGAACAGGCAGGCTCCAGACGAGGGCGAAGCACAAGTGAACAGTTTTTTAATCTGAGATTGCTATGTGAGAAATACCTCCAGCACCAACAGAACCTTTATCATGTCTTTGTAGATTTTAAAAAGGCTTCGACAGGGTCGACAACATCAATGCCAACCGATCAAAGTCATAGAAAGCCTTTATAGCGAGGACACCAGCGCAGTCTGCGTCAACAGATAAATAGGAGATTGGTTCAGGACAACAGTGGGAGTCAGACAAGGCTGCGTACTTTCGCCTATTCTCTTCATGAAGGATCTGTCAGTACTGGAGGCAGAACAATAACGAACTTATCCTTTGTCCATGACATCGATGGCCTTGCAGAAAATGTTGAGGAGCTAGCTCAGCTGGTGGAAAAACTGGACAGGACAGCTACTGCTTTTGGTATGGAAATCAGTGCAGAGAAGACAAAATTGATGACCAACAACACCAGTGGCATTGGGAATGACATCATAATTGGTGATCAGAAACTGGAAATAGTTAATAAATTCAACTACTTAGGAGCCATTGTGAGAGACAAGGGATCAAAACCAGAAATATTATCCAGGATTGTTTGACAATAAAACAATGGCAAGGCTGCAGATAGTTTGGAAATAAAGAAACATCTCAGTCAGCTCAAAGATCAGACTGATGCGCTCCTTGGTTATATGTGTTCTTATATGCCTATGAGTCATGGGCCTTCACAGCGGATCTCGAAAGAGGGACACAAGCTACTGAAATGAGATGCTTTCGAAGGTTGTTTGGCATATCGTATAGAGATGACGTCACGAATGAGAAAATGGGAAACAGAATTAGACAAGCCAAAGGGCCCTATGAAGAGCTATTGGCCATTGTGAATAAACGCAAAATGAAATGGTATGGGCATGCCACATGATCAACAGGGCTTGCCAAACAGTCAAGCAAGGTACTGTGCAAGGAGGGCGAAGGAGAGGAAGACAGAGGAAAAGATGGGAGGATAACATCTCAGAGTGGACAGAATTGAATCTGAGCAATACAGTAAGATTAGCAGAGAACAGAATGGAGTAGAGGAAACTGGTTGTCAGGTCATCAGTGGTGCCTCAATGTTCGACAAGAGTAATAGATAGATAGATAGATAGATAGATAGATGACCAATAGCCGTTGTGTACAACTGCCGAAGGTATGTGGTTTTATATCCCTATATCCTTAAATCTTATATATATTTCTTTTCTCTAATTCATAGTAATATTTCTTTCTAAAATATACATATTAGATATGATACTGGAGAGTGTGGAAAGAGTGTTCTGTTAGGAACACAGGCTGATAGATTCTAAGTCTCTGCAGTTTTCTGGCATCTTGTCAACTTTGGAACCTTCCACCAGACACTGAGCAGTGAAGGCAACACTTCAGCAAACTGCGGGTCAAGATCAGAACAGTTTAACTGGATCCCCAGATCTGCTACCCGCTGTCACACCTGGATGAAACCCATCAGACGCAACCATTTTACTAAGTTGGCTCCGCACCCAACGGCTTCTTCAGCTTCAGTTCCCCTTCTTTTGAACAATTTGCAGTTGTGATTAAAACAAAGTCTTAATTATTCTTAGCAATCCTTTTAACCTATCTACATAACTGACAGTTTCTGTTTTAAATATTTTTGTTTGATTCTTAGATCGCTCGTGTTGGCGTGACTCACTTCCATGCTATATGTTACCAGTGAATAAATCTTGGCTGTAACCTATTAAGGGGCTCGGAGTCATTACTCTTGTCTTTCACCCTATTCCTCTATTCTGTCTATCCTTCATTCTATCTGAAACGTGTGACCAGCCAGAAAGTGCGTTTGGGGGAACTAGCCTATGGTTACAAAAAACCTGAGGTGTTGGAGAAATTAACACTTTATCTGAATCACCACCACCACCACCAGTAAAACGTCACAACCAGTTACTTATCATTTCAGCTTTCGACGTCCACTTTTCAAAGCAAACACAGATGATTAACTACCTGATCTTATGTCATTTTGATTTCTGATCCTGTTGTCTTGGTGATTTGGTTACCTGAATTGAGGGCAATAGAGATCAGGTGTGGTGACAAAGCATAACTTCAAAAAGTCCTCATTTTATTCATCTTCATTGTCATCGCTATCATCATCTTCATGTTTGTGTTTATGATGATTTAATTTCTCTCAAATAGGTGACTAGTTCATAGTTAAAATTATAATCCTACCAGGATTCTGGGAAATCCAAAGATTAACGGATGATGTGGGTGCCAAAGAATTGTTTTCAAGGGGACATATGGTTACGATTTCCTGATATTTTTATTTAGATTTCCTTGTTGGGTGGAGTTAGTTTCGCGGACGAAACTCACATGTCCCTGACCTCATTTAGTTTTGTTTTCTTTCTATTTCCCCGCTCTACTGAGTTCTCCCGGCACTACGCCTGCTCTGAAGTTCCAGAGTCTTGGATCTCTAGTAAGAGATTTTTGTACTCTACAGATTTGTATTTCTTGGTGATGTTCTCAGTTTGGGACACAGTTGACACCAGACCAACAAATATGAACCTTTTAAATTTACCACCTCTCGTGGATCGTAGTAGTCGACCAATGAAACTGCATTGGTTGACATGGTTAAGGTCAAGGTTCTTTATGACAGTCATGTTGTATTCATCGTGCTGTGGGTGTTTTTGCCGACTCCAAAATGTCTCTGGCAGTAGCACTGTCTTGTTTGCTGTATGCTTTGTGATTTCTCCTACCACTATTTAATTGTTGAATGCTTATATTTGGAAGCACAATGGGTTAGGGTTAAGTTTTATTATGTTTATACTTATAGTTTAAAAAGTATATAATTTAAGCTGAAACATCGCTTCGGCGCCATGATTGCTGGGTTGGGCTTGGGCTTGGAAATGTGTACATTTCATTGGTTAGAATGTTCGTCAGCTTTGCATGGCGGTAACACACAGGGTATTTTCATATCCTATAGCGCTGTACTTGATGTCACAAAAGTAACAGAGAATTGGATAAAATATCAGCCTTGACCTTTCGCTATTTCAACCGAACCCTACAAACCAAATTGCGCACGACTTTACAAAAGTAGCAGAAGACTGTGTGAAAGCTGCCACTCAACCTTAAACTTTTAAATGTGAAACACAAGAAACTGACACCTCAGGTAGGGAAAATTTAGTAGGCAGTGTTAATTTACTCATTGCAGTTTGCATAATGTGCGAAAATGGGGACGTCATTAAAAATAATAATAATAATAATAATATACACTGCACTAGTCCCGTTATTCGAGTGATGAAATACCAGTCAGAAATGCCCAATGCTGAATATAAAATTTTCTTCCTTCGTTAAAGGTCAGCCATGCTTATGCATTATAATTTTGATAGGACTCAGAGACGGTAGGTAAAGATTTATTTCCAGACTTTGGACACTGCGAGTAAATTATTTATAGCTTTTAACTACATTATTTTCTATAGAATGGAAATATGGAAATTTTAAATAAAAGAACTTGAAATTAATTTGAGTTCTTATTTTTGCGTGGCAAATTTGCTGTAAAATCACACAGCGTCTCCCTCTCCATTTCCAATCGCACGCTTACCTTGTATGATTTTATTAGCATTTGAAAACTAAATGCTAAACTGACAGATTTAAACGTGTATAGCGCCTTGTCACGTGATGTTGCCCTATGAATGGCCTTTTGTAAGCGCGTTTGACGTTATGGATCAGGATGGCAAGAAGACAGAATACTGTAAGTCAACGATTCTTAATCTTGCCCAAATGAAACAGAATGATAGATAGCTGTTGTCAGTTGCGCCATCATAAAGAGGTTATGCAGACAGTCATTGCCGCTTATCTCATGCAAACCAAACACGTCTAATGACGGCCATTGTCAGTCTAGTTGGATAGCAATATCCAAATGGGACTTATTGTTCCACATTGTCAGTCTATTTGGACAGCAATATCCAAACGGGACTTAATGTTCTACATCGTCACTAACAGTTTATTGGATAGCAATTTCCAAATGGGACTTTTTTCATACTTTGTCACGAACAGTTACTTGTACAGCAATATCCAATGGGACATATTACTCTACATTATCACTGTTATCCAATGGGACATATTGCTCTACATTATCACTGTTATCCAATGGGACATATTACTCTACATTATCACTGTTATCCAATGGGACATATTGCTCTACATTATCATCTTATCCAATGGGACATATTGCTTTACATTATCACTGTTATCCAATGGGACATATTGCTCTACATTATCACTGTTATCCAATGAGACATATTGCTTCACATTGTCACTGTCAATCTACTTTGAAAGCAATATCCAATGGGACATATTACTCTACATTATCACTCTTATCCAATGGGACATATTGCTCTACATTATCACTCTTATCCAATGGGACATATTGCTCTACATTATCACTGTTATCCAATGGGACATATTGCTCTACATTGTCACTAACACTCTACTTAGAGAGAAATGATCAGATGGGACTTATTGCTCTACATTGTCCATTAGGGCTTAGTTCAGTGTGCTGAAGAAATGTAGCTCAATTTAAAACTTTCTCAGGAAAGGTTTTAGTAACACATTTTCGGAATCAGTGAGTGAATATTTTCAACCAGGGCTCTGTGAAAGGTGTTACCCAAAATGAGATTCACTATAATATAATACAATGTCCGAAAATAGCGCATTGTGAAACAATGACGAATTGTTATGCGACTAAAGCCGTTTACAAAGATATTGATCCAATATTTATCAAAAACATAAAAAGAGCCTGAGTATACAGTGGTTCAGTTAAAAAGTCGCTGGCATCGACACAATTAAAAAAAAAATTTAAGATAAGGATTCTGCATTGAGAGTTTCAATTAGTGGTTCATTGTAAAGATAATATTTCGTAAATGGCTCGAAGTAAAAAAAATACCACCTTTGTTTAAAAACTGTCCCTGAGTCAATTTTTCTCCACAAAATGGCTCAATGTAAAAACATGTTCATATAGTGGTTCTTTGTAGAAACATTTTACATGAAATAGCTCGCTGTAATTTTCTTTCTCACAAAGTGGTTATGTAAAACATTTTTCATCCATTAGTTTGGAGAAAAAATAATTATTCCCCTCTTAATTTTGAAAATATGATTCACCATAAAACATTACCCTATTTCGACAGTATATAACACTGTAAAATGGTGACTCACTGTGAACTATTATCAGAATGTGGATTAGTGTAAAAATAAACTCAAATAATGTACATCAGTGTTTTCTCAGAGTTGCATTGTAAATGTGCAGAAAAGCCTCACTCTAGTAGCATAGACAGCATATGTCAGAGTAATCATAATGGGGCAGATAATGGTGAGCTGAGAACACAGGTGGAAGCTAGATACTAAGAATAGTTACAGGTAAGTCGCCGGCAAGGGTTAAAAACGTCAGTTAACTCAAACTAATGACTTTGTAGCTAAGCAAGGATTAAAAATGTCAGTTAACTCAAACTAAATACTTTGTAGCTAAGCAAGGGTTAAAAAGGTCAGTTAACTCAAACTAATGACTTTGTAGCTAAACAAGGGTTAAAAATGTTAGTTAACTCAAACTAATGACTTTGTAGCTAGGCAAGGGTTAAAAAGGTCAGTTAACTCAAACTAATGACTTTGTAGCTAAGCAAAGGTTTCAATGACCTATCAAAGTCACAATGAACAAATCCACTAATCCAGCTAGTAGCGGCCATTTCAGTGGCTCAGTAGTGAATCCAGTTGCTCACTAGCCAATCAACTTGCTCACTAAACAAGCCAGTTGCTCTAGTCAAGCCAATGTTCACTAGTCAAGCCAATGCTCACTAGTCAAGCCTTGGACTTCGTTAGTTGTCAAACCGACAACTCATTGACCAAGCCAGTAAGTCAGTAGTCAAGCCATTGACTTAGTGGCCTAGCCAGTAATCATTGACCAAAATCAGTGCGTCAATAGTCAGGTCAGTGAATTAGTAGCATAGCCAATGAATTATTGGTTAGACCTGTGCTTAATGACTTAAAACTCAATGACTTAATAGCATAACCAACGAATTATTGGTTAGACCAGTGCTTAATGACTAAACCATTATCGGTAGTCAAGACAGTGACTTATTGGGATAGTGAATTCATGGTCAGGCCTGCGCCTTAGTGACCAAGCTAGTTAATCAGTAGTCAAGCCAACGGCTTATGATCATAGTAAATTACGCCAGGCCTGTGGTTTAGTGTCCAAGCCAGCCAGGGACTCGCTTTTCAAGGTAGTTAAGTGACCAAATCATTGGTTCATTTACATATCCAGTGACTTAACAACCAAGCCAATTTCTTAGTGATCACGCCAATGATAAAATGGCCATATCAAGCAGGTGGCTTAGTGGCCAGGCCATGGGCTCGAAGTTCAGAGTCTCAGAGATCGGACCCAGATAGTACAGTACAGATTCTAGAGAAATGCAGTATGACCTCAAAGAATACTGATGTTAAACGGGAGCAATTCTAAAAAAAATAAAAACTCATAATGCACGTAACTGGCACTATGCAGCAACAACCGAATCACCGCGATTCGCTTCTTTCTTCAGTGGCTGACTTTCGATTCGTGTATAAATATTTTTACTGGTTGGCAGTCGATTGATGCAGATATGTCGAAATAGCAGACGCCTGCTTTAAACCTTAATCCCCAGCTTGAGAGGGTGTGAAGCTCTCTCGACTGACGGAAACACGTGACAACATGGAGATAACGCTATGACTAATATGCCAGAGAATTGATATCTTCTGTCAGCATCTGGCTACATCTTGTCTCGTCAGGATTAGGTGCGGGGTTAGGAACGGCAGCAATCCAGGGATTAAGGCTTTCCTGGAGCAAGCAACAAGCAGCAACGACCATTTTCTCATACACAAAACCAGATCCGTGTGCACGCCTCGCTACGTCACTGAACGTCTTTGCTACTGGCTTGCGTCAGTCTCGTGTATGAATCTTAATTACCAGAGCACGCGTTCAAATGGAGACCTGTCCGATTATGTCTTACACGCAGATCAGGTGTGGCAAGGTTATTAATGAAACTTGTAAATGAATTCATGATCAGACATTATTAAGAACGAAACAAAGTCTTCCTAAATTACCTACACCACATACCCCATTAGTTTCTACATCCAAATGAGAAACTAACGTGCGTGATTTAATGATTAATTTATCTAATACGTCTTTCAAAATGAGCTTAGTTTGGTGGAAGGAAGTCTTCAATGTTCGAACTTCTGCGCATAACTGACTGACTGACTGACTAATCTGGCAGGGGAGGGGCAGGGGGGGGGGACGTTTCAAAATGTCGCCGATTTTGCGCTGGAGCGAAGGGCTGAGGGTGGGGGAAGTAACTCTATCATAGTGTGCTAGCCAACTTCACTGTCTTCGCTGTGTTTTTTTCTGTTGTTTGCTTCTGTTTCATTCTTTGTTGTCTGGGTGCTTTCAAAGCGGACCGGAAACTGTTGTTCACTGCTAAGAGGACGGAGAGGGTGCCTTACAGAGGTCAGGCCTACTACAAGCCTGTACTTGACAGGTACACGTGCCCGGAATATACAACCTCCAGTCGTTGTTGACCGTCCTGATGATTATTGCTGCTTGCTTGATGTTGATGTAGCTGCCTTTTTCTTGTTTTGCCCCCCCACTCCCCCGGTTGTTTTCTTTGGGCCATCTTCAGTATGGTGGTGAAGGAAGACTATAAACATTGTTCAGCATAATTTGCACACGTCCACAAGGGGTCATTGTAATAGCCCCACTGATTCTGATGATAATTTGTCCACTGTTGTTTCTTTGTGTTTGACCCAAACTTGGCCCCCTTTACTGATGATGGTGGAGATTGCGGTTTTGTTGTTCTCTCAAGTGTTGCAGTTGTTGCTGCATAATGTGTGATGGCGTGTTTGGCGTTTCCGCTTCGTTGGGTTTTCTGCTGCTTTAGGGTGTATCTTGAATTTCATTCTGCTGTGTGTCTCGGGTTGAGAAGATGAAGTTGAGAAGAGGAAGGGGGGACGGCGAAGGGGAGGGAGGAAGCATAAGAAAGTGGAGCAGCGATGAACAGGTCCAGATGTTGTCTTCTTCAGAGACAACTTTCTGGTTGATGTGCTGTTTATGTGTCCATTTCTTTCCTTTCAGTGTGGTCTTCTGAAGCCAGGATCAGTCTGTTTATCCCCTAGTTGATGCTTTGGAGGTTTGCGTATTGGCCATCACGTACTTCCGTGTTTCAGTTGTCTCCTTTAACGGACTTAAGCCACTGTGTCTATAAGGAAGATTCTTTAGTTACTTTCAATGTTGTTTGTGCTGAGTTCACTCTTGTTGGAGGTGGGAGTTTTTATAGAATATATAATTGAAGGTGTTGTTGATTTCTCCATTGTTGGTTAACCGTGAGGTTTGGGAATTCTTGTTCATGCGTGTGTTCGCCTTTGCCTGGTTATGAAATGACTCTTCCAGAGGTTGGTCATGTTGGACTCTGTATATGTCAGTGTGCGTTTCGGGTTCGTCATTCTGTTATTGGTCTGACGTGATCTGCTGCTCTTGACCTGCACGTTTACTTTCACCTAGTCTTGAAAAGGGTTGAGGCGTTTTGTGTGTATTTCCACGGGTTTTTCTCCGTTCTGCCTTTGCCTTGCTCTGGTGTTTGTCCTTGGGCGAGAGTAGCACGTCTTTCCACCTCAAATGTCTGTCTGTCTGTCTATCTATCTATCTATCTATCTATCTATCTATCTATCTATCTATCTATCTATCTATCTATCTATCTATCTATCTATCTATCTATCTATCTATCTATCTATCTATCTATCTATCTATCTATCTATCTATCTATCTATCATGCCAATGCCATTTAATTAATGATTACTATTATAATTAATCTTTCATAACAGTTATAAGTGATGAGAATCTTAATTTGTGTTATAAATAATTCTCCAGCAGACACCAGCCGTCTCTCTCACTTGGCGGATATGTGAGCGCTGTAAACGTTCTCTCAGTTACACAACATTAAAGACAAACGTTTATTATCACACAGTATTCCGTAGGTGGAAAACTTCTTAAAAAAGGAGAAGACAAATCCGTCTTTAATCTATATTTAGCGAGCCCCCGTCCACCGACTTTCTTCTCCAACATAAGGTTATAAATATGCGTAAGAAGGTCAATAAATTTAACAATAAATTTATTAAATCAACAATCAAATATACAACTGACAAATACAATTAAATAGATTACCTGATATAGATATTTCCACAAAATCAGTTCGAATAATTTCTCAGTTTTACGTAGTCTATCTCTTAAAAAATACAATTCAACAATAGAGTCAATACAAATCACAGGACTGTTCTTATCAGAGAACAGAAATGGAGTTACTGATAATAAGCAATAAAAATAGACTTTAATAGCCTGGATATGCACGGTCTCAAGAGTCCCTCATGCTTTTGATAGCAATGTCACAAATTATAGATCAGTTCAACTGCCACAGGTTTCCTTCCTTAAATTGAAAAAATGATTGGCTTGTTCTCTTGGAGTCAACCTGGGCTTTATTTTGCTGTACCAGTTTGTTCAAGTAGATCAGCAATTGTAGTAATTATTAGTACTCTTTTGTACGAGAAATTTTCTTCAAGTAGTTAGCATACTTTGCCACCATACATCAAAGGGGCATGGTGTATTCCTTTTACACTTACACACACCATGGCAGATGATTCCTGCATCTCCCAGCCATATCAGTTTACAATCAGTGAACCTATAGATTCATATAGCACCCAAAAGGCACACTTTGTCTCTGACAACTATAATCAGGGACAAACAAAGTTCTCCAGTTTATCACTTTATAATTCTGTTCTATCGGACAGTCAAGTCTCAACCAATGTTCCCTTTGAGGTGCGCGGCTGTGCAGCTCATTAGTAAATGCAGTGCAGCAGTTTCAAAATTCCGCACACAAGTTTTTGTAGCAAGCGCAAGCAACCACCAGTTCTGCGCACACAGGAAAAAGTTCCACGTGCAATGGAAAAAGTTCCGTGCACAAAGGAAAAAGTTCCGTGCACACAGGAAAAATATTAGAGGGAATGTTGGTCTCAACTTACAATTTCCTGCAACATTATTCATTAGCCCGATACACTGTACAGCTTAATAAACACAGCATATCAAAACAATATCAAGTGTTAGCACACTGAATACGAGCATCATAGTTTAAACATTTGTAGAAATAATAGTCTACTCACATAATACATCTTATTAAAGCACAAGTACAACACATCAATAGCAAAATGCACGAAATATTTCTAAGTCCATTTTCTCTCATCCAGTCAGTTAACTCACCATTAAGCTAACGGCTGCCTTTTACAACCCCTCACACTTGCCACTCCAATTCAGACAATAGATTTCTCTACAGCAAGTAAACTTTTTGATCTCATCCCATTGGCTGGTCTCGTTCTCGTAAATCATAACCATTGGATAAATAAAACTACTCACCCAACTTGGATGGTTTGCATGACATCAGCAATTTTCTAGCATATTATCAACTCGGGTGTTTACTTCAACTCAGACACTTTCAGAAATAATCATCATAAGGAGTGCCTAGGATCGGGTTACTCTGACAATACAACAATTTAAATTTAATACAGGGATAGGCAAATTTACTCTGTCACACTATCTATCTATCTATCTATCTATCTATCTATCTATCTATCTATCTATCTATCTATCTATCTATCTATCTATCTATCTATCTATCTATCTATCTATCTATCTATCTATCTATCTATCTATCTGTCTGTCTATCTATCTGTCTGTCTGTCTGTCTGTCTGTCTGTCTATCTATCACACCCTATGATAAAAGGTGTCTCTAGTCTGTCGCTAGCGGAAAGGTCATTGCAGCCATCTTGGGAATTGCAAACATTAAAAACTGTGGTACAAAGCTAGCTCTAGACAGCGACCGGTATTAAGAAAAGGTTCCTTGCACAAGAACCGAGCCGAAAATAAATTAAAAAGTAGAACCCCTTTCCAGAAATATGTATATTAATAACTAATACATTCAGTGAAAATGTACAGAAGTTATTCCCTTAAACATGATACTGGTTAAGTGTATCTAGATTCATGTTTTAATAACCATTATCGGATGCTGAGCACTGCGTGTTTGTTTTCCATTTCAGTGCTGTGCAGTTTTAAACGACGCAAACTTCATGATAATCGAAATAAACAGCCTTTTTTAAAGATTCTCCTTTTTCCTACGACACTAGCTGAGCACGTTTTTCAACACGTCTATTATTAGCTGCTTTACGTATTTTGAGAATGACTTATAATTTATTAACCAGTCAAGGGCACCGTATTTAAAATTCACTGAGGCGGAAATCCTAGTTTTAAAAGTAAAAAAAAAAAAAAAAGAGCAGCCCGCCGGAATGTAATGTCAAAGCTATTTTATTTCTTTTTCTTTTTTAGCAATCAGTTTCTCATCCGCTTCCGTCGTGTGTGCTGTTGCTTTGGCGAACAGACAGGCAGTTTATTACGCTTAACAAGGTACGTGTGGAAAACAAGAAGGCGTTTTATTTACTTTTTAAAAATTAAAAAAAAAGTAATCTCGAGCCGAATGTTTACGTTCGCTGCGCAATAAACTGAAAGCTAAATTTTACGTGATCCTAAAATAGTGTGCAGGTAAAATGTAACACTTGCTTCGTCACTGCAGGAATAATTTCTACTTCATTTAGATTCTTACAATTAGTAATTAAAAATAGTTATATGCAGGCTTCATTTTATTTATTATTATTCTTTGCACAAAGAAAAGTTAAGAAACTTGTATAAAATCGCTAAAGATCTTTAACAAGATAAATAATGGTAGAGAATCTTATCTTTCTTTCTGTCTTTTTCTCCCACCTCTTCTTGACACCAATCATCCCCCCTCCCCTTTTAAGTTTTGTCTTAACACTGAATGAATTAATATTTGCATAAAGACAAGGCAGTATGATGAAATTACGTTGACCACATCATTGCAGTTTATTTAAACAAACGTCATCTTCCACATCAGTTTTATTTTTAGCTAGCCACCTGGACTGCTTTCGGCTTTGACCTGTTATAGAATTAACTACCTTAGATGATTGGAGGCTTATCCACGTGAGCAATACTTTTTGAAAAAGTACAAAATAGCAATTATTTATAGCATTGCCCACTTTACCATTGGTTTCCGTCAAACGATTGTCCATATATGGCATCTTACTGAATATTGGTGTTTTTTTAAAAATTAATGGCGTCTGACAAATGATTGTCCAGAGCAAAAGGTATTGTGCGCTTAGCTCGTGCAATGTTTGTCGAGTTTTCGTCCCAATAGTTTTATTAAGTATATTCTTTTTTCTGGAATGCTAATTCCAAATATTGTGTGTTCAGGACTCGTATTCCCCATAGCTTTGACTTCATTTCGTATTTCCCCAGACTATTTACTTTCAGGCGCATAATCTCAGCAATCCATTCAGGCGCTTATTTAAATCATTTTGGTCAGTGTGTTTATTTCCAGTTATTTTGGATACAGTTCGTTTATTCTCAATCATTTAGGTTACATTGCTTTTATTCCGGATCATTGTGGTTACATTGTGTTTATTCCGGATCATTGTGGTTATAATGTGTTTATTCCGGATCATTGTGGTTACATTGTGTTTATTCTCAATAATTTTGGTTAGGGTGCGTTTATTTTTAATAATTTTGGTTACATTGAATTTATTCCAATTCGTTCAGTTTTCATTGTGTTTATTCCTATTCATTTTGGTTACAGTAATTTCCAATCATGTTGGTTACAGTGTGTTTATTCACAGTCATGTTGGTTACACTGAGTTATTCAAAAATCATTTAGGTTACAGTGCTTTTATTTCCAATCCTGTAGATTACAGTGCTTTTATTCCCATTCATTTTGATTATAGTATATTTATTCCCAATCAGTTTGGTTATAATGCATTTATTCACAACCATTTTGATTAGTATGTTTATTTTAATATTGAATATTGTTTAAAACCCTTTTTCCCAATTGAGTTTTATTCAGAGCGTTTATTTCATTCTTGTCTTGTTCGTGGACCTATTTTTAGTCTTGTTTTGTTCGTGGACCTATTTTTAGTCTTGTTTTGTTCGTGGACCTATTTTTAGTCTCGTTTTGTTCGTGGACCTATTTTCAGTTTGAAAAATTAAAAAATGGTTAAATATTGCAGTACATATGGCTTCATAAACCAAAAATATCCATTTTATTTTTACATTTCCCAAAAAACACAAATTATGAAAAAAGAAAACTTTTATCCGAAAATTCATATGGTACTGTAAACATCTCCAAGAACACAAATTATTGGAAAAAAAACTGGATTACAAAGATGAAAAGAGAACCTTTTATCCGAAAACTCATATGGTACTGTACTCCAAGAACACAAATTACGTAAAAAAAAACCGGATTACAAAGATGAAAAGAGAAAACTTTTATCCGAAAACTCATATGGTACTGTAAACATCTTCCTAAAAGCAAACAGTCTTTACGGAGGCTGAATTATACATTAACAAATGCATAAAAACAGTTGTAATGAATGAATTATACATTAACAAATGCATAAACACAGTTGTAATGAATTAATTATACATTAACAAATGCCTAAAAACAGTTGTAATGAATGAATTATACATTAACAAATGCCTAAAAACAGTTGTAATGAATGAATTATACATTAACAAATGCCTAAAAACAGTTGTAATGAATCATTAAAACAGATACGTCTTGCACTCATTACTTGAGGTGTATTGGTAACATGATTATTAGTATGATTAATTAACTATCAATGAATATCTGATATAAACAGATTGTTGTTGTTTAATTACTTTGCAATATCTGATTTAATATTTAAAAAATCAACTGAGTAAGATGCTTCAAATATTAAATATATATATACATTCATCAAACCCTTATCATCATCTTTTAATCTGAATTTGTATGAATGCATTTTATTACATAAGCAGTTGCTTGTGTGTTAATTGCATCATACTATTTTATTTATATAATGTAGCATTACTTTTAATATTATTGACAACATAAATGTGTATGACATATTTTCTTGACTAGATAATCTTTTTACTCAAGCCGCTACTGGGACAAAAACTAGTCTTAATTTTCTACTGTTAACTTTAGTTGGTAAATCCAGTAGAAGGCATTTGATACTTATTATTATGCACCCACCATAACTACTTGTGTACAAAAGAATAGTTCAAGTAACATGATCATAATTAAATATGTTATTTTACAGTTAATTTACGGTTTCATAAAACTGCATGTTAGAAAGTTGTAGAATTTTATTACCACCATTAGTAAGATGGCAAAACTGGGATTTTTTCTAGCCCTATAATTCTAGACATTTTGGTTTTGTAACTGTACCAGATTGTTAGATCAGATATACACAATAAACTAATAATTGTAATATTAATAAGAACAAATGAATAATAATTTATACTTAATAAGAACAAATGAATAATACTTTATACTTAATAAGAACAAATTAATAATAATTTATACTTAATAAGAACAAATGAATAATAATTTATACTTAATAAGAACTATTCAACTATTAAATAATAAAACGCTGGCCATTAATTGTTAATTTTAAAAGCTTTATATTTACAATACTATTGAAATAATACACAAAACAAAATACAAACATACACAATACATCATACAGATATTCATGCGTAAACATGCAAACATATATGAAAAAGAAAGTACACTACTAGTACTTAAAGTAATTAAAAATTATATATTTATAATAAGAATAATAATCATTCATTAAAAAATATGATTACTGCTATTCTGTATATTGTTCATCGTTAGTAAGTTAAGTAATTTTAAATTATATGAAGAGAAGATAATCACTTATTTAAAACACAATTATACTGCTATTCTCTAAATGTTAGTATAGATCGTTAATACTATCACTAATAGTAATAAATATCGGTAATAAGTGTAATATATATATGGCAATTACAAATGTGTACTTGAAAAGCTTTCATCATTCATATAAAAATAATACACAACTCATTTTAAAATACTAATAGTTACAAATATGTCTATGAACTTAACGATGTCTACAAACGTACGGTGTGCCTGTGTAAAGTGCTAACTGTATTAGAAAAATAACTTACCAAGACATGGTCTTCAACAGTCATTGTTTCCTCGGTATCTCCAACATCATTAGAATTGGATCAAACGTGCATGAAGTACCAGAGAAAATTACATTGGCGGCCATTTGACCCAAATATCTGACGTCACTTGCTTGCTTTTACCCTACGGGCTTGTGTTTGTGTATCTTAGTAAAGGGGTAAATCTCGTTCACGAACTATGAGCCCCGATGTAAAAATCGTCACAGTGTTATAATATTTCCTAGGCATCATGTGTGATTGCTTGCTATAACTGTTCCTACTTTCCAAATATATGATTGGTCAGAAGAAATAATTGTTCTGTTTCATAAAACTTAATGAACAGATTTGAATAAACTCTTATGAAGCTAGAATCATAAGAACAGTGTCATTTAATGTCAGCATGGCCAAGAGCTAATATATAAACTTTCAAAAGGTCCCGAAAGGGGGTGGGTTTCCTTGCTATTAGAAGGACTTCTCTGGACACTTCTTTGCTGAACCTTGCTATGTCAGCTGTCACCGTGGTCATTTAGCAATTTAATTTTCTTTTATTAGGTTAGATATTTTATAACCTTGAAATCGTGCTGTTTTTAACGTTCGGGCGCTCATTTCCCATCGTGTTCACTCATAGCCTTAATCTATTGCCAATGTGTTTCACTCAGGGCTTTGATCTAATGCCAACGTGTTTCACTCAGAGCCTTACTCTATTGCCAATATGTTTCACTCAGGGCTTTGATCCAATGCCAACGTGTTTCACTCAAGGCCTTAATCTATTGTCATCCTTCTTCACTCAGGGCCTTAAACTATTGTCATCCTTCTTCACTCAGGGCCTTAATCTATTGCTGTCGTGTTTCGTCGCTCAGGGCATTGATCTATTTGCCAGTGTGTTTTATAAGGAGTGCTCAGTACAAGCCTTGTTGCTTTAGAAGTACTTTTGTCTCATTCGTGACGTGTTCGGATCGATGAGATCTAAATATTCGTTAATGATGTGAACGACGTTTAATTGATCTCAATTGGCTGTCGTCGAGTCCGTGGAGCCACAGCTACCTCAGAATACTCCTCGACAGACGCAGGAACGGTTACCGTCAGTCCGTGTATAGCTGGTCTTATGGGTTGAGGGTCAGTTCGGCACATAGGGCACGCTTTGAACACAGCGGCTGGCGTTAGTATCATTAAGTGAAATATGTTTGCTATTATTATTGACACATGCACAATACACTTGTCATTCACGGGCTGCTTCAGTGTTTGTTTAACGGAGACAATTTCTAATTTTTTCTGCATAACCTGCTTTTGTAAAAGCGTCATCTTTTTTCTTAACATCCTCCTCGTCTACCGTATGTGAATTCTTACATCTGCACATCTGGGCACATAGTATATTATAATGTGAATCTTACACCTGTACATATGGACCCACAGTATTAAATGTGTTAATATTTGCAACATCATCTTACTACATGTCAACACACAATATTAAACATGTGAATACTAAAGTAGGATTTCATCAATAAACAAAAATAAAAACCAAAAAGAGAGGAAAACGCATATTTCCCGGAAGCAAGGGGAGATACATTATACTAAATATATTCTGAACAGCAACACTCATTGGGAGAAAATTTGCACCTTCCCTGAGATGACAAGAATCCACTTGGCTGTTTATGTCACCTAAGCAGCCGGAAGTTGTCTGTTTATAGCTATAGGAAAACGCTTCTTCGCACCCAACCCAAGGATTATTTTTGCTTAATATTTATCTATAAAAAGCTCTGCTGTAGCTAGCAACACATGCGAAAGATTGTGTTTCAGAATACGGACTTCGTTGTGAATGAAGTTGTAACGTACTGAACAATAGTAAGCGGATGAAAAAACAATCGAATATATGAAGTCAAGATCATCATTATAAAATACGTTTGAGTAGTTAGGTGATCAGGAATGACTGACTACCAATCAGCTACAAAGCGAACAGACCGCTGAACAAAGTGAAACGTGAATTTGTCGTCAGCAGACTTGCAGACACACTGGTGGAAATATGATGAAACTGCCAAAGTGATAAGGTGTTTATCACAAAAAGACGTGATTAAGTGAACACAGCATCACGCGAATAGGTGGTTAAGTGTCACATGAACTAGTGGCTAACTCAAGAAACTGTCACGTGATAAGGTGGTCCCGCTGTCCCGCGAACACGTGAATGGAGTGTTTACATGAAGAATGTGTCACAGGTAGTTAAGCTTTCAAACGAACCAGTGGTGCAGAGAAAACTGTCACGTACTTTGTAAATAGACGGCCACGCGTTCACATAGAACATCGGCTAACAGAACACGTATCATTTAAGGTATCGTACAGCAGTGGTTAATGAGCAGATTCTCATGTGAATGCAAGATTATCTCACGAACCAGTGGGTCATTTGGGAAAAAGAAACGCACTCAAACTTGGTGTGAACATTTTGCAACTACCTTTGGAGCTGTGGTTTCCTGTCGATTCTGATTTATGGTTATCAGGCTGCCATATGGTAAGTGCTGTAAATGCGTAAGTAAGCTAAGTGAACAATGTGACGTCACACTCAGTGCTAGATGAAGCAGTGAATACGTAAATGTCAAATACACAGATGGTTAATTAGATGAAAAACTGTGATACGTGAATGGGCCTTTGGTGCCAAATACGCTGTAAAAGACATGAACATAGATTCAAAGAAAAAGAAAAAGTGACAAAAACATAACAAGGACAGAACAAAAATAAGGCACGTACACAAACTTTAAAGAGACTTGATAAAGACACAACATAAAGAAAAACATCCAAAGACACGAACTAAAGAAGAAATATACATAAAAAGAGACACAAAACACCCCCCAGACAAAAACAAATAAATAGAGGCTCAAATGATAAGAGACACCAACAACCACGGGAAAAACACAAATAAGACAAAAACAAAAAGCGACAAATAGAAACAAATATAGAACGAAATTAAAAACAGGCACAAGCAAACCAGAAACCAGACATAAACAAACACACTGACACTTATAAAATTAAAAACATAATATGAATCTCTTCCCCTGCTGAAATCACACACCAGCATACACACTCACATACTCAAAACAAGCAAATCAAAGAAAATAAATATGTGATTCGTAGAAATTTTTTCTCTACTTAAAAAAATTACTGGGACATTTTTATTTAAAACTTTTGAAATTTAACAGAGAAACTTTCTATTGTTATTTTAATATCTTTTGCAAATTGTTTCCTTTGTTTTGATACGTACACGCCCCCCCCCCAAAAAAAAAAAAAAAAATATTTGCATTTTCGAAGCCTAACGTGACGTTTTTTTTTTGTTTGTTTTGTTTTAAAGAAAACTCCCCTTTTAAATGTGCATGCGAGAAAATTTCATTTTTTTTCAAAGTGTAAAATGATATACTATATTTTCAAACTATACGGAGTTACATTTTAACCCCTCCTCTACAATCCCTCTCTTCTTCATCATCATGGCTTCTGCTTTAGTAAGTATATAGTGACTACTTCAGAAGTAGCAGCATAAATCATAAAGAATTCATTTACAATCGTCCAAAAGTGTAGTCTTATAATCACCAATGTTCTTGTCGGTAATATTATTAATTGTAAATATATGTCTTCTTATTTGGCAACACTGTTCCCCCACCCACCCATAGACATACACACAATCTGATTAAAAAAAAAAAAAAGGAAGACCAAAGAAAAAGAAGAGAGACGTGAAGATGTCGAGCAATGATCAGTCTGGGCATGTTTCTATCGAGATTATTTTAGAAACTCTAATGACACCTGTAGATAACTCTACATTTATATATATATATATATACGTATATACCTGTTCAGATTAGATAAAGATTGATGCTTCTTGCATCGCTTTGACAATGGGGCGGGTCTCCTTGTGGCTGTAATCAGCAGCTGGCCCATGTCATTGCTCCCCACTCCCCATCTTTTCACACCAGTAGTTCACGCGAACTTTCCTCATCCCGCCCACAAGCCTCTTGAGTTCATCCATTGCGAATACTCCGTCTGGAAACCTGTCACCCCTTGCACGAGAATGCGCACGCACTGCCTCCCTTTGAGAAAATCTAACCTCGGTAACTCTGCCTGTCAGCTCGGCCCATCACCATTTGAAGGCATTGATAGTTCGCTGTTGCATACTGGCGTATTCTGGGCGTTAGTTAGACCGCCGCTCTGTAAAATCTCCTTTGAACTTGCACGCGTATACCAAGAAAAAAAGTCGGTGCTGTCAAGTAAGGGACGTAACTCACTGAGTGGCAGACCGACGTTGCTTGTCTAGCAAGTAAGTGCGGGGGTGGGTGAATGGTTTGGTAGGTGGTGGTATGGTAGCAGCATGAATAACTGAGAAGACGTAAACTCTACTTGGTGGTGGTGGTGGTGGTGGTGGTGTGTGTGTGTGTGTGTGTGTGTGTGTGTGTGGATTACGAGTAGACCTAATGGAAATTTCTCAGTAGTGTTTTGAAATGTTGATGGATGGGTTACTCGGTGAGTAAATTGTAATGTGTTACTGTGAGACAGGAAGCAGCATCAACTTCAAAGATCTTTTGAAGCTTGGTAATTAATTTTCTTACAATGCATGAAGGCGGGAGAAATGTTATTATTCAATAATATTTTTGCCTGACAATTGAAACTAAAATTTAAAAATAATTGTGAAGATTATCTGCAGGTATGAAAAATAACTTCGTTACCATAAATACACTTTAAAAGTAGGACTAAGTATTAGCTAGCAAATATGACAAAAAGCTGAACTTAGCAATAATTAAGTTTAAATCAAGTTTTCTGTATTACTACAAATTACATTTTAGACACATATTTCCTACATTACTATAGTTTAAATAAATTTTGGCTAGCGAACTTGGCAGTGCGGAACTTGTAAATAATTACAAGATTGTGAAGATACATTCGCTGTAAATATATTTTTTAACAGACTTTGACATGACAGAATGTGAAAACAATTACTAGAAAGTATGAATAATGATTAAAATTTGTAAAGCTGTTTTCTACGACATATTACGTCATTCTCTGTTAAAAGTAACATCAGGGTCAATTCAGTCCTTTGGAATAGTTTGAAAAAAAGAAACTTGACGAGGCTTTTATTATTTTGTTGAGTGTCATCTGCTTATTTAGCGACACCATTTCTTAGAGAGGTTTGAGTTATAGTGGTTAATAAATAATAATAAAAAATAATAGCTTAGATCTATTGCTTCTTTGGAGAGTTTTAGTCATTGTGGTTAATAAAATAATAGTTTAGATCTATTCCTTCCATGGAGAATTTTAGTCAAGGTGGTTAATAAAATAATAGTTTAGTTTTATTCTTTCCTTGCCTTTTGAGAAAGAAGCGCTTTGCAATAATTTTATGTACCTGGAAAATATATTTTGTGCATTATCGTTTTTACATTATTAAATAAATATTAGCCAATTTGTCAGAATGTGTTTGCATTATTTTTTTAATAGAAGCAGTGATGAATTTTCACTTAAGTTTTTGTTTTCCTGTTACTATAAATGATATATTAAACAAATAAAATATGGCGACACGGTTTGACAAATTAAGTAATGTTTATATAAAATTTTAGGTTTTGTACACTCTCTTATAAAATAATGACTGGTTGAAAATATGGCGATATGATTTGAACAAATCAAGTAATGATTACATACATTGTAAGCATTTTTTAAAAATACTCTCTTATTACATTTTAAGTAAATATTGACTATTTGGTATGACAAAATATGGCGATATGATTTTAACAAATCAAGTAATGATTACATACATTGTAAGCTTTTTTCTATACTCTTATTACATTTTAAGTAAATATTGACTATTTGGTATGACAAAATATGGAAAAGCTACAAAAAATCGTCGAGCAATGCTCTCTGTATTACTAGTATTGCGTTGTTGAGAAACTGCTGGCAAATGAATCTGGTAAAATGTGATATTCCATTAAATCGGGTTACCACAAATTGCTTCAAATTGAGTGTCTCTACTACTGATTATATTACGTAATTAGCAACGATTGAATAATAGTGTAAAATTGTTTTATACATTACTTAAAATTGAGTTTTCTCTACTACTGATTATATTGCGTAGAATTAGCAACAATTACTTATTAATGTAAAATTATGTTTCCTGCATTACTTTAAATTGAGTTATCTCTACTACTGATTAAGTAGAATTAGCAACAATTACTTATTAATGTAAAATCGTGTTTTGTACATTACTTTAAAATGAGTTATCTTTACTACTGATTAAAATAAGTAGAATTAGCAACAATTACTTATTAATGTAAAATTGTGTTTTGTACATTATTTTAAATTGAGTTATCTCTACCACTTTTTATATTAAGTAATTAGCAACAATTACTTATTAAGGTAAAATTGTGTTTTCTGCATTACTTTAAATTGAGTTATCTCTACTATTGTTTATATTAAGTAATTAGCAACAATTACATATTAATTTAAAACTGGCTTTTGTACATTACGTAAAACTGAGCTTGTCTTTATTACTGATTATATTAAGTAATTAGCAACAATTACATATTAATTTAAAACTGGGTTTTTGTACATTACGTAAAACTGAGTTTGTCTTTACTATTATTATATTAAGTACTTAACAAAAATTACGTATAAATTTAAAATTGAGTTTTGTACATTACTTAAAATGAATTAGAATTCACACTGATGGTGATTAATTTTAGATTGTATGAAGCTAACGCCACCTAGTTCATGATGATTACTATTATTAATTAATTAATCAGCCATAGCTAATTACAAGTGATGAGAATCTTAATTTATACTATTAATAATTCTCCAGAAGACACTACGCGTCTCTCTCACTTGGCGGATTTGCGGGCAGTGTAAACGTTTTTTCTCTTCCACAACATTAAGGAAAAACATTTACCGTCACACAATATTCCCACAGGTGAAAAACGTGTTACTAAAGAAGAAGACAAATACAACTTTTAATCTTTATTTAGTGAGCCCCCATCCACCCACTTTCTTCTCCAATATAAGATTATCAATATTTGTAAGAAGGTCAATAAATTTAACAATAAATTGTCAAGTGTTTAGCATAATATATATTAACGTCTTAGTTCAAACATTTGTAGAAATAATAGTCTACTCCATAATACACCTCTACATAAAACACAAGTATAACATATCAGTAGCAAAATGCACAAAATATTTCCAAGTCCATTCATTCTCATTCAGTTAACAAACCATTAAGCTAACATCTACCTTTCATAACCCGTCTTCTTGCCACACCAAATTCAAGTGATTAGACAATAGAATTCTCTACATCATGTAAACTTTTGATCTCAGCCAATTGGCTGGTCTCATAAGTTTAAGTCTTAACTATTGGATAATAAAAACTACTCATCCAGTTGGAACTGGTTTGGATTTCATCAACAATTTCTAGCATATTCTCAACTCCAGTGTTTACTCCAACCCTGACACTTACAAAAGTACCATCATAAGGAGTGCCCAAAGTCGGGTCACTTCTACAATTTAACAATTTATATAACAATTGAGTTTAGAAATAGGGATAGGCAAATTTACTGCACCACACATAGTTATATAGGCATTATCGCATATGCCTACTTTAAAGAAAAGGTATTAGAATTAATTCAGCTAACTGTGAATCACTGAATTTTGATTCGATTATTCTCTTATGACTAAAAAAACAACAAAAAACCCCACCGCACAGCATCATTAGAGACACACCTATATGTACTCTCTTTTGCACACTCATCAGCTCACCCAAACCCACACCCACACCCACACCCATATACACATACTCTCATCAGCTCACCCACACCCACACCCATACACATACATACATATACATACACTGAGACAGAGATCTTCTAACTCTGATTTTTGTGAAAATAGAGAAACTGAATAAGTTTGATTATAAGTCAAATTGTTAGTTTGAAAAGTTTCTTAAATGAAAAAAGTGTAAACACATCTGTGAAATATATATATATATATATATATATATATATATATATTTGACAGTTGAACTTTAAACGCAAAGCAGAGAGTTTCTTAATTGAACTTGGATAACATTGATGGTTTTAGTGGCTCTGCCTCTTATTGCCTCTTATCAACCATAACTGTTTTGTTTACTATTTTAAGCTACTTTATAATTAAAGGTTGATAAAGAATTTTGATTTATTGCTTGTTTGGTTAAATATTGGTCATGAAAGCCAGATTCCTGACAAGATGCGTATAGGTGAAAGCGATGGGTGGTGAAAGGAAGATGAAAAATGCAAGATCTTTCGAGGCACAAAAAAAAAAACCCTCCATTCAACGGAACACATTCCTCTCTTTTCAGTGGGTTGTTGGCCTTCCTTACGCTGAGAAGTTTAGGTACATACTATCGTGTCCCCCTTCTTGACACTGACTGAGGAGAATGTCCCCATTTTTCCTCAGAAGTTTTGATTCATAATGCACTCCCGACCTGGCAGTACACCGACTCGTCCACACATCACGTGGAAGTGGAACTTGTGAATGTTCAGGGGAGTGAATAAAACTGTCACTGACTCGGATTGTCCAACGTCAAAACTGACAGTAGCTCAATCTAGCCATCAAAGCTGACGCAGCCGTTTGATATACCGTTACAACATGACAAAGATCGTGGATTAGTTTTGACAAGTCTGTGTAATAGTCGGGTATATATTTTTTTTGTTGTTCTCCCCGCCCCACCCCCCGGAAGTTAACAGTTTGAGATTCTCTAACACTCACTCACTCTTTATCATTTGTAAGTATTTTCTCCCTACTTGCTGTTTTTTTTTTTCTCGTTTTTTTTCTAATCGTTTATGGCCATTAAGATGCACATTAGCTGAGTGGGATGTTTTACTGCAGCGAAATATGTAGACACAACTAACAAAGCTTCAGTGATGTGCTGTCTTGCGCCAGTTCGTCAGCCCGAGGCATGTATAGTAGGCCAACAACATGTGAATGTGGCCTTTCTTTCAAAGTGGGGCGAGTGCAGGTTCATGTCTTAAGATATTTATGAAGGTACGCTTAGTAATTGAAGTGTTGGATAAATAATCCACAGTAGCAAGCATACAGGGACAGTGAGTGTTTAATAGCTAATAGTGACAGGAATGCAGGGACAGTGAGTGTTTAATAGCTAATAGTGACAGGAATGCAGGGACAGTGAGTGTTTAATAGCTAATAGTGACAGGAATGCAGGGACAGTGAGTGTTTAATAGCTAATAGTGACAGGAATTCAGGGACAGTGAGTGTTTAATAACTAACAGTGACACGAATGCAGGGACAGTTAGTGTTTAATAGCTAATAGTGACGAATGCAGGGACGGTGAATGTTTGGTACAGCATTCTCCTGGGGCAGCAAGTGAAGAGTTTCACAGTTGCCTAACTAAATTGATATGTGGTAACCACCCTCCGGGTACATCTGAGCGTGTACTTGGTGTTACATCAAAGTGTATGCGTGGATTTTTCATGCTGGTACATCTGAAGCAGTGTGTGGGTATTTTTGCTGCGATACGTCAGTGCAGATGTGTGGAATGCTTCTTTCTCGGACGTCTTTGGGATGTTTGGAGTATTTCTTTCTAGGAGTCTCGGGGACGTTTGGAGTATTTCTTTCTAGGACGTCTTGGGGAGGTGTGGAGTATTTCTTTCTAGGACGTCTTGGGGAAGTGTGGAGTATTTCTTTCTAGGACGTCCTGGGGCTGTGTGGAGTATTTCTTTGAGGAATTGTCTGGAGCACATCTTTCTATGACATCTTTGGGATGTCTGGAGTATTTAGTGGTACATTTAAGGGGATGGAAGGGTAGATAATTTTGGCATGTCTGAGAGGTAGATCATTCTTTTCTGGCAAGAGTGCACAAGCCATATCTAGTATTTCGCCCCAGTAATTAAATCATTTGCTTATACTAATGAATAAATGTGCGTTTCTGAAGTATATGATGATAGATTACAATTTCGTACAGTAAGTCATATATCTTCTGTACAACTTCGTACAGTAAGTCATATATCTTCTGTCCTTAAGACAGGTGTTGGGCCCTTACGGAAGCATATGTAGGAGACACTTTAAAATATTCTTCTTGGTATTTTAATTATTTTACTTTAAAAGTAATTAGTAGCAATTAAATCGACTGGCATTTTATCCACACATGGATCAGAGTAGGTTTATCTGAAGGCCATCTGCCCAGTCCAACCCGAAATAAAGAGAATCATTAGAATATTTCACTATATGCCCCACTGTACCCTCATTCATTGACTTTATATGTTCTACTATATCCCCCATTCCTTAACTGCGTGTACCCTACTATACCCCATTCATTGATTACATATGCCCCACTATACCCTCATTCATTGACTTCATATGCCCCTCTATATTCTAAGAGAAGAATAGCGTATGAAGACACAAGTTTGTCATTCTTTCCCCCCCCCCCCTTCCCTGTAAAACGCACATCGAATATCAAAGGTTAGTTTGTAAATTTATGCTCATTGATCTTCAGTTTTTGTCGTGTTTTTTTCTTATCGACACGGTTGGTGTCCTTTGAGGTTTATTCATACATAACCAATACAGATTGCTATTTACTAAGAAGTCAGTATTTGATCTTTTTGACTTACTTGAAAAGAACATCGATGTCATTAGGAAATAAACTCACTAAATCTTACTGATGCATATTGTGTTTTTATTTTTATTTTTAGAAACTCAAAACAATTTAAATTAGAAAATAATTATGTGAATGAATTATTACTCATTTGATTACCTCTGAGTTACTGAGATATATTGGAGACTATCGACAAGAAGATAGGTTGTTACTGTTGAACGTTTAGGAAAAGCAAACTGTTCTGTTTATTTCCACTGCCATCTCTCGCTGGTTTCGTAACCGAGGAAGAAGCAAATCCTTACAAACAGTAGCATAAATAAATTTCTTGACCAGCTTTTTCCGGTGCATTTATGAATCGACACTTTTTAAGAAATAGCATCTTTTTTCAAACGGCACATTTTTCAAGCAGCACATTTTCAAACGGCACATTTTAAAACAGTACGTTTTGCAACTATAAGACTTTATTAGATTAGATATAGATTATGAAATAAAATGAGAAAGGAACAATAAATAGAACAGGATTGTTGGATTTGCATAGGGACTGTTTTTAAAATATCCGATTTTCCTTCTCCCCTTTCAGATGTTCGGGCAGGACCAACGATGCTCCAGCTTTGTACAGCTTATGTAGCTTTAATTTTGCTGGCCTGTGTGACGTCACTGTTATCTTTGCCGCTCTTAGGGGCGCAACAACTTTTCTTTAGAGGTCAGTACGATGTTATTGTTTCCGTACGCACTTTTATTGTGTTTTATTTCAGGAACAGCAATTACCAGATCTGGGCATTCGTTATGATGAATAAACAGAACAATATTTCAGGAACAGCAATTACCAGGTCTGGGCATTCGTTATGATGAATAAACAGAACAATATTTCAGGAACAGCAATTACCAGGTGTGGGCATTCGTTATGATGAATAAACAGAACAATATTTCAGGAACAGCTATTACCAGGTGTGGGCATTCGTTATGATGAATAAACAGAACAATATTTCAGGAACAGCTATTACCAGGTGTGGGCATTCGTTATGATGAATAAACAGAATAATATTTCAGGAACAGCTATTACCAGGTGTGGGCATTCGTTATGATGAATAAACAGAACAATATTTCAGGAACAGCTATTACCAGGTGTGGGCATTCGTTATGATGAATAAACAGAATAATATTTCAGGAACAGCTATTACCAGGTGTGGGCATTCGTTATGATGAATAAACAGAATAATATTTCAGGAACAACTATTATCAGGTATGGGCATTCGTTATGATGAATAAACAGAATAGCAGTATACACAGCACAGCAATTCTTCTCTTCGCTGTCTCGTTCCAACCCTAAGCATTTGTTTGTATGCTTATGGAGATGTGTTGTATGATGTTTTGCTCGAAACTGTCTGCTAAATTTATGGTTTAATTTTTAATTGCCTGAGGGTTGTTGTCTTTTTTTTATCGCACAGTGATTTTATGTCCTTCCGCTTTCAGTCTAAATTATATTATTTTTGTTCATATTGTTATTATGCAGAGACATTCCGTTTTGCTCAAAACTTCACTTTTCTGAGTACTTTTAATAGGCAATATTTTGTGATATCCCGTTTTGCTCAAAACTTCACTTTTCTGAGTACTTTTAATATGCAATATTTTGTGATATCCCGTTTTGCTCAAAACTTCACTTTTCTGAGTACTTTTAATAGGCAGTATTTTGTGATATTCCGTTTTGCTCAAAACTGTATTTTATTTTTGTATTTTACTGAATAGTGTTTTATATTTTGTTCAGGATAATATTTATAGTCTTTCTTTATTACATTGTGTTTTTACGAAGTGCTCAAAACTGTCTTCTATTTTCCTCCAGTGCATTATTGATATATCTGATCTCGATTAAAACGTATACTTAAAATTGTTTAACTCACTATTGTATGGCGTTCTATTTGTTCCTAAAGTGTCATTTTCTTGTACTGCATATTGTGTTATGATGTTTCATCATAGTCAGAAAGAAATGTCAGTAAACGTAATATTTTTCTTATGTCTGTTTGTATAATTATGCAAAATTAATAAGCCATTCCGTTGTGTACAAATCTGTTAACGCGGGAATTTGCCTCTTGACTGCACTGTACCGTATTGCATTCAGACTAACTAGGGTCCGTGCGTGTTGCCATTGCTGTTTATTGTATCTGTCTGGGCTTTCTTTTTGAGGTTGTTTCTTATTTTAAAATAGTCCTTCCAGAAATGTGTTTCAGCCCCCAGTGTCTGTGTTTACGACTCCCGTTATGACACAGTAATTTTGTGACGTTTTCTTGTTGACGAGTATTTTTGTTTTCTTTATGACAGTGTTGTTGTTGCTGCTGCTTTTGCGGCTTTATTGGCATGCGTTTCTTTGTAACTCTTAACTATCAGTATTCACGTCTTACCCTATCTTCACGGCTTTATTGGCATGCGTTTCTTTGTAACTCTTAACTATCAGTATTCACGTCTTACCGTATCTTCACGGCTTTATTGGCATGCGTTTCTTTGTAACTCTTAACTATCAGTATTCACGTCTTACCGTATCTTCACGGCTTTATTGGCATGCGTTTCTTTGTAACTCTTAACTATCAGTATTCACGTCTTACCGTATCTTCACGGCTTTGTTGGTAGCGTTTCTTTGTAACTCTTAACTATCAGTATTCACGTCTTACCGTATCTTCACGGCTTTGTTGGTTAGCGTTTCTTTGTAACTCTTAACTATCAGTATTCACGTCTTACCGTATCTTCACGGCTTTATTGGTTAGCGATCCTTTGTAACTCTTAACTATCAGTATTCACGTCTTACCTTTACGTATCTTCACGGTACGGTGCTGTGGTTTATTCGGCCGGTATTTTTCATCCACCGCAATTATACGTCACAGCTTATGTATGGTAGAGTGCTGTACTTTTTCAGCCAGCATTTGTTGTAATTACCCCCACCCCCACCCCCACCCCACACACACACATCCCTTCATAAGGCAAGCCGTTAACTTTTTCTGAACAGCATTGTTATCACTGGTTTATTATTTTATTTTTTTTAATTAACATTTCTTTAGTTACAATTTTCACGCACACATCTGTTTGTCACGTTGTTCGTGAGTTGGGAGCTGGTGGTAAGCAAAAAAAAAACAGAACAAAAGTCCAAGTGGAGTCTTTGCCAGATTGAGTCATTATTTACATGACCTGTTCCTGACATCATCTTCCCATTTCTCGTAAATCATTTGCATAATTTAATTTAATTAATATTTCCAGTGTACACGCCCTAACGTTCGGTGTAGCCCTGTTTCCGCTATGTAGTATTTTATACAGCGATGAAGAGGTTTAAACACATTAATAATGACTCTTTTTATTCCGGTGTAAAAATCTGGAAAACGGCGACATAAAGCAACGTTTTAGGTCACACAAACTGAAGGCGAGCTCAGTGGTAAGGTTAGGTTCGTACGCACATATCATTGTGCGGGCATTCCATCTCTCTCTCCCTTACCTTTCTTTCTCTCCGTTATATCTTTTTCTGGCTTTCTCTTTTCTTCTCTCTAACTTTTATTCTCTCTTCCCTCTCCCATCCAACTACCATCTCTCCCATTCTCTGAGCTCGCCATTGATCTCTGTCTCTCCGAGATCTAATCTCTGTGTCTCTGAACTCACGTAACACATCTGTGGAGTTTAACACTTGCTGTCGCGCTCTCTTGCACGAACCTGCTGAGGCAAACTGAATATCTCAAGTTTCTTTTATCTCAACCCCGAAACACAAACTGAATACCTCGAGTTTCTTTTATCTCAACCCCGAAACACAAACTGAATACATTGAGTTTCTCTTGTCTCTTCCCCGACACAGATGTCGTGTACTCGGGCTGCGTGTACCGGGCAGTTGCTGGCATGGAGCAGTCGCTGTGGTTCTGCCTGGCCAACAACCAGTGTGCCATGTTCCATTGCCAGGACAACAATGTCTTTAGCTTTGACGACTGCGGTTGCGTCCCTCCTCGCAAACCGACCACGCCCTACGACAGTTTTGGCATCACATCCAACAACTCTACATCAGCTACTTCTCCGATGATGGCGATTATCGCTAGTGCTAGCGGCGTCAAGACATCTGCACAGCAAGGAGGTAACATTTACAAAATAATTATAAATTAATTAAACAATTAATTTAAAATAATTTACTTATTCATTAAAAGGAATATGTAATTAATTTCACATTTATTTATTGGCTAATTTAAGAAAATAATTATAAACTATTTTTCATCTTTTTTCTTTTATTTCACGTCTTATTTTTAAAAATAATTTTACTTTTTTTTTTTTTTTACAATTAATTTGTTTATTTGTGTATTCTAAATATCTGTTCTATCATTATCACCGTCTTTATTATGATATATGTGGTTCACACACGCGCGCGCACACAATTTCAGGCATTGCGTTGTTCACTTTTGCACAGCTCAAGTATCTCATCTTTGTGTCTCTAAGCACGCCACTAATCTCTGTCTCTCTGAGATCAAATCACTAATCCCTGTGTCTCAAAACTCACGCCACTCTCATCTGTCTCTGAACTCAAGTCACTCATGTCTATGTCTCTGAACTCATGTCACTCATGTCTATGTCTCTGAACTCATGTCACTCATGTCTATGTCTCTGAACTCACGCCGTCTTCATATCTGAGCTCATTTCACTGATCACTGCCTCGTGGAGGTCATTTCACTGAGCTGTCCGTCTTGGAGGTAATTTCACTGATCACTGCCTCATGGAGGTCATTTCACTGATCTCTCCATCTTGGAGGTAATTTCACTGATCATTATGCGTCTTAGAGGTAATTTCACTGATCACTGCATCATGGAGGTCATTTCACGGATCACTGCGTCATGGAGGTAATTTCACTGATTACTGCGTCTTAGAGGTCATTTCATTGATCCCTGCGTCTTGGAAGTATTTTCACTGATCCCAGCGACTGGGAAGTATTTTCACTGATCCCAGCGTCTTGGAAGTATTTTCACTGATTCCTGCGTCTTGGAAGTATTTTCATTGATCCCTGCGTCTTGGAAGTATTTTCACTGATTCCTGCGTCTTGGAAGTATTTTCACTGATCCCTGCGCCGTGAACTCTTGACTCATTGAGCTCATGCTGATTGATTCACGATTTTGAATGATGTCAGCATTAGACTGCTTGGTTCAAACCGAGCGCTTACAGGCAAAATTTAAAATGTGTTAATGAATTTAATTAGTGAATAACGTGATATTAGTTTGCAGCATGAACACTTGTGGTTGTTCTTTTGCTCCTTTTTCTTATTTTAAGAATGCACAAGTAGGTAGTGGCAGGTAGCGGAAAAAAGATATTAATCTCCAAATGTAATAGAGCAGAAACGTGACTTGAGTGTAAACCACGTGATTAAAGTATCCAATCAGAATTGTCTAATGGACCAGTTTGTGACGATTGCCGTTTCGAAAACTTGCTTTACACTTATACATATCCTCCCTCAAATCCCAGTTCTGTAGAATATTTTTTTAATTCTTTTATATCCATTTCTTCTTGAAGAATTGTAACAACATTTTGATACATGTTAGAATAATACTTTGAAGAAAACAAGTTTTTAATTTTAAACGCCTTTGGCTGAAGTTAGTGAAAAATAATCATTTATATATTATTATCTTGTAATATGACAATTCACTTTTTGAGTAGATTATTGAAACACCATTCTCATTTTAGAACGTTTCCCTGTCACTTGGAAGTAGTTGCTCAGTATTAATACAAATTATAAATAACAGGAATGCTGTTCGATACTGAGACCAGTGTGGTAGCCTAGTTCACACTACACCGCCCAGTATTTCCCGTGTTTGTCACTTGAAAGTAATTGCTCAGTATTAATACAAATTATAAATAACAGGTATGCTGTCCGGTACTGAACCAGTGTGGTAGCCTAGTTCACACTACACCGCCCATTGTTTCCCGAGTTAGCCTGTCACTTGAAAGTAGTTATTCAGTATTAATGCAATTTATAAACAATAGACATGCTGTCCGCTACTGAGACCAGTGTGGGAGCCTAGTTGACACTACACCGCCAGTGCTTCCCGTGACTAAGTATGATTACTTTATGCAAGTAAAATCTGAGTATATTTTAATTGCATTTTCAAAGCATTTATGCTATGTTTATTATTTCACTTTGTCCATTCAAACTTGTTTCGTAAGAATGTTCTGGTTGCAAAAAATTAGTTTAGTAATTTCTGAGGTGTTAACATAGCTGGAATAAATTCAGATCTGAAAATTCGCCCGTTCGTTCGTACGCACGTGAACATATCCATTAATCTCTTCACACGATGACGTCATGAAATTACAAGCAGCCTAATATCGTATCAGCTGGGTCAGAGATCAGTCGAACTGATATTTATCTGATATTAGGAACACGAAACTGTTGAGAGCAGCCGACGGGAGTTAAGTGGTACAGCCGTTCTTGTGCATTTTTGATTTAGCATTTTTCTTTTGCAGACGGCTTTAGTTCCAGTCGGCATTTTGCAGTATAAGCATGCTTTCTTTTGCACTTACGCTTCCTTGCCGTTTCTTCATCATCTTAGAAATTTTTTTCCCTTATTAACAAGAACCTATTGTTGTCTGATAGCCTCTACATTTTCGTCGGATATTTTTGGAGACAGTTACTTTTGCTCAGTACTAGAGCTCTCCCACCTCCCCTCGGGGAGGATCAATTTCCCTTCTTTTCACCTATGATTGCAACAACATTTCGTGAAAGTAACATAATCACACTCGCTAGTGATGCTACAACTAGAAGAATTTTTTCTCAGAATCCAAATGAAGCAGTATATTGCAAACAAGTAGAAGTGATTTTCTAATGGTGTGACATAATTAGGCGAAAGTGAGCATTAGCGCGCGCGCGTGCACACACACACACACACACACACACACACACACACACACACACACACACACATACACACTCCAGAAATTTTTCACAGACTTTAGACAAAACAAATTACTTCCAAATACCCCTCATATAAATAGGTTGATAACGGTAAAAGATGTCAATAATTGTCTAAAAGAGAATTCTTTATCTGAGACTTTGAAGTCTGTTACATTGACAATCTCTGACGAAGCAATAGTTGAGATCACCGTATGGCATACTGAGACGCCAAACAAGAGAGAATTAAACGAAATAGAATCGCTAAAACAGCAACAAAATCTTATTTTGGCTCTGCTATGTCCAGTATCCGATTAGAATATGGTTCATTGATTCCTTCATGCTCTTGCACAGTCATTTGGGATGTTTATTAGGTGTCTTCATGATTATTTTGCCTCGTGAGATTTTGTATTTAGTGCTTGACCTTGAGCCAGCACTGATGAGTGTTTCCATCATCATGATCATCGTCGTCGTCGTCGTCGTCGAATGCGATTGTATGGGTCTAAAGGGAGCGATTCTTTTCACACCAGTTCTCATTCCTTCTGCAGTTTATTTCTATAAATATCTCACTTGGTAATAAAGCTTGTCTTATAGCTTCTTGACTTTTGCTTTTCTTACGTATTTGCTGTCTGGTGTTGAAACATAAGATTAGCATTGCCGGTTGGTTACGCGCATTCACATAAAATTCTATAATCGTGTCTTCTTCGGGGTTGGGTAGGGGGGCAGTGGTGAAGGATACAACTGGCAATCGATCTCCGAGTGCGTGTTTTGGGGTGGATGGGTGACTGAGTGGGAGTATCAGGAACTAACTCTGCGTGAAATTACAGGACTATTGAGAGACCCCACCAAAAAAATGAACAGAAAACATAAACAAGGTTTTCTCCCTCTTTAAATAAACAATATTACTATTATTTTTACAGGAACTTACTGTCCCAGAGAAATCCACGTGAAGGGAATTTCTGGTCAAGGCCATGTTATATCAGACGATTCAGCTTCCATAGGATTGGTAAATATTAGCGGGGTGTTTGCCTCAGGCAACGGGTCAGCGTCCTTTGACGGCTACTCATCGCTGTACGTGCCGGGCTACAACAACGCTGAGTTCAGCGAGGGCGTCACCATCGATATGGTTGTAGAGGAGGAACTGTCCCCAAACAGGCAGGTCAGTCAGACTAATATTACGTGCATGTGCGCGCGCGCGTGTGTGTACGTGTGCGAGTGTGTATGTGTGTGTGTGTGTGTATGTGTGTGTAGGTAAGCGATTGAGTGACACCAAACATCCCTTCGTACTTCCCCATCCCCAAATAAATCCCCAGCGCGAACTCGGCCCCCGTCGGAAGCGCCCCCCATAATTTAGGTCAGTCAAAGGAAATTCGTAATGCGCACGTAAACGTAACGTATTTCCGTATTTCTTATAGAGTATTTTTTTAATTTGCTCAGTACCTGTAGCACCAAAACCCCTCAGATATTCATTACCTCACCACCAGCGTCATCTCATCCATGAGTTCCCCAGTCCATGGACGCTTCATTGCAGCAAGAGTTGTAATGCTCCACACAGGGATAAGAGAAAGCATACTGAGGACTTTTCACACTCTTTAGGAATGACCAAACCTAATGACGCAATATTGGGATGAAATAAGTGAAAGCGTGTGTTCGAACAAGTTATATTTAGTTTACATCGGATAATGGGAAATTCAAAAATGGGATTTATTGCAAGGAATACTTAAAAGGGATTTATTGCAAGGAATACTTAAATGGGATTTATTGCAAGGAATGCTTAAATGGGATTTATTGCAAGGAATACTTAAATGGGATTTACTGCAAGGAATACTTAAATGGGATTTATTGCAAAGAATACACAGATGGAATATATTGCAGGTCCTGGTAACGAATTGCAAGCACGGGTATGGCGCTTCGCTGGAGATCATTATGGACGTGGATCTGGGCCTGATCCTTTTTCACGTTGGGTACAAGTTCCGGGTGGCAGCAAACGCTGTTGAGAGTTACCTCCACGTCGCTGTACCTTACACTGTAAGTACCGGACCCGTTAGTCGTCGCCTTCTCCTGCGTCATGATGAACGTTGTAATCCAAACGACCGTCTGTTACAATCCCCTCCATGTTTTAATACAAACGACCGTCTGTTACAATCCCCTCCATGTTTTAATACAAACGACCGTCTGTTACAAATCCCTCCATGTTTTAATACAAACGACCGTCTGTTATAATCCCCTCCCTGTTTTAATACGAACAACCGTCTGTTATAATCCTATGGACTGTAGGTATTCTTTCAGTCAGATGATAGTTCGGATGATGATGATAATGGCAGTGGTAATAATGGTGATGACAATATTGGTATTGATGATGACAGTGACTAAAGTGATGATTGTATTTTGTTTATGATGATGATAACGTTCATGCCAGTTGGAGGATAATGACGTTAAGAATTGTGTGTTGATAATATTTTATCTCCGTTGGGGGGAACATTATTCATCTCTCATATAAGAGACATTCTTTCTCTTCCGATGAAGGACATTATTTTATTTTCATACAGAGAACTGTATTCATCTCCCACTGAAGGGACAGTATTTATCTCCCACCGAAGGGACATTATTCATCTCTCAGTGAAGGGGCATTATTTATTCCTCAGTCGAGGGCACAGTACTCCTTAATGAAAAACTACACATTCTTCAGTTATAAGACGTTAATACTTCCTCCAATAAGGGGACACTATCCAGTCTTAACTATGATCACTTTTTATTCTCTGACACCGGAGAATCTGCAATTACCCTCTCAATAAGGCAGTCTTTAATTCCCTCAAGTGAAGGTTCTAGGTTGAGTTGTACCTCAATCTGGGGAACATTAATCCTATTTATTCCTTAAATTAGGGCCGTCATTGATTTCTCTGTCAAAGTTCAGTGACTATTTCTTAATTTAGAAGATACGATTTATTAATGCGATATTTCTCAACCATCAACGTTTAGCGCACAGTTATTCCTCATCTAATGAGAATTTATTCATGATCTATAAGAACTATCTGTTCCTTATAGGGCATGTACATATTGATCATTTATACGAAATTAGAAATTTATTCATAATCTATATCTATAAGACAAGAACTATCTATTCTTTATCGGGGCACTTACATATTGGTCATTTATATGAAATTAAAATAAAAATTTGTTTTGTCATAGTGAAATATATTCTTATTTTTAAAATTAAATTTTTATTCTTTAATAGAGTACACTGTTTATTTCTCAATCAAGCCGACATTATTTATTCACCAATTAAGATTAAACCTTTTTCCCCTAAACAAACAAACAAACAAAATCATTCTTTGAGCTTAAATCAAAGAGACATTACATATTCATTTAAGGGAAATCATTCATTCTTCAATTAACCACGCATTATTATATCACAACAAAAACAATTGTACTTTAAATATTCCCAGAAAAGACAGCCATTAGTTTCCTGTACTTACATTATTTATGATTACTTATTTATAGACATGTTGTTGGCCGGTCTCACGTTTTCTGCGATTGTATTATCATCCTTGACTAAAGAGTTATCTGTACTTCTTTCCTCTCACAGCGACACGTGACCAAGAGGATCATAATGGTGTTTGACGGGCGCACGCTCAAGGGGCGAGTGAACGAGAGTCAGCGTTTCGCCCTCGTTCAAGGAAATGGTATGTCAAACTTTTCCCCAGTGAATTACGTCCCCTTGCTCTTTTTAGCCAGCCATGAAGTTCTCCAATAACTGTTCCTTTTCGTCTACATACTTTTAAATTCTGTTGTGAAATTTGAATGTCCGTCATATTTTATTTTTTATTGTTTCTTTTTTTTTTTTTTAAATCAGCAAGCTTCAGATCCCTATAGACAAGAATAATTCCACAAGAAATAGATAGATGGATTGAAAAGTGGATATGGAGATAAATTTAATGAAAGATAAAATAAAATACGTGAAGATGAAAATATATCAGCTATATGCAGAAAAAATTTTAAGTAGATGATTAGAGAGAAAGTGTGTGCGAGAGATAATTATAATGGGAGTTATGGGAGTTCCGGTTTGTGCTTTCACACCAGACTGGTGGAGTGGCTTGGGATAGGGTGGGATAGCGTGGAATAGGAGGTCGTGTGAGAGGAGTCATGAGTTAGGACAATAACAGCGTTATGACATAGACCTGAATAGAAAGAGGTCGTTATAGAGGAGTTAAGAGTTAGGACAATAACAGCGTTATGACATAGACCTGGATAGAAAGAGGTCGTTATAGAGGAGTTAAGAGTTAGGACAATAACAGCGTTATGACATAGACCAGGATATGTGGACTACCAAGTTGGTCACGCGATCGAAATATGCTGCACTACGCATTCGCACAGATTTGTTGCAAAACTTACGGTTTGAATGTATCGTTTTGCTTTTGTTACGTCACTGATTTTAGTTTACATCCATGCTCACTTAGATATCTTTTCTTATTATGTCCTAGATAGGTATTTATTCAGATGAAAGAAAAAGAACTTGTACTTTCGTATTTTCAGCTGGTGACACCACTTATCATTTTGCTTGGAAAACTCAACACCATGTCTAAGCCGATATTGGCCGGGTGATACCTCTTACTAATAGATTTTCCTGCACTGTCTTATGTGCACTTGCTTGTCTTGTAAGATGACGTAGTGCATATGACGTAGTAGTGATGACTTAGTATGTGATATTAACTTGCACACATTCCCAAAGGACTGCCTTTCATCGTCCTAAGAAGTGGCGATATTTATGCACCTCACATTTGATGTTGATGACTCACAGTCATTCAGTTTGTGGCATTGAACAGAAAATGTCACAGTTAGAAAAAATCATAGGAAAAATAGTAACAAATTTAGCTAGTGATAAAAGCCATAGTAAAAATAATTAATAGAAATAAAGTCACAGGGGAAATGTTAGGAACTGTATAAGTATGAATGCGCTGTATTTTTGTACGTGAGTCTATGAATGATTGTATGTAGGCTTATGGATGATTGTATTTTGGCCTATGAATGATTGTATGTAGGCTTATGGATGATTGTATTTTGGCCTATGAATGATTGTAAATAAGCCTATGAATGATTTTATGTAAGCCTAAGAATGATTTATTTTGGCCTATGGATGATTGTAAATAAGCCTATGAATGATTGTATGTAAGCCTATGAATGATTGTATGTAAGCATAAGAATGATTGTATGTAAGCCTATGAATGATTGTATGTAAGCCTAGGAATGATTTTATGTAAGCCTATGAATGATTGTATGTAAGCCTTTGAATGATTGTATGTAGGTCTATGAATGATTTTATGTAGGCCTATAATTGAATTTTATGTACTATTTCTTGATAATAGTTATTTAATCTTACTTACCGCAACAGGTCTGAAAGATTTTAAAATTTTTATTTATAACAGCTAGAGGTTAAAGTTCTTGTCCCTGCTTGTGTTATGTACCGTCATTCGTAAGTCCTAATGTACTGTCATTCGTAAGTCCTAATGTACTGTCATTCGTAAGTCCTAATGTACTGTCAATCGTAAGTCTGTGATGTACCATCATTCTTGAGTCCTAATGTACTGTCAATCGTAAGTCTGTGATGTACCATCATTCTTGAGTCTGTAATGTACCGTCATTCTTGAGTCTGTAATGTACCGTCATTCTTGAGTCTGTAATGTACCGTCATTCTTGAGACTGTAATGTACCGTCATTCTTGAGTCTGTAATGTACCGTCATTCCCAAGTGTGCAATACAAAGGGATAGACAGAATTGACGCCGTTATTCACTGCAGAAACAGGGTTACAGAAATAAAATAGAAGTCACAGATTTTTCTATGGTAAAAGTCACAAGAAAAACCTCAGAAATTGTGCGTGCATGCGTGCCTGCGTGCGTGCGTGCGTCTGTGTGTCTGTGTGTCTGTGTGTGCGTGTGCCACAGGAATGAATCAAACCTCAAATTTCTAGAGTGAAGGTAAATCTCTTCATCGTCGCTTTATCAACGTATAGCCAATTTACCGGCATACAACCAATTTACCAACGTACAACCAATTTACCAACGCACAATCATTTTACCAGTGTACAACCAATATACCCACGTACAACCAATTTACTAGCATACAACCAATTTACCAGCGTACATCCAATTTACCAGAATGTGACGTCGGGTGCGACCTTTAAGTGAGTGTTTTACTTACCTGTTTCAGGTGATTATGTTTTGGCCAAAAGGTCCAAACCACTTATATTTGGAAACACCTGGTGCGATGTTGATGACGTCTCCGGCTATGTAGGGCTGATAAGGGAGGTAAGAAAACAAATATGTAAGAGAAAGATTCCTGCTGATTGAATGAAGGTGTGATGCAAACACCCCGCTAGTTATTGATTATGATTATTATAATTATTTAATCATCCATAACTAATTACAGTTGATGAGAATCTTAGTTTACATTATTAATAATTCTCTAGCAGACACCGCTCGTCTCTCTCACTTGGCTGATATGCGGGCGCTGTAAACGTTTTCTCTCTTCCACGTCATTAAAGACAAACATTTACATCACACAATATTTCCGTAGATGTAAAACTTATTAGCAAAAGAGAAAACAAATCAGTCTTTTAATCTATATTTACAGAGCCCCCATCCACCCCCTATCTCTCCAAGACACACACACACATATATATATATATCTATATTTACAGAGCCCCCATCCACCCCCTATCTCTCCAAGACACACACACACACATAATTATATATATAATCAAGTTCATAGGCACAATATATCACAGAAATGAGAGTGGAGTTTTAGGAAAATAATTATAGTAAATGTATGTAACATTTTCAATTAAGGCCACTGTCACTAGCACATGTTCACAATCACACGGTTTACAACAAGTCACTCTCTCTTATTTGGCAACAGTCCAAATGTACCCCTTCTAGGTACATTACACAACTGTTCCAGAATATTTGAGGGGCTTCAAGAACACCATGGGGAATTGTGAGAATTGCCCATTCACTCACTTCAGATTTACTGATTAAACCGCTACAACTGTGGTAGATGTGAGAAGTATCTACTGCAGTGTGTAAGTGTAAGGAATACACTACACTCTGTTGATGTATGGTGACAAGGTATGCTGACTATATCGAGCCATTTCTGGTAGAAGGAAGTTACTGGAAATTGCTACAATTGTTGTTCTGCCTGAGGGAGTTAATATGGCAAAGGAGCAGCATTTTAGCCTTGAGAGAATAGCAGCTCATCAGTGTTCTACCATAATGAGTCTTTGAGACCGGCCATAATGAGTCGTTTTGTGATTGACTATAATTAATTAATCTTTGTGACCAGCTATAATGAGTAGTTAAGTGAGTGACCACAGTGCGTCGCTTTGAGATTGAACAATAATAGGTCGTTTTGTGATTGAACAATAATAGGTCGTTTTGTGATTGAACAATAATAGGTCGTTTTGTGATTGAACAATAAATAATAGGTCGTTTTGTGACTGGGTATGTGATAAGTAGTTTCAGGGACCGTCAGTAATGAACAATTTAGCTCTGGTGTATGTTACAACGTGGTAACGATTAATTGTGGAATAAGGCTTTTAGTTAGGTTGCAACTGTGAAATAAATTATACAGTATTATATATATATATAACAGTTATGTTTTATGATGAAATTTTAAAATAATTAATTTTTTATCTCCACTATTTCTATATTGATGCCCTAAATTAACTTAGATTTATCAATTTGGTCAGCGTTATAGAGAACCATACTAACTGGAGACAACTCATTCTTCGAGTAATAGAGACAGACAGACAGACAAATTAGTAGGTAGACGGATTTTTAAAAATTCGTATTACTTGTATAAATGTATTTTGTGTTGCAGATATCAGTATACAAATGCGCTAGGAACATCACGGAACTTCTCGCATGATTTTGACTGGCAGAGCGGATTGCACATGGCGAAGACAACAGATTTACCTTGACCTTGAGAACGGTTCTTTAAGGGTGAAAGAAATTATACAGCGTTCCAGTTTGTTTGCGAAATTCATTACTACGGGTATCACAACTGGATCACTTCCTCGAAAATTGTTTTTCCGATTCTAAAAGTAAATCACCTTGAGATGTAACTTTATTTTTCAGCAGAAGGAAAACTTTCTCAATGCAAAAATAATGTAATAGATGCAGCGGTGAATAGCCGAAATCAGGTGGGGAAATGGAAAAAGGGCTTGTAAATGGATACATACTTTAACCTTTTGGCCTGGAATTTATACGTGTGTGTGTGTGTGTGTGTGTGTGTGTGTGTGTGTGTGTGTGTGTGTGTGTGTGTGTCTATGCATGTATGTGTGTGCGCTTAGGATTTTGTGTGCTATGATCGACTTTGACAGCGAAAATTATAGGAACTTTCTTCTATACACCTCACTTTCGCTGTAACGAACGAAAAACTCGCAAAGAACAATAATTGACGCATTCAGCGTCGAGTTACGAAGTGGAGAACGCTTCATTGTAATACATCACCGATTCTGTGCCATAATTTAATTTAATTGTTGTCTCTGTTGCTTTTTTTTTTAATTTTGGCTTTATTTGCCAGTATCATTAGACCATATAAATGTTGTATATTAACCACCAAGCGTATTCGCCGAAAGCGATACTGCATTGCTGTTCAGTGACGTAATTTTACTACTGCAGGGCTCGTGCTGAACGGTAGACATGAGCTGTACACTGTAATTTTTTAAAATTTTCTCTTACTTGACCATTGCCGGACCTCATTGATTTTAAGTGATATGTTCTCTAAAACGCTCATACCTCTTGTAGTTCTTTGTTTGTTTGTTTTTTTTGTTTTCTTAAAACCACTTGGACTGGATTTGAATTTAGCAGTCGTTGGACATAAAAATACATGCACATTAGAACTGATATAACCAGTTCATAACAATTCATGCATAGCAACAGAAAACAATACTCAATACTCAGCTATAAGAACGTTTTGTCCTTGTGTATTTTCGTATTTATAGAATTGCACACTGTGTCAACTTTTTGTCATGTATTTTCGTATTTATAGAATTGCAAACTGTGTCAACTTTTTGTCATGTATTTTCGTATTTATAGAATTGCACACTGTGTCAACATTTGTCGTTATGTACTTTCGTATTTATAGAATTGCACACTGTGTCAACTTTTTGTCGTTATGTACTTTCGCGTATTTATAGAATTGCACTGTATCAACGGAATGACTGATTATAAGGGTCTTTAGAATGTTATAATTTGTCTGCAGAATGATGGGTGTGTGTCCCAGAACAACAAGATTTGTCAGCAAAATGAAAATACTAGCCTACAGAATGGCATTATTTGTCTGCAGACTGAGTGACAAATTTGTCTACAAAACAATGGGACATGTCCTAAAATGACATGAACTGTAAGCAGAATGCCACAATATGCTTACAAAACGTGGCATGTGTCCCATGCTGACAGAATATGGCTAAAAAATATCATAATTTGTTTTCAGAACGATTGGGTGTGTCCCCGATTGATGGATGTGGCTGAAGAATATCATAATTTGTTTACAAAACGATTGGTGTGTCCCCGATTGATTGGATGTGGCTGAAGAATTAGATCATTTGCGAGTTGAACAATTTGAGTTTCAGGACAAGATTTGTCTGCAGATTGATAGGGTCTCTTAGAGGGTATATCTACAGAAAGGCAAGATAGTCTGCAAAAGGGAAGTAATTACCAACAGAACGAGAGGATCATAGAAAGCGAAAGTTTGTTTGCACACGGGCCTACTGTTCTCTGAAACCTTGAATGTTTTTGAAATATAACATTATCCTTGTAAAAGAATAAATAATACGTCAACAACTCTTTCCTCACAGTACATGATGTACTTTGAGGTTGGAATAAATTACAGAACTGTTTGTTTTCTGTAAAATTCAAACAACTAAAATGAAATACAAATAACATTATGAAACGACAACTGTTTTCAATTGTCCACTGTTTTCTCTCCCAACCCAAACATACACACCCGTGAAAGATGCTATATAATTGCAGACCATAGAGTCTATTGAATCCTAATGTAGTGTTACTCTAACAGTGTTCATTTGAAGACTATAAAGTCTATTGAATCCTAATGTAGTGTTACTCTAACAGTGTTCATTTGAAGACTATAAAGTCTATTGAATCCTAATGTAGTGTTACTCTAACAGTGTTCATTTGAAGACTATGAAGTCTATTGAATCCTAATGTAGTGTTACTCTAACAGTGTTCATTTGAAGACTATGAAGTCTATTGAATCCTAATGTAGTGTTACTCTAACAGTGTTCATTTGAAGACTATGAAGTCTATTGAATCCTAATGTAGTGTTACTCTAACAGTGTTCATTTGAAGACTATAAAGTCTATTGAATCCTAATGTAGTGTTACTCTAACAGTGTTCATTTGAAGACTATAAAGTCTATTGAATCCTAATGTAGTGTTACTCTAACAGTGTTCATTTGAAGACTATGAAGTCTATTGAATCCTAATGTAGTGTTACTCTAACAGTGTTCATTTGAAGACTATAAAGTCTATTGAATCCTAATGTATTGTTACTCTAACAGTGTTCATTTGAAGACTATAAAGTCTATTGAATCCTAATGTAGTGTTACTCTAACAGTGTTCATTTGAAGACTATGAAGTCTATTGAATCCAATATAGTGTTACTCTAACAGTGTTCATTTGAAGACTATAAAGTCTATTGAAGCCTAAAGTAGTGTAACTCTAACGGTTCATTGGAAAAACTGGTATTTCATAAAAAGACATTTGCATTTTCCTAAATACGTACTGCTAGTTAAGTGAGAAAGAATTGTCCAAAAATAAAGCTAGATCTGCTATGAGTGAAGGATGCTTTCTTTTGAGTAAAATTTATTTTTTCCTCTAATGTCCAACATGTATCTGCTATCTATCTATCTATCTATCTATCTATCTATCTATCTATCTATCTATCTATCTATCTATCTATCTATCTATCTATCTATCTATCTATCTGTCTATCTGTCTGTCTGTCTGTCTGTCTGACTGACTATCTTGTCTTGCATCAAACCATCTATTCATCTGTTTATATGCTTACCTGTCTGTATGAGATAACACTCTGTTTGCTGGGAAATGTGTTCACACTAACTGTATTCAGGTTGTAAGAGTCTATCTTTCTGTCTTACTGGAACCTACATTGATGTAATTCCTTAATGAATATTAGTAAAGTTATTACAACTAACAGAACATAAAGGATCCTTGTTCAGAAAATAGGCCAATGACCAGTTTAGCATACACACGACTTTCGTGGATGTGGTGGGATTAGTTAAACATGCATTTAAACTTTGTCAGATAGACCTCAGTCTAAAGTCTACGCCGTCGTTGTTAATCTCATCACCTGTGTATGATACTGTTTGAAGTTAGCATACACACTAAGCCATCGAGTTACCTCCCTCTGTCCACGTTTCTATCTATCTATCTATCTATCTATCTATCTATCTATCTATCTACCTACCTATCTATCTACCTACCTATCTATCTATCTTGTCGACCATTGATGCACCACCGATGTTCTAATGTAAATGATATATAAGATGTTTAATGTCTAAACCAATCAGCACACATATTTTCTAAACAAAACATACTAAAATACTTTTGCTTTTTGTTACTCTTCATGTTAATTTTAATTTTCACTGTGATTAAAGGTAGTATTTCTATCTTGCATCAACTAAAGCAAAAGGAGCAAAATTGTAGAGTGACCACTTCGTGTAAAATCATTCACTAATTGTACAAGAAAATTCTACAACTTTATTTTTTTAATTTTAACCAAGAGAGTGAGAGAGAGAGAGAGTGTGTGTGTGTGCATTTTTTCCTCCAAATACCCACTTGACCATGATCATGACGAGTATGGTAAGGTAATATACAAAATAAATATCAGTACATACACATTTGAACTGAAGAAAATTCCGATATAACTGATATTGGTTTATTCTGAACACAGTGAATTTTAGAAACACAAATCTAGAATTAGTTACATAAATAATGCTAATTAATACCTCTTTGGTAGAGCTAATTCTACAACCTTCATGCACAGTTTAACAATACCTTTAAAGCAGAGAAAATAGGCTACATCGATTTGGTTTTCCAAATTCAGACAAAGTCATGCAATTACAATGTACATATTATTTAAACAATTTTTCCGGTTTTCTTAAGTGTACAATTCTTTAGACCGAGTAAAATATTCCGCAACTTAAGACTATCGCTTTACATGTTTACATTTAATTGATATTTATTATCTGAGATGATAAGGCCTAAGGATCTTTTTCCTATTTGTATTATAAATTTAATAATATTGATTGAATTATAGCTTCACATATCGAAAACGGTCGATTCCAAATATGTAGTTGCTATAGACGCTACAATCCATCGGCATTTTCAATATGGCGGACGTTTTGGCGACAGTGTATTTGCCCTTGTGTCCACTCCATATATATGTAGAGCTCAGGGTTTAAACCGTAAGGGGAGAGAAGTATGTTTGATCTGACTAACCTTCTTCTCTGCCTGCCCCTGGAAAACACATTGCGCATCGTCCTGGCTATACGCCCTCTGGGAATTAAAAAAAAAAAAATTAAATGAGCACGTTTATAGCTGTGCACGCAAAATAATTACATTGCATGCATCACGTGCGTTCATACGCACGCGCACAGACTAGGCTTCTGGTTGCTGGGGCAAGTGCGAAACGGTCAAGGCTGCCAGTTGTTTACAAGCAGTTTCTCCCTACCAGCCAAGTCGCCAGACTATACCACGCGTGAGGCGGCCGACAAGAAAGTGTGGATTCGATGCTGGTTAGTAGTGTACTGATAAATCGACCCCACTGAAGCTTTATTTGAGGAGAAAATTTTAAGTAAAAATATTTGTTGCTTTCAGTCTGTAGAGCTAACCAGTAACTTTTTTAAAATCTATTTTTCAGTCAAATTATTAATGAGGTCTTTTGCTTTTCTCTTGGAGCGGCCGGTCGTTTTAATTTTTCGTAAAATAATTCTTTGAATTAAGGAGGGAATGCTTTTGGCTTACGTCTATTTCGCGTAGTTTTCATTGCAACAAGATAACTGACGTTTTAGAAAAGTATCTGTTCATAATGTCATCAGTTTACAACCTCATTACATTATAACGTCACTGTCTTCTTTATGATGTCAGCATAATATGACATTATTTATGTGGTATCATTTATAATATTATAGTGACGTCACATTCGTTGAGGGATTCACGCATGGAGAGAAAAAAGCATATGCTTTTGCTTTATTTTATTCTTGTCCTGATTCTTTCATACCAGAGTTGCTTCACCTCATTTATAAAACACACACACACACACACACACACACACACACACACACACACACACGTTATAGCATAAACCAAAAGAGTAAATTTAAAAAAAACTACTAGTTTATTTTCAAAGAGCGAAGAACACTTTGCGTTAGAGCAGTTTGTAGTTTTATTTTTTAAACTTATTTAAACTTAAAGTATTTTTAACAACACCGTGTTCCTCTGTATTAGGAGAATCTTAAACATAACACTTGACTGAATAGTGTCATTAAAATGCTGATAATTCTCTCAGTAATGAAACAATGTAAAGTGAGTGGATAGAGACCAGTTATAACCTTTAACCTACATTCTGCTCCAGTGGTTGTACGGGGCAAACTAGCACATCAAAAGTAATGTTTTTTTTTTCTATAAATCCACATAATTTTTTTTTAAAGCTAAAAGCTTTAGCAATGGCGAATGAAAACGAATACCATATACAACACAACACACACACACACACACACACACACACACACACACACACACACACATTTCACTTTGCAACCCTTTATCGTACGCCGCTGTATTCCTGTTAAGCTTTCAACCGATGGCCAAGCACACTGTCAATGGATAGTGTTATCCTATCACTCGTTGTGTAATCAGATGGGCTTATCACACTCTCATTGGATAGTGTTATCCTCTCACTCGTTGTGTAATCAGATAGACTTACGATGGACAAGTTCAGCCGGGCTTCCTGTGTCTGTGCTTGTAAACAATAGGTCTACGACTAACGAACCCATCCAAAGGTGTTATAGTCCGTTTGTGAACTGTTAGACTTGCAGGTGACAAACTCGTCGGACAGGCGGGCGGTATCGAGCTGTCTGTAGACAGGTAGGCCTGTTTCTGTGTAAGTCATCGTACCGTTTATCACTTTGTAAATAGTTAGGCCTGATTCTGCCTTGGTCATTGTGCAGAATAGTCACTTAATCTATAAAACATGGAGATATAGGTCTGTCTATCTCATTGTACAGTGTTATCGCTTCGTTTGTAACCAGGGAGGCCTAAGTTTCTTTAGCTCATTGTAAGGTGTCATCGCTTTGTTTGTAACCAGGGAGGTCTAAGTCTCTCTAACTCATTGTACAGTGTTATTGCTGTGTTTGTAACCAGGGAGGTCTAAGTCTCTCTTGCTCATTGTAAGGTGTTATCGCTTTGTTTGTAACCAGGGAGGTCTAAATCTCTCTAGCTCATTATACAGTGTTATCACTTTGTAACCAGGGAGGTCTAAGTCTCTATAGCTCATTGTAACGTGTTATTGCTTTGTTTGTAACCAGGGAAGTCTAATTCTATCTACCTCATTGTACAGTGTTATCTCTTTGTCTGTAAAGAGATAGGCATGAGTCTGTACGGTGTCACTACTTTGTCTCTAACAGGGAGGCCTAACTCATCATACAATAGCATTGCTTTGTAAGCAGGGAAGCCTGCGACTGGCATATCATCGAGAGGTGTATCTCTTTGTAAACAGGCGGGCCTAAGAGTGACTGTTTCACGGAATGGTGCTGCGTCTGTTTGCCAGGTGTGAGTGAGGCGTCATCTGTAAGTCAGATCTAGTCTGCTTGACTCCTCGTCCAGCCTACGTAAGGAAACCTAAAGGGTAAAAGCAAATCGAAAGCAGGGATTTAATCTGCAGATTTCATCAACACATTGAAAGTAGGGGTTTAATCTGCAGAATTCATCAGCAAATTAAAACCAGGGGTTTAATCTGCAGAATCCATGAAATACCATCGTTTATCCTTGAGGTTCAAATTGGAACTCGGGATCTTTTATTGACGAAGGTCATTCATCTATATTGGGATCTGTATTGATGAAGGTCATTCATCTATATTGGGATCTGTATTGATGAAGGTCATTCATCTATATTGGGATCTGTATTGATGAAGGTCATTCATCTATATTGGGATCTGTATTGATGAAGGTCATTAATCTATATTGGGATCTGTATTGATGAAGGTCATTCATCTATATTAGGATCTGTATTGATGAAGGACATTAATCTATATTGGGATCTGTATTGATGAAGGTCATTCATCTATATTGGGATCTGTATTGATGAAGGACATTAATCTATATTAATCTGCGGTGTTTATTTATAAAAGCACTGCTTGAAGTAATGACGTAATACACAGGAACGATGCAATGAGCATGTGTGATGACTGGCTGTAATACTAGTACTTAATTACTCCGTAGCATTTCACATAATAAAAGTATACTTCTTTCTGCAAATGCTACATTTCTACTGTAAATATTTAAACTGTTATGACTATTACTCTTAGTAAATAATTACATGTCTACTATAAACAAACATTTAAACTGTTATGACTACTACTATAAACATTTAAACTCATGACTACTACTATAAATATTTAAACTATTATGACTACCACTCTTAGTAAATCATTACAATGATTGCTATAAAGCGCTTAACAATGCGCACAACTACACGATTACCGTAAAGACTTAACAGTGCAATTGCACAGTTAACTGTCATAATTTCATGAACCATATAGGAATGCTGGACGTTAGGGTTTGCCAAATGTTCTAGATTCCAATTACATTCCCGTTGTAACTCTCTAATACTGAAGGCAAATAATATCTTATAGAGTGGCAATTGTTGCATGCCTATAAGCACATAATTATTTACATGAAAAGAGTAATGGGGTAGGACAGAAAGGGGGAAAGTAGGACAAGGAAGTATCTGGTAATTTATTTTTCGTGTGTGTGTGTGTGTGTGTGTGAGAGAGAGAGAGAGAGAGAGAGAGAGAGAGAGAGAGAGAGAGAGAGAGAGAGAGAGAGATTTTCCTTTTTTGCAGATGTGTGGCACACTGACTTTGTTCTATTTTATGATGTCAAGTAGTACTGACTTTGTTGCTTTATTTATGATGTCAAGCAGTACTGACCTTGTTGCTCTATTTATGATGTCAAGCAGTACTGACCTTGTTGCTCTATTTATCATGTCAAGCAGTACTGACCTTGTTGCTCTATTTATGTTGTCAAGCAGTACTGACCTTGTTGCTCTATTTATGATGTCAAGCAGTACTGACCTTGTTGCTCTATTTATGTTGTCAAGCAGTACTGACCTTGTTGCTCTATTTTTGTTGTCAAGTAGTACGTCAATGCAGAAGTTAGTTTTCCAAGCTTCTCCTTCTCAGCAGTATTACAGGGTCCAGATTATAAATATTATCCTTCATAGCAGTTTGGCTGGCCCAGTATATACATATTGTCCTTCATAGCAGTTTGGCTGACCCAGTATATAGATATTTCCTTCATAGCAGTTTGACTGGCCAGTATATAGATTTTTCCTTCATAGCAGTATGGCCTCCCAGTGTATAGATATGTATGTCTTTCGGGCAGTGTTGGATGGTCATTTATGTTTGCATTGTCGTTTTGGGCATTAGTGGACAAATCACATTAGTGTAGTGAGATTCTACTCCAAAGAGATGGCCTGAAATGGTGGACCTGAAGGATATATTAAGTTTACTAGGATCCTGACCGGCCAGGTATATGTAGCTATGTGCCCTGGAGAAGGGGCTGTTATTAGGTCAGTTACAATTAAACCTGGAGAAGGGGCTGTTATTAGGTCAGTTACAATTAAAACTGGAGAAGGGCTGTTATTAGGTCAGTTACAATTAAACCTGGAGAAGGGTGTTATTAGGTCAGTTACAATTAAACCTGGAGAAGGGCTGTTATTAGGTCAGTTACAATTAAACCTGGAGAAGGGCTGTTATTATGTCAGTTACAATTAAACCTAGAAGCGTATCTGGAAACTGAGTAGAATCTCAATGGATATCAGCGAAGGGAAATATATTTGTCTGAAAACCGGTGGAACTTGGTATGACTTCAGAATGGGTACTAAAGGGAAGCTTACTGGAAGTGGGGTATGACATCAGAATGGGTACCACGAAGAAAGCTTGCTGGAAGGGGGTATGACATCAGAATGGTTATCAAGGGGAAAGCTTAATGGAAACTGGGGCATGACTTTGAATGGTTATCAAGGGGAAAGGTTAATGGAAACTGGGGCACGACTTTGAACGGTTATCAAGGGGAAAGGTTTATGGAAACTGGGGCATGACTTTGAATGGTTATCAAGGGGAAAGGTTAATGGAAACTCGGGTATGACATCAGAATGGTTATCAAGGGGAAAGCTTAATGGAAACTCAGTTATGACAACAGAATGGGAATCACGAGGGAAGCTTACTGGGTTTCTTGAAAGCAAATATGGAGTGAGCCGGACAAAAACTCATGCATTTCTTCGAGTATCTCTTTGCAAGATTACGACAGATAGCGGAGAGCTGATAATCAGACTTCCCGACTCTGTCAGTGGGAGGAGGTCAAGAAATAGTTGGTGCACTCTACTCAAAGTTTGACCTTTAACCTCTTTATATGAGTTCACAAGACTGTTTCAAATGTTGAAGGTATGCGTCATTTGGTATGAAAAACGTTCTGGGTGTAATTCCCATTGCTTCTATGTACGCTTAGTTTTATAGTTATCTTGACAGGTTTTCCTGTAATGCTTGCTAGGAACAAGTTTCAGGATTTCTTTTATTTGCAAGGTATTCTCTGTAGGATAGCGTTTGTATTGAACCTGGAAAGAGGCAGGGTCATAGGTCAACTGTTGAAGTTATATATATATATATATTTAAAGAAAACATATTTTCATGATAATTTAAAAAGCTATAGGAATTTCATTTTCTAACCACTTTGCCGTCAATTTTATGTAATTTTATTTGGCAAACACTTCCGTTCACACAAACTATCACTTATATTTTTAATTTGTTTGTTCGCATTGCACAAAATTGCCATGTTTTGCGACTGCTCACTATGCCATAGAATGGGCATTAATCCTGTATGTTTTGTTTCACACTTATCTAAGCGAGTTATCTCGCTTCTGTCTTATTTCTTGTCCATGTAGTCTTTTAGAATTTGAAATTTTCACACATCGTTCTTTGAAAAGATTTTATCATTCTTCTTGAGTTGACATCCGTTGATATAACAATGCTTTGTAGATTGTAAGCCCACATCTACTAGATAATTCTACGGTAAGAGGCCTCTTTAAAAAAATTGCATGTTTAATTGTACATTGATTTAGTGGTAAACATTTTTTATTTTGTTTTAACAAGTGAGTATTACGAAACTAGAACTGTGCTTTATGTCATGCTAGTAAAGTTCACATAGTACCAAGACTGAACAACTTAAAGATGAAAAGCAGTAAAAATAATCACGATTGGTCATCTACAAGCATATTTATCCAGCAGCATCCCCCTCCCCACTCCAAACTATAAACAAAACAAAACAGCATACACCAAATATTTCTTTCTCTCTCTCTCTCTCTCTCTTTCACACACACACACACACACACACACACACACACACACACACTCTCACACACACACACACACTCACACACACTCACACACATACAGCTGAAATATTGTTCAGCATCGCAGTAAATGTATGTGAGTGTCAAAGTTAGACGAGAGGCGGGGTGGGTGGGTGGGTGTATACATAGGTGAAAGTCAGTCACGTAAACAGACCTTTTGTTCAATCTGCTTGCGACGAGGCAGTCATTGTTGGAAGGAAGAAAAGGAGGAATGTGTATTGCATTGCGATGGGGGGGGGGGAGGAGATGTGTATTGCATTGCGATGGGGGGGGGGAGGAGATGTGTATTGCATTGCGATGGGGGGGGGGGAGGAGATGTGTATTGCATTGCGATGGGGGGGGGGAGGAGATGTGTATTGCATTGCGATGGGGGGGGGGTGAGTGGGGTGGCTGTATGTTGCCTTCTAAGGCGGCAGTGTGCTGCATTTTAGGGGGGCATTATAAGGGTCTGCGATTTGCATTGTAGGGTCTGTGTTGCATTCTAGGGGGGGGGGGCTGTGTGCTGCATTCTAGGGGGCTGTGTACTGCACTCTAGGGGGATTGTGTTGCATTCTAGTGGGATGTGGAATCGATCCAAATGCCTGCGTTTTGAACGTCTTGAAGTTTTCGGGGGCTGTTGGTCACATAACCGAGACAGACGCAGTAATTAATCATGACAGTACTAACGAGGTCGAGAGAGTTCTTGCTTTTGAAATCAGATCGCAACCAAACCCTTATGCGATACCAATCTCTGACCTTGACCCTAGTCCTCCTGGTTCCTAACTGGTCATCATCACAACATTTATATCACGATATGTTTTTATATACACGCTGTACTGAAACTGCCTAGAAAGAATTTTTTTAAAAGAAGGTTCAGTCCTTGTATATGTATGTGTGTGTTTGGGGTAATCGCCTTTAGCTGGTCCTTGCTACCATTTCACTGATTGCCATAATTATGATCTATAACAGGTTTGGCGAATTTCAGTGTTAACGCCCAGTCTGTAATGACAGCGGTTAAGTTATGATGGCTTGAGATGACAGGAATACATTGTAAATTAAAAGAGTGAATACGTTGAAGATGTTAGGCGAGTGAATACGTTGAAGACGTTAAATGAGAAAACACTTTGAAGATGCTCAGCGTGTGAATATGTTGAAAACGTTAAACGAGTGAACACCTCATCAAAGATATTATATTGGCAAATATTTTGACGTCGGTAAGAACGCTTGAGAGTGTGTGCATTCAAGACATTAATTGAGTAAATACTTTGAAGACGTTAAACGAGTGAATTCGTTGGAAGATCAAAGAGTGCATGACTTAAGACGCAAGTAAGTTAAAAGTAAGTTAAAAAGTAAGTTTGAAGTGTTCGTAGTCACGTAGTGAACCCTAATCTCGCCAAGTCAGCCCTAGAACAAATTTTCTTTTCAAATGACAGTGATTTGATTGTTAAACAAGGTACGCGACACCATTCTCTATCGACATAGTTTTCTGACACTTTGGTGACCCAGATATGTTAACTATTTTTTTTTAAAGGAACCAATATCGAAAAAGGAATCTACGTCAGTAGAGATAATCACTAAAATCACTGGCACAAGCTCAGAATGTGTGAAACAACGTCAGAGTCTAAATCACAATGTGTATATGACGTTGACTATAACTTACGGTTGACTGAAAGGCGTGCTACCAAGGGTTTTCTACTGCCGGTTGCCAAAACACGCGTCCCGCAGGCCCTGTCGGTAAGCATTCAATTGTGACATCACTGAGGCCCGCGCATGCGCTCTTTATTCTGGAGATATGTGGTGCATGGTAATAAATAAAACACCATTTGCACTAGTGTCTCGGGATATTGCGTACCTTAACTACACTAGAAATGAGTACCCTAATCACACTAGAAATGAGTACCCTAATCACACTAGAAATGAGTACCCCAATCAAACTAGAAATGAATACCTTAATCACACTAGAAATGAATACCTTAATCACACTAGAAATGAATACCTTAATCACACTAGAAATGAATACCTTAACTACAGTGGAAATGAGAACCTTAATCACACTA